>CM070826.1:35770795-36408295 GCA_036326025.1 Chrosomus eos | reverse complement strand
CTGTTGTTGCAATCTACATTCGGTATGCACTAAATGTTCTGTTTATCTGAATGTAACACTTTTGAGTGTACATTAACACAGTTAATTGACTATGCCTATGCCAGTAACATGACCATTTTAACTGTATGATTTATATCCAGCTAAATGCATTACCTATGAGTTCATTAGGGGTGGGTCTTATATCACGATATGAGTAATTGTACTTCATAATAACGATAGATATTAAGATATAGTTATTTTATATACTATATTTTTATAATACTAGCTTTAAGTAAAAAAAAAACCTTTTACTGAAGACAAGTAAAGAATCAGTGAGAGAAACTAATTACAAGCAATAGGACAAAACTACAATAGATTATAGAACAAAGACACAAATGAAATAGATCTACCTGAACAACGTCAAGCACTAAAAATAATAAATACTACCTAAATTGTAAAAACTAATTCAATGTACAAAAAAAAACACTGCACAGTTTTCACTGTGTAAATTAAGTATAAATGCATGTGTTGTTTTTATTAAAGTTACAAAAGAGATTCAGTCAAGAGCAGTGAGTAGATTTTAAGATTGACTGCACTGATCTAATAAACGCATGCTTTCTCCCTGAAGTCAATAATTTCATCCCTTAAATCTCATCTTTGATCACCAAAATGACATATTTAAAAGTTGTTGTTTTTGTTTGAAAATGTGTCTACATGTCTTAAAATAGCTTGCAATGTAACTCTACACCCTTGCCTCATTTAGTATACGCGGTTCTATGAATATGCTAATGAGCCCCGCTCCACTCACTCACTCAGAGATCCACTCATTGACGATCACACGTTGATCTGATTGGTTACTGTAGTTTGTGGCGTCAGAAACACCAGCGATTTCAAACTGTGTCTTTGAGACTGTCTTTGGTTCACTGCAGTTTTAAAGGGATAGTTCACACAAAAATGAAAATTAGCCCATGATTTACTCGCCCTCAAATCATCCTAGGTGTGTATGACTTTCTTCTTTCAGGCGATTACAATCGGGAGTTATATTTAAAAAAAATTAAAAAAAATGTCCTGGCTCTTCCAAACTTTATAATGGCAGTGAATGGCTGTTTCTGTTTTGAAGTCCATAAAAGTGCGTCCATCCATCATAAAAGTGTATCTCCTGAAAGAAGAATGTCATATACGCCTAGGATGATTTGAGGGTGAGTAAATCATGGGCTAATTTTCATTTTTGGGTGAACTATGCTTTTAATCTCTCAGACAGTGCGCATATATTGAAATAAGCTCTTGTTCACTGCTTATTGCGCTTTGTGATATATAACCGCTCACCAGTATACTTTAATGGTGTCTGCCTCTGCCCACCCCTAAATCAAATGTTTCCCACTCCATTAACAGCAGTGTGTTCTCTGTGTGCAGCTCTCTGGAGGGTGTGAGCTGACGGTGGTCCTGCAGGACTTCGTGTCGAGCAGCACGTCTGAGCTCAGCATCCAGACCGGTCAGACGGTGGAGCTGTTGGAGCGTCCCGGAGACCGCCCGGGATGGTGTCTGGTCCGGACCACAGACAAGACCCCGTCTCAGGAGGGACTGGTTCCCAGCAGCGCTCTCTGCATCTCTCACTCGCGCAGCAGTGTGGAGATGGACTGCTTTTTCCCAGCAGGCAAAGGTAAGAAAGAGCAGGTTTTCTGAACCAGCTGGAGATGTGATATATGTTCATTAACATTCCCTGACGTTTGTGTTTATTTTGGGAATTAAACACTACTGTTTTTGAGGTCTTAGGCTCATGTCTACGCATAAAGGATTAGTTCACTTTTAAAAATATATATATATATTTATTTTATACAAATATATAAATATATATTTGGCTTTCTGACCCCCAAGACTCGCGTAATCTCTGCAATTCTCCATCTGTGATCCTTGAAGAGTCTTTGGCCACTCAAACTTTCCTCCTCACTGGCATTAAGGCAATATAGACACTCGTCCTCTTCCTGGCAGATTCGTAACATCTTTAGTTGATTGGAACTTCTTAATTATTGCCCTGATGGTCAAAATGGGGATTCTAAATTCTTTAGCTATTTTTTTACAGCCACTTTCTATTTTGTGATGCTCAACACTCTTATGAAGCACATCAGAACTATATTCTTTGGTTTTACTCATTCTAATGGATGATTGCGGGAATTTGGCCTTTGTGTTTCCTCATATTTAAACTCCTGTGAAACAAGAAGTCATAGCTGGACAATTTCATGTTCCTTGTCACCCTGTTGTGCTAAAAAAAAAGGTAAATATTAATGGGAATATATTTTACTCGGAGGGTCCCACTACCAGGGGTCCCATTAATTTTGACCACAACTTTATAAAATTCGGGACACCTTATATAAAGTTACAAAATATTTTTTTTATTGTATTTTCTGTCATTTTTGATCAATTCAATTCATCCTTGCTGAATAAAAGTATTAATGTGTTTAAATAATATATATTATAGACCCCAAACTATTACAAGTAGTGTATAAGTTGTATAGGTTTTCATAAAATAAAATAAAATACTGTTATATAAAAAATCTTTTGGCAGTCTGATCAAATAATGAGTCAAGGAAGAGATGTTGAAATTGCTTTTGATATTAACTTCAATGCATTTTCCTGTCATAGTAGTGACTGCAGTGACACTACACACGTTGTCCTCTAGATGGCACCATATCTTTGCTATTAGATAGAAGACTCCCAAAGAGCTGTTGAAGTTTCTCATAGCATTAGCATGTTTTTCTGCGCTAGTGACATGATGTCCCGATTCCCTTATTAAACACATGATGCTGGGTAGACTTGCTTTTTATTTCCAATGACATGAGTGGCCTCTCCATGACCTTTTACTTAGACCGATACTATGAGGCCGTTTAGCCCAAACAGTGATGTGCTCTTGTTTAACATTAGCATGATCTCCAGCTCACAGGATAAAGCTGTAAAGGTTTGTTTAATGTCAAAACGGAAAGCGTTCATATCACTTTTATACTGTGGAATATTTCAGAGTAAATCAGGATCAGGAAATAACATAGGGCGGGACTTGACTGGATTTGTTTTAATTACATGCAACAGTGAATCATGCACAGTAAAATGAAAAACTAAAATTAAGGAAATAAATAGTCAATTTTCTGATTGTAGAACTACACCGCTATATACCAGTGGTTCTCAACCAGAGGGCCTCAACAAACTCCCAAAGAGGCCTCGAGATTACTTTAATGTGCTTAAATGTGTCTTGAAGTTAAAATAGTGTATATCTACTGCTGTAGACTTTTTCCCATTGTGTTCAATAAACAAACAATGTAAAGTGTCATCATTATTGACCAAAAAACATGTGACTCGCACTGAAACACCCTAAAGCTTGGAAGAAATGAAACTTCTCTGTGGAATATTTCATGTTCTTTGTGTTGCAATTTTCCAATCAGCACATCTTTTATTTTCTGTTACTCGTAGGGTTCATTTGCTGAAGTGGAAATGGCAGGGTTTTATTATATAGCTTCCTGAAGCCTCGATAAAAACAATAATTCATGAATTATCAGCCAAATAAGTTTTTATAAGGAGCGACCCAGTTAACAGAAATCTGTTCTAAGAACATTTTGCGGAAGTTAAGCTTAATGTTCATATTTTTTTAACAATTATTTAAAACTTTTTCTTGGTGTTGCGAACATTACATAAAACATTTTGTTTTATCATTTTAGGAACTTTACATTGGAATGTTCTCTAAAAAGTGCCGTTATAACATTTACAAACCAAACAACTAAAAAACATTTTTCAGAAAAAGAAAAAAAAACTTTCTTTGAACATTGTATACGTTGAGGAAGTTATAAAAGACCAGATAACTTTAATGGATCATTCTATTAACATTCCTGGAAGAATGTTTGTTCAAAACCCATCGTTCTGAGAATGTTTCCTGATAACGTTCAGATGTTCAGGATGCGTTTAGCATTAGATGTGACAGTTTCTCTCTGCATTCATTCATTAGTCTGTTGAATTCGAGGTCAGGCTCGTCAGATAAGTGCTTTCATTGTGTTGGCATGCAGAGGTGTGCGAAAGAGATATATTTGAACTGCGCTTTTAATATTGGGTCTGTTTTAGCATCTGAGGCTGATTTGCATAACTCCTCCTGTCTGGTGTGGTAGAAGTGTCTGTGTCATTATTACCATAAAGATTCCGGTGCAAAATGCAAAAAGGGCATAACGTAGAACACCTGCCGAGTCGGCTCATATGGAAATGAAGGCAGTGTCCGTGCAGAACTGGAACTTATTACAACTTTAGCTGAATTCAGTTTAATTCTCTATTTCATGAAGCTTTCCAGCTAAGACTGAAATGTGTAGGGCTTATCTCATTCTGAACACTACGCAGCTGTAATAAGACCCAGACCAGCGGTCCGATTGAGAGCGGTCCGCTCAGATCCGTCAATCTCTTTTCAGCCAAACCTACAGGGCCCTATTATAAACCCTGGGCAATGCAGCATCAGGTGCGACGCAAGTGTGTTTCGCTAGTTTCAGCCCGACGCAGTTTTCATTTTCTCATCCTGCGTCACGTTGTTTAAATAGAAAATGCATTTGCACCCATTTGTGCGCCCCTGGGCTGCTGGTCTGAAAACGATGTGTGTTCTGGGCCTCAAACCTGGTCTAAAGTCAATGGTGCAAAATTTTGTTTTGTTATTTAAAGAGTGCGTTATAGGTGGGTGCACAACGCACGTACACTGCTTATTTCTCACACAGGGACGAGCAGCAGCACACAAACATGCCAAAATATTAAAAATAAATGTAAAAGATTATTATTGTGTTCATAAAGATATGGTGGAATCCGGCTTGTCCCGTAGATGGTCTGCTTGCTCGCTTTAACCTCGCACACGAGCAGATCCGTTTCCTCTCTGGAGAAGCGTTCAGTTTTTCCATTTACAAATTCTGCCGTGTAAATAGCAAATCCGCCATGACGTTAGCACAACTGGCTTTTAAAGGGAACGGGAGAAGAGACTCTGATTGGTTTATTGCACGTTGCCCAAAACACACCCATTAATCATTAAGAGAATAGGGACAACCTTTTAGACCATGTGCGCCAGCCATTTTTCCTGTCGTTAAACTAGAAAAAGTGGATTCAGACACGCACTTACGCCGTGCTCTTTAGACCATTTAACTTAAATCACTAAAATAGTGCCTGTAGTGTGAGTTTGAGGCGGAGCCAGAGCGTGTTTATGCAGAACTGGACTATGACTGATGTGTTAAACTTTGGTAGCAGAGGTGCAAGCCAAAATTCGCTGCATTTAGTCCTTCAAAGATTAAACCGGTCTTGAACATGGTGATGCAACACTCTACAATGGATGCTTCATAAAGCGTCATCAAATGTACATGTTTATGTTTATTTTGATGTTTTCAGTTTAGACAGAAAAACAGTTGTGGCGCGTCATGTCAAAAAATGTGCCCATTGGATGGGTTTGTTATAAGCGAAATACTCACTCTAGACAGTGTTAGCATACTTATTGTATGCTTACTCATGACACATAGCAACACTGCTAAAATGACTCCTAATATGTAGGATACTTTTATTGAAAGTTGCCTACTTTTACCTGTTGACGCCTTCAAGCACAAGTATTTGTGATGTTTGCGTTGGGGGAAGCATGACATGTGAAAGGGGCGTTTGCAATTTTGTTTTTGTAATTCTGCTAGTGCTAGGTGCCACTAGTGTCGCAGAAAATACTTTGCCTTTAAGGGAATAGTATACTTAAAAAGAAAATGCTTTAGTGCAAACTGCATGTAATTTTTTTTCTGACTCTAAATTGCATGTAATTGCAATTAAATGAAAATGTATTAAGGTTAAAAGTTGTACTAAATACAATTACCTGAACTGAAGAGTGTTTTTTTGTTGTTGTTTTTTCTTACCCAATTTGACAGACTGGTGAACAAAGTCACCAGTAGTACATACATTTAACAAAATGATAAACGCAACACTTTTGTTTTTGCAAGATGCTGATTAGGCAGCATGATTATTGCACAGGTGTGCCTTAGGCTGGCCACAATAAAAGGCCACTTTAAAAGGAGTGGCCACTTTATCTCGGCAAAGGAGAAGTGCTCACTTCAAATAGGCCTTTTGTGTACATAGAAAAAGTCTTAGATCTTTGAGTTCAGCTCATGAAAAATGGGGGCAAAAACAAAAGTGTTGTTTATAATTTTGTTCAGTGAAAAGTGCATAGTGTATATTTGTAAATGCACATTTTTAATAACGAGGTTGCAATTTAGTACATTCAAAATATGTATTAACACTTTTTTGGGGCTACTGCATATAATGACTGTTGCCCTTATTAGTTGTTTAAATCTTTCTGATCTAAATATTTTGTTTATTACTTTGAAACAGTTATGTATGGTACGTTTTATAATTGCTCTGTTGATTCCAGTTATTCCAGAAATGCAGTATTGTGACACATAAAGCAGGTGACAGGTTTCCTGATAACACAGTTTAACCTGCAAACAAATGTCCAGCCATTTTGTATTAATGTCATGTAATCTTCACCTTATTCTGAGATGAACTTTAAGCATCAGTGAATCTTTTCTCTCTGATCCAGTTCAGAAGTTTAGCTCACATTATCTGCATGGGAATGTATGCTTTCTTTTCCACAAGCTTCTCATTTAAGTACTTGAGAGAGAAAAGAGACGGGGAGCGTATCGACCCCTGTGGTGTCCCGCAAGCGCACTACAGCAGGACACATTGTCATGGGTTCGTGTTATCACATACAGCATACTGACTGTGGCTTTTGTCTGGTCAGAAAGTGAAACATGAGAGCGAGTTCTGTTGCTCCGCCCCTTCTCTCTGTTGTGGATGAGGTAAAGTCAGGCTGAATGAGAGTAATTACCCAGTGCTCCCGGAACATCTCTCTGTGTTGAGACATGCGTCTCTGAGCGGTCATGAGGAGTGATAAGGGTGTGCGCTCCTGCTGTGGCTGGATTCTCGAGAAGTGTTGCTGCCACAGTCATGTGGGAGGTGGGTTTCAGAGACGCTGTACTAGAACTGATCTGTGCTGAACTAATGTAGATAGTCAGTGCTGTATGTGGATGTATGATGTATACATTTTGCATTGAGCTTGTTCACCTATGTGACTTGTTTCTTTAGTTTACTAAAAAAAGTTAACTTATGTATTGAATGTGCACTTGAGGTGTACTTCAGATCTTAAAAGCTTAAAAATGTACTTGCAGATAATATAACATTAATGAAATTAAAGGCCACTTAAGTGTACTTGGAGTGCACTTTTTAAAATGTAATTACATTTTAAGTTCATTTTAATAATCTTTCATTGTGCTTTAAATACACTTAATTTGATGTGTTGATAAGCACATATAAATTACTATATTATAGTTTTTTTTATTTTAGTGTGTTATTTGATGTAAAGTTAAATGTTAGTTAATGTTAAATGTAACACCTTTGTTACACATATGTCAATACACATATATTTAAATACATGACATATAATGTCAATAGAAATAACAATGTGTGAAACAAGTTGAATAGAAAAGTATAAAGTATTGAATTATATTTTAATTTGCCATAAATGCTTGTCAGTACATTTTAAGCATCTTTTAAAAGTAATTATGAAATTTCATATAAAAATGGACTTAAGTTATACTTAAGTGGGTTAAAACACTCAATGAACATGTTATTTAAAATTAAATGAAAATGAAGTTGAAGTGTCTGAAAACATTATATTCAGTCGCACTTAAGTATATTATTTCCGTAATAAGTACTCTTTTAAAAGTATGCTAAAGTGTACCACTTTTTCCCAAACAATAAGTATATATTTTTCAACATTGGCTCTTTGGATAAACACACCTCATTACCTCATACCATACATACTTACATTTTTGCAACACACATATAACTATATACAAATCACTGCAGTTTCCAGCTGAAAGGAACACTAGAGCCAATAAAACAGCAACGTCTTTAATTCACCGCTCATTAAATCTGTTTCAGATAAAACTGAACACATTTCTAGTGTCAATTTAAATTGTTTCTAAATGTGCAAGACGTGACATCATGTATCAGGTATTTTTTCCCCCAATAAGCTTGGCTTGTATATTTTAGTTGTTGTGTTTAAAGTTTTTCACTATTTTAATCAGATGTAGCTACTTTTGGTTCATTTGCATAGTCCCGCGTTGAGACAAATGAAAGTCAAATATTCCATACAGTCCCTCAACTGATATGAGCTCATAAAAAAACTGTTAATGATAATTATAAAATGGTTCTAGATTAAATATCTCAATGGGTATACTGAAATACAACATTTCACACTACAGAGACTGATGACACTGCTGCACAATGTCAACGTGCAGTGCATTATGACTGTTATTGAAAGATACTTTTTGGGATTGATCTGAAACATCATTTGTTTTATATCTCTGGCTGGTGGTTTGAAATGATATTGACTGTAGGGCTGCAGTGCTCTAGCATGTTTACTCTGTCTTGTCATGGGTAGATGAGGCTTGTTGGTGTGTGTGTGTGTGTGTTGATGACAGGGTGAAGTACCTCTCTTCTCCTCTCTAATGTGGACTAAAGTGCTCGTTCTCTCTCTCTCCCTCTCCATACGGATTAACTCAGAAACAGACAGGTCTGAAAATAGGGTTTATGGAGTTATGGTTTTGGTTTGTATGAGTTTTCAGCTTTATATCGAAGGGAGGAAGTTGAAATGCTTATTTTGCTATTTCTAGAAAGTATATAGTCAATTAGCAATGTGTTTATAGGTGCATTCTCGCCATGTTTGAATTACCATGTTTATGAGATATTGACTTTCACATCCTTGTAAAACTCATAATACAACTCATGAGCTCCAACTTGAGTGACGGTAACGTTTGTAGACTTTTTTGAAACTTATATTCAACTATCTGAAAACAAAACAGGGATGAAAATATGTTCACCTAGGTCCATTTATGTACATAATAAAGAGTCTAAACTATCTATAAAATCACATCTTGGTATGAAAAGTCAACATTTGAACCGCTTTAATGTTTGTTGTTTTTTGTGCATTTGTATCGTTAGATATACGTTAAATTGAAACCAAATACTCATTTAAAAGCATAATCCACCTTTTTCTCTCAAAAAGTCCAGCCGTCACCTGCACGCAATGAATCTTGGGATAGGCAAGGCTGTGAGGGATCCACTCGTTTGATCCTTCGTGGTCCAGGAAACTAAATATGCATTTGTAGGCCGCATTCGAAGGAGCCTTTGGATTGGGAGAGCCTTCACCCTGCCGCTGGGATGCAATCGGCCTTCGAAGGGGGATTCATCTTATGGATATTTTTCAGTTCCATTCCAATGAGATTCTGTCTTGCTCGGGTGTCATAGGCTATTTTTGTCCAATTCGTACGTGCACATCTCACACTTCAGACCTTGCTTTGTTACATAAAAGGATGCTAAAATACGGGAAAAAAAATTAAAGACATACAAATAGTTACATGTAGATGGAGACTATAGTTTAATGTAGAGTTGAATAACTCTACATTAAAAAGTCCTACTAAATAAACTAATAAAAGGCATTTGGATAATGATACTTGTTTTTTTTCTTTCTGGTTTTGTCTATTCACTCAAATTACACATTTGTTTAGGCATTAGTAGTGTTGCTACAGTAATGTATAATTGCGACATTACAGCTTTGAATGAAACATTCGAGTTGTCATCTAGTAATTATGGTAATTATGGCGTGAATGCACCATTGCATTGCACTTATTACAGGTCCAGCCCCCTGTGGTAATCTGAGATTTTCTTCAAGGACACAATGGGTCATATTTTTGTCATGTTTATGGTTTACTCATTGAGCCCTGAGATTTACCCATTATATGCCACAGCACCCCAGACACTAACTCTAAACTAGTGTGCAGTTCGCTTTTGCTAAATGTTTGTTAAATAAATAGATTGAGTCAGTATTTACAGATTCATGCTGCTCGTGTTGTCGACTTAAGTCACGTGATCTTCAAGTAGTTGACAAGGAGCAGAGTTTATTGGCTAGCTGACTGGACAGTATCGCAGTGTACACTGTGCATAATGTAGAAAGGTGTCCAGTGTGCATCTGCTTTACAGTCTTACAAACGACAGTTATGTGGATAAATTGGAAAATCAAGCATGTCTCAAACAAGACACTTGTAAGAAACGCCCTCTCACTTTCAACTGTTTTTTTTCCCCCCAACAAACCTCTTAACAAAGTGTACTGAACATAAAATAGTAAAAAATGAGACACAACCTGAACAAATTGCACAATATTTTGACAAACAGACGTGGAATAATTATCCCCGAACAAAGAAGGGGTCAATATCGAAAGTATCAGTCAGGATTGGAGTATCTCCTGCTCATGGACCGCACCAGAATTGCAGTTCTTGTTACTCCACTCTTCCACTAAGGCAAGTTCTCGAACATGTTTGGGCGGGACATACTGTATTGTAACGTGGTTTGGCACTACAAGGACGATCAACTGTCTTCCTGTCTCCCTATAGCACAGTCTTAGGCGTCTTCCAATACAGATACTGCTGTGTATTGCTCTGTGCACATCTGCAGTCCTGCAGCAGGACAGTGGCATGTTCACAACGGTGATCAGAGACGCTGGGCATCTTTCTCCTGGTGTTTGTCAGAGTCGGCAGAATGGTCTCTTTAGTGTCCTAAATTATAGAAACTGTGGTCTTAATTGTCTACCACCTGTAAACTGTTAGTGTCTTAAAGTCCCCCTGTGGTGAAAATCAAGCTTTTAATGTTGTTTATGACTATGTGGTGTACAAGACAAACCATGTTCATAAGTCAACACCATTGCTGAATGAGTATTTTCTAAAACTGCAGTGAACCAAAACAGTCTCAAAAACATGGTTAGAAATCGCTGGTGTTTCTGATGACACAAACTACCTTGTAACCAATCAGATCAACGTGTGATCGTCAACGAGTGGATCTCTGAGCTGAGCGAGTGAGTGGAGGCGGGGCTCATTTGCATATTCATAGAACCGCGTATAATAAACGAGGCAAGGTTGTAGAGTTATATTCACGCTATTATAAGGCATGACACATTTTTTTAAAGGAAAAAAAAGTTTAAAAATGTATTTTTGGTGATCAAAGATGAGTTTTGCAGGGGGACTTTAAGGACTGTTCCACAGGTGCATGTGCAATTATTGTTTATGGTTCACTGAACATGACAAACATTGTTTAAACCCTTTCCAATAATGATCTGCAAAGCTTATTTGGATTTTACAAAATTATCTTTAAATTACTGGATCCTGAAAGGGGGACATTTTCTTTTTTTGTATGAATAAACATGAGTCTATCAAGCACTATATATCATCTATTTTGCAGTGGCTTCTAACATGCAGCTCATCCAATCAGATAGATTTTAGTGACGAAACTGCAATTTTATTAGGGCCCAAGCCTTGAAAAGGCGAAGGCCCTATTGTTTTCCTAAGGATTATTATTTTTTTTTTTTTTTTTTTTTTTTTTTCTCCATTATTATTATTGTTCTTACGACTATTCGGGCACTTTTGGGGCTCTTAACATGCTCGAAAACTCTTGAAACTTTGCACACATGTCAGAACCCGCGGCCATCAGGGCCGGGCTGAAGATGGTACCCGGGCGTGGCAGGGGGGCTCGACAGCGCCCCCCTGGAACGGGGTCCGAAAACTTGGTCCATAAATCAAACACGCTTGCATGTAATAATATAAAACTCGGTACACATAAAGATCTCATCGGTTCATATATACTTCATGCTCTTACTTTTTATTTTTATTTATTTAGTATTGAACTCAAGTGGTGCTGTTTTTTCAAGTTCCAAAAAAATAAAAAGAGAAACTAATCAAACGGGAATCTGCAAAAAAAAAAACCTCCCATCCTTGCTAGCCAGATTTTGTTTATAGAGACACTCTTCGTATTGTTTTTTTTATTTTTCCAGATTTGCTAGCAGGATGTCCCTGACTATTATAGCAGGTGTAATGTATATCACCCGTGTTACATAGTTATGTAAAATGATCTGTAAATGTGCAGTCTGGGGCATCTGTCCAGGCCTGATGTTTGAACATGACTCCTTCAGTCTTTGAAGAATGAATTAGTCCAAATCCTCTTTTCATCAGAAGAGCTTTAGTGGCTCTTTGAAGACGACTCTGTGAGAGATAAAGTGGGAGCATGGGAATAATTCCCTTGTTTTTCTTCTTCCTGAGCTCTTGGGACATTAGTTTAGTAATGCACAGTCAGCAGAAATGAGGCGGGAGGCGTTGTCAGTTTAAATCATGTGAAACTCCTCACCTATGAATGGAATGCCGCCCGTCTCGACTGCCCGTGTGTTTCTGAACCGGTCCGGCTCCGAAGAACCCTAGTGTGGGAATGACAAATCATTCCTTGGTTTCTATTGACAGCGAATCCGGAATGTCAGAGCAAAGACACAACGGCAGATAAAGGAGGACACAACTGGCTGTTCACTTCAATGAAGACTAAACCGTACACGCGCACCTCTGTGTTTCAGGAAGTTGTGCAAATCTGAAGGAGATTATGAATAGGACGTGCATACTTTCGGTTTTTAGGAATGAAAGCCTTTGTTGTGAATAGTCACAACTAAAAGCCAAAGTAAATTGCATCATTTATTAGTTCTCTATGCATATTAAGTTAAGTTAGGATACACTTTTTAAACTGTGAAAAAATAACACAAAAACAATAGCTGTTGTTGAGTTTAAATCATAGTATGTTCTAGTGTCCAGAGCATATGCTTCTGAAAATGATAGCTTGTTTGTAAGTTGTTGTTTCATGGACTTATTTTTCAAGTCCATGACATTGTCACTTTCAGTCATTTTATGAAAAGTATGAGGAGGGAGTTTTAGTCACTGGGAACTCTGACTCATCGTGAAAATGAGACACCGTGGCCTCAAAATATTTGGACATTTAAAAATGTCTTAATGGCATTGAATTAGATGCAAAATATCAAAGCATGTATGTATTATTTTAAGTTTATGAGCACATGTTTTAAATGGTAACACTATGAAGAAGTGTGAGTCAGGTGTTTAAAACTTTTGGGGACGTTTCCCCTCTCTGTGTCTCTCAGAGGAGTTGCTGTACCACCCAAACACTCAAAAAAGCCATGTGTGGTATTTTTACTGCTCAAATCCACTGGAATGAGTTTCAATAGGCCAGTGAAGTACCTGTGTGTAACAGAACATGGAGGAAGTGATGTCACAGTTGGTGATTTATAAAATGTCAGCAATATTTTGTCACTAACATTGCATATTCTTCCTTTAATATCATAGTCATTTATTATGATTATATATTATAGATAATAATCTGGAAAACATTCTCTACTGTCAGACATTCTGAGTTGTTAGAATTGAAAACAATGGAAAACAACTTGCATATCGCAACATTACAAACCTGTGAGTCATATTGGCTCTGAATGAAACTGCATTTCTCACAAAAGCGTGAAGAGACATTGTGCTCTTCCTCATATTTTAGTTTTTGGTGGCTTAATGCAGGACATATTTCATATGTGACCCTGGACCTCAAAACCAGTCACATGGGTAAAATTTTTTAATTAAGATTTATAGATCGTCTGAAAGTTGAATAAATAAGCTTTCCATTGATGTATGATAGGACAATATTTGGCAGAGATACAGCTATTGGAAAATCTGTAATCTCAGGTTGCAAAAAAATCGAAACCTTGAGAAAATCAAGGTTAATAAAGTTGTCCATTTATGTTTGTCATTTGCTGCATTCTCTCACAAAAATAAATGTTTTATATGATTACGGTAGGAAATTTACAAAAAATCTTCATGGAACATGATCATTACTTAATATCCTAATGATTTTTGGCATAAAAGAAAAATCGATCAATTTGACCCATACAATGTATTGTTGGCTATTGCCACAAATATACCCGTGCGACTTGTGACTGGTTTTGTGGTCCAGGGTCACACGTTTAATTAAGTTTTAGAAGAAAAAAAGAGGAAAGAGCATGTATTTCTTCCGTTTGAATTGTTCAGGTCACTTTCATCAGTGCGTCAGACTTATGCTTATGATATATTAATCAGGTTTGCTGCACATTTTTTAAAGTAACATTTTTAAGACCTGAGGAATTTTATTTATTTAGGACTTTACATGAGGGGTGTGCAATATTGACGACATGATATCTCTATTTTCAAAGTTTTGTTGATAATAATGAGATGATATTTTGCGGAGTGTGTTTTTGTGCTGGTGCTACGGCTGGTTTAGGCCTGTTGTGGACGGATGACTCTCGCAGATTATTCATATTTAATGCGGTGAACTGACCACAGCATACAGAAATTAACTTTTTTTTTATTAAGGGGCAGTATTTGGCACCTTAAATTAATTTGAATGTTAGAATTTGAAAGGTGATGCATACATCTAATAAGTTTAGAAAAAAATGCCCTTAAATAGGTAAAAATGCCCCTGGAAATCAAATTAAATTAGAATAATAACACAGTATAGGGCTGTTACCAATCAAATGAAATCATTATCAACAAAACCCATCTTTGCAGAGCACCTCATTGCAGTTCACGAGATCCAGGGGGCGGAGTTGGATCCAGATATAAGGGGCGGAGATGGGTAGGATTAGGGGTGTGTTTAGGGATCGGGGGCGGAGATGGGTAGGATTGTGATTATTTGATCCAACTCCTCCCACCTTACATATACAATCCTACCCATCTCCGCCCCGACCCCTAAACACACCCCTAATCCTACCTGGATTTCGTGTTCTGCAGTGAGGACCATCTCGATATTTGGGGAAAACAAATTTAGTTTTAGACAAAAACTCATAGAGACAAAAATGCTCCCTGAGCTCACACATCGTTAAAACAATAATTACGATATCATCATGGAAGATACATATCGCCCCCCCCCCCCCCCCCCCCCCCCCCCACGCACAAGAAGGAACATACAATTGAACTTTTATTTACCATTTTCTACCTCTTCTCTTTTCTTTTAGTACTTAATATGCTGTCATAAGGGATGTGAATTGTCACATGAAATCCAAAAAGAAAGAACAATAAAAATCATATAATGCTAATTAGTTTTTATTTGGTGTTTAGATATGTCTTAGCCAAAGTGTCGTCTAAAATTTAAGTAAAGTAAAATAAGACTTTTTATGACCCTACGTTTTAAAAAAAAATTGTTATGTTTTTAAGGATCAGCGGGAACCCTGTTTATTATTCTAGTTATATATGTTTGATGTGATTGTTCAGTACAGATGTGTCTGAGATTACTTTACATCTACTGCCACATTTCTTGCAGTAGCTTTCCATTAGCAGGGATCTGATGTGTGTCAATAAGAGTTCCATGGGAGTTAGTTTTGGTTTGTAGTAAAATGAGTCATATGATCCAGATGCTGCTTTCTGATGTGACCACTTAAAAGAACAAAGAACTCTCTCTCTGTCCCGGCCAATGAGGCTGCGTGTGTGTGTGTGTGTGTGTGTGTGTGTGTGTGTGTGTGTGTGTGTGTGTGTGTGTGTGTGTGTGTGTGTGTGTGTGTGTGTGTGTGTGTGTGTGTATAAAGGGCAGTGCTTAATGACTGCTCTCATTAAACCGTCTCTTCACTCCACACATAAACACACACACAAGACTGTACGTTGTCGTCAGTAAGTCTGTTTGTTACGCAGGTTCGCTCTTCAAAGAGCACTGCAGCATTCGACAGGGACACACTCCATCACACGCTGTGGCTGGAAACACACTCCTGTTATGGCTGGTTCTCTTGAACTGCTTACACGTGTACCGTCAAACCAGACCAGACAAACACAGAACAGTGTGTATGTGTGAAGAACCGTTTGTTCTGTCAAAGAGCTGCTTCAGGACTCAGTTTCAGTTGGATGCTCAGTTAAGATAGATGTGATTTCTGCAGTATCGGTGTGCTTTAGGAGAGATACGCTTATGTTTTCATCACAGTCTTTATCATCAACTTTAACAAGGTCACTTCCTCTAATAAGTCAGCCATTAAAGCCTGTTGTCAACACACACAGATGTCATCAACACACAGGACACTTGAAGAACAAGTTCTTATGCTGGTAATTTTACTTGATGATCTTATCATGAATCGGGGTCTGTACGTGCAAAAGAGAAAAAATACATAAAACATATTCAGTGATGCCTCAATGAGATATAATGCAAAATTGTTTGAAATCTCATCCTTTATATTACAGCGCTGCTAATATTAAAAACTTGATAATATTAGATATGTACCTAATTGTAACTGTCACAGTGTGTACTGTAAATTGTGTTGTTTCCTAGCATGGTTAGAGAAGAATTTACGAAAACTTATTAGGCATTGGTGTGAATCATTATTATGATTCAGTGATTACCAATCAAATTGTAGAACCCACACGCTCAGCATAACACAGCAGAAAAGCCTATTTATCTGTTACAAAAATCTACAAATCATTTTTAATGATATAGCAATATCGTTTAACTTGGTTACGAGGTCAAAGAGTTAGATATTGTGTAATGTCTGTTTGAGTTTCTTCATAAGAAGAATATTAACTTTGTTTGGTGTGTGTGGTTTGCATTTGTGGAAGGTGATCAATATCTCTGTGTTACATCAGAAGAGAATAGCAGTACTGTGAAGCTCTTTAGATGTTTGTCATTATTTTCTGTGAATTGTGATATCTGGTATCCAGTTTACAGTCAGTAGTTGGTCAGTAATGTTGTTGGATTTGAAACATTTGTCTCTTTTAAATAGATTAATCTGTCCTGTTTTACTCACTGAACATGTTAGTGACCTTTAAAGGAATATTCCTGATAAAACTTTAGCTCTGTGGAAAGCATCTGTGACATGCTTTTGATTACCACAAAAAATCATAGAAGATGGATGATAGGTTGCAGGCATATTGAGAAGAGAAGAGGGCCAAACACCGAACCCTGAGGCACCCCTCTGGAAAGTTAATCTAATTTATACCTACAGAAGATAGGAGACAAGAGAAGGATCTACAGATTGTTCTCAAAACCAGTTGAGTGAAGCCGAGAGTCAAGATAATACACGAGTATCTGGTGGTCTGGCGTCGAACACTAGGAGATTGAGAAATAATGATTTGGAGGCTGCACTCGCCAGCAACAGAGCTTCAGTTATGGATCTCAAGTCTTCATTCAGGGTCCTCTTTTTCATCCCGTCTAATTGTTGAGCTTTTTTTCTGTGAGAAGGAAATATGAGACCTGATTAAACACAACTCGTTCAAGTGTTTTTGAATGGGAATGGGTGGACACCAATTTTCCATTTGTGTAGTATGTGTGAATTATTGGGGTGGGGATACCCAAGCCTGATTAAATGTGGTGAAGAAAGTACCAACGAGGAGTGATGTGTTAAGGACATACGACTAACTTAACATCAGTAATGCAAAAGCAGATGTTCCCCCACCTAGAAAAGTAGTCCTACCACAAAATGACAATTAACAACTTAACAACTCAAACAATAAACATGTTTACTAAAGAAATCATGTGAACGCCTTTGTCTGTTAGACTTCCATTGTAAGTTCATGACTGCAAATGTATTATATGTTGTTTTTTCTGAGGGGAAAGTCTGTGAAATATTGTCTGTGGTAATCAACAGCATGCCACAGATACTGTCCATAGTGTGTAAGTTCCCTGACAAGAGTGTAAACGCTGTGGCTTTGTTCTGTTTAAATATCCCAGTGCGTCAAACAGAGGTGTGAAGTTGGGTTGCTTCTGTCTATTTTTCTGACCATTGGGCTGACAGGTGGAGTGTTTGAGAATCCTATTTTCCCCAACTAGTATGTTTGCATTTCCATTTAGCGATGCCAGTGATCCAGAAATTAAACCCTTAACCTTTAAGTTGTATTTAACCATTATTTTAGGTCTGATCTTCACCTGTCGTGATCTTTACATGCATTTACCTTTCTCTCTCTTCGTCCTACAGAAAACTATGCAGTTAGCGGTCCTGAAGGGAAGACTGAGTCTGTGACCACACTGCAGCCACAGCCATCCCTGAACTCCCTGCAGAGTAGCTCCCCTGGACCCAAGCGCTCTGGGAATACACTGAAGAAATGGTTGACCAGCCCTGTCCGGCGGCTCAGTCATGGCAGCAACATCAAGAAGATTCCTAGCAAACAGAAGCAAAAACGTGATGGACGCAAGAGCATTGATCTGGGGCCACCCGAACTACAGGATGACACCCTGGAAGAGGTATTTTACTTTTCTTTTTTTTTTTACTGACAGTAAATTATTCATTTTTCATACTACATTGAGGAAAAATGTAGATCCATCTGATTGGATGAAATGGTGATATTATGGTCCAAAATGATTTTTATACCATGGTATTCCAAGGTACTTCAAACAATACCCCAAATTGTACTCCTTTTTTAGACTTTTTTTCTTCATTGGAATGGCACGAAACTTGGTAAAGGTGTTGGCACTTACTATGTGAACACTAAAAAAATCATGGACATGATTCGAACAGGTTAAATGGTCCTGAAAATAGTCACTCTTGTGCTCTCTCGCAGTCAAAATTGAGTGCATTGGAATTGAACAGCCCGTTCTCATCCCAAGGCGTAATATACTGACGCTTTTGCCAAAGCGTCTAAATAGAACGCACATGGCACCCTTTAGCGTCAATATGAGACGCCAATATATACAGGACAGAAGGCGCCTCCTAACGGTCTAACCCTAACCCTACACCATACCTAAACCTACCCAAATCTTGGCGTATTATATTGACGCTAAAGGGTTCCATGTGCGTTCGATTTAGACGCTTTGTCAAAGTGCCAGAATATGACGCCTTGGGATGAGAATGCGTTGCAGCAAATGGGAGACAAATTTCATCTAGTGGAAACTTAAATCTTACTGAAAGCAAATTCTTATATCGGGTTCAAAATTTGAACACAACTTGTTTAGATTTATGGCTTTGATTTTCTCACAGTTTTAACGTAAAACATGTTTTTAAAAATATATATATTTCATTACAAAATTTTAAATTGTATTTTTACACATTTTCCATAACAATAAACGTAAATTCTGCAACTTTTTAAGTTCATTTTCTAAAACTTTCACTTCAGCAATAATCTGCCAAATGTCTGCCGACTAACAGCATGTGGTGACAGTGGACATCGGTTTTACGTCAGAGTGTTTAATAACCTCATTACTTTTTTTTTTTTTAAAGCAACCGTGACCATACAGAGAAAAGTAGCCCTCTTGTTCTGTGTGCTGTGTAAATGCTGTATTAAAGGGCTGATATGGCCCTTCAGATCGGAGGGTGATGATGAGCCTGACTTTTTAAAGCTGTGTGCCATATAATGTGCTGGTACAAAAGGGCCTCTGTGTTTCTGAAGCCGGCTATGTGAACCCCACGACAATGGCCCATGTTAACCATGTCTTCCAGAGCAGCAGCAAATTCTTCAACAATCATTTCAGAGCATTAAACTTGTGCAATGGAAGCCAAATAATAAAGCAATAAACCACTTGAGGTTGTGTGTTACGGTGATTTCATCACCGTTAAAAGGTTTTGTTAGGTGATAATATCACTGCAATGCATTGCCATTACATTACAAGTGTTGTTTATTGTTTTGTTTTTTAATACAATTTCAGTAATTTGACACCAGTGTTTAATATATACTGTAAAATAACAACTACTTTATCAATTATTGTTCTATAAACTAGATTTTAAGGGCTGCTTACCTATGCAAAACTCTGTCCCACAATGCGTGGTCTTAGAAGTTTTATATTTTGATTAATCATCACTTACAATCATAGCACAGATCTCCTCAATTTGTACAGTTTGATGTATTATTCATGTCTGACAATTGTCTAGCAAGTTACATATATTAGCACTGTAGTAAATTAGCCAGTCTAGACTCTGACAATCAAAGACATTTCTATAAATGGTTGACCATTTGATTGCTTAAAAGTACATTTTAGCATACTTTAAGTATGTATTACTGAAATAACATGCTTGAACAGAATATACTTAAGTGTGAACTGAATGTAATGCGTTGAGCACTTAATTACATTTTATTTACAATTATTTATTTTTTTGACCCACGTAATAGGACTTAAAGTAGGCTACATCTTTATACGCCATTTAATTACGTCTGTTGTCTATTATGGTTAAAGTGTATGCCGAATATACTGACAATAATTTTAAAATATCCTTTAAATTTCTGTTGAAACTTATGCCATTTACCTAAATATAGTTGTAAGTACACATTTGTGATAATGAAGTTAGCTTAGCTATTAATGTAATATAAAATAACATGCCTTTGATTCCATTAATATTATGCAATACAGTTTTTTTTTTAAATATACTTTTAAGATTTGAAGTACACTACAATTGCACATTAAATACATTTAAGCACACTTCCACAATGTGATGCACAGAATTTAACTGGGATGTCTGAGAACTTTTAACATGCAGTATGAATTTGCTTAATGACTTGTTGTGTTTTCAGAGAGTGCGTAAAGAAGAGGGAACACTCTCCAAATCTTCATCAGGAATGCACAGCGGAGGAGAGGAAGAGCCAGAGGACGAGTCACACACTCCCCTCCCTCCTCCAATGGAGATCATCAAAGACCCGTCTGCTCAAGAAGAGAAGGTACACCAACAGCAGAGAGGGGGAGGAGCTTGAGAGAGCGATGTCATAGGCTATTAAAGGGTTAGTTCACCCAAAAATGAACAATTACTCACCCTCGTGACTCAATATCCTTAAGACTTTTGTTTGCCTTCAAAACACAAATGAGGATATTTTACATGAAATCTGAGTGATTTCTGGCCCTCCTTTCACACTCCAAACGAACTACCACTTTGATACTTGAAAAAGTTCAGATCATAAAAGAGATTGTAAAAATAATCCATATGAATTGAGGGGGTTTAATCAATTTTCTGAAGAGACTTAATTTAGGCTTTTATTCACATTGGTTCATGCAGAAGCTCAAACGTGCTGCGTAACACGAGAATGAACCTCATTGGTTCTCCCATGTGAGCTTCTGTTTACCACAACTGATGTGTAAATTGATGGCTCAATTAAATCCGTTTATCATATAAAGCGATCGAGTCTCTTCAGAAAATTTTGACTAAACTGCTCAATTCATATTCATTTTACAATCTCTTTATGAACTTTTTGAAGTGTAAAAGTGGGTGTTGCATAGCTGTCGTGCAAGAGATTTCATTATAAAGATGTTTGTTCTGAAGATGACTGAAAGTCTTACAGGTTTGGAACGACATGAGGGTGATTCATTTTTGTGTGAACTAACCCTTTAATGTGGAGGTAGATTCATTAAATACTGTGTCACTCATCATGTGTTCATAACTGTCTCCACCTGCCTCCCCATACACACACACACACACACACACACACACACACACACACACACACACACACACACACACACACACACACACACACACACACACACACACACACACACACACACACACACCACACAGTGGCAGTTTTTCCTCCCTGATTTTCCTCCCTGTTGCTCATAACTGCTCCTGGGTGGAGGCTCCTGTCTCTGTCAACTAACCACAAATCCTCCCTATTGTTGCAATGAAGCTTAAATGATGTAGTTATGAAACTTTTACTGTTCCAGTCAACTGTGGCTGTTTTACACGCTGTGTCTTGGGACTGCACACTGTAAAAAGTGAACAGTTGGATCAACCTAAAAAATTACTTCAATTGGTAACACCTAAAAAATTTTAAGTTTTCTCAACTTAAAATATCATGTTTTAACGTGATAATTTAAGTTGAGAAAACTTAATTTTTTAGGTTGATCCAACTGTTCACTTTTTACAGTGCAGTAATAATGTGTTTACGACCCAAAGCTGGCTGACAGGCTGAATCTCACAAATAACATGTTCATGCCTTTACCCCTAAAACCAAAAGGAAAAAAAAACAATCATAAAGAAACTGAAGACTGTTTTTAGGACCATTTAGATTTTTTGCCTTGTGAGATTGTTATTATTATTCATTGTAACATTGATTATTATGACAATTAAGCACTATTATTATTATTATTATTATTATTATTATGAGATTATCTGTACTATAATCCATTACTTTAAGTTTTTAACTTTAGGTTTTGGGGTCAATATTTTTTTTATTTAAAAAAAATTTAAGAATTTTTATTCAGAAAGTTTGCATTAAATCTAACAAAAGTGACAGTAAAGACATTTGAAATTATGTATTTCAAATAAATGCAGCTCTTTTTAACTTTGTTTAACCAAAGAATCCACAAAAAGTAAGCAGCAAAACTGTTTTCAACAGTAATAATATAATAAAATAGTAACAAGAAATGATTCTTGGTCATCAAATCATCATATTAGAATGATAACTGAAGGATCATGTGATACTGAAGAGTAATGATGCTGAAAATTCAGCTTCGATCATCGGAAATAAATTACAGTTTAAAATATATTAAAATAGAAAAATTGTAAGAAAATGTCACAAAACTACTGTATTTACTGTTTTGTTGTAAATAAATGCAGCATTGGTGAACACAAACCTTTTTTCAAAAACAGTCTTACAGACCCCAAACCTTTGACCGGTAGTGTATGCAATAAATCATGATATACAAAACATATTATTACCTGTTTCATCAATGAGCATTTAAGGAGAAACTATTAATTGTCCTGAAAATAATGTCACCATGGAACAATAATGATGGTCATAAAAGTAGGCCCCGTTTAATATTTATTTTTTCCTCTTGACTCGGAGGTGAAATGTTTGGCATGTTGGGCTGTGTGAGATTGGCAGCTTTGCTTCTCTTCTCCCCAAAGCAACGCTTGATAAACTGTCTATCCCGAGCACTTCCTCTCCTGTTGTCTCGTCCTGCTAACGTCTCTCTCCTCCTGTGCTCCTGCGCTCCTGCTGTCCTGTAGTCTTCTGTGCTGATGGCTTCACGGCAGAGCTCGGCTGATGTCCCCAGTGCTGCTGAGCTTGTCAGTGCTATAGAAAAACTGGTCAAAACTAAGATGGTAAGTGTGCCGCTGAAACCATCCTGGCACAAGCAGGATGATTCGATCCGCTAACCTCCTGGTTTTCCCCTTTTCCTTTCAGTTTTCTCTTGCTCTTAGACGATCACTAACTCTTAAGCATGACGTGAATGTCATAATGTGTCATTTGGTGTGCGTGTCTCTGTTTATTGTGTTAATATTTCTGCACACCTGCACTTGACCTCATTTGGTTTGGTTGCTAATGCTAATCTGTGCTGTGTAGTGATTGTGTTTAAGAGCATGTTTCTGTCATTGGACATCAGTTTGATCTACTCAAAGATTCAGTTCACATTAAAGCTGCTGTATGTATAAAATGTCCGTACTTTCCGATACAGAGAAAGGTACAGAGAAATCACATGTTGGATCACATGTTAGGCTATGATATTATTAGATTATTTTTTACATTTTATGCATTTGGCAGACTCTTTTATCCAAAGCGACTTACATTGCATTTCAAGGTACACATTTACATTCTTATTAGTTCTTGCTTTCCTTGGAAATCGAACCCATGACCTTGGCGTTGCAAGCGCCAACGCTCTGCTTGAGCTACAGGAAACAAGTACAAGTTAAACTTGTAAATTTACTGCAAAAATGTATTTCAACTTGTTCCTCTTTCTTTTAAAGCAGCTAAAATCTGTATTTTACTAAGGCACTAAGCCAATCCATTAATGTTAAATGGGGTAAATGGCTTTACTAAGTGTTTGTGTAAAGTTAAGCCATATCCAATTTTACAACTATCTTGTCCTAAAACAACTTTACAGCTCAAATAATAGACCGTTTATTATTACTTCTGATAGTTTTATCAGGGGATGTAATGTAACTACTTTAAAAAATTTTTAAAGATGAACCTCATTCAGTACATAAGTTGCATAAGCTATTTGAAAAACCCTGAGGGATATGTTAAAAAAAAAAATTTGGTCACCATTATGTCACAAATGCTATTGATTGAGCTTGACTTTTTTTGCACACAAATTATTCCTTTAATTGGTTCCACAGTAAAAATTTGGATGATCTGGAAACCTATTTTAGAGATATTCTAAAAAATGAAATTCAACTCATCAGGACTGCAAGACTGAAAGTAGAGACTTTCGAGCTACATTTATATGTGGTTTGAAATCCTATTCGAATCCTACATCTGGAAATCCGTTTCAGTCTGACTGCTCTGATCGGAATATTACTGTGTTATTTACAACATGACGTGTAGAAAAATAGAAGGCTCGTATGAGCGGCTTTTTTGTTGTGGTAATGAAGTAATAAAAGCCTTCCAAACTTGCCAAAATGCTGGATATTATGGCTCACTCTGTGGGCCGGAGTGATGCTTTTCTCCCCTCTGAATCTCTTGAGCGGCTCTAATTGTGATGAAGTTTAGGGCCGTTCAATTGCTGTGTTTGTTCTCCCACATCAGGCCTGACATTTCCATATACAGACTGCTAAACTGACTGGAGTCTCTTGTATTTGTCTCCGTTGCTGTAGACGCTGGAGCCAGGATCATATCCAGGATTCAGCTCAGTGAACCCAGCGGAGCAAAGCCCCTTGCCCCCCAGAAACCCTGAGCTGGAGCAGAAAGCCAAAGCACTGCGTGGACGAATGTAAGAGACACACCTCTACACTCTTGGGTTGTTCTCGGAGTTAAATCTACAAAACAGTACTGGTCTGATTCCAGGTCATAGTGGCCGAATCACTGGTGTTTGTGGGGTCTAGTTCCTGCTGCTAATGTCATGTAAAAATACCCCTTTATTTATTTGTTTCTTGTGTTGTGTTCTTACTCAAAAGGGCTTTTCACACTGCACTGAACCCCAGATTATTGTCGTTCTAAACCCCTCTTTTAAACTCTGCTACTTTTCACACTTGTCATTTAGAAGTGGGATTATTTACCCGGGGTTATGAGACCCTGCTCTGGAGCTGCTGAACACCACTTTTGTCCTGTTATAGACTAGGTGCACGTGGCCCTCATTTTGGATTTCTGATCAGCGAGAGTACGTCTAGACACTTCCGGTTTCGCTTTACGCCCGGTGCAGGGAGCCGGAGAAAGCCGAAAATAATCTCTTATAGTTGTTTATAGAATCAATTAAAATACTAAGATATATATTACTATCACACGAGCAAATGGCAATTAAATGCACGGATGCAAAGTCAGATTAATGAATGAAATACAACTGTTCACGAACAGAAGATTGTCTTGGTCTCATGCTGCATAACGTTACACAATGAGAATTAGCCTATGCCTTCTCTAAATATAGAGTTACAACTGCGATTTTATTTGATTGCATACAATACCGCCTGAACATTCACACGTTTGCCCTGTCTTGTTTAAATCTCCATAAATAGGCCTACTATTTTTTCTCAATTCTGCACATATAACACTTAGGGCCTACTTAGGCTACATCAGTTGCTCGATCAATATTATCAACACATATGTTACATACATGCTTTCTTTGCATCAATTATCTTTATAGATAAAAACGACGGCGGAAAAAATCGTAATAATTGTAAATAATTTACATTTTTAACTGTAACGTTAGTTAACAAACAATTTAATATAGCTAATTGTGTATATTTTACAGTGGAATAAATACTGTAGGTGCTGCTTATAAAAAAAGACATAATGATTTATGAAATATATTTATTTCAGCTCTTTACTCATCTCACTTGCGCAAATAAATGCAGTAATAGAAAGCATATAAACGCACAGGTGAAATACACAGAAAATTATATGCATTTAAATTACTAAAATACAAACAATTAGCAATAATGTTACCAAATAAAGCAATGCCGACAACAGACCGGGTGTTTTTGTCACCCTCTGATGACAGATGCTTTTGATGCACAATGAGTGTTTTTAAAATTCAAGGGAAGCGACTTGCCTTTCAGAGGGGGTGACAGATCCGCGCACTTCACTGTTGTGTGTCGTTATGAACCGTTTCATCACGTTAAAACAAAGAAGTCAGCTTTCATGCATTCGCCGTTGAGGGTGACCAGTCCCGAAATTTGAAGCTTTGTCCCGCATCCCGCAAGTCATAAGCAGTGTCCCGCATTTTAATTTTGTCTGCATCATTTTATTTCATCGTCCTTTTAAATTACAATTCTACAATATAAAATGTTAATAATAAAAAACTGAACATACGCAGCCGTTATTATTGGTTCTAGTCAGAGCGGGACAACTGAGAAAAAATAAACTGCAACAGAAAAATGGATCTATCCGGAGCTCCCGAGAAGAAAAAGCGTCTTGTTCGTATAAGGAATGGGAGAAAAAATATACATGGTTAAAACCAGTTACAGGTGACCATAAAAAAGGAAATGTACAGACACATAATGATTGAAAAGCCCTACTCGAAGCTGCCAGATCAGACAAAAAATATAAATTCAAGATGCACTGAATCCGGTAAGAACGCATTTAATCTTAGTCTTTCTAATGGAATTTATGTGCTTATTTGGAAATGTGCTTTTTAGCGATTGGATTATTATTTTCACTTAATTATTTAGATTGAACATACCCGTGCTGTTAAAATGAGTTTTATCATTAGTGACGTTCACAGCGCCGTCATTAACATTTTTATAAAGCCATTAGCAATTAAAAAGCATCACTGCAAAAAGACATATAAAATCAATATTCAATAAAATCAAAATCAATAAATCAAAATCAGGTCTGCTGATATAATCAAATAAAATCGTAGTTGTAAAATAGAAGGCATAATTCTCATTGTGTATGCAGCATGAGACCATACAATCTTCTGTTCGTGAACATTTCATTCATTAATCTGAATTTGCATCCGTGCATTTAATTGCCATTTGCTCGTGTGATAGTAATATATATCTTAGTAGTATTTTAAATGATATAATTGATTCTATAAACAACTATAAGAGATCATTTTCGGCTTTCTCCGGCTCCCTGCACCGAGCATAAAGCGAAACCGGAAGTGTCTAGACGTACACTCGCTGATCAGAAATCCAAAATGGCGGCCACGTGCACCTAGTCCATTATGGAGCCAAACATGTAGAGAGTGAAATGAAGTGGTGTTAGAAGGTTACGATGCTTAGCAACCGGCAGCCAATCACGTGCCTCACATGGTGCTCTGGACTGTCATGGAAATGCTGAGCATTGAATAAAGGGTAGTTTCAACGTTTATGGGGATAAATGTCATATGGTGACACAAAATTGGAGGGAAGGAGACACTGTCATATTTTTACTATAGTCGTCAACATCTGAAGTGGATCAAAACCTTTCATCAAAGTTATACATGAATTTTGAACAATACCAGTTCTTGTCGTAGGACAACTTTGATGAACTCCTCTTCAAATGTTGACTATTGTATTTCATTCCATTGAGGATAAACTTGATAATACACACAGTTGGCAATATATAATATGAGGGTGCACAATGCCAGAGCCTTTATATAAACAGGTCCCATGCAGCGTTCATCCAATCAATGACAGTGAAACAGCAAATATGCAAATAAGAACATTAACCCAGAGTTTAGGAATGTAGTGTGATGAATACCCAGGATTGATTGTTAACCCCGGGCAAATTATGAGCAGTGTGAAATGTGAAGCAAGATAATTTTAGAATGACCCAGGTTTAACAAAGCCCTAAAGTCTGCACAGAACTCCCGGCATTGCATTTTACATGTTTTAAAATGCTTTTGTAGGGAAAAATTAATCTTGTTAATTATTAAGACTTGGCATGTTTGGTTCGATTCAAATGAACCCTGGTGACAAACAAGAGGACCGAGAACGCTGAAAAGATGGGTCTCTGTACTCTTCCAAACAATCTATGGTGCGGTTCGAATGAAATATGAATGCATCACTGACCAAAGACATGTAAACAAACTAAAAACAGGACATGATGTCACAAGAAAAGGACAGAGTGCTCAAGCATACCTGTTTTTTCTCATCACAGACGTGATGTTTCCCATCACAGTTCGGTTCAGGCATCAGAACCGTGTCTCCTCACATCAATCGTGGTTTGTGTGTGTGACGGAGGAATTCCTGACGCTGTTTTGAGTCCTTTAATCATTTTATAAACTCTTAGATGGTCAAAATAACATATACAATGAGCACATTTACACACAGCATTGTTTTCTATGTTCGGTAAGTTCCGTCATGAAACAAACAAATGAATGAGTCAATCAATCACCAGTGCAAAAAAATGTTTTTCCCTACTGTAACTAATGTTAGTGGTTCTCTTACGAGAGTATCTCTCGTACTGCGTAATATCTTACGCTATGGGGAAACACTCTTTCCTCGAGATATTGAAGCCAAAAATTATCCTTAATTTTTTTAATCATGCAAAACGCTTTTGCAGCAGCAAGCAGACAAGGGCGAAACAGCTCGCGCGCCCATTGGCTGCCTCGCTGGAAAAGCTGCAGCCTATCGAGTGAAGGCACTGCGTGACGTAATGACGAATGAAGACGCTTCGCGCTCATTTCGTCATGTCCCGCCAGTATAGGCGTGGTCTCACCCTATAAATACCCCTCGATAGCTGTATTTCTCTGATTTTTTCATTCTTCACGCGAAGCTCACGCATCGCGGGATCCAGAGTGAGAAGCCGCGCCGTTGACTTGTAGCCTTCTCAGCGGGACGTGCCATCTTCTGAAGTCGCTGGCCCAGCCGCCTTCAACTGCCGTACCTGCTGCGCTTTCCGGCGTACTATATCCTTTACTCTGTCACTGTGTGTGTGTGTGTTTGCTTACGTGACGCAACACCCATTATATGTTCTAAAAGAGCTGCGTCTTTTTAAAGATGCCTTTCTGTGGCTCGTGCCGCTCTCAACTCAGCGATGAGGACCGTCACGTCATCTGTGTGTCCTGCCTGGGTCATGAGCACGCTGCTATCGCGCTCGCGGATGGTGGATGCCCGCACTGCGAACTTCTGCCTATGGCGACTCTGCGGACTCGCCTGGCGTCGTTCTCTGAACCCGCGTCCCAGCCGTCTGTGCCGCGCCGTAAGAAGCGTCGCGCCCAGCGCGCTCCCGAGCCTTCTCCAGCCCGCCAAAGCTCGCCGGTTCGCCCGCCTGCTTCGCCGGCTTCACCTGAGTCGCTCCCGGACGGACAGCGCCCGCCGTCTGCCGCCGCTTCCGCTCCCGAGCTGGACGAGCCTGCCGAGGTATGCTCTCTTGTGGCTTCCGATAGCGAGGATTGGGCGAGCTCTGTGGACCTCCCCCCCGCTGACGTGTCTAGCCAACCCTCTGTGAGGAGACCCGGCATTGAGGCTGAGCTGATGCGTCTGCTCACCCAGGCCGTAGAGAGCATCGGCCTCGAGTGGGAGGCGCCCGCCTTGCCGCCGCGCAACAGACTCGACGGGCGCTTTCTCAAGAAAGACGAAGCCCCGTCTAAGTCTAGGGCCGCCCCCTTCCTCCCTGAGCTCCACGACGAAGTCGCTAAGTCATGGACCGCCCCGTTCTCCGCCAGACTGCGCACTTCCACTTCTGCGGCCTTCACTTCTGTCACCGGCGCGGGAGATAAAGGATATCTCTCCATTCCTCCTGTCGAGGCGGCGGTCGCGTCGCATCTCTGCCCGCCCTCTGCGGGACGGCGCGCGCAGACGACGCTCCCCTCTAAAGCCTGCCGGGTGACTTCATCGCTGCACGGACGTGCTTACACAGCCGCTGGACAGGCGGTCTCAGCGCTGCATACGATGGCGATCTTGCAGATCTACCAGGCCGACCTTCTCCTTAAACTGGACGAGGAAGGCCCGGGTGCGATCAACGTGGCGGATTTACGAGGCGCTACGGACCTTGCTCTACGCGCCGCTAAAGCCGCTGCTCAGGCCATGGGGCGGAATATGGCCTCTCTCGCCGTTGCTGAGAGACATCTGTGGTTGACGCTGTCTGAGATGACGGAAGCTGAGCGCTCTGTATTCCTCGACGCGCCCATTTCCCCTGCGGGCCTCTTCGGATCTGCCGTCAAGGATTTCGCGGACAGATTCTCGGAGGAGCAGAAGACTTCGCAGGCCATGAAGCACTTCCTTCCGAAGCGCTCGAGCTCCGCTGCAGGTCGCTCTAAGCAGCCGTCTGCTCGCAGCTCGCAGCCTCGGCCTGCATCGCCCGCAGCCGCCGCTACACAGCGCCGCCAGGCCCGGGATCAGAGACCGCGCTCTCGCTCTGCTGGACGCCGCCCCGCTCAGCGCGGGCCTCGGCCGAAGATTGAGCTCAAGCCCGAGGCCTCGAAGCTTTCCTAGCCACTCTAAGAAAGCGACGGTGTTCGGAGCCCGCTGCGGCCGGCTCCCCACCGAAAAGATTCGCTCGTTCAGTTCCTTGCGATGTGACTGTGCCAGTGTATTTAGCAGTGAAGCAGCCGGTGTCTCAGCCCGCTTGCCTGCACAAAAAAGCCGTTTTCATGGCTACCCAGATAAATCCAATAAAGAGTGTATTTTCTGGTATGCCGGCCACGGCCGATGGTGTTATGAGTGTTGTAAGAATGCCCACGCCCCAGTGCCCATTCCCACACCCAGACACAGCCCGCCACGGTGCGAGGCGAGCACACATAAATCTGACTCAGGTCGATTGTGCAAACAATGTAGCGATTGCGCCCATACAATGCCCGCTCACGCTGCATGCCCCGTGTCCCTTGGTTTCTGTAAAAACGAAACCAACACACAATCTATCGGCTCCGGCCGAAAGCGTGCACAGTGCTGTAGATGTGCCCGTAGGTTTGCGCCCACATCCTCCCGCAAACACGCCGAATCCCACGGGATTCGCCCCGCTCACTCTCGTTATGCGTCCCGCCATAGAGATTGTGAGCGCGGCCAGACTGCCCGCTGTGCCCAGCGCGCCCCCCGCCTCGAACGCTGTAAACACGGCGTCGTGTTCCCAGGGTACCGGGGCTCTCGAGCCGTTGCCAGGTCACGGCCAGAGCCCGGTCTGCATCCTACCCCTAGCTACTCGCGCAGAAGCGTGGTCGAAGCTACCCGGGGTATCAGACTGGGTGCTGAACACTATAAAGAGAGGCTACTCGCTACAATTCGCACGACGTCCACGCCGTTGTACGGCGCCCGTCGAGACTTCGGTGAAAAACGAAGTATCTCATCTACTTCGAGCCGAGATAGCGAAACTACTGAGCAAAGGGGCCATAGAGCCCCTTTCTCAGGCTCAGAGCGAAGGGGGCTTATACAGCAGATATTTTCTGGTACCGAAAAAAGATGGGGGCTTCAGACCCATTCTAGATCTGAGACAGCTGAACAAAGCGCTTGTGAAGCGCCAGTTCAGGATGCTTACGACCAGGAAAATCCTCGCGCAAGTGCGCCAAGGGGACTGGTTTATGTCGATAGATCTGAAAGACGCGTATTTCCAAATACAAATAGCGTCCCATCACAGGCGATTCTTGAGATTCGCGTTCGAGGGCCAGGCTTATCAATACACAGTCCTGCCGTTCGGCCTGTCTTTGGCACCCCGTACATTTACGAAGTGCATGGACGCGGCTCTCGCGCCCCTGAGACTTCAGGGCATGCGAGTTATGAACTACTTGGACGATTGGCTGATTCTAGCTCGATCACGGTCAGAGCTCATAGAACACAGGGCCACAATGCTCGAGCATCTCGAGACACTGGGCCTGACGGTCAACTGGGAAAAGAGCCTGCTGTGTCCCAGCCAGAGAATTTCTTTCCTGGGAACAGTGTTAGACTCGCTTTCCATGACGGCACGCCTGTCACCGGAGCGCGTACTAAGTATTCAGCGCGTCGCGGAATCCTTCCGCCACGGCTCCATAGTCCCGCTCAGACGGTTTCAGAAATTGCTGGGCCTGATGGCCTCAGCATCCCATGCACTCCAGCTGGGCCTGCTTCGCATGCGCCCGCTGCAGTGGTGGCTGAAAGCACGGGTCCCGCCCCGGGCATGGTCCACGGGCAGGTGTCGCCTCAGGGTCGACCAAAGGTGCGTTTCGGCTCTGGAACCCTGGAAAGTAACCAGCTGGTATCAGTCTGGTGTGAGTCTGGGGACCGCCTCAAGGGTGAAAGTGGTGTCGACGGACGCCTCCACCACGGGGTGGGGAGCGCTGCTCGAGGGCAGACCGTTGGCTGGCCTATGGTCAGAGCGGGAGAAGCTCCTTCACATAAACTGCTTGGAATTGATAGCAGTCGACAAAGCGCTGCGGCGCTTCTGTCCCCTGGTGAGGGGCCACCACGTCTTGGTCCGATCGGACAACAAGTCAGTGGTGGCGTACATAAATCGCCAGGGCGGCCTCAGGTCCGCACGCCTTTGCAGGCTGACGGAACCCCTCTTGGTCTGGGCCCAGCGCAACCTCCTTTCTTTGAAAGCGGCGCACGTGCCTGGGCACCTGAATACGGGTCCAGACATGCTGTCCAGAGACAACGTCCTGACAGGAGAATGGTCGCTGCACCCGCAGACGGTCCAGCTCCTGTGGGAAACGTTTGGCAGAGCGCAGGTGGACCTGTTCGCGTCCCGCGAGAACGCTCACTGCCCAGTATTCTTCTCAAAGCGCAGGGACGCGCTGGCCCATACTTGGCCCAGCGGTCCCCTGTATGCTTTTCCCCCGGTCTCGCTCCTGCCACAGGTGTTGGAGCGGATCAGGGAAAATGGATGCCCAGTGCTGCTTGTGGCTCCGCTCTGGACGAACCAGGCTTGGTTTCCGGTCCTGATGCGGATGACCAGCACTGCCCCGTGGCCTGTACCGTTGAGGAGAGATCTCCTCTCTCAGGCAGAGGGCTCGATTTGGCATCCTCACCCGGAACTGTGGTCCCTGCACGCATGGGCCATCAACGGGTACCCGCTAGCCTCCCAGAAGGAGTGCTAAACACGATCGCACAGGCTAGAGCTCCGTCTACCAGACGGCTCTATGCCTCGAAATGGTCGGTGTTCTCTACTTGGTGTCGAGCCCGTGGCTTTTCACCCGTGGACTGCGGGGTTGAGGAAGTGCTTGCCTTCCTTCAGGAGCTGATGGATAAGGGAAGAACCCCATCCACGCTCAAAGTGTACGTGGCGGCCATAGCAACGTTTGCTAAACCTGTGTCTGGCCAGTCACTGGGGAAAAACGACTTAGTCGTGCGTTTCCTACGAGGGGCTCGGAGAATAAATCCTCCCAGGCCCCCTTCAGTCCCGGCTTGGGACCTTTCCACGGTCTTGGAGGCCATGAAAGGCGCCCCGTTCGAGCCGATCCAGCTGTCGGATATGAGGCACCTGTCCCTTAAGACGGTGTTTCTATTGGCTCTCGCTTCAGTGAAGCGTGTAGGGGACTTGCAGGCGCTTTCTGTAAGCGCGTCATGTCTGGAGTTTGGGCCTAACGACTCAAAGGTCGTACTCAAACCGAGGCACGGCTACGTGCCGAAATCCCTCAATACACCGTTTAGGGCCCAGGTTATTTCCCTGTCAGCCCTTCCGGTTCTCGATGAGGAGAGGGACGCGAGTCTCCTTTGCCCTGTCAGGGCGTTAAGGGCTTATGTGTCCCGCTCGGCTGGGTTCAGGCAGACCGAGCAGCTTTTCGTTTTGTTTGGCGGCCGTTCTAAGGGACTCGCCGCCTCAAAACAGAGCCTATCCAGATGGATAGTGGATGCCATAGCGCTGGCTTACACTTCCAAGGGCCTACGGTGCCCATTGGGTGTCAAAGCGCACTCCACGAGAGGCGTGGCCTCGTCGTGGGCATGGTATAGCGGGGTCTCCCTGCAGGATATCTGTACGGCTGCGGGCTGGGCCTCGCCGTCGACATTTATCAAGTACTATAACCTGGAGGTGCCCGCCCTACAAGCTAAGCTTTTGGCGGTCTGAACTTCGGGCTTATTGGCCGCCAATGCGGCTATGTTGCCCTTACGGGTCAGTGTCCCTACGGGACTTTATAAAGGAGTGATGCTTTAGCCTCTCCTCCTCTACTCTATGTGAGTTATGGTGATTATGCACTAGATGTGCCCCGGGCTTTGCCCCGGGACTCTGGTGTTGGATCCCTGTCCGCACGGCGTTTTGTATGGGGTCCCCATAGCGTAAGATATTACGCAGTACGAGAGATACTCTCGTAAGAGAACGTACTCGGTTACTAACGTAACCTCGGTTCTCTCTAGAGAGGGAACGAGTACTGCGTATCTTGCCGTGCGTGAACTATGCTCTGGTTCGCTTCGGTGTACAAAATCAGAGAAATACAGCTATCGAGGGGTATTTATAGGGTGAGACCACGCCTATACTGGCGGGACATGACGAAATGAGCGCGAAGCGTCTTCATTCGTCATTACGTCACGCAGTGCCTTCACTCGATAGGCTGCAGCTTTTCCAGCGAGGCAGCCAATGGGCGCGCGAGCTGTTTCGCCCTTGTCTGCTTGCTGCTGCAAAAGCGTTTTGCATGATTAAAAAAATTAAGGATAATTTTTGGCTTCAATATCTCGAGGAAAGAGTGTTTCCCCATAGCGTAAGATATTACGCAGTACTCGTTCCCTCTCTAGAGAGAACCGAGGTTACGTTAGTAACCGAGTACGTTTTAATGGGGCAAAAACTCTGGTTACACCTAAGGCAGTCGAGCCTTTTAGAGCCACGAGATCTGGATTTAATGTAGCAGGAAGTATTGAGGTCACTTCATATCTCTGAAGGATATGGCTCTCATTAAAGATCCATGGTATTTATGGGGAAGTTCATCCGTTGTAGGCATTTTATCTTTTTATTCAAATTTTTATCCAAAAGGGAAGTGTGATGTGCAACTATTTCATGGGGATTTTTTTCTGTTGTAGGTTTGTTCTGAATGAATTAATCCAGACAGAAAAAGACTACGTGAAAGATTTGGGTATCGTGGTTGAGGTAAGAACATGAGAAAATAGCTGACATTATAACACACCATAATAATACAGTGCGTGACTAAAGCTATACTTTGGCTTTAGCATGAAAATATCATCTTAAAGCACTCTAGTGTCGTTTATCCTTCTTAATTTGACTTGGTTCTGTCTATCTGAATATATCAATCTATTTGCATATTTCTCATTTGCATTTTCATTACATCATCAGTGTTTCAGTATTTACTCGAGTGGATGTGCAATCATCACAGTGTTCATTTATCATAATTTACGACCACTGTAGACGGGCATGTGCATTACTGTTGCTTTTATCAACTTTGTGTGGTTTGGGTGGTGACTCATATGTATATGAAATAATTGTCTGAAGGGGTTTATGAAGAGAATACAGGAGAAAGGAATTCCTGATCATATGAAAGGAAAAGATAAGATCGTCTTTGGAAACATTCACCAAATCTACGACTGGCACAGAGAGTAAGTGTCTCGCAAAAGCTCCTCTTATTGGAAAATGACTGAAATGAAACTAATTCTATGTTTTTTATTGCTGTCTGAAGGTTTTTTGTTGGTGAACTGGAAAAATGTCTTGAAGATCAAGAAAAACTGCCTGAGCTGTTCAGTAAACATGTGAGTATGTGACTGACATCAGGTCTGATGCTCTAACAGTGTAAAGGTCATGATGTTTAAAGGTTGTATGTGTGTGTTCATGAAGTGTTTTCTGTTTCTGTGTGTGTAGGAGAGAAGGCTGCACATGTATGTGGTTTACTGCCAGAACAAACCCAAATCTGAATTCATCGTTGCAGAATACGATTCATACTTCGAGGTAAGACACACTTTACTGCAATAGAGTGCAGCATGGATGGCATATTTTTGTAGACCAACCCAGAAGTTATGCGGCCTTCACATGCTATCAGAATTATTGTAAATACGAGTTTTATGGTGTTTTCACACATTTGGAGCATTAGTTTCGGAACCTGGTGCATTTTTTTCAATTGCGCTCAGATCCGCACCAAAATAATCGCTCCGAAATCGCCTGAATGAGGTGGTCTCGTCTAGAACGGTTTGCTTGTGGTGAGAAAGCAATCCAACCCAACGGACCAGAGAACCAGGGTGACGAAGTGAAATGCATTATTGAAATTTGGTTGGACGAACATATATCAGAACTGTCCAAAACACATAAAAATATAGACGAAGCCTTGATTCTTGCTAAAATTATAAAGTAAAATAATGACAGCTACAAAGAAAGCCACAATCAGAGAGTTTACGCGGACTTAACTCATAGTAACTCATTTTTGTCCATTGTCCTTCCTTGTGAAAGTGAACTAAACCAAGAAGAAATCATAAAATTGTAACAATTTTAATCATTGTTTTGGAACAAATCAAATAATATACAGGTGTGAAAATAGTCCCATAGTCAGAAATTGGATTCAAATTTTGTATGTTCTATACACAGCGAAAATAGCTAGATAGTGTAGTTATGGAGTTACGAATGGAACTCTATATTTTATTCATAATTAAATATCTTCAATACATTTAGCCATTAATAAAATCCCCCCTGGTGTCCTCCGTGATTCCTATTCTTTTTGACAACAAAGCACTTAAACGCGACAATCTCGTAATCAGAACTTCAGAAGTGGGAAGTAGGAAATTTCCCAGGCACATGATTAGCATCACCCTGGTTTCCTCGTCAAAAAAGCCAATAGCATTTTTCCATTGGCTTTTGGAGTAAAATAAGCTCTGAGACCAACAAAAGTTTATAATACTTGCATGTTTTGTTCATCAAGATAATTTTCACGAATGAACAACTTTGAATTTTGAAGCCTTCATACAGTCGGCAAAAATAAAAAGCTAAAGTCAGGCTATAAACCAACTAAACCACGGGCGTGTGACTTCAACGTCACACATCAACACTAAATGTACAATTTGGAAATTTTGAGTTAGAAAAAGAGCATGAGTGCAAACACAATGAGGCTGTAAAAGTGGACTAGTGAGTAGATTAATTTTCTTTTTCTGCTTGATGACATTTAATGTCCCTGACAACCTCTGTAGTCCCATTTAGCCACTTGTTTGCAACCGCCTTTTTTCAAGACACATAAACATGAAATATAAATTGGTGTCAACCACAGACCTTATATCAAGCATTTTCCAAAAACGTACTCGGTTACTAACGTAACCTCGGTTCTCTCTAGAGAGGGAACGAGTACTGCGTAATATCTTACGCTATGGGGAAACACTCTTTCCTCGAGATATTGAAGCCAAAAATTATCCTTAATTTTTTTAATCATGCAAAACGCTTTTGCAGCAGCAAGCAGACAAGGGCGAAACAGCTCGCGCGCCATTGGCTGCCTCGCTGGAAAAGCTGCAGCCTATCGAGTGAAGGCACTGCGTGACGTAATGACGAATGAAGACGCTTCGCGCTCATTTCGTCATGTCCCGCCAGTATAGGCGTGGTCTCACCCTATAAATACCCCTCGATAGCTGTATTTCTCTGATTTTGTACACCGAAGCGAACCAGAGCATAGTTCACGCACGGCAAGATACGCAGTACTCGTTCCCTCTCTAGAGAGAACCGAGGTTACGTTAGTAACCGAGTACGTTCTCTTACGAGAGTATCTCTCGTACTGCGTAATATCTTACGCTATGGGGACCCCATACAAAACGCCGTGCGGACAGGGATCCAACACCAGAGTCCCGGGGCCAAGCCCGGGGCACATCTAGTGCATAATCACCATAACTCACATAGAGTAGAGGAGGAGAGGCTAAAGCATCACTCCTTTATAAAGTCCCGTAGGGACACTGACCCGTAAGGGCAACATAGCCGCATTGGCGGCCAATAAGCCCGAAGTTCAGACCGCCAAAAGCTTAGCTTGTAGGGCGGGCACCTCCAGGTTATAGTACTTGATAAATGTCGACGGCGAGGCCCAGCCCGCAGCCGTACAGATATCCTGCAGGGAGACCCCGCTATACCATGCCCACGACGAGGCCACGCCTCTCGTGGAGTGCGCTTTGACACCCAATGGGCACCGTAGGCCCTTGGAAGTGTAAGCCAGCGCTATGGCATCCACTATCCATCTGGATAGGCTCTGTTTTGAGGCGGCGAGTCCCTTAGAACGGCCGCCAAACAAAACGAAAAGCTGCTCGGTCTGCCTGAACCCAGCCGAGCGGGACACATAAGCCCTTAACGCCCTGACAGGGCAAAGGAGACTCGCGTCCCTCTCCTCATCGAGAACCGGAAGGGCTGACAGGGAAATCACCTGGGCCCTAAACGGTGTATTGAGGGATTTCGGCACGTAGCCGTGCCTCGGTTTGAGTACGACCTTTGAGTCGTTGGGCCCAAACTCCAGACATGACGCGCTTACAGAAAGCGCCTGCAAGTCCCCTACACGCTTCACTGAAGCGAGAGCCAATAGAAACACCGTCTTAAGGGACAGGTGCCTCATATCCGACAGCTGGATCGGCTCGAACGGGGCGCCTTTCATGGCCTCCAAGACCGTGGAAAGGTCCCAAGCCGGGACTGAAGGGGGCCTGGGAGGATTCATTCTCCGAGCCCCTCGTAGGAAACGCACGACTAAGTCGTTTTTCCCCAGTGACTGGCCAGACACAGGTTTAGCAAACGTTGCTATGGCCGCCACGTACACTTTGAGCGTGGATGGGGTTCTTCCCTTATCCATCAGCTCCTGAAGGAAGGCAAGCACTTCCTCAACCCCGCAGTCCACGGGTGAAAAGCCACGGGCTCGACACCAAGTAGAGAACACCGACCATTTCGAGGCATAGAGCCGTCTGGTAGACGGAGCTCTAGCCTGCGCGATCGTGTTTAGCACTCCTTCTGGGAGGCTAGCGGGTACCCGTTGATGGCCCATGCGTGCAGGGACCACAGTTCCGGGTGAGGATGCCAAATCGAGCCCTCTGCCTGAGAGAGGAGATCTCTCCTCAACGGTACAGGCCACGGGGCAGTGCTGGTCATCCGCATCAGGACCGGAAACCAAGCCTGGTTCGTCCAGAGCGGAGCCACAAGCAGCACTGGGCATCCATTTTCCCTGATCCGCTCCAACACCTGTGGCAGGAGCGAGACCGGGGGAAAAGCGTACAGGGGACCGCTGGGCCAAGTATGGGCCAGCGCGTCCCTGCGCTTTGAGAAGAATACTGGGCAGTGAGCGTTCTCGCGGGACGCGAACAGGTCCACCTGCGCTCTGCCAAACGTTTCCCACAGGAGCTGGACCGTCTGCGGGTGCAGCGACCATTCTCCTGTCAGGACGTTGTCTCTGGACAGCATGTCTGGACCCGTATTCAGGTGCCCAGGCACGTGCGCCGCTTTCAAAGAAAGTAGGTTGCGCTGGGCCCAGACCAAGAGGGGTTCCGTCAGCCTGCAAAGGCGTGCGGACCTGAGGCCGCCCTGGCGATTTATGTACGCCACCACTGACTTGTTGTCCGATCGGACCAAGACGTGGTGGCCCCTCACCAGGGGACAGAAGCGCCGCAGCGCTTTGTCGACTGCTATCAATTCCAAGCAGTTTATGTGAAGGAGCTTCTCCCGCTCTGACCATAGGCCAGCCAACGGTCTGCCCTCGAGCAGCGCTCCCCACCCCGTGGTGGAGGCGTCCGTAGACACCACTTTCACCCTTGAGGCGGTCCCCAGACTCACACCAGACTGATACCAGCTGGTCACTTTCCAGGGTTCCAGAGCCGAAACGCACCTTTGGTCGACCCTGAGGCGACACCTGCCCGTGGACCATGCCCGGGGCGGGACCCGTGCTTTCAGCCACCACTGCAGCGGGCGCATGCGAAGCAGGCCCAGCTGGAGTGCATGGGATGCTGAGGCCATCAGGCCCAGCAATTTCTGAAACCGTCTGAGCGGGACTATGGAGCCGTGGCGGAAGGATTCCGCGACGCGCTGAATACTTAGTACGCGCTCCGGTGACAGGCGTGCCGTCATGGAAAGCGAGTCTAACACTGTTCCCAGGAAAGAAATTCTCTGGCTGGGACACAGCAGGCTCTTTTCCCAGTTGACCGTCAGGCCCAGTGTCTCGAGATGCTCGAGCATTGTGGCCCTGTGTTCTATGAGCTCTGACCGTGATCGAGCTAGAATCAGCCAATCGTCCAAGTAGTTCATAACTCGCATGCCCTGAAGTCTCAGGGGCGCGAGAGCCGCGTCCATGCACTTCGTAAATGTACGGGGTGCCAAAGACAGGCCGAACGGCAGGACTGTGTATTGATAAGCCTGGCCCTCGAACGCGAATCTCAAGAATCGCCTGTGATGGGACGCTATTTGTATTTGGAAATACGCGTCTTTCAGATCTATCGACATAAACCAGTCCCCTTGGCGCACTTGCGCGAGGATTTTCCTGGTCGTAAGCATCCTGAACTGGCGCTTCACAAGCGCTTTGTTCAGCTGTCTCAGATCTAGAATGGGTCTGAAGCCCCCATCTTTTTTCGGTACCAGAAAATATCTGCTGTATAAGCCCCCTTCGCTCTGAGCCTGAGAAAGGGGCTCTATGGCCCCTTTGCTCAGTAGTTTCGCTATCTCGGCTCGAAGTAGATGAGATACTTCGTTTTTCACCGAAGTCTCGACGGGCGCCGTACAACGGCGTGGACGTCGTGCGAATTGTAGCGAGTAGCCTCTCTTTATAGTGTTCAGCACCCAGTCTGATACCCCGGGTAGCTTCGACCACGCTTCTGCGCGAGTAGCTAGGGGTAGGATGCAGACCGGGCTCTGGCCGTGACCTGGCAACGGCTCGAGAGCCCCGGTACCCTGGGAACACGACGCCGTGTTTACAGCGTTCGAGGCGGGGGGCGCGCTGGGCACAGCGGGCAGTCTGGCCGCGCTCACAATCTCTATGGCGGGACGCATAACGAGAGTGAGCGGGGCGAATCCCGTGGGATGTGGGCGCAAACCTACGGGCACATCTACAGCACTGTGCACGCTTTCGGCCGCGAGCCGATAGATTGTGTGTTGGTTTCGTTTTTACAGAAACCAAGGGACACGGGGCATGCAGCGTGAGCGGGCATTGTATGGGCGCAATCGCTACATTGTTTGCACAATCGACCTGAGTCAGATTTATGTGTGCTCGCCTCGCACCGTGGCGGGCTGTGTCTGGGTGTGGGAATGGGCACTGGGGCGTGGGCATTCTTACAACACTCATAACACCATCGGCCGTGGCCGGCATACCAGAAAATACACTCTTTATTGGATTTATCTGGGTAGCCATGAAAACGGCTTTTTTGTGCAGGCAAGCGGGCTGAGACACCGGCTGCTTCACTGCTAAATACACTGGCACAGTCACTTCGCAAGGAACTGAACGAGCGAATCTTTTCGGTGGGGAGCCGGCCGCAGCGGGCTCCGAACACCGTCGCTTTCTTAGAGTGGCTAGGAAAGCTTCGAGGCCTCGGGCTTGAGCTCAATCTTCGGCCGAGGCCCGCGCTGAGCGGGGCGGCGTCCAGCAGAGCGAGAGCGCGGTCTCTGATCCCGGGCCTGGCGGCGCTGTGTAGCGGCGGCTGCGGGCGATGCAGGCCGAGGCTGCGAGCTGCGAGCAGACGGCTGCTTAGAGCGACCTGCAGCGGAGCTCGAGCGCTTCGGAAGGAAGTGCTTCATGGCCTGCGAAGTCTTCTGCTCCTCCGAGAATCTGTCCGCGAAATCCTTGACGGCAGATCCGAAGAGGCCCGCAGGGGAAATGGGCGCGTCGAGGAATACAGAGCGCTCAGCTTCCGTCATCTCAGACAGCGTCAACCACAGATGTCTCTCAGCAACGGCGAGAGAGGCCATATTCCGCCCCATGGCCTGAGCAGCGGCTTTAGCGGCGCGTAGAGCAAGGTCCGTAGCGCCTCGTAAATCCGCCACGTTGATCGCACCCGGGCCTTCCTCGTCCAGTTTAAGGAGAAGGTCGGCCTGGTAGATCTGCAAGATCGCCATCGTATGCAGCGCTGAGACCGCCTGTCCAGCGGCTGTGTAAGCACGTCCGTGCAGCGATGAAGTCACCCGGCAGGCTTTAGAGGGGAGCGTCGTCTGCGCGCGCCGTCCCGCAGAGGGCGGGCAGAGATGCGACGCGACCGCCGCCTCGACAGGAGGAATGGAGAGATATCCTTTATCTCCCGCGCCGGTGACAGAAGTGAAGGCCGCAGAAGTGGAAGTGCGCAGTCTGGCGGAGAACGGGGCGGTCCATGACTTAGCGACTTCGTCGTGGAGCTCAGGGAGGAAGGGGGCGGCCCTAGACTTAGACGGGGCTTCGTCTTTCTTGAGAAAGCGCCCGTCGAGTCTGTTGCGCGGCGGCAAGGCGGGCGCCTCCCACTCGAGGCCGATGCTCTCTACGGCCTGGGTGAGCAGACGCATCAGCTCAGCCTCAATGCCGGGTCTCCTCACAGAGGGTTGGCTAGACACGTCAGCGGGGGGGAGGTCCACAGAGCTCGCCCAATCCTCGCTATCGGAAGCCACAAGAGAGCATACCTCGGCAGGCTCGTCCAGCTCGGGAACGGAAGCGGCGGCAGACGGCGGGCGCTGTCCGTCCGGGAGCGACTCAGGTGAAGCCGGCGAAGCAGGCGGGCGCACCGGCGAGCTTTGGCGGGCTGGAGAAGGCTCGGGAGCGCGCTGGGCGCGACGCTTCTTACGGCGCGGCACAGACGGCTGGGACGCGGGTTCAGAGAACGACGCCAGGCGAGTCCGCAGAGTCGCCATAGGCAGAAGTTCGCAGTGCGGGCATCCACCATCCGCGAGCGCGATAGCAGCGTGCTCATGACCCAGGCAGGACACACAGATGACGTGACGGTCCTCATCGCTGAGTTGAGAGCGGCACGAGCCACAGAAAGGCATCTTTAAAAAGACGCAGCTCTTTTAGAACATATAATGGGTGTTGCGTCACGTAAGCAAACACACACACACACAGTGACAGAGTAAAGGATATAGTACGCCGGAAAGCGCAGCAGGTACGGCAGTTGAAGGCGGCTGGGCCAGCGACTTCAGAAGATGGCACGTCCCGCTGAGAAGGCTACAAGTCAACGGCGCGGCTTCTCACTCTGGATCCCGCGATGCGTGAGCTTCGCGTGAAGAATGAAAAAAATCAGAGAAATACAGCTATCGAGGGGTATTTATAGGGTGAGACCACGCCTATACTGGCGGGACATGACGAAATGAGCGCGAAGCGTCTTCATTCGTCATTACGTCACGCAGTGCCTTCACTCGATAGGCTGCAGCTTTTCCAGCGAGGCAGCCAATGGGCGCGCGAGCTGTTTCGCCCTTGTCTGCTTGCTGCTGCAAAAGCGTTTTGCATGATTAAAAAAATTAAGGATAATTTTTGGCTTCAATATCTCGAGGAAAGAGTGTTTCCCCATAGCGTAAGATATTACGCAGTACGAGAGATACTCTCGTAAGAGAACTCACTGACTTTGAGATGATGCAACCAGAAGTTCATAAAATGCCAACTTGATTCCAGGTTTTTGGACTTGTTTCTGCAGAACTCTGTAAAATTGCTTCTAAAATAAAAAATAAAACAATGAATCATTACTAGTTTATATTCTTGTGTCTGTTTTGGCTCACAGGGGATTCAGCAGGACATCAACTCGAGACTGGGCATCAGTGATTTTCTCATTAAACCCATTCAGAGAATTACAAAATACCAACTTTTATTAAAGGTACAATAGAAATCTTTGATGCTGCGATTGATACCAGTAATAAATAATAAAGTTTTATTTATGTATAACATTTATTTTATTGCTTAAGGACTTCTTGCAGTACAGCATCAAGGCGGGGTTGGATTGTCAGGATATAGAGGTAAGAATGAAACTAAAGTGCTTACTTGCTTTTTCTTTTCTTTTTTAATGGTCAATCATAAAATGAGGTGATTGCATTTTAGATATTTGTAAAAAAAAAAAAAGTAAAAAAAAAAAGAAAAAAATACCTCATCAAAAATCTGAAGCAGTTTAGATTGAAGCCCAATGGTCATAGAGGTTTTTGTTGGTTTTCTCTTTAACAGAAAGCAGTAGACCTGATGTCCCAGGTGCCCAAGCTGTGCAATGACATGATGAATCTGGGAAGACTGCAGGGATATGAGGTATTCTGATAACAGCTTCACTTTACTCATTCTGAATTGTCATTACCGGTTTACTTAATGGTCCCATATTGTACAACTTACTGAAGTTTTATTTTAGGTTTCGATGTCCTTAAGAATATATATTTGCGGTATAAGTATCAAAAACCTTTCTCAGGAGCTCTGCCAAGAACGGCTCGATTTTGGCCTGTCTACTTAATATTCAAGAGCCTCTCTTCTGATTGGCCTGTTGTTTTCTGAGCAACCCACCATTGGTGACTGAGTAGTTGTGACATCACAAATATAAGGAAATCACAACGGCTTGTGAAAAGGCACAGCTACTTTACGCATGCTGTGTGCATTTGTCTGTGGATCGACTGTTTTGAAACTGGTAGTTTCATAGACCCTAGATCTCTGTTATCATGATAAAAGCCAGGAAATTTCAGTTTTGACAATATGGGACCTTTAAAATATCTTTATTTGTGGTACGTAGATGTACAAAAGTCCAATGGGTTTGGAACTACATGAGGGTAAGTAAATAATGACAGAATTGTAATGTTTGGGTGAACTAGAGACCTGCACGGGACAGCTTTTCCCATGAAATAGTTTCAAATAACGTGTTCTATAGCCACAACCTACACATCCCAGCATAAACAGTCCCAATAAAATATTTGTTATTGAAGCATCTACATTCACAAACCACTGTTAATTTGAACAGAAACGCAAGCATAGGCTACTGCATGGATGATTTGGCATCACAGAAGGCACACAAAGATCTCTCCCCTTTATAATCACTAATAGGCTGTCACTCTCTCAGTTCATTGCAATCATACAAAGTTTCGTTATAATCAATTTAGCAGTCTACACTACACAATGAATCATTTATTTACATTGTGTCTACACAACGTTTGTTATAATGAGAGGATTTGTGAGCGTGCAGAACTATTATGGATCCTGGACCAGCAGTTCTGGGCAGCTTTTCCCTCTAAAAGTAATCAGACAGGACACACCAGGTTAACGTCAATATACCATTTTGAATATCAATCATGCTGATTTTTCATTCTACTCGGCATATGTTATGAAAATATGTGCGCATTCGAATGCTCAGGTAAGATGGCGTACAATTATAACAGCCTTCTTTCTGTGACTTCTTTGCTCGCTTTTATTCTTGTGCACTGACTCGATCGCTAAGCTGAACAGCCAATTAGAGTTCTCTCTCTGACTGACGGCAACAACGGTGATTCAACATGCATAATCAGGCAACAACAAAAAACAGATCTGACTAAACGGTGAGGAACACACCGAAAAACTAAGCTGACCGATGCTCAAAAACGGCCCAACATATCCCCGGTCGCCGACTGCCGGCTTGGTGTGTCCTGGGGCTTTACACACGCTCCAGGTGCGCAGTGCAGGTCTCTAGGGTGAACTACCCCTTTAACCCTATTTTAAATGTAGCATTTTAACAGTTCTCCCAATTTTGTGGCATCTGGTAATGTTCACTTGAATATATATTAAAATAAGTGAGTTCATTGAAACCTTAGCTATCCCAGACTGATGAGTTTGTATGTTTCAGGGGAAGTTGACGAGTCAGGGAAAGCTCTTGCAGCAGGAGACGTTTTTTGTGACGGAGCAGGATTCTGGCGTTCTGTCCCGCAGTAAAGAGCGCAGGGTGTTCCTGTTTGAACAGATCGTCATCTTCAGCGAGCTCTTACGCAAAGGCTCGTCCATACCAGGATACCAGTTTAAAAAGAGCATCAAGGTAACTGCACAACTGTTAGTCATGGAGTGTGTTCACTGTTATTTTAAGCCCAACATTAATTGCGTGTATGCTAGGGTATGTGTACAATGCTTGTGAAGCAAATGTTATCATCAGCAGCACAGTCTGTTTACAGTGTACACTCAGTTAGCAAATTGTTTTTGTACTAATTCGTTTTTTCTAATTAGTTGTTTATTGGACACTTGCAAGTGCAAATACATTACGTCTTTATTCACCTATGTTTCCATGAGCAAATGATAAATGGGCTTAGCAAGGTGACATACACAGACATGACAAAGGCCCCTTAAAACATTGTAAGATGCTCATTACTTAATTATTAATTAGTTCGTTTTTCAAGAGTATTGAAAAACGTACTTTCTCTCCATGTGATGGTGCACTTGATGAATTCATTAAAGTTATTCAATTAAGTTATTACACAGACTGCAAATACATTACCAAACAAACAAAAATGCATATTCTTTCCATGAGTGTTGTTGCGAGTTGGATTGGATACAATTATCCTATGTACCCAATCTACTTCAAGAGAAATTAAAGAGAAAAAGGTGTGAAGTCTTTTCAAACCAAATCAGGCCAAATTAAGTTTGTCTGGAGTTAATTTCAGTAGTTCAAACCAGATTGACAAAGGCTGGAAAACCTTTAAACTACTATTGGTTTGTTATGTAATACTGTAGGTATGTTGCTCTGTTTGTTGCTCTGCCTTCTTTGACATAGAAATATTTTCTGGATCATTGCTTCTGTTCTGATCAAACATCCCATAACATTACATATTCACCTAAACACTGCTCCCACTTAGAGTCAGGATGTTCTCTAACAGTACCACTGCAAAGGTTTTTCGAACTTCTTTTTTTACCTCTAAGCGAAGAACAAAAAATAACTTTGTTGTGAGTATTTCTGGGCCCTAAGAGATACCCTCAACTGTAGATTAAAGTAAAAAGACATTTTTATTGGTAATAGCGTAGCTAAAAATAGCGCAGACCCTGAACAAGGATGAAACTTAGTAGTGCACATGTTCCGAGCGCTTGTGTTTTGCATATATTTCAAATGGAGTATACTTTTAAAGGCAGTACGTTTGGATGTATGCATATGCTAAGCATTTGCGTTGAAATTGAATTAAACTTTGGGCTTTAATTTTTGGGAGTTCTGAAAATGACAATGCTGGTAACTTGGCAGCTGAAGCCAGGTGTGAAACTGACGTGTGTGTGTGCAGGTGAACCTCCTCGGCATGGAAGAGCATGTTGAAAACGATCCGTGTAAGTTTGTGCTGTGGTGTCGTGGGTCATCCGAACGTTTTACCCTGCAAGCGGCAAACACGGACATCAAACAGGTCTGGGTTCACCATATCACCGATGTACTAGACTTACAGAGCAACTTCTTGTCAGGTAAGAAGATGTCACGTCAAAATGAATCGTAAATGTGTTGTTAAACTCTCCTCGTGTTGAGCTATTGAAACCATTGGTGCGTCTATCTACTATATCTACAGCTCTGCAGTCACCCATCGCGTATCAGAAGGAGCGCAGCGGCTCTCAATCTCTTACCCGAAACTCCTCCAGCAGTGGGCGAGTGGGTCAGTCCAACAGCAGGCCCAGCTCCACTGTGTCACTCGGAGCAGAGAAACCTTCTCTGTCCGGACAGAGCTCCACCCCGATAAAGCTATCTACCTCCAACGGTGGTCCGTGCCACGACTCGGACAGATACCAAAGGGTGAGGACACGGCACCTCTGATAACATTAAACATCTGCGTGCTAGAGTTAATAGTGGCTCATGAATCTCCGAGCTTGATTCAAACTGGCGTCTCCGGCATGGGAGGCGGGCATGCTAACAAGGACGCTAAAGACCTCTAGCGTCAGTCGCTAGCGTGCCTTATGAGACCAGGGGAGTGAGGCTTACATGCACAGCTCTAACTGGCCTATGTTACACTGCCCTCCCAAAACCTCACTCCCATCCGGGTCACGGCACCAAATGTGACCGGTCCTATGCGACCTGCTCAGGGGTGTTTTCCGAACAACGACTTAACTCGCTGCTTTACTTCCATAGTGCGATGCATCGTTGAAGAAATCAACTAGCTAGTCACGACTGTTTCCCGAAACCGTATTGTCGCAAACTGGTCGTTCAACCACGTTGGTTAATGATGTCACGCAGGTGATGGAGTAATAACTACTTTTAATGAATCTGTTTGAGATCAAATTAATGCTAGATGTTTTGTTATAAATTATGGACATGGTATCTAAGGACAATTTCAAATTTTTCTCAGTTATTTCCAGATTCAATATTCTGAATTTTCAGGCTCATTCTTACGTACTAGAGCACGCACGCACATGCAAACTCTTCAAAAACGACACTTTAAATCTCTTGACAAACTAAGACGTAAATGACATTTGTATGTATTCTAAATAAAAGATATAGATTGTACTGAATGTCAGCTTGCTTTTTCGGCTCAAGAAAAGGATTTATTGAGTCCACATGTCATGCAAACAAGAAACTGCTGTCGTTCCAACCACACAACTCTGCGATGCTGTTCGCGAATGTTAGCTATAACTATGTTGTCGGGAAACACCGACTCATTAAACTGCTGATAACAACGAAACTTGCAACATAGTTGGAAAACGATGCTTTTAGGAAACGCACCCCTGTGCCGGATTCAAACTTACATCTCCGGCATGGGAGACGGGCGCTAACAAGGACTCTAAAGACCACAGCCGCTAGCTTCAGTCGCCAGCGTGTCTTATGAGGCCAGGGGAGTGAGGTTTGCATGCACATTTCGCATAAGTGACTCTTCCTCCTGTGACCAAACGCTGATCATTTTTTCTGCAACTCACTCTAACATACTGTAGACATTTCAGCGTGCTCTGGGAATGTTTTTAAACTTTGCATTTGTTGAAACATAAATCCCTACTTCAATGATCTATTGTCTGTATAAGAATATTTGCCTGACTCATCCACTATTTTTGGATGTCAGTTGATGATTCGTAGAGTACACAAGAGTGTCCACCCCGCCTGTAATTAGTCACATATTCCAAAATGATGCTAGGGGACCGTCACAGTCCATTGGATCATTTTGACATTTACTTGATAGGACATGTGGCCGCTGAAAGAAACCTCCATTGTACACATTCCCATCAGCACACAAGTGTTTTCAAAAAGATTGTTTAAATCGCAATATTCGACTAGTAAATGTGACCGCACTTTAAATGGCAAAATCACCCCCACGTCCTCATGTTACACTCCCACTTACTGTCAAAATACACTTTTGAAATATTCATGAAATTAGATTGCGAAAATTGCCTGGAAATACTATTTCATGTTGACTTTACGCAGTAATATAAATCACAACTCATAGCATTTCACACCTCATAGAGGTTGTAATTGTTTGACAGAGGATCCGGGATATTCATAGTTTCCATAGTTCCATAGTATTCATCAGTATTACTGACACACTCACTGTTTTCCAGTGTTTAGAAATGTCTCTCAGTGGGAAGCTTGTCATCCTTGACATTTGAAAAAAAAATCCACTGAAAATGCAGCATGTGCATTACACAACTCCATAACCAAGCATCCTTTAAAAGACGTGTTAGTGTACTTAACTACTGAAGATTAAGGTTGATTAAGGTATTTTTTCCTCTTCGGTCGCTCTACTGGTTCGAAACGAAATTGTCCATTGCCACTGTCGTAAATAATTTAGCCTACCGTCGCACGCACGCTCGCTGTTTACCCAGCACCGGCTTTAGAATGAACGATGTCCACAGACAAGGTAGAGTATGTTACATGATTTCATGAAAGGATGATGTATTGCGACATCAGAAACGAAGAAAAACGAAATAATGACTATTGTAGCGCTTGACGTAAAGCAGTCGAGTTTGTAGTTCTTTTTTGTGCACGGGTTCCGACCCGAAACCCGAAGTTACATAGTGCCAGTAAAAGCGATACAGACCCCGTCAGGCTATGGCAGACGTGTCATTTAACTTATTTTAAGTCTATGTACCATCACAAGGGTCTTGGAAATATATTATGAAGGTTGAAAAACTACTTAGTGTTACTTTAACCATATATGTGTTTTTTGTGTCGTCTCTCCACGCCGCAGCAGTTTGACGGTGTGGGCTGTAACGGATCGTCGTCCTCTTTGATGGTGACCCAGGACTATAACGCACTGAAAGAGAACGAGATCTGTGTCATGCAGGGTGAGACGGTGCAGATACTGGCCACGAACCAGCAGAACATGTACCTGGTGTTTCGATCCGCGAACAGCCAATCACCAGCTGCGGAGGGCTGGGTCCCGGGACACATCTTGGGGCCCCTCACTAAACCCCTCATAGACACTACTGCAGACTCAAACATCAAGTAAGTGTCAGTCAATAATAACTGGAACTATGATTGGATTTTTTTTTTTTTTTTTCTTAAACTGCACGCCCGTTTTTGAACACCCTCCCCCACCCCATTCTGTTGGAACTAACCCGGATGCTTTGGACCATTTTGCACGGGAAGATTTGATTTTCTTCTTGAGCTTTTTTTCTGGGCTAGAAGTTAAAAGCAGATAAATGTTGAAAGGACTTTAGCGAAGCCACGTCGTTGTTGTTTTGTAGACTGAGGATTTGCCAAGAATCTTACATCAGTGTGGAAATGGACACGTCTGGACACTTATTTCAGTTGCTAACACCATTTTCGTTGTTTTTTTGTTGATATGATTTTTCTTTTTGTTTTGTGTGTGTGTGAAAAGAAAAAAGAAAAGTGAAAAGGAAGGCCGTCTGAAGGATTTGGCCTGTTTCTCCTGGCGGAGAACATATACTGTTGTCTATGGCAATTTTTTTATAGATCGTGTATTTGTTTTAAGTATTTGTATTTTTGTATAGACTTTTCTTTTGTTTTCTTTTACAGGATCACATGTTGGCCATTTACTGTACATACTGTTGGTTTGTTTACTGTTTGTAGCACATTCCTGTAAAGAGCCTTTTGCACTATTTAAGTGAATCTTTATTAATGAAGTCAGGTTTGTGCAATAGAACTACAGTTGCAATGTTGTAGTGTAACTAATGATTTGAAATGTATTATATTAAATATGTAAAATAAAATTTTGACATGCGCATGACTTAACACGGCTTAGTCAAATAGACTGCTTTTGTTTTAATATAAAATAAAAGTGCCAAGTGAATGCTAATAGTACATTTGAAGAAATCCTTCATTGTGTTTGCAGTGTAGAAGTGGTGCATCTTATTTTTATTATGTCTTTCATTTGTTTTATTTCGTAATGTAGTGTGTAGAACACTTAGTTATTTTGCGTTTGTACTAACCTCCGTGGTCCTTGACAGTGTGACGGGTTTGTGTGTGAAGCAGAATTGACTGTGAATGATATGAATGATTGCTGTTCTCACACAAACCGTGTGTCCACCGTGGTGTAAGGATGTAGATTTATATTTATACACTATCCTTCCAATTTTTTTATCCTTCCAAGACTCTTCTGCTCACCAAGGCTGCATTTATTTGATCAGAAATACAGTACAAAACATTACTATTGTGGAATATTATCACTATTTTAAATGAACTGTTTCTATTTGAAAATACTGTAAAATGTACAGTATTCCTTTGATGGTAAAGCTGAATTTTCAGCAACATTACTCCAGTCTTCAGTGTCACATGATCCTTTAGAAATGATTGGTCAAGAAACATTTCTATAATCATCAACATCGAAAACAGTTGTGCTGCGTGATGATTTTGTGGAAACTGTAAGACATTTCCTTCAGGATTCTTTGAATAGAAAGTAAAAAAACTGAAACGTTGTCAAAAACAATGTCTTTACTGCCCCTTTTGATTACTTTATTGGATCCTTGCTGAATAAAAGTATTAATTTAATATAATAATATTACTGACCCCAAACTTTTGTTAATATAATAAAATGAAGAATGAACTGTATTTCAGTATTACACAAGTATAATCTTGTACAGTGTAAGATAATATTTGGGCACACTTAAAAATACACACTATAATTTAAGTCACTTATGAACACTTGAATGCTGTACTTGATCGTCCAAAATTTGATTGGCTTCTATAAATGGAACTGGATGATGATAAAAATAGGTTAACAACACTGAGTGTCTCTGTTTGCCGTTTCTTTTTGTGGCCCTCCCTGTTTCCCTCCTGAAATCATTTATCCCCTCAAGCACTTTAATTTGCTTTTCCCCGCTGTTAGATTTGCATTTCCACCAGCGTGTGTGGGTTTGACAACTTGATGTTTTGACACAACAGGAAATCTCTCTCGTGGAACACGCTTCGCGCTCGCAAGCGTGCAGAGAAGGACAGTGCGCCCCTCAAAAGTGACATAAAAGTTGAGAATGGACTGCGTAAGCCAAAGGAAATTCTCAGCAGCAAGGTCACTGAGAAAGTGAGTAGGAGGATGAGGTGTGTGTGTGTGCGTGCGTGTGCGTGTGCGTGTGCGTGTGCGTGCGTGTGTGTGTGTGTGTGCGCTGCATCCTCACCTGTGCGGAAATAAACACTGAACATGTCACTCCCCCCACTTGCGTTTGTCCATTGACAGCATGACACTGACAGAAACACACATTGTTTCAAATATTAGCTTTTGTTCCAATTTTTTAAAAGCCATTATATATTTTAATTAGAAAAGTTGAATGATTACGACATAATCTGCTAACAACTGCATGACTATAAATGCATAATGTATTATAATATATATGTAATGTATTGTATATATATATATATATATAGCCTATAATACATTACTATTAACTATTACTATCATAACTATTATAATATGTATTTTTTTAGATCCCAATACTTCTCAATAAATTAATAAACATTTGTTTTATAAAAATAAATTTTATTATCATTTTTAAGAATTGGTAAAATACAACAATATAAAAACTACTATTTTTCTATGTTACTATTTTATAATATATTAATGATATGACTAAGTAATTCATTTCAAAATGTAAGGATTGTTATATTCCTGTAATTTTGGCCTGGGTTTCTTCCAGGCTGTAAGCTCCGTCCCGCTGTATTCCTGTATGTGTGAGTGTGTAACATGTTTCTCTCTTGACCCGAACCACAGGCGTCCCGCAGCTCAGACGAGTCCGACTGTGAGGATGATCTAGACCCCAAAACTAGTATGGAGGTAGAGAGACTGATCTCAATGCATGCTGCCCAGTAGATTTATATAATTTTTATTTATTGGTGGTGTTATTTTTAATAAACTGAATTGAATAGTAGATAGGTACAGCTTTTAAAGCTCTAAGTTGTTACTTAGTTCTAACCCATTTTACATTTTATTTGGCCTAAGTTGTTGTTGGTAATTTATTATTTTAATTATGTGTGTGCAGTGACTGGTATAAAGGGCCGTTCATACCACATATGATAACTATAACGTTAACGTTTTAACAATCATTCTAATTCTGTGAAAATAGTGAAGTCCACAACACAATAACAATAAAAACACCAAGGAATGATATTGCTGAAATCACTTTCAAACAACTTAATGATAAAATATTGACATCCAATAGAGTTTGAGCATTTGAATGGCAGACGACAGAACCACATGAGCTTATAATAAACAGAACGTTATTGTCAGCTGGTGTAAATGCTAATATAGTTATCGTTATAGTTATCCGCCTTGATGTGAACGGGCCTCAACACTAGTGAACAGCTTTTGCAATGTCTCAGAGTACAGCTGTCACATGATCTCAGTGAGTGCATGTTTAATGGAGAAAGTGTGTTCAGTCAGTGGCCAATCAGCAAAAATCTGACAGAAGTATCATATAATTTTTCTTCCTTAACTCAAATCAGGCTAAAATGATTTGTTGTCACTGTTCTAGAGCAGAAAGACCAGGTGAAGCCTCTATCAGAGAGGTGATTGGCTCTTATAACTGCAAGGCGGGAACTTCTTTCCGACAGCCAGTGTGTGTTGCCTGTCAAATAAGAGAGATATTTGTGTTTGATATTACTCATTAATACATCTCACTAGAAATCTAAAATCAGTTGGAGTGCATTGGAAATCACAGCGTGCTTTAGTTGTTTACTGTACTTCTCATATGTCAATATATTGAGGATTTCACATTCTTCACGATATAGCACACTGCAGAAATTGTGTCAATATTATGGTAGTGTGTTATTCTGAACATACACGGTAGCAGAATACCAAATAGCATTCATACTGTTAATATTTCTCCCATATATTTAGTGTTGCGGGAAACACATTACAAGTAATGCGAGTTACATAATCAGATTACTTTTTCCAAGTAACGAGTAAAATAATGCATTACTTTTACATTTGCAACAAAATATGTTACTTTATTTTCCCATGCCAAGTCAAGTCACCTTTATTTATGGAGTAAGTGCAGAGGCGTTGTGTGTAAACATCATGGTTATTGTAGCTCTACACTATATGTGAGCATGCGTTTACTCGTCTCACTTGCATAAAAACAGATTCAGTATTCCCTTGGTATTCCTCAAAATGAATAAAAACAGTAAAAGGAAAACCTGCATTAATGAAATATGTGAAATTACACACACATCCTTTATGTAGGCTATTTAATCTCACTTTATTAATCAATGCCTTTGCTGCTGACCTTTTATGAACCAATTCAGCCATATTAACAAGAAAAAATGACTTTTGATAAACATCACATTTGTGTTTTTTCTTTTTTTTTTCTTTTATTGCTGAGCGAAGGGTGTCAGGCTGTGTCCAATATCACCCCCTGTACCCTTCAATGGGGCACTATTCGTGGGCACAGCCATTGCAGTGGTGCCAAAACCATAGTGGACATTATCCAGTGCACTCATTCAATCCCATAATGCACCGTAATAACGAGTGCACAACTGATTTACACTCAACAGCTAGAGAATACCCATAATGCACTGTGAGAGTCACGCGTCGAATGAATTCCAGCGTCTGATCAGAAGATGCAGCTGAATCAATCATCCATTTTCCAAACCGCTGGTCCAATGTGGGTACAGCGTAATATCATACAAGTAGAATTTCCTTTTTATTGAGTAGCATGCATAAACCTTCATTAAAAAAATCTAATAGTTTCAATGACAGATATCAAGATAAATCTTTTCATTACTATTGGAGCTGCCAGATGATTAATAAACGGCACAAACTGCAAAAGTGTCTTCCGGCACACTCAGTGTCTGCACTCACTTGTTTTCATTCACTCCTTCAGTGGACTATTACATTTACATTTATTCATTTAGCTGACGCTTTTATCCAAAGCGACTTATAATTGCTATATTTCAGAGGTCGCACGCCTCTGGTGCAATTAGGGGTTAAGTGTCTTGCTCAGGGACACATTGGTGTTTCACAGTGGATTCGAACCCGGGTCTCTCACACCAAAGGCATGTGTCTTATCCACTGCGCCATCACCACCCAGTTTAGTGGTTTATTAGTGGTTTATTAGTGGAGAAACGTAGGGAATAGTGGATGGGGGTATAGGGGTCGAAGTTGAAGTCGGCTGGGTGGCGCCATCTTGTAGCAGAACTTCACTTGCGTTAGCATTTCCATTGACTCCCATTCATTTTGGCGTCACTTTGACGGCGAATAACTTTACATCTGAGGCGTTTAAAGACTCCATTTGTCCATTATTTATTTCTAAATAAACACGACAATGTATAAAGGGCTCCATTACCTTCTATGTTACATTATGGCCCCGTAGAAACAGTTTTTGTAAAAATAGGCTAACGATTGCGTCATAACCACTCGACTCTCTGTTGCGCTCTACAGCAATGACCGTACAGACAGGAGGAGAAGCTCACAGGCAATCGGGGGACGTCCCGTCAAGGGAGAAGCGTCCATAAAAGCAACGGGACAAAATATTTCAACAATGTTTTTGGGGAATTGGAAATAATTCGGTATGAGAACTCTTTGCTCAAGTTCCCCGTCTCTGCAAGATTAACGTTGGCAATTTTCACGCACAGCTACTAGAAGATTTACGTCTGTCAGACAGGTTGCCCACGTCATCAAGCTTAGTTTGAGTCAGTTTGAGTCTGCGCGTCAGGAACGGAAGTGCTCAAAAATCGCTAAAAATGGGCTTCAGCTGTCTCAACTGAGTTCCAATGAGATGGCTCTGTCCACTTCTTATACTGTCTATGGATTACACTCACCAAATTTGAAGATGATCAGATTAAAACTGTAGGAGGAGTTCGTTAAAGTACGAGGCCTGAAAATGGCAAAAACTGCACAAAAATCTGAGAGGAAGTTCAAAATGGCTGACTTCCTGTTGTGTTTACGGCTATGCTCCAAGAGACTTTTTTGTAGGTATTGGGCCATTACATGTATGTACCGAATTTCGTACACGTACGTGAAACGTAGTGGGAGGCGCACTCCGTTAAACTTTTATCGGTGGCGCTATCGAGCCATTTTGCCTCACCCAATTCTGAAACGCATATCAGATGTCAATTTTGTCTATGGTCCAGAATGACAGCAGCTGAAAGGTTTGTTTGAGCGGCGCCCTCTACTGAACAGGAGGGAATTTGCATTTCCTTCAGCCTGAGGTTTATTCATTTCACTTTTGGTGTAAAAGGGCCTTTGTATTTGGCAAAAATATAACTTCTGTTTGTTTTTTGTTATTATAAAACTAACAAGCAAGCCCAGCCCAGGTGAGAAAAAGTAACGCAGAAAAGAAAATGTAATGCATTACTTTCCATAAAAAAGTAATCAAACTCATTACTCGAAAAATGCACTTCCCCAACACTGTTTATATGGCAGAAATAGTACGAGTAGTAGTATGCCATTTCAAATCCAGCCAGTGTCTCTCGTGCGATGGCACTGCCCTCTGCTGGCTTGTGCTGAAGTGACACAACATAAAGCTTTCCTTCTGTATGTGTGTGTAGAAAATATCAGTGCTTTTTTATGACCGTCTGAAATGCTGCACATCTATGTATGCGTCTGTAACACTCATCTGTCTGTTTTGCAGTTGTTGAACCCTAATTTCATCCAAGAGGGTGAGTCTATGAATGTACTGATGCTGTGATGTTTGTCTGTATTTATCACTGGTAGGGTAAGATGGGGAGATGCCCTCGTTTACTTTAAAATTGTAACACATTTAGATATGTAGATAATGGACAATGAGCAATACATGAGCCAATGTGTTATTAAGGGTAATAAAGCATTTTAAACAACTGAAGTGGACCAAAGTGCTGTACAGAAAAATACATACTTTATACAGAGCATATAATACAAATAAAAGAGACATAAAACATAAGATATCTGATCTGAAATCTATCTCATGCAAATATTAAACAATAACCCCATAAACACCAGCTGTAGCTTGTTTTAGAATTTGAAATTGCAATGTGAAATTCTATATTATTATTATTATATGAATAATAATAAAAAATACAGTCCAAGTGTTTATGTGAATGTGTGATATGCTGTTCAGCTGTGTGTTTTAATAAATAAATAGTGCCGTGTGATTTGAACGCTGTCTTGGCTCTGTAACGCAGTGTCTCCAGAGTTCCTGACGCCTCTAGCGGACGTGTCGTGTGCTCTGGGGGAGACGGTGGTCCTGTGCTGTAAAGTGTGCGCTCGACCCAAGCCCACGATCACCCTGAAGGGACCCGATCAGAGTCTGCTGGTCAACAATAACCGATTCACTATCAACATCAGGTACAAATACACAGTCAATCACAACACAGACTGTGAGCACATGTGTTGAGCTGAAACTGGGGAAAGGTAAAGAGTTGAAGATGTGTGTTTTCCATTTCCTTTAGTGTGTAATGGATCTTTTGGTTTCCCACAAAAAGGATTTAAAACTGATGAAATTAGGAATCAGTTGTTAAGATTTATTTATAACACTGTTCCTGAGATGTACAACCCAAAAGTGTGCTTGTGTTCAGCACATTTAATGGACACTGAGAGAGTACAAGGCCGGCTATAAACAGTTGTATAGACTTACATGGTAAAACAGAGAACATTAACTGTTTGTGTTTACAATTGCTTTAGAGGCTTTAGAGCAGGGATAGGCAACTCCGGTCCTCGAGGGCCACTGTCCTGCAGAGTTTAGCTCCAATCCTAATTAAACACACCTGAACAAGCTAATCAATGTTTTCAGGATTACTAAAAAATAATTTTTGTCAGGGTTGGAGCTAAACTCTGCAGTACAGTGGCCCTCCAGGACCGGAGTTGCCCATCCCTGCTTTAGAGTGTAACTTTCCAGACAAATGCTTAATGTGTTTGGCCAATCACAGCGCACTGGGTCAGCTGGCCAATCAGAGCACTCTGAACATTTGGGAAGGAGGGGCTTAGTAGAAACCAGAACTAAGTCAGAGTGTTTCAGACAGACTGGGAATAGAGGTGATGCAATAATTTAAAGTGTGTGGAGAAGTAATGGGGTTTTTTTAACATTCAAGTATGTTAACCTATTCTAATACACCAAATAAACAAAATAATTAACTTTTAATATTGCATCATATGACTCTGTTAAACCACTTGTTCTCTTGGTACAATGTGGATTATTGAAATTCGATATTGAAACATCTTTATTTGAGTGTAAGACACTGATTGGTATCAGGAAATTGTTCAGGATTAGAGAAATGTTTTATATTCAGTTTCAGATCATGTAATGTGAGTTTGTTCTGTGGGAAAACTGTACCCATGTGACCTCATAAGTCTCACTGTTATGTAACTGTTCCATGATTCCTCAGGTTTTTTCTTCTTCTTCTCCACTGCACCACTGAGTGTGGCTTGTAACACACTTATACAAGAGCACTATACAACCAAAATAACATATTTGTGATTTTATTTCCCAACCGCCCACCAACTGCTACAAAGATCTGTTTATTACTACATCACATCTTTAACTCTCTATGGAGAACATAAAAAAGTTCAAACACATCCCTAAATCTGATACTCAAGTTTGTTATATGACTTACTGTATGACTTTTGACCTATTTCCTGTTATACTGGTCATATAATAAAAAAAATATCATTAAAAAGTTGATTTATTTCAGTAATTCCATTCAAAAAGTGAAACTTGGATATTATATTCATTCATTACACACAGACTGATATATTTCAAATGTTTATTTCATTTAATTGTAATGATTAAAACTGACAACTAATAAAAATCCAAAATTCAGTATCTCTGAAAATTGAATATTGCTTAAGACCAATACAAAAAAAGGATTTTTAGAAATGTTGGCCAACTGTAAAGTATGAGCATGTACAGCACTCAATACTTAGTTGGAGCTCCTTTTGCCTGAATTACTGCAGCAATGCGGCGTGGCGTGGAGTCGATCAGTCTGTGGCACTGCTCAGGTGTTATGAGAGCCCAGGTTTCTCTGATAGTGGCCTTCAGCTCTTCATTGTTGGGCCTTGGACCTCAGAAAACACAGTGGACCAACACCAGCAGATGACATGGCACCTCAAACCATCACTGACTGTGGAAACTTTACACTGGACTTCAAGCAACGTGGATTCTGTGCTTCTCTCTTCCTCCAGACTCTGGGACCTTCATTTCCAAAGGAAATGCAAAATTACTTATAACAGAGAACATAACTTTGGACCACTCAGCAGCAGTCCAGTCCTTTTGTGTCTCGCCCAGGCGAGACGCTTCTGACGCTGTGTCTTGTTCAAGAGTGGCGTGACACGAGGAATGCGGCAGCTGAAACCCATGTCTTGCATACGTCTGTGTGTGGGGTTCTTGAAGCACTGACTCCAGCTGCAGTCCACTCTTTGTGAATCTCCCCCACATTTTTGAATGGGTTTTGTTTCACAATCCTCTCCAGGGTGCGGTTATACCTATTGCTTGTACACTTTTTTTTCTACCACATCTTTTCCTTCCCTTCGCCTCTCTATTAATGTGCTTGGACACAGAGCTCTGTGATCAGCCAGCCTCTTTAGCAATGACCTTTTGTGTCTTGCCCTCCTTGTGCAAGATGTCAATGGTCGTCTTTTGGACAGCTGTCAAGTCAGCAGTCTTCCCCGTGATTGTGTAGCCAACAGAACTAGACTGAGAGACCATTTAAAGGCCTGTTGCAGGTGTTTTGAGTTAATTAGCTGATTAGAGTGTGGCACCAGGTGTCTTCAATATTGAACCATTTCACAATATAAAAATTTTCTGAGATAGCCTACTGATTTTGGGGTTTTCATTAGTTGTCAGTTATAATCATCAAAATTAAAAGGAATGAACACTTGAAATATATCAGTCTGTGTCTAATGAATGAATATAATATCCAAATTTCACTTTTTTTAATGGAATTACTGAATAAATCAACTTTTTGATGATATTCTAATTATATGACCAGCACCTGTATATGCAGAATGTTGATTCTATATTTTTCAATAGTAGGTTGGTTTTGTACTGTATAAGCTTTATATGACAGAAGCTTGCCGATTTGTAAATATAATTGGCTTAATTGTGACATTTGTTTATCCGAAAATAACATCTCATTCTGTGTGTGCTGTGCCTGATCCACTTTAGGGATACGGGTGATATAGTGTTGAAGATCTGTAATCTAATGCCACAGGACACTGGCATCTACACGTGTGTGGCTGTGAACGATCATGGCACAGCCTCCTCATCTGCATCTATTAAAGTACAAGGTGAGAAGACGCAAAGAGAAATAAAGATGTGTGTTGTAGATCTCGGTCACCTGTAACGGCAGTGGTTCTGTGGTCCAGGTATCCCAGCAGCCCCTGCTCGACCTGTGGCTCAGGAGGCCAGCAGCACTGCAGTGATAGTCCACTGGCTTCCTCCAGTCAGCTCCGGAAACTCCAGCATCTCCAGCTACACTGTGGAGTACAGGCAGGAAGGTAAACCATTACACACCCTCAACCACTGAGAGAACCACTGCCTGAGATTTCTGTTGTAATGACATACACTTAATTGGGGTCATGTTGCTCTTTTGAAATAAAAGACTTTGATGTACAATGTAGAAATAAAACTCTCTACTCTCACATTCACATCCCTCCCCAACACTGGTTGAATCTAAACAGCTCTGTGCCTTCACAACTGTGAGCACATAAACGCATGATTGCCCACATTTACATATCACCTGTGTTCAGATATTTAAAGGTGCAGTAAGCAATTTCGGAGAATCACTGTTGATATTTGAAATCAACTCTTTATCATCTCTTTATCATATAGCTGAAGCGAAGCAAAATAATGCTTCATGAAAAAATAAAGCGAAGATGACAAACAAATGGCAAGGAAGAGCAAAAACATGAATATGCAGTATAAGACTAGCTAGCGTTTGTTGTTAGTCACCAGTAACACAGCAGCTGTAGACAAAGTGTCACTCAAAACTGTCCTGTTACTATAGCTAACAACAACAGCATATGTTGATTCTATGAAACATAGCAAAAGAAGAGCTCTTGCCCTTCTTTTCCCAGTAATATTCCTCTGATCTTTTCTCTTTTGTCATGTCTTTCTTCAAATCTCTCTCTCTCTCTCTCTCTCTCTCTCTCTCTCTCTCTCTCTCTCTCTCTCTCCTCTCTCTCTCTCTCTCTCTCTCTCTCTCTCTCTCTCCTCTCTCTCTCTCTCTCTCTCTCTCTCTCTCTCTCTCTCCCTCTCCCCTCCCTCTCCCCTATCATGAGTGTATCGCCCCCAAATATGTGCTTATTATTATTATTAATGTTGAAAATAGCTAATTAAGATTTTGTGGAATTCATGATATATTTTTTTCTTCCAGGATTCTTTCATAATTATAAAGTTTTAAAGAGCAGAATTTCTGAGATAGAAAGCTTTTCTAATAACAAAAAAATTGCCAAAAAAAGTTTTAATTTCTTGAAAATAAATTCTGAACTGTTGAACACAACTTTTGAACAGTAGCGTACATAAAAAAAATCTTAAAGGTACAGTACTATATATTTTTTTGTGAAAGGAACTTTGACAGGAATAAATACATTTCTACAGAAGTATAATATAGCATCTTTATCCAGGTCCATGCATACTTTTTTGTCTGCAAAGTTAGTCTTATGACATGGACGTGTGTCATATTCATGTTTTAATCATACATCTTTGGGTTCACACATGTGTGTATCTGATCTTGTGTGTGTGCAGACTCTCTGGTGTGGCAGAAGTCGGTGGTCTCCACTGCAGATGTGTGTGTGAAGATTGAGAATCTGATTCCTGGTGGGCACTATCAGTTCAGAGTCAGTGCCAGTAACCCCTGGGGCATCAGCCCACCCAGTGAACCCTCGAACATGGTGACTTTACCCAGCACAGGTGAGGACAATCACATCTTAACCAAAGTCAACTACCTTCCTTTCTCATACACATTCACACAGATCTGTAGCGATATAAGGATACATACATCATGACAATTTTCCATTTTTCTATCAAACCACACATCAGTTGTGCCATTAATACAATTTTCTTCTACTTTTGATGCTTCAGTAGTTTTAATATCAGTCGCTTTAATACTTTTAGAAATATTAATTTGAATTGATATTTTTTATAGTATTTTTAATACTATTTAATTGCTACTTTAACTTAACTTACTAAAGTATGATGTATACTTTACTCAACTCATAAAAAAGATGAGTGAAACCAGATACATTTACTTGAGAAGTAACACTACATAAGATATTAAGACTTGCTTTCAATACAGATTCTAAAATATACAGTATGTAAAATAAAAATCAATTAATACATATGCAGTATCTAAACTAATAAATTAAGTTGTTAATTTACATTAAAAAGTTGAGTAAGACAAAATGTACTGGAACTTATATTCAAGAAATAATATATTAAACATTTTAATATTTTAGGGATTGTTGCTTCTCACAAAAATACTCATTAAGAATATGATTTTTTTGCAGTGTAGTTGATATCAGTAGAGTTTGATAATCACAAACATACTGTAAACAATGCACACATATATTGGGTAAAATAATGGCTTTAATTCATTTGCACTATTTTAACTATTTGTATCAATACTTTTCAGTTTAGAATGAAATACATATATTAAATAAACATTTCTCATATTTAAAAAAAAGTCAAAGAAAAATCATAATCACATTGCAATCTGAGATCCACTTCTCGGCATACACACGATACTGCCTTTCATTTTAGTAAAGTATCTATAGAAAGAAACATATGCCTCAACATGATGCCTGTATTGTTTTAGTAGGCAGTTCTGGTCCAAACACATTTCTTAATCTCAATTTTTTTCTCTTTCTCTCTTTCATCAAGCCTCAACATATGACGGCACTGGAATCCAGTGGAAAGACAACTTTGAATCTGCGTTCACAGAATTATGTGAAATTGGACGGTAGATATATACATTTTACCTTCATTAAAAAGCAGTCTAACAAAATTCATCCTGTCAGTAACAAACTCTGGCATTTTTTTCATATCTTCTCTGTTTCAGGGGTCGTTTCTCGGTGGTGAGGAAGTGTCTCAGTAAGGCCAGTAAGAAGGAGGTTGCTGTGAAGTGTGTCAATAAGAAGATGCAGAAGAAAGAGCAAGTTGCCCATGAGGCTGATATCCTGCGTCATGTCCAGCATCCCCAGCTGGTGGCGCTGATTGACACCTATGAGTCGCCCACGGCCTACATGCTGGTTCTCGAGCTGTGAGTAAACCCATTTGGAAAGCACTTCCAATGACACAACAGTTATGGCCCTAGACTAGACAAATCACTTATGTCTAGACAGCAATTAGGCCAATCCTGATGAACAGCAGAGTGGCTTATGGTAGTATGAAGTTAGACAATCTTATTAAATACATGTAAGTATTGATGGTACAGACAGCTTGTTTAGTTCTAATGTTCTAATAAAATGATGGCGTACAGTAAATTATGACTGTTTTAGTATAAAAAAAACCTTCACAAGCATGATAACAGTTTAACTTCAAGGAAAAAGATGCTACAGAAGTGTAGACTATAAGAGCTTATCTTAAAAATGATCAATATCTTTAAAGCGAGATCTTCAACCCTGCTCCTGGGGACCCACTGTCCAGCAATGTTTATTTCCAGCTGATCCCGAAGAGCTCTAGTAGAGTTTGATTAGGGTTAGAACTGAAGTCTGCAGGACAGCGGGGAACTATAGGGCACTATTTGTGGGCGCAGCCATTGTAGTGGTGTCTAAAACCATAGTGGACGCCATCGAGAGCCCTCATTCAATTCAACTGATGTACACTCAACACCTAGAGAATACCCATAATGCACTGTGAGAGTCACACGCCATATGAATTCCTGCATCTGACCAGAAGATGCAGCTGAATCAATCATCGATTTTCCAAACCGCTGGTCCAATGTGGGTACAGCGTAATATCATATAGGTATAAATTCCTTTTAATTGATTTTTAAATTGTTTAAATAAGGTTTATACATGGTTTCCATGACAGAGTTTAATTTAAACCTTTTAAGTAGAGCCATTTTATGATTATTAAACATCAACATGCAAAAGTGTCAGCTCCTCCGTCACACTCAGTGTCCGAATTCAGTCAGTAGTTTTCATTCACTCCTTCAGTGGACTACATTAGTAGCCTGGTCCCACCAGACTCTAGTACATTTCATTTGTACAGAGAGTCTGGCACCGCTCCATTGACAAGCGTTAACTTCCTTGTAGGCGGGAACTTTATTGAAGTCTAAAACTATTGGACCTGCCCAGTCACTGTATCTGCCATAACCAATCGCTAACGTTTGGTCGTGACATATGTATTTTCCCGAACCCCGTGAGGAGGATGGCCACCGACAAAACAAAGCAAAGATTGTTCTTGCTCCGGCTTTAACTTACGAGCATATTCGGCAGCGTTGCCACAACGGACCGAATGGCTTCGCTCGCATCTTCTTATTTTGAACTACAACTCAAAATAACGCACGAGTCGACATCAACCTCATCGTTCTCAGACACTCCCTCTGTTCGCTGATTGGCCCGGTAAAAAAATTGATCGGAGAAAACCAAAGTCTACAGCACAATCCCAGACGTAGTACTGAAGGAAAATGAAAGTTGAGCGGAAGTACGAAGGAGGGCGGAGTCAGGCTACTATATTAGTGGACTAACGTAGGGAATAGTGGATGAGGGTATAGGAGGTGTTTTTGAACACTGCCTGGTCCTCAGGAGTAGGATTGAAGACCTCTGCATTAAAAGGATAGTTCACCCATTAACAAACAATGTGTCACATTTTCACACTCATGCCATTCCAAAACTGTATGACTTGTATAACACAAAGACCATAAAAGAATACGAGTGTAGTAGACAAGTTTTTCAGGATTGGCATAAAAGAAAAAAAAAAGAAAGACATGCATTAATGTGATCACATTTATGTTTTCAGTGTTGAAGATGGACGTCTGTTGGACTATCTAGTGGCTCACGATGAGCTGATGGAGGAGAAGGTGGCGTTCTTCATTAAAGACACACTGGAAGCTCTGCAGCACCTGCACACATGCAGAGTAGCTCATCTGGACCTCAAGGTGAAACATTACACCACCACATCAGCATATAGACCCCTTATCAGCCGACGTCACAGTTACGTCACGGCGCTAGCTGGAGGCAAAAGGAAGGGAAAACTGCAGGCGGCCAATACAAACCAGCACAGATTCGGCTACATAATAAGGAGCTTAAATTATTATTATTGTTGTTAAATGTCATCTTGATGTGTTGTTGGGTGCAAGAATCAATGAAAAATGAGTATGCTGTATCTGGAATTTTTATTTCTAGAAAATATTCACATCATTAAAATTGCACCGTACTGTCACTGTTTACATTGTCGTCTTCTCGGCGCTGGCTCGGCAGAACTGCGGATCGTACACACAAGTCTTGTACATGACCATTCAGCACATAGTTATAGGCATCTAAAGATTTATATGCCCTCAGTTTCTCTTTACGCTCAGTTTTTCTATCAGGTAGGTGTAGAAGTCAGGCCACTCAACCGGAGGTAGCGTTAATCCTGTCAGATCGTCCATTGAGTGAGCGTGTACGGGTCAGCCGTAAAACGTTTTTTACGTCTGGTTCCGTCCGTTAAAATTAACTTTTGCAAATAAAAATCGGAGTCCTGGACACTGAGTGACCTTGCACATTAAGATAAAATCGGATTTTCTCCAGTCATTGTTAAAAAACAAGCTAACAAAACTTGCAAATTAACGTTAGGGAAGCGGCGAGAGGGATCGTTCTGCAGCCAACTAAGCTCCGCCCACAGAAAAACGTCACCATGTTTACCAACTGATAAGGGGTCTATGTAGAGCTTATTTAGTGAAAAGTAGAAGTTTAGCAGACACGTATCCAAAGCAGCACCTAACCATGCAGCAGCGTCCTAAAAACCTGAATAAAACCAAAGACTGCATATACCAAGACTGTTCACTTGTATTACTATGAATGAGAGAAACTGCAATGCAAAAATTATGATGGATCTAATACAGAAAGTCCTGAATTCTAAATAAAACAGTCAATCGGCAAAGCTCCTGAGATTGCACATTGGCGGGACCGACCTGAAAGATACACTTCTTAATGTTATTTGAGCATAAGAAACAACATTTAAGAGACTGCTCATGTCAGATGTCAGGTCTTGCATAACCAAAGTAGCTTCCAACATGGCGGCCAAGTGAACTGACTTTCTTTGTGATGGACTATGATCAAATCTACTAGGAGCCTGTATCTATCAGCATCAAAATACCAACAATCTGGCAATCATCCACATTACGCTAGCATTTTGAGTTTTGTACAAGCAAGCACCAAGTATGTAGGTATGTGACCACTAAAACAGAGTTTAAAAACCTAGTCCTGAAAGTCTCTTTCTTGTTCCTCAGCCTGAAAATCTGTTGGTGGACCTCCACGTGCCGGTGCCATGCGTGAAGCTCTCGGATCTGGGCGACGCAGTGCAGGTTTCGGGTCACCGCTACGTGCACCTCCTCTTGGGGAACCCTGAGTTTGCCGCTCCAGAGCTCGTCCAGGGCACCCCGGTGTCCCTGTCCACGGACGTGTGGAGTGTAGGGGTGCTGGCCTACGTCCTGCTCAGCGGAGTCTCCCCGTTCCTGGACGAGAGTCTGGAGGAGACCTGCGTCAACATCTGCAAGCTGGACTTCTGCTTCCCCGAGGAGTACTTCTGCGGCGTCAGCCAGGCCGCCAAAGACTTCATCGTGTCCACGCTCAACCAGGACCCCAGAAAGAGGCCGAGCTCCGCCTCGTGCCTGCAGCACCCGTGGGTCAGCGCTCATAGTGGAGATTACTCCAAAACACCACTGGACACCGTCAGACTCGCTGCGTTTATCGACAGACGCAAACAGCTACATGGAGTCAGACCTGTGACAAACGTTAAAGGACTGGTCAGCAGCAGTATGGGACACACCTTGTGAGACGATGGGCATTCTTCAACTTTAAATATCATTTACATTATATCATATCATTTGGAATGTGCACTTACTGTACACAGTGTTTCCTGTAGAGATAATCGGCCTGCTTTGATTACTTGTGACCCGGGGAGATCAACACTTTTGAGAATAGATTGAGAAACTGCAAGGACACTGGAATAGCTAGGAGTAGTGACCTCATTGATTGTCATATGTGTGGGAGGGGCTTAGCGAGATTTGTTTTAAAACTTTGAGAGTCTAAAGGCCCTTGCACACTGAGTCCGAAATTCGCATCCGAAATTTACGCACGTTAAAAAAATAAATACGACCTCAGGTTATGTCAATCCCGCTTGCACACTGCCTCTGAAACTTTCGTCCGTCAAAAAAAAAAACGGCTCGGGTGAGATTTTCTGCGTTTTTCGCATTCGTAGCAAGCAGTGTGAATGGTGTTTGAATGGTGTTTTGACAATTCAGAGCCAGCGAATCACGAATACGAAAAAAAACGGATACGAAAATTTCGGACTCGGTGTGCAAGGGCCTTTAAACAGACCAATAGTTGGGTGTTGTTGTATGTTCAGTTGTATTGAGGGGGTTTACAGGAAAAGTTCAACCAAAAATTAGAATTCTGTCATCATTTACTTATGTTGTTCCAGACCTGCAAAGGGAAAAAGGAAGTTTTGATGAATGTCTATGCTAAGTAAATGGGAAAAAAATCAGGTGTGCCATCTATGAGCCTGTTCACATGCGGTCACGTGTTTTTACTGATCGGATAGCTATCTGATTTGTTCAAACGGTTCCTTTTACACTTGGCCACATAAATGTGTCTTCACAAAACAATATAAATCCGATCTTCAATTCCCTCTCTAGATACAAATTTAACAGTTCACTTCAACATATGAACAACTGCATTTTATTTATCAGCTAATTTCACGATTAAAGACTGCAATAGGATGTACAAAATGCACAAATATGTATTATTATTGATCTATTATCTATTGATTAAAAAATCTTCAACCAAGCAATATAATTCTTCAGAAGCTGAATAGTTGGCAAGCAACAGACACAGTGGCACAGTAATACTGATGTAATGTGGTCGGAAGTGTATGTCTGTAGAGTCATTTACAATGGCATCAAACGCTGAGCAACTATTCATAATCAAAGACCGAACAATTTGTTTTATGAATATGACTTAAGAAGATTTTTGGCCAAGAACGACTGAACGGTCTTCAATTGTATGATATGTTTAGCTCATATTTGGAGCTCAATAAGTATCAGTACTTCTCAAATTCAAATACTGGTTTGGAGCGACATGAGAGTAAATAAACGATGACAGAATGTGATAGAATGTGGTTAGGTGTGAAGAGAAATGTAGTTGTCCATCATCTTGCAGCAGATATATTTTTCATGGATTCGTCAAGATGATTGAAAGAATGTAGAATATTTGACAGGTTGTACAAATACATGCATGTAGAAATAACAGAACATCCACCAGTTAAAATGTAATGTATTCCGTTTTCATATTATAGGGTCATGAGTGTCATCATTGATGTCATTTAGCTTAATGAGGATGAGTTTGAATCTTAAAATAGAAAAAAAATTCATATTTAAAAGTGTTTTTTTTATTTGTCAGCAAAGTATTGTAATTTCAGTTATTAAACCTCAGCAGTTCAGCACTTATTTACATTGCCGTTCAAGATTTGGGGTTGATGAGATTTTTTTGTAACGTTTTTGAAAGTCGTCTCTTTTGCTCCCCAAGGTAAAAAAAAAAAATACAGTAAAAACAGTACTATTGTGAAATATTAAAACAATTTTAATATATTTTAAAATGTAATGTATTCCTTTGATGCAAAGATGAATTTTCAGCATCATCACTCCAGTGTCACATAAGGCTGATTTAGTGTTTAAGAAACATTTCTTATTATTATTATCAATGTAGAAAACATTTTTACAGGATTCTTTGATGAATAGAACATTTAAAAGAGAATAGCTTTTATTTGAAATAGAATTGTTTCTTGCTAAAAAATACATTTATTTCTTTAAAAAAAAAATCTTACTGACCCCAAACTTTTGAACAGTACTGTAATTTTTGTATTTTTTTTTTTACAAAATACCCACACATTATCAAAGAAGAAATCACCAGAAGCCTTGTACTCCCATTTATTTAATAAACACGTTAATGTATTATAGGAATGTCCAACTATTTCAAGTGTTATACGTTTATGTTTGACTACATAATTGTTCTGTGTGTTTTATGTGCAGTCAGATTTGTAATATGTCAAACTGTCACATATCAGCTTTGACAGGCCAGAAGCACATAGTCCGTTAACACTTTCAGTTGATCATGTGACGATATCAGTGAACACACTCTAAATACATATGTGACCCTGGATGACAAAACCAGTCTTATGGGTCATTTTTTTGAAATTGAGATTTATACACCACATGGAAGCTGAATAAATAAGCTTGCCATTGATGTATGGTTTGTTGGGATAGGACAATATTTGGCCGAGATACAACTATTTGAAAAAATGGAATCTGAGGGTGCAAAAAATCGAAACATTGAGAAAATCGCCTTTAAAGTTGTGCATTTATGTTCATGATTGTGCTGCATTCACTCACAAAAACAAATGTTTTATACATTTACAGTAGGAAATTTACAAAATATCTTCATGGAACATGATATTTACTTAATATCCTAATGATTTTTGGCATAAAAGAAAAATTGATAATTTTGACCCATACAATGTATTGTTGGCTATTCCCACAAATATACCCGTGCTACTTAAGACTGGTTTTGTGATCCAGGGTCACATATGTTTGCCATCAATAAGGAAAGCTAATAGAGAGGTTCAGTGAGGGCCGGTGAGTTATCACACGGCGGGGCATTATTAAGACTTTACAGCATGACAGCCTGTGAATACTGCATTGGGACAATTACTATATCTCATGTTTAACCTCATCAGCTCCTGCTGTTTAAAGCTTCTGCTCTGTATTAATAACCTCTGTAATACCATCATCATCATCAGGGTTGGGCCATGTTTCATTTCAGCACATCTGAAACAAACAACATAAAAGTAATAAGAATGTAATTTGATTTCAGTCATCACCAGTAGCTGTCACCCAAACAAGTTCCTTTGGAAAGCATCTCAGGAGATCTCTAAAGAATAAAGATCTGCTCATTGCATCTCTATTTCATGCATATACCCCTGCAAAAGGATTGTATAGAAGCCTGTGTGTAAAATTTGCGGAAATAGTGTTTTAATTGAATCATATGGGCTGTTTGTTTGTTACTGAATGTTTAATAAACCGTGCTTTGTTTTTAGAAAAACTGTTTTCTTGATTTGTTCTGGTTTTCTTTTTTTGAAGATCATCTGTGGGTGGTTTTATAAACCTAAGAATGCAGTCTTAGTGTTATTTTGGTGTACTAATTATTTTATTATATTATAATGTTAATATTACATCTGCACAATATGAAAGTACAAGTTTATTTCCAGTTACATACCGTGCATAACTTAATTCAATTAAACAGGATTTATAGAAAAATTAATAACAGGCATTTGTAACACGAAGGCCTGGTTTCACAGATTAAGCCAGGATTAGGCCTTCATTCTATTAGGACATTTAAGTAGTTTACAAACGTGCCTTGGAAAAAATGATAAACATTACTGGTGTGCATCTTGAGACAAAATAACGACACTGACATATTTTAAGATATGACAGTGCAAGTTGCTTTCAGTTAAAACAGCTCAACCATGCATTTTAGTCTGGGACTAGGCTTAAACCTCATCTGTGAAACCAGGGTTATGTGAAAATATGCAATGCACTGTGTTCTGACACATTTCTATCATGGGCAGCATTAAGTAATGTTTAATCGGAACAGTTGAGATCGAACCTTCGACCCTCACATGCATCAGTGAGCCTTAGGCGCCCATGACCCTGACGCTGGTTCGCTGGTTGTCCTTCCTTGCACCACTTTTGGTAGGTATAAAAACTGCATACTGAGAACACCTGACAAAACTTGCCGTTTTGGAGATGCTCTGACCGAGTCAACTACCCATCACTATTTGGCCCTAGTCAAAGGCCCTCAGATCTTTTTGCTTGCCCATTTTTTTCTGCTTTCAACCCATGCAATTTAGGAATTGACTGCAGCAACTGACTGTTCGCTTGCTGTCTAATATATACCACCCCTTGATAGGTGCCATCATAAAAAAAAGAATCACTGTTATCCACTTCACCTGTCAGTGGTTTTAAGCTTGTGGGTGATCAGTGTACTTGAGTGCATATTGCGTTACAGCAAATGTGTCACAGCTCTATAGCCATCTTTGCTTTTGCAAATCACACTGAATGATTCATTTTGTGAATTGGACCAATCCAATTGCATCTGTTCTCGAATCAAGAACTCAAGAATCGAATCAAGAGTCTCCAGTTATAACAATTCACTGAATTCACAAGTCTGAGGACTATGGGAGTATATAAAAACAAAAATAAAACATCCAATGTCGTGTTTTTCCCCCCAAATTTTTAAGAAACCTGTCTTCTCTTTGAGGGACTGTTTCCCCAACTGAGAACACAAATCCAGTGTACGTGCACTTCCACAGCATTCTTCTTTCCTGTAATTTCTGATTATTTTTAATTTTTTTACAACAGCTATAGTGGTGGTGAAGAACAAGAATGTTATTTAAGTTTCACGAGCAAGGACCACGCCAAAACCATGAATGTTGAAGAATTGTTGAATTCAATAGAATGTTATGGATGAAAATGGAGATGATGAAGTTGTAAAGGGGGCAATAGATAGGTTGATATGGGCGTCTGGTGTTGGTGGATCAGAGAGACTCAGGGTGGAGGTATTGTCTCAGTTATATGTAAGCCCAGAGATTAGGACCCCCTAAGATTGGAAAATAATGATGTTGGCTTCGGCTTGATGGAGATCATGGAAATTGTTACGGATTTGAGAGCAAAATGCTTCCTCATCGCCAAGGTCGCTGCTCTAATAAAGGAATGTAAGGAATATTGTTCCGGAGATATGCCGGAGATACAGAGGATATGATAGAAGTGCTTGCTGGAATCTTGAGGCCAATTTTCCAGTTTCAGTAAGAAAGAGCGGATCTTTAGGAGATGCTTGGCCTGTGTGCGAATGGGTTGATGAAGGAGTTTAAATGGAAGATGTAAAAAGGGTATGATGCTTCTGAATTGCCTGTTTTGCTTCTCCGAAGAGTGAATATGAGAGTATCTGGAGAGTGTATAATAATGTCCGAGATGCAGGGCTGGATGGATGGATTGAAGGTAGATGAAGTCGGGGCAAATTCTGAGCATCGCAGGAATCTGACAAATGAAAGCAGGAACAGGAAGGAGCCTTTACAAGGTAATACGCTTTAAAACATTTCCAGCCAGTTAAGTATGCAGAAAGCATGCTTGGGGCAAGGCAATTAAGGATCGCTTCTTAAGAAGAGTTAGTGAGATTTTAGTACAGCGGGGTTAGTTGAAGACAGTTGTCGAAAACAGTGGGACCGGTGTTTGGATGAATGTTGGAATCTGGAGCCAAAAGTCTGAGTTCCTGAAAAGAGAAGCGAGACAGTGAGTCAGCTATGAGATTGAGGTGTCCAGGTATGTGAGCAGCTCAGAGGAGAAACTGGTCTTGAGCCGAAATTAGAGCGAGCCTGCGCATGAATTGAGTGGATGATTTTCTAGACCATTCGTGGCCCCAGAGAATGGTGGCTATGATTCTTCTTCTTCTTCTTCTTCTTCATCTTCTTTCTCTATTTATAAAGCACAATTAAATACAACAACAGTTGCCCAAAGTGCTGTACAAAGAACTTAAATATAATACTAATGATACATAGAACAAATTATACCAAAATAGCATACATAAATAAACACATATTCATAGTAAAACATGCCTCACCACCTAATCGAGATTAAAAGCCCGGGATAGTAAATGATTCGACGATTCGATTCGGAGAGGTCTGATTCGACAATGAACCTCATAGTCGAATAGTAGGGGGTCTGTTCACATATCGCGTCTTTTGCGCGCTCAAGTTCGTTATTTCAAAATAGGCGCGGTATGCAGCGAATGAGCAGCAGCACACTACATGCCTGTAACGTCTGGACCACATTTGTTAGCATTTACGGATTTATTGACTCACAATGGCTTCTAAAAAATCATCAAAAGTGTGGGAGTATTTCGAGAAGGTTAAAGATGACCCAAAGAAAGTTAATTGCAAGTTGTGCCAGCAGCTTCTTTCAAAATCACACGACGACAACCAACATGGCTCATTTGAAACGGGTAAGGCTTGTTAACTTACAAACAAAAAACAAACAAACAGTTCTACCACTCTTTTGTCAATACAGACATAAACCCTATATTATTATTATTATAATTTTGGGGAAAACGCATGCGTATTAATGAGTAGCCTACTCTAGCACACACACGCAAGGTCTCTCGCGTTCTCCCTCTGTCCTGCGCGCGTGTAATTAATGCGGACTCTAGCACACACACGCAAGGTCTCTCGCTCTCTCTCTCCCTCTGTCTTGCGCGTATTCAACGAAACCTAATATATAAAAATACATATATGTTAACGATGAAATACGGGACAAATCATGATTTTTTTCATAATAGCCTAAGTCGGGACACTAAAATTAGAGTTGAAATATGTCCCAAGGAAAAACGGGACGTCTGGTGACCCTACCTATGTGTGATATGTTTTGTTCATCTGGCTTTAAATGAATAAAAGGTATTTGTTACACACCATGTTTTTCTTTTATTTTTTTTAGCTCTTTTGTTTGAAATGGAAAAAAATCTAGCTGCTATCTAAAAAAAAAAAAAAAAAAAAAAGGTTCGACTATCAGTCGACTATGGCAAAATCTAATGAATCAGATTCGACTATGAAAATCCTTAGTCGAAAACAGCCCTACTGAGCACTACCAGACTGAAGGTCATTTGAGAGTGTGAAATGATCAACAAAGAGGTTGTTGTTTCAGACATGTGTGTGTGTCCTGTAAAAGGACCATTGATTGTTGCGTGGAACAGGGAGAAAAAAAGAGAGAGAAGGTCAATGCAGAAAAATTTGCCATTTAGGGATGAGGGAAAAGCAAAAAGTGAAGAAAAAGAGGCATCTGCCCCATTTGCACCTATAAACACATCTAATGTTTCTGTCTGTTCACATGCATCTCCACTGTATCATCACTACCCCGCGGCTGAGCTGCAAGCCCTAAAAGTGGACCCTGACCTCGACGGCTCTCCACCAAGAAGACCACACCAACTACCACCGGTCGCCGATAAGGGAGCCTCAGAGCTCCCACTGAGAATCCAGATACAAATCCTACATCAGACATACCCCTGTGCAGACAAGATCTCAGGGTCAGAAGCAAGACCAAGGGCAGGAACAAAGGAAAGAAGATGAAGAAATTCTGGCTCCAATGACCAAGGTTTTGGGACTGGAGGGTCCAACTATGGTTTACAGGCCATGGACAGTGAACGACATGAAAAAGCAATGGCTCATCTGCCGAGTCCTGATGACTCAGGAGACAAGTTCTCCACCGCACTGATGGTATTCTGCCAAGAATTCAGCCCCACCGTGTCAGAACTACGCAGAATCCTGGCAGTGAAGCTGGGGACAGCTAACTGGCACAAGGTCAGCGGACGCCTGCCACAGGAAGATTGGCGGAGAGCACACAGAAATTGGGAGGATGAGTCCAACGCCCCATATTGCCAGGCGGTCACAGACCTGGCCACAGCCATGAAAACTGCATTCCCACCCTGAGTAGACACTACAAAGATTGACAATTGTTGCCAGAAAAGAGAAGAGTCCGTCCAGGACTATTATGTTCGACTGCATTAGACGTTCAAAAAACACAGCGGCCTGGATTAACCCTCTGAAAGAGGGCCGGAACCGGACACTTGGGAATCTCACCTGCGAAGGTGTTTCCTGAATGGATTGAGGCCAGAAATTGCCCAATTTATTTGGATATACTGACACCGCTGTATTGCAGATTGTGGATGATCTTTTGGTTTGTGCTCACGATGAGCCCACATGTGTGGCTGATACTGTGGCTCTCCTGAAGCACTTGTCGCAGGACAAAAAGGAGCCACAAGGTCAGTAAATCAAAAATGCAGTTTGTTAAACAACAAGTTACATTGCTAGGTCATGTCATAACACCTAAAAGTAAGTCTCTATCTGAGAAAAGTGTCCAAGCCATAAGAGAGGTACCAAAACCTATTACTTGCCATCAAACTACTCAGCTCAAGCGCCGGAGCTTGTGGCCTTAACCGAGGCATGCAAACTTATAACAAACAAATGTGTTACGATTTACACAGATTCACGTTACGCTTTTGTTTTTTTTTTCATGACTTTAGTGCATTATGGAAACTAGATGGTAACATTTTTAAATTAGATGGATGGGCTATTCTACATGCTTCTCGTTTCTGCAATTTTGGAAGCCATTCTTCTACCTGACAAGATTGCTGTCTGTAAATGTGCTACACACAAAAATTCTGTTTCAATGGGGAATGGCGAGGCGGCAGCTATGCACACACAGGACCTTGAGTGCACTCTGTCCAAAGATAACATTGATGTTTCTTTTTCTTTACAGAGCATGCAGTCTTTTGCTACAGTGGCAGAAAAGAACGTCTGGAGACGGTCCGGATGCACTGTTGACAATGGTGTTTGGTTAAGCTCACAGATGGAAAGCCTTGTTTACCCAATTTATTTTTTCGCAAATTAAGCTAAATTGATGCATTGGTGGGATCAGGCGTCAAAAAGGGGATGGTAGCACAATTGAACAATTTATGGTTCACACAGGGATTTACAACATTTGCTGTTTTTTTTTTGTAAAAGATGCGTTATTTGCACCACCCACAATGTGGCAAGAGGAATAAAAATGCCCCAAGCATCTCACTCAGCACCAGCAGGGCCATATAACCATTTAATGATGGATTTCATTGAATTAAAGCCCCTGTGAAGGGAAAAAGCAATGTTTGGTGTTCATTGATATGTGGTCAAAATAGGTTGAAGCTTTCCCCATGTCCAAATAGGATGCAGCAGCAGAAGCAAAGGCTCTGCTCACTGAAATAATCCCACGATGGGGAGTGCCACGAAAAATCAGCTCTGATAATGGAACATATTTTGTGAAAAACAATTGCTAGGCAATGAAACAAATGGGTCAATTTCTGGGGATGATATGAAAACGAATTGCTTTTACCATCCTAAGTCATCGGGGGCAGTGGAGAAAGAGAACTCCACAATTAAGACCAAATTGGCCAAATGTTGTGAGGAAACTGGACTAACATGGGTTAAAGGTTTGCAGATTTTTTTAATGTACATGAGAATGAGAAAAATATCAAAGGCAAACTTGAGCCCATTCGAGATTTTTTTCGGTAGGAATAGAGGAGGGGCAAACAACAGCTGCCATCCACAGATCTGTGCGAACGTGATATGTTGAATTTCTGCAAAGAAATGTCGTCTTTGTTGTCTGATGTCTGTGTTTAGGTGAAAGCAATGCAGGGGAAGGCTGCTGAGAATCCTCTGCACAACATCGCTCCAGGTGACTTTGTGGTGATACGAGACCTAAGGAGGAAAAGCTGGAGGGCTAAGAGGTGGCTGGGACCGTTTCAAGTGCTTCTCACCACACACACAGCTGTGAAGGTCGCAGAGCGTGCCACGTGGGTCATGCCAGCCTGCAGAAGGGTGCCTTCTAACACACAGGAGTAGAGCAGCTGGTGTCTCTTAATGCTAACGTCTGTTCACAAAATAAAATGCACAAAAAACGTTTCCTAGCTTGATATAGACTGTAACCACTGATGAACATATTCAGTTTTGATGAGAGAAAAAAAATATATACAAGGAGTACGGATTAAAACCCGTAACCTCTGAAACGCTTGGCAAAAGCAGCAGACCATTTAAGAACTGAAACAACATTTGCAGATCGATGGATTTATTTACGGGTTGAGCAGAGAGGCTGCACAGTTTGACAAGTTTGTACCCAGCACTTCTGAAAATGCACTTCCGAATGCGTCTCTGTCCCCAGCACATTTCAAACCAAACTGACGCCCGTGGTAACGCACCGCATTTAACGTAACGTTAACGGCGTTGTAACGACGGGCAAAGTAATTAGTTAGATTACCCCGTTACTGAAAAAATAACGCTGTTACCTAATGCCGTTTCCAACATCAACTTCCATTGTCCGAGGAGGAAAAGGGACATCGGAGAGGAAGTAACCTGACATAACCGGTTTTCAAACTCAAACCCAGCAGGAGACCACAAGCTTGAGTGATACCCAGCGGAAAAGGGCAGTTTATGCAAGATTTTGGGAACTTTGTGTTGTTTTTACATTCCTGATTACAGTGATACAGACATCATCGCCCATATAAGGATGGCCGTAAAAGAGCCTCAACTTGGTTTGAATGGTTCACTAATTTGTGGGGAGGATGGGGTTCCTGGTTATGTCACACTCTTGCCAGTGGTAGTGAGAGGGCTCCTGGTATTGTTATGTCCACCATGTCTATTCCAATGTGTATCAAGACTAGTGAGGAGAATGGTGAAATCTAGTGTGGAGTATCAAACGGTTCAGTTTTCAGATTATGACGAATTTCCAGACTTATATCCAACTTATATCCTGACCTAAAGGACCCCCATGACAAAGAAATAAAAATCTCAGTCATCTGTACAAGGACAGGGTTTGAAATGAGGGATTTTATTTAACTTTTTATTCTTTGTATTTTTATAGCTTGCTGAATCAGCCAGAGATGTGTTGTATGTATGTCTTATAAAAACAGCAAAATGCATTTCTTCTTCCTACAGGGTGACGATATGTTTTGAAAACGAGAGGATTCACATGTCTGATGTATGGAAGAAGGTATTATATCTTTGAGTGATTAAGATAATAATCAAAAGGGGGGGAGTTGTCATGGAAATTGTTTTATTTATTACGTTATTCAGATTAATGATATTTTCCTATAAGAAATAATGCATTTTCCTCATAAGATAGAGTAAGGTTCAATTGGCTACCCTCACTATCAGGGCTATGTTTTCTCTACACAGCTCTTCTCCCTGTACACGAATGACTGCACCTCCAATGACCCCTCTGTCAAGCTCCTGAAGTTTGCAAATGACACCTGTCATCGGCCTCATCCAGGACGGTGATGGGTCTGAGGTTGAGCAGCTGGCTGAGGGAGTGACATTGGGGGTAACCCATACTCAGAATTTGTCCTCTGCATTAAACCCATCCAGTTAGTGCACACACATTACGAGAAGTCTAATAATGTGACAAAATTAGAATATTTCTGTGGCAAGCAGGACGAGGCCGAGGGCCATGAGAACGGGGCGAGGCAGGTGGTGTGATTGACAATGAGCGTCTCGAGTTTCTCACGGAGGAGCGTCGGAGACGACAGTGGAGGAGTGGACCAGGCTTGAACTTTATGTTATGCTTTGTTTACGTGTGTGTTACGGCAGTCGTCTGTGAGGGGCTGCCAGCTTTACTTTCGTTTTGTTGTTTATTTATTTTATTATTAAATTGTGTACAAAACGATTCCATCTCATTTTTCCCTGAACAACACACCTTATTTGCAATCCTTCAATGCTTCTCCAAAAAGTACACCACTGATAATGTTGAACAAATGGAGTTGGACAATGAAACTGAAACACCAGGTTTTAGACCACAATAATTTATTAGTATAGTGCAGGGCCTCCTTTTGCAGCCAATACAGCATAAATGTGTCTTGGGAATGAAAGAACCAAATCCTTCACAGAGGGCAGAGAGATTTTGAGCCATTCTTCTTCCAGAACAGTGATCAGTTGTGATGCTGGTGGAGGAAAGAGTTTTCTTAATTGCTCCTCCAAAATACCCCAAAGTGGCTCCATTTTTTTTTTTTTATCTGGTGACCGTGCAGGCCATGGGAGATGTTCAACTCCACTTTCATGTCCATTTAAACCATTCTGTCACAAGTCTTGCTGCAGAACCCCCTTCAGGGTACAATGTTTAAACCATTAACTGCACATGGTCATCCAGAATGGTTTGGTTGTCCTTATCAAGCGCGGCGCCCATCAAGTACAGTAGGGAATGCCATGATGGCAACCCGAACCATCACTGATCCACCCTCGTGTTTCACTCTGGGCAGCGACAGTCTGGGTGTTAAGCCTGTTTGGGGCTTCTCCACACCGTTAATCCCACAGATGTGGCAAGGACTGTGAAGGTGAACTCATCAGAACAATATGCTTCACATTGTCCACATCAGTGGCGGATCTAGGATTTTTAAAAAGCAGAGGCCATAATGGAGCCATTCTTTCCAGAGAGGGGCCAAGTTTAACATTTAAGTCATGAGTAACAAGTAATGAGTTTTTCATACAGTTTAGCACTTTCCTTTGTTGCTGGCTCTAGTGTTTTGTTCATTATCTGTTCTGTAAAGCCTTAAGTTCAAGCACTTAATGGATTTATGTTTTTTTTTTCTAAGCACTTTCTGGATTTAGAAACTTTAAAATCAACAGGTTAAATATTTCCACATTATGTTTTTCTTCATTAAGAATAACTCACATAATGGAATATAAGAAAATGTTTCTGTTTTGGGTTCCAACAAGAATATTCATGAGCATATGATCAAATAAAATAGGTATACCTTATTGTTGTTCTGACCATGTTATATTTCAAATCTGAGGATAACTCCATGCTAGGTGTTTCTGTTTAGAAAACTGCTGTCATTCATATTTTGTTTCCATGTGCACACATTCACACGTCCCCCCAATGGGAGTCTTTTAGATAAGTCTCTAATCTTTTATTTTTTTGTCCATTGTTTATTGAAACCTTTCTGCCCATTCTGTTGGATACCACATTTTTTTGATCAAACTTCATTTCATCTTTATCATTTCTATCAAATGTCTTCCTTTAAAAAACATTATTATGGTCTCACGTCGATTATCTTTCATAAACCGTCAACAGGTACGGGCAAGCATGTTAGTCTTCTAAGCTTTTGTCATCAACACACAACAATTTAGTTAATGAATTTTGTTTTTGCTAAAAAAAGAAAATGCCAGTGAATGATTGAAACAACTTATTTTATCTGATGAGGCTTCTTATTAGATTGAGGCAAAAAAAAAAAACAACAACAAAAAATCATTATTTTGTAGTAGGCAAAATATATTGTGATAAAGGCTTTTTCGATTAGCATTACATTATCAATATACTTTTTTACCTGAGATGGCTAGATTAATATTGATAAACCATATATTGTTGCAATTGTGTGTTTGTGTGTTATTTGTCTTCAAGTATCATTAGTCAAAACTTTTAGGTAACAACGTTATTTTTTCAGTAACGGGGTAATCTAACTAATTACTTTTCCCGTCGTTACAACGCCGTTAACGTGTCTCTTTCAGACAGCTTGCTTTTATGTTGACAATTCCTCCTGTTGGATGAAGCTCGTCCTACGTGGTGGTATGCCAACATCATACTGGATACCATCGCTCTCGATACACCACAAAGACTTGCTGTCCTCAGATGAGCCAGCAAAACATGCACCAACAATTTAAACTCTGATAAACTCTGTCTCCCATTATGTCGTGTGGATTGCATTATTGTATGTCCATCTGTGCTTCTGTACTGCTAATTCAACATTCACACTCTGCTCTTACTGATGGAATGTAAAGTCAGTGAAGATTGGCCACCAGGTCGTGTATTTGTGCGTGAAACAGTGTCCAACAGTGTTTCAGTTTCATTGTCCAACCCTTGTAGCTTATATCATACATCATCATGGACACAATCTCTTTGAGACTGCAAATACTTTACAGAAAAGAGGAATTCTCTGTACTCTCATATTTATTAACTGAATAACATAGATATTTGTTCTAGCTACAATTAGTTCACTATCAGTGATTGTCATGCGTCGAATAAATATTACATTATCTGAATATCGAGTTGTGGCATATTACGAGTTTATAAGCAGGTGACAGAGACCTCTGGAGGTGAGATGAACCTACTGCACTGGAATTTGACCTTGAACGAGCCTACCAAACCATCAATTTATAGGCTATATGCACGCATAACTTCCGCCTTTGACGCAAGGCTGCTCTTCAGTTTCCGGTTGGGCAGATTTAAAGCGGAGGAAAATTGTCACGGCTCGAAAGAACAGTCGTGGATTCAAAAGCGAGTGAATACAGGTGTTTATTAAACACAGAGTAGTGGCAAACAGTGCAGAAGGTGACAGACAGACTGATGCCCCCAGGCTCGGTAACACAGGACTCCGTGGGCAGACAGCGAGGCAGGAACAGCAGATCTCACACAGAACAAGGACAGAGTCCACAGATCAGGAACAGTCTCTGGAATACAACTGCTGCTTCTCAGAACGAGGTGGAAACACCAGAACAGGAACAGACTGGATACGGTTGACGCTTCCCAGAACCGGCAGAGTTCACAAAACAGGAAAACAGACACTGGGCAAGGAGAAAGGACGGTGAGTAATCCGTAAACCTCAACAACCATCTGACAAAGACCAGACAACATGACAAACAATATATAGGACATTCTCATTCAAAACAGCTGGCGCTGATCAGCTCATCAGCGGAGATAACGAGCCGTGCTGATGAGCCGCGCCCATTCACCCAACACGCACACACCTAGCGAGGGCGAGTCAATGAATCCATGAACCGTGACAGTACCCCCCCTCCTAGGAATGCCGCCTGGCATTCCCAGACCCCCTTACCTGTCGATTGTAATCATCGATAAGGGAGTGGTCCAGGATGTCCCTAGCAGGAACCCAACTTCTCTCCTCCGGACCGTTACCCTCCCAGTCCACCAAATACTGGAATCCACGTCCCCTCCGCCTTGAATCCAGTATACGATTAACCGAATACGTTGGTTCCCCATCTACGAGTCGCGGCGGGGGGGGGAACCGGGGCAGGCGGATTAATGTGTGAATGAAACACGGGTTTAATTTTAGATACATGGAAAACGGGATGAATCCTTCTGTACGCTGGAGGAAGGTTGAGGCGGACTGCCACCGGACTAATGATCTTGGTGACAGTAAATGGGCCAATAAATTTGGGAGCAAGTTTATTAGAGACGGAGCGGAGCGGAATGTTCCTGGTTGAAAGCCACACTTTTTGACCAACGACGTATACGGGAGGTTTAGACCGGTGGCGATCGGCCTTAGCCTTGGTGCGTGCACCCACCTGGAGCAGAGTCTCACGGGCTCTGATCCATGTGCGTTGACACCTCTGGACAAAGGCGTGGGCGGAGGGAACCGCGACTTCGGATTCCAGACTGGGAAAAATTGGTGGCTGGTAACCTACACTACACTCAAACGGAGATAGGCCCGTTGACGACACCGGTAACGTATTGTGTGCGTACTCCACCATAGAGAGTTGCTGACTCCAGGAAGAAGGATTCTTGGAGACCAAACATCGTAACGCCCTTTCCAAATCTTGGTTGGCTCTCTCGGTTTGGCCATTGCTCTGGGGATGAAACCCTGAGGACAGACTGACAGTCGCCCCCAGCAATCTACAAAATTCTTGCCAAAATTTGGACACAAACTGGGGTCCCTGTCGGAGACCACGTCCACCGGGAGGCCATGTAAGCGGAAGACGTGGTCTACGACTGTCAACGCCGTCTCCTTGGCTGAAGGTAATTTGGGCAAGGGAATGAAATGAGCCGCCTTTGAGAACCGGTCCACCACGGTTAAAACGACCGTGTTACCTTGGGAGGGTGGGAGGGCGGTAATAAAATCTAGCGCTATGTGGGACCAGGGTCTCGAAGGGACAGGCAGCGGTTGAAGTAACCCATCTGGAGGTCGATTGGAGGTCTTACCAATGGCACAAATCGAGCAAGCCAAAACAAAACTGTGGATGTCACGAGCCATAAGTGGCCACCAGAATCGTTGCTTGACTAAATAACTAGTACGGTTAACTCCTGGATGACAAGCCACGTTGGAACAATGCCCCCACTGGATAACGTCGGACCGTAATCCCTCCGGCACAAACAAGCGATTCGGTGGGCAACCGGGCGGAGGCGTTACCCCTTCTAAGGCCGACTTGACCTTCGACTCGACCTCCCATGTGAGTGTGGAGACAAATAGGGTCTCGGGTAAAATGCACTCGGGAGTAGACGGGCGTTCGGAACGGTCAAAAATACGAGATAAAGAGTCGGGTTTGATGTTTTTGGAACCCGGGCGATACGAGAGAGCAAAATCAAAACGACCGAAAAAAAGAGCCCACCGAGCCTGCCTGGAGTTCAATCTTTTGGCGGTTCTGATATATTCTAAGTTCTTGTGATCGGTCCAGACGATAAAAGGTACCCCCGACCCCTCTAACCAGTGACGCCATTCTTCCAACGCTAACTTGACTGCCAACAACTCTCTGTTACCGATATCGTAGTTACGTTCGGCAGGCGATAAACGGCGGGAAAAAAACGCGCAGGGATGCATCTTGTCGTCTGTGGGAGAACGCTGGGATAGCACTGCTCCTACCCCCACCTCTGACGCATCGACCTCCACCACGAACTGACGTGATGAATCAGGGGCTATAAGGATGGGGGCTGAAACGAAGCGGCCTTTAAGTTTGGCAAACACAGCCTCAGCTGTGTCTGACCACCTGAACACCGTTCTGGGGGAAGTCAAGGCAGTCAGAGGTGCGGCTAGTTGGCTGAAGTTGCGAATAAAACGCCGGTAGAAGTTGGCGAACCCCAGAAACCTCTGTAGGGCCTTACGGGAATCTGGACTTGGCCACTCCACCACAGCCTTAACCTTCTCAGGATCCATTCGTATTCCCTCAGACGAAATGATGTACCCTAGGAAAGGAACAGACTGTGCATGAAACGCGCATTTCTCCGCCTTGACAAAAAGCCCATTCTCTAGCAACCTCTGAAGCACTCGTCTGACGTGTTGAACGTGCTCCTGGAGAGACGAAGAAAAAATCAATATGTCATCCAGGTAAACATATATGAACTGATCTACCATGTCTCTCAACACATCATTGACGAGTGCCTGGAAGACCGCTGGGGAGTTGGAAAGCCCAAACGGCATAACCAAGTATTCAAAATGCCCCCTGGGGGTGTTGAACGCGGTCTTCCACTCATCCCCCTTCCTGATGCGAACCAAATGATATGCATTACGTAAATCCAATTTTGTGAAAATTGATGCTCCCTGCAACCTCTCGAAAGCTGAAGACATCAACGGCAAAGGATAAGTATTCTTTACCGTGATGCTGTTCAGCCCCCGGTAATCAATACAAGGTCGCAGAGAACCATCCTTCTTCCCTACAAAAAAGAATCCCGCCCCCGCTGGAGAAGAGGAAGGGCGAATGAACTTAGTTGCTAGAGAATCAGAAATATATTTCTCCATAGCCTCCCTTTCTGGAACAGAAAGCGAATATAATTTGCCCTTAGGCGGAGACGTACCTGGCAGTAAATCTATAGCACAGTCGTAAGGACGATGCGGAGGAAGAGAAGCAGCCCGAGACTTACTGAACACTTCCTTCAGGTCTAGATACTCCGGTGGCACGTTAGACAGATTCACTGGCTCCTCCTGCAACACAGAACGAGAAACAGACGGAACAGCAGACGAAAGACAAGAGGCATAACATTTCTCACTCCAGCTGGACACAGAGTTCTGTCCCCACTCTATCCGGGGTCCGTGTTTCACCAACCACGGATGACCCAGGACAATGGGAGCGTGAGGTGACTGGGTGAGGTAGAGTGAGATCCTCTCAGTGTGGTTACCCGAAGTGATGAGTGTGACGAGCCCAGTGATGTGCGTGATGCCCGGGAGTTCCTCTCCATTGAGTGCGTGGATAGTGATAGGGTGGTCCAAGGCGGTGATGGGGAGGCGAAGCTTGTGAGCCAATGACGAGTCCATCAGGTTTCCCTCCGCTCCTGAATCCACCAGCGCCTGGCCGTTGAAGGAATGATCTGCCCACTGGAGTCTCACCGGGAGGAGGGTGGCGTTCGAGGGTCTGGTCAAGGAAAATCCGCCCGACAGTAGTCGCCGTCCTATCGCCGGGCTTGGCCTTTTAAAGGACAGGTGGAAACGAAGTGGCCGGCCTCCCCGCAGTAAAGACACAGACCTCTCGAGCGGCGGTGTTCTCTCTCCTCCCGGGAGAGCCGAGCTCGACCCACCTGCATGGGCTCCGGTTCGTTCGAGGAACTGACCGCGTTCGTTACTCTGAAGCCGGGAAACTCCGCGACCTCCACCATCGGCGTCTGGAACTGTCGATTACCTCCCTGTTGTAGACGTGTATCAACTCGTAGTGCCAGTTCAATTAATCCATCCAGAGTCTTGGGTAATTCCAGTGTATAAATTTCCCTCTGAACACGGTCAGCCAGCCCATGCAGGAATAAGTCCCACTGCGCCTCCTCGTTCCATTTGCACTCGGCGGCCAATGTCCGAAACTGGATGGAATAGTCGGACACAGAGCTATTATTCTGTCGGAGATCGGCAAGCTGGCGGGCCGCCTCCCGCCCGGCAACCGCGCGGTCGAACACGCGCCTCATCTCCTTCTCGAGTTCTTGGAACGAGGAGCAGCAAGCGTGTTTATTCTGCCACACCGCTGTTCCCCACAGAGCCGCGCGTCCAGACAGCAGCGTCATCACGAGTGCCACTTTACTTTCCTCAGAGGAAAACGTCACAGGCTGGAGAGAGAAAAAGATTGAGCATTTTGTTAAAAACGCTCTGCACAGGTCTGGTTCCCCAGAATACCTCTCCGGAGTGGGAATGCGCGGCTCTGGTCGGTTGAAGTTCGGAGGCTCCGGGGGAACAGGCGGGGGCGGGGCTGGCGCAGCGGGACTTCTCAGGCGTTGTATTTGAGAGGTGAGCTCGGACACCTGTGTTACCAGAGCCTGTATCGCCCGACCCGAGGCTCCGATTTGTTCATCCTGTCGATCCATGCGGGCGTGGTTATCGGCGACCATCTTCCCGAATTCGGCTGCACTCGCTGAATCCATGTAGGTGGTCAGATGGTTCTGTCACGGCTCGAAAGAACAGTCGTGGATTCAAAAGCGAGTGAATACAGGTGTTTATTAAACACAGAGTAGTGGCAAACAGTGCAGAAGGTGACAGACAGACTGATGCCCCCAGGCTCGGTAACACAGGACTCCGTGGGCAGACAGCGAGGCAGGAACAGCAGATCTCACACAGAACAAGGACAGAGTCCACAGATCAGGAACAGTCTCTGGAATACAACTGCTGCTTCTCAGAACGAGGTGGAAACACCAGAACAGGAACAGACTGGATACGGTTGACGCTTCCCAGAACCGGCAGAGTTCACAAAACAGGAAAACAGACACTGGGCAAGGAGAAAGGACGGTGAGTAATCCGTAAACCTCAACAACCATCTGACAAAGACCAGACAACATGACAAACAATATATAGGACATTCTCATTCAAAACAGCTGGCGCTGATCAGCTCATCAGCGGAGATAACGAGCCGTGCTGATGAGCCGCGCCCATTCACCCAACACGCACACACCTAGCGAGGGCGAGTCAATGAATCCATGAACCGTGACAAAAATGGGATTATGGCAGAATCTTCAAAATTTGCTGTCCTCCCGTCTTTGAAACGAAACTTTCATACGTTTAGATGTGATGTTTTATATATATATATATATATATGTTTATCTAATATAATAAATCAAATAAGCATAAACAAAATGAGGGGTAGCTGTTTTGTCTGTTTTTGTGACTAACGTTCCTTTAGTATAGCCAAAGAGTAGAAGCCAATATAAATTCTCGGTATAGCGTAGCACTTTACGATCAGCAGAAGTAATCCAGCATCCTTAGACCTTACCGGAAATACGTCATGCACCGCCGTGCATAGAGCCTATTAATGTGTGAAATGGGAAAGGTCAGACTATGAGGTCTTTCATGTAACACAGATATCCCAAGTCTCCCGGAAGTAACATCTACACAATCTGGCAAACACTGCAAAACCAAAACGCAGGGAAAAAAACAGTTGACAGGGTTTGGGACAGGGCAACCTTAATTTGGTAAAAAATTACCCTGCCCCTACAGGCCATTGATAATTTATGAATAGACCAGGAAGTGTCGTCTAACTCACCGGTATATCAAGCAGATCAAGTCAACTAAGCACCCCAGTAGTGAGGTTGTAACTGGTGAAGTGTCGATAAAAAACATTCCTTGAGTAGTCCAATCCAAAAATAAAAACTCTGAAGCAGAAAACCACTCCAGTATCCAACACAGCACAAGTATTGCAGCGGGGGACACTTATCAATATCAATGAATATCACTTAATTAAAAATGAGGGCTTAAATGTAGCAGTTTAAATGTACTTAACACATGGTGAGCTCTTGCTATAGTTTACAGAGAATCTGTCTGTCAAATTGGTAAGGTTACTGAAGTCTGAAGATGTCTGATATCATTCTTATTAAGAGAAACACAAAGTATTTTTTTTTGTTGAGTCATAAACACATGTTTAGGCCTACTTGTGAAGTTGAGTAAATACTATATCTAGATATTAGTCCAAAATAGTCTCAGTAACCAACATGCTTCTGTCAGATAAACACATCTCACCCTGTCCAGCACTGTATACAAATCAAACGACAACGCATCGCGAGAAAAAGGCGAAATACACTAATTACAGCTAACCTCGCGACTCGCGAGAGACACCGCACACTCGATCGGGCTCATTTACTGCCATAAAAACATCTGTGATTCCGCTAGAAGGCGCTTGTCGGCTCAACACACGGATCCCTCTACTGAAACGCATTCCAATGTCAGGAAGTTTTTGTCTTATTTGAGACATATTTGTACACTAAAAAAGTTTTCTTTTAAAGCTTTTATTTATGAATAGTCTCAGTGGTCCAAATTTAAATCTGATACAGTAGGCTAATCGCGCTAAAATAATTAGCTACAATAATAACGACTGCAGCCATGGTCCGTATCACATGACGCAATGTAGCAGCACAAGTTTCACAGAGAGACACTTTAATGAATTGAAAATACACACTGGGAAGTTAAATTAGGAGTAGCTGCATTTTTTTTACCCATAAGGCTATCTGACCAGATAGAGGCGAATTTGAATTTGTTTTCTGTAGGCTAATTTATTTAATTCTTGGTTAATTTGTTGCGTCACGTGCTGCCTCCTTGATAAATTGTTAGCGCTGGATTGATATTGATGATTTATGTGATCGTTTTGTAAAAGTGCTAAAGAGCTTTGACGCATGTTTTTTGGGAATTGGCATAATTTCTCTTTAAGTTAGTAAATATTTTACATTAAAATATAGGCTATTAGTATTAGGCTATTATGAAAACGAAATCTAACAGAGGGATTGAATACATTGTTAATTTATACTTAAAATTGTAGGTAGCCTATATAAACAAAAGTAAGCTATGTACACTCATCCACCGAAGGTGTTTATATTAGAATTTGACTTATGTCTTCTCTGAAATTGCTAAAAAAAAAAAAAAAAAAAAAGTCAACACCTGTTTAAAATATTATGATGTCATTTTCGGATCCCCTGTTAGCCTACTAATTAATGTCACACTTTGTTGTATGCAATGCATTAACATTAACAGAAAGTTTTACAAACATAGCTTACAATCACCACATCACAATAGCCTACAATTCCCAACAGTAAGTTAAAGACAAAGTAAAGAGAAAGAGAAAAAAAGGAAAGGAAAGTAGGCTAAGGGAGTTGGAAGTTTTTTTCAAATTATACAACCAAAATCTTCCAATAAAGAGTAGGCTAGCCTACAAATACACTGCTTTTGGGACTTTTCATTCCCTCAGTGTCTCCAAATCCAATATATATATTAAACATCCCTCCTTTAAAACCAATAGTCGTGGAAGAATGTTTGTTACTTGTTCTGTCTCAATACAAATAAAAAATAAAAAAACACATCCAGCTAGGACTGGATAAGCGTCCGCCAGCCCCGCCCCTTTTATCACTCTCTGAGAGCGCCGCTTTGCAAAGATCTCGCGAGATGCCTCGCGAACACAGCAACAAGACAACCAAAATAAAGTGAGCACAACAAACCCGGAGAACATGATGGCGGCGTCGCTGCTGCGCCGGGATAAGAGATCCACCGCCGCCCACCTAAAGGCAGACCTCCAGCGGGCCGACAACAGCTCGGGGCTGCGGCAGCTGCGGGAGCTGCTGGACACCGTGCTGGACCCGGAGCGCGGCTCGGACCCGGACCCGGAGGGGCTGGACTGGTGTAAATGGCTGCTGGCCGGAGGGGACGCTTTCGACGAGTTCTGCCGGACCGTCCGATCCTACGATAATGCCACCCTCTGTGGGCTGGTGTGGACCGCCAACTTCGTAGCCTACCGTTGCCGGACTTGCGGCATCTCTCCGTGCATGTCGCTGTGTGCGGAGTGCTTCAATAACAGCGATCACACGGGCCATGATTTTAACATGTTCCGGAGTCAGGCCGGCGGGGCCTGTGACTGCGGGGACGGGAACGTGATGAAAGAGAGCGGGTCAGTAGGCACTCTGAGCGGACATCTGACTGACTGACTGACTGACTGACTGACTGACAGGGGCTGTGTGTGTCTACACGGACAGCTTTATAGGGGTGTCATGGCATGGGCGCATCCCGAGTCAGGTTTGGATGTCATATCATAGGTGGTAGACAACCAAATTCAGCAGCGTTTTTGGGGATCATAGTGTCATTGGGATCTGCCTATCTTATATCCTATTATTATGAGGCATATGCGTGTCCCAAATCAGCAGCAGAATTTGAGGGAGCATAATTTTTAATTACGTGAGATTGTAGGGACTTTTTAACTATGCAGTATTTTTGGACATTGAACGTCCAAGCTGTCCAAGTTACCTGGTCTTTATTGTTTCCCAGTAGAGTTCATTGGCATGCTGGTTCAGCATGATTTTGAGCATCATAGGATAGTTCTGAATGAGCAGGAATTTTGGGCATCATGGTATTAAACCTAGTGAGCTGCCTATACCTAGATATCATAATACAGGTGTATCCCGAGTTGGCAGATGTTTTGGGCATATTTGGGATCAGTCTCTGGCAGTTTTTCCTAAGCCACGTTTATAAAAGCTACGTAAATGTTCTAATTAAACTAAGGCTAAATCTTGGTTAATATAAGCCCTGTCTGTGAAGCAGGCCTATAACTAATAAATAAAAAATAATAAAAACTAAATACATATAAAAAAACCTCACAAAATGACTAAAATTAAAGTGAAAATGGAAAATATAAAAATTGAATGCAAAGTATTAACAAATGCTATAATATTACATCAATGATACTCAAAAAATTATACGCTGGATTGTACTGATCATACTCTTCACAGTTAGCATGCTGACCACCTAGACGACAATTGAATTTGCATATCGTCTTACAAATTAAATGAATTCTGTATGAATCTGGAGAATTTTGGGGTATCACAAGCCACTTTTCCACCGTCGGGCCAAACCGCTTGAATTTGTAATCGTGCCGTACCAATCTCCAGTTGAAATACAACTGGAACCGTTCCTGTTCTTTGAACCGTTCGTTCTGACGGTGGAAAAGGAGCTATAGTCCCAAACATTGTAAACTGTCTTCTATAGTCGTAATCAACAGCAAAACATGTGGACCTCATAACATTGGCTTGTTGATCACATTATAGGTGTGTTCTGTTTCAGCAGCATGACGTAGGACATCATAGGAGTACCCCAAATAAGCAGGATTTTTGGCCATCATACTTCGTGAGCTGCCTATACCTAGACAACATTTTTGGGAATCATCTGAGTCAGAAATATTATGAGGCATCATTGTCCAAATCTAGTGAGCTGCCTACATGGATAGCATAATGGGACATCGGTGCGTTCTAAATTAGAAGTAATATATTATAGGTTTGTGTGCATCATATTATAAAGCTAGTGACCTGACTACCTACGACAGTGGTTCCCACCTTGTTCCTGAAGGCACACCAAACTGCACATTTTCAAACTCTTCCTAATCCAACACAACTGATTCAGCTTGTTAGTAGAGACTCCAAAACAACACATGTATGGGTCATATAATGCCTGATACAGACTGTGTGATTTCAGCAGATCATTATAAAATCACACTGTACGACCTGGATCTGATAAACTTGGGTACGACATGCATGTAGACTGACTGATGATGACGCCTGTTGAAACTTAGGCTACAACACAAGTTAGTGTACGAATAAAACCTTAGCATAGTGTAAAACAAATAGAGCAAGATGAATCGCATTTGTGTTTTTATGTGCGCTGAAAAAAAAGAAGCGAAGAGGAGAATATAGACGCGGTCATGGCTAGAGAAAAAGCCCATGTGGATTTTGCAAATGGAGCTCGAGGTAAGTCGTTTTAGGTTTTAGTGCCATGTCGTGTTGATCAATACACTATTTCATGTTGCATTTTTATTGGCTAGTCACGTTGATCATAGCAGCAAACACACAGTGATCATGCTAAATTTATGACACTGTCCGAAAATTATCGCAGGCTATCTGGTCCGTCTTTGAACCTCTCTCACTGTACGATTTTGGAGCCATGACAACAGAAAACGCCACTATTGGTCAATTTCATCTAGGACAGCCCAAAATCATACAATACCGTGCATTAGGGTCACGCGGTTGGTGTGCCTCTAGGAATAGAATTGGGAAATACTGACCTATGGCATTTTATCACTGACACATTCGCAATCAGCAGCATTTTGGGCCATCATAGCCTCCAATGTAGTGCATCACATCATATGCATCCTGAATCAGCAGCAGTTTTGGCATCACCTCAAACCTAGTGTGCTTCTGCTGCCTACCTATTCATAGTTATTGAGCATCAAATCATCTAAATCTGCATAATTGTTGTCATGATATTTATAGGGGTGTTTTGGTTCAGCATTATTTTTGGGCCCTGTAGGCTATTCCCAAATTAGCAGCAGTTTTGAGTCTCAGCATTACCTGTAAATGGCTGTTCTGAATCAGCTGTATTTTGGGCAAAACACCCTCAAACCTAGTGAACCTGGCATCATGTAGCCTAATAGGTGTGTTCCTTGTCAGAAACATTTTTGAGCATCAAACAGCAGTGATTTTGGGCACCATGGGCATGTCCCAACTCCTCAAAAGTTTTGGGTGTCAAAGATGTGACAGGAATTGCCAGATTATACACAAAAAACAACGTAATTTTTTAGACTTCTACTGATTATGAGTAACTTGTCAACCAATTCATTTAAGTATAAGTACAGTATAAGTACGGATAAGTACTTAGGGTTCATGTTAGTAGAGTAAGTTGGCATAAGTTATTTTTTGTCAGTAGAATATCTGTTTCTGTCTGCTAGTTGACATGTAGTTGCAAAGTTACTTATAGTTAATAGAATGTCTAAAATGGAGCATTGAAATAAAGTGAAACCTAATAATTACTTGGAAATAATTTTCACTTTAGAAATTGCTTGTAAATTTCACAAATAATTACAAAGAAATGACACGTAGCACATTGAGTTAAAAATGAAAGTCAAGTAGAAAGACTAATAATAGTATTTCCTTGTAAAACTCTGTAGGCTGTTCAGAATCAACACATTTTTTTTTGCCATATTACATGTATACATTCTTGTGGTTATTTTAATGCCGTGGTTATTCCTGTAGTAAAACTGGTAAAAGTACGTTCCATTGAAAAGTTGAGTGTTTCAGGCACAGCGGTGCATTGATTGATACACGTGCACTAACACAAGGGCTGGTGAGTCCGAGGCTGGCGTGTGGATTGGGCTGTGGCACCTGATCACTGCCTTACAGAGAGTGCCACAGTCTGGGTTATTTTTAACTCCCCCACAGGGTCAGTGACAGGTCTCTTCCCTTCCTTCTCTCACACTGCGCAGGGTCTTCACTTCAACAGATTAGATATTGTGTATGACTGCTGTCAGCTGGAGCTCTGAAGATTCACTTAAAGGGTGTAATTATGATGAAGTGTTCCGCTCTGCAGGAATGAGGATATAGGCCGTTTTATTATTGCTAGATTTTTACTGTGAAGACGAAGAGACACTTTTGCTTTTGCTCTGGAGAGTGACATCACACTACTCGCATGGTCTTATTCATAGTGACTGTCCACTGAACTTAATTATCTGACCTCTTATTTAAAGAAGAAATTCATGGCCTTTTTAGTCCTGTTCACTGCCAAGTTTAGAGAAGATGTTCACTATCTATTTGAGTCTCATTATTTTAACCTTTAGATTATTAGTAATATGTGACATTACATGTGCTGTAAATGCTGAGACAACACTGTAGACAGTCAAGGTAAATAACTCATTCAGTGCCCTGCTACATGTGCATGACTTGGAATTTTTTTTTTAAAATTAAAAGGACTGAGACTTAGTTTCATATCAAAGTTTATTGAGGTTATTGGATGGGAGGTGCACTACAAATAATTTTTTTGTATAAATTACAATTTACAATAATTTTTGGTCTTCATTTAAATTATAATTTATAACACCAAATCGGTATCGGCCGACGTGGTAATTTTTTAATGTTATATCGCCATCGATTCGATAAGAAAATTTTGCCGATATATTAAAGCCAATAAATAATGTATTATTGCGCACTGTTCTCCATGATGTTTTTGAATGGCTTGAAATATGATTGGAATCCCTGTCATATAGGCTAGTAAGGCTACATAAAAGTATGTAATTATAATAGAGTAACAAAAAAAAAATCTCACAATTAAAAATCATGTCCCAAGAACACTCAGAAATTATATAAAAAATTTAATTTACATTTATCGGCCAATATATCGGTTATCGGCTTTCATATATAAAGAATTATCAGTATCGGCCAAAATGTATATCGGTGCATCCCTAATTTAAATTACTTAATTTAAATTGTACTTTTTCGATAGGCTGTTACTCTTGGCTGTACTTAAAAATATGAAGAAAAAAAATAGATCTGTCATTTTAATTTCCATGAGACTTTAATAGCCAGTTTTTTTGTGAGGAGAAATACACTACCCATAATCCAGAACAGAAATCCACCAATCAGAGTCACCGTTTCCACAGAAAAGGCAACCACAGCAAACATTGAGTCCCATGGAGCATCAAGCAGTTCAGTTTTCATTGAATATTTTTATAGTTCATTCCAAATTAAAATAACTTAAATGCATGTTTGTCCCCCCTCGCCCTTGATTTTTAGTGATGTGATTCCTCTCTGCCCTGATTGGTTTTTCATGGCTTTGTACTCCTTACTGAAGACTTTTTTTATATATATATATATGGCGGAGATTGATTGAAAACATACTGATAAAGTTGGTGGTCACTGTTCTAAGGTGATATAGATCAACTAGTGTTTCAGCATTTCTTTCATCCCTACACCACCACCATGATGTTAGTGACAGCCTTGAAGACTACATATTGTAGTTGCTTGTAGTGCATCAATCTATTGACCTTTACCAAAAAAAAGTCTGCAATGTTAGACATGCACAGGATTTTTTTTTGTATAGTAAACAGCAAATGACTCTGCTTACATGTTCATTTCTAATTCCCATGCTCTTGCGTGACAGGTTTTGTAGTAGGCATCGGTTAAAAACGGGAGAGAACGTGCCATCAGTCCCTTGGGATCTGCTGCTCATGTCTGAGATGGTGCTGCCGCGCTTCATCATCACTATCATTCAGTACCTGAGAGACGGCTACACTGAACCAGGTGAGGACGTCACGTCACACCCTAGTGCCCTTGTGCTGTTGTAACTTCTTTAAAGACCCCATAAAATGGCTTCACGGGCACACAAGGTTTGTCAGCTACAGGCTTTTCTGTTCATTTACGGGAATACACTACATGGCCACGAAGCTATTAAATAAAAGCCACAATTTAATATAATGGGGCTTTCAGCGTTTAGTTTGAAGCCGTTTCAGTAGATTCAGCTCCTAAACTGACCAGGCATATTGTGAAGCAACAAATAAGATAATCTGCAATAATAAAATAATGCTTTAGTCAACCGCTTTCTCTGTGCTTTTGCATAATATCAGTCCCGTGTGTATGGCATGTGCTGGCTGAGTCTGCTAATCGTGCCCACTGGGCTCACATATGCTGCTTTACTCTGTCCCGCACACAAACATCTTATCATGTGCTCGCAGAGTCGGCCGCTGACCGAGATCTGCAGAAGGTCCTGCAGCAGCTGGAGCCGCACATATCCTTCTTAGAAGAGCTCACCAAGATGGGCGGGGCCATGCGCACCGTTCTCACCAAGATCTTAACCAATCAGCAGACCTTTAAAGATCTGAGCATGGGTGAGTATGAAATGTGAATGTATTATTGACTGTAGTTCAGCAATTTATGCAATTTATGCATCGATCAACAAAGTTCTGTTACTTTCTTTTTGTTATTGGGTCGTATTATTTTCCCCTGCGGTCTACATATAAAGTTTTTTTTTTTCTCCAAGCTTGTCCTTGTTTATTTTTTTGACCATTGTCCACCCTCTCTCTGACCCTAGAATTAAAAATGCTGGTTTTGCTGCTGTGACTTTAAGACCTATATATGCAAATGACCTTTATGTTTGGCTGTCCTCTTCGAATGTGAGAACTTAGAGGTTGTGGGTTTTCTGTCCTATCAAAATATGTTTTTTAACTGCCCATCCTTCAATAATTGGCCACTGCAAATGATCAGGGATCTTAAACTTATCAGGGAAATAAACTTCAGCTACTTGTTTTTTACACAAAAAGCCATAAACGCCACAATATTCTGCATCTTTCCCTTAATTAACTCGTACAGTTAGAAACTGGAGTAGCATCTTTCTTTGCTGTTAGGATAATAGCCTCACCTTTGAAGTCGACATGGAATATGAAATGACTTTTTTTAAATACATGATATAGATCTTATTGTGAATCATTTAGTACTCACTCCTGCAAGCTCACATTCATTTGCCTCCACTTTTGAGTGCAATGCCCACATCTCGACATGCATAGTGCCAAGTCACCTCCCAACATTTTGTTTTGTGTTTCGATAAACGGTTACACTTGGCTGTACATCACAATAATGAAGAAAAGCTTTCTCATCATGACTTTAAAAATGAAGATTCTTTATTAGGTTCTCATCTAGTCACTTTTCTACCGTCCGACCAAACCGTTCTCATTGCTTAAAGGATTAGTTGACTTTTAAAAAAAACTTTTGCTGATAATTTACTCACCCACATGTCATCCAAGATGTCCACGTCTTTCTTTCTTCAGTCGAAAAGAAATTAAGGTTTTTGATGAAAACATTCCAGGATTTTCTCCATATAATGGACTTCATTGGGAACCAAACGGTTCAAGGTCCAAAAGACAGTTTCAGTGCAGCTTCAAAGGGCTTTAAAGGTGCCATGTGTAATAATTGAGGTAAAAATATCCAAAAAATGAGCTACACGCATCAAAAGAATAAGAAGAAATAAGGGCAATGATGTCATTAAAAAAATGAAAAGTTACAGTGTTGCAGAGATATCAACCTAAATTAGCATTAGCATTACTAGCGCCGGCCCGACAGTTGCTGTAATACCAGTTTCGGCCAAGGGAGGCGGTATGCGGGCAACATACATAACCACCAGCCAAACTGCAACACACGAATAACTCGCACTGCTTGTATCTCTTTAATCTCTAAAAATCTCCAAATGCTCCACGTGAAACTGCGGTCTTACTATCGTGTCAATTGATTTGATTAATATGCGCGAGGGAGAGAGAGCAGGACCGCTCTCGTGTTGTTTGAAGACGTGAGAGTGCGCGCGCGCGCGGCCGGGTCTCTCTCTCTCTCTCTCTCTCTCTCTCTCTCTCTCTCTCTCTCTCTCTCTCCTCGCTCGCTCGCTCTCTCTCTCTCTCTGCTCGCGCCCTGTCAAGCGCAGCGGCAGCAGTCATTCTAGTCTACATCCCTCACCGATCAAAATAGGCTTTGGCGGGACAAAGCGGACTATTTGACGGTTTTAGAAGATTAACAACCTGAAACTAAAAAACAGACTAGAGTAGGCCAACTTTCTGGAGGTATACTGCCCCCATCTGGTAAGGAATATGTGGAGTTTTAATTGATTTTTTGACAGATGGCACCTTTAAACAATATCAGACGATGAATAAGGGTCTTATCTAGCGAAACCATCGCTCATTTAAAAAATAAATAACAAAGTTTAAGTTTTTTAAGCACAAATGCTCGCCTTGCTCTGTTCTGTGATGAGCGTTCGTTACTCACCTGTTCGAACTTGTTCATCAAAATTCTTTTTCATCATAACAAATCTTTTTTCGAGTCATGACTCGAAGGGTCCTAGATACGACCCTTATTCATCGTCTGGAGTCGTTTAAAGCCCTTTGAAGCTGCACTGAAACTGTCTTTTGGACCTTGAACCGTTTGGGTCCCAATGAAGTCCATTATATGGAGAAAATCCTGAAATGTTTCATCAAAAACCTTAATTTCTTTTCGACTGAAGAAAGAAAGACATGGACATCTTGGATGACATGGGGGTGAGTAAATTATCAGCAAAAGTTTTTTTAAAAGTGAACTAATCCTTTAACCGTTCCATTCCGTGCCGATCCGGCCCAGCCGGTGCGGATAATACATACACGAAGAAGGAATGCAAGGCTTCAGTGAATCGTTGTCATGGCATTTCGGATGTTGTTTCCGATCGATCTGCTTAATCATTTGCATTTTCAGAATCTGACTTGCGGTGCGGATAATCGGATATGGTTTAATTTTCCACTGTGGGGCTGATAAGGAGCTCTTTGGAATGTAATATGAATGTGGTAGTCGTAGTATTGGTAATGCAAGAGTTTACAAACATTATGAGATGTAAATATCATGATATGTAGCATGATCAGATTTTCTTTTAATTTTAAGAAAGCACGCTTGGCCAGCTACAAATAAACTGGCAACCTTTCCGTTCCACAAGAACTGTTTGCTGAGAGGTTATTTGAGGAAACTTCTTCTATGGCACCACTGTGAAAACCCCCTTTTAGAACCTTTATTTTTATATTTGTATCCTATATCCTACCTCCTCATTATTTATATTTTACATTTATTCGTTTTGGTTTTTGATTTCATAATTCCAAATTTTTATCAAGCTGTAATTGTAGCTATTAGCTTCCATAATAGGCTTTTTGGACAGAGGACGATTTCTTTTTTGTTTGTTATTTTTCACACTTGATACGACCCATTTAAAATTGACCAAAAATGATTTGGGACAGTGTTCACACATCTATATCACCCCACACCCACAGGTCAAGAGGAGAACGTTTTTGCAAAGAGGAACTATGAGAAGTATTTGTCGGCACTGAAGAGTTCGGGTCTGGTGTCAGTGGAGGAGAAAGGAGCAGGAGGAGCTGGCGCTGGGACAGCAACAGACACTTCAGCAGGAGCGCTCAGTCTGCTGGGTAACACTGCCGTCTCTTCTGTGCTTTACCTGACCGTAGAGATGTGGTTTCATCCTCGTTTCTTTGTTGAATAGCGTAGAGTTGGCAAAAAGTACAGACTTTAACATTTTAGAGTTGTGACCCTTTGAGTGCTTTTGAGCTTTTGAATCGTAATCACCTGATTGGCCGTTGTGTTCACGCGCTCAACGGATATCTCTGATTGGCTACAATGATCAACGCATCGGAGAGTTTGAGAGCACATGTAAGTGTTTGAAAGCGTTTTAAAACAGGAGTGTTTGAAAGAACCGGTCAGCTTTCAAACACTCCTGTGTGTATCTGTGCAAGCGCTCGGCGAAGAGCGTCATTGATTTATATTTACGTTTTTGAAGCGTTGATCATTGTAGCCAATCACAGACATAGCCAATGAGGGTGTACAATGACCATTATACAATGGCATGAGAGGTGTTGACGATTCCGCTCTAAGTGTCACATTTTTTAAATTTCAGTACCGAAGTGTGTACTTTTTGACAGCTCTAGAATAGCGTATTGGTTACTCTTGAATGCTATGGTAACATGGTTTTAATATTTTGCTACATGTTTGTGGCAACTACTTTTTTTATTTTAGGAGCTACTGCTGCCGCCAGTCTGGAGGACTCTAGCAAAGAGGTAGGCACACAGACTTCTGGGATAGATCAAATGTGACCCAGCTACCAGTCAGAGCAAACACTGCAGGGCGTGTCTGCCCATTGTGTTATTGTTGAGAACACGGCTTTATTTTGGCCGCTTTAGCAACGTGAACTTCTTGACAAAGGAAATAGTTTTAGCTGGTCGTTGAGTAGAGCGTGTGGAATGAAAAGTGTTTGATGTATTTGTTGGACAGGAGGATCAGGACGGGCTGCAGGGTGTGGGACAGAGGAAAAGAGTCAAGCTTAGTAGCAGTACCAAAGGTAAATCACATTACATCTCATCTTGGTGGCATTTATTTTTCAAATAATTTAGAAGCGATAACAATAATGTCTTGTCATTGCTCTTTTCCTGTTTTGTTAGATCCATCCATAATGGACACTCTGAAGCATAAATGTTTTTTAGAAGAGTTATTGTTTTGGACTATTAAGTATGAATTTCCTCAGAAGATGGTCACTTTTTTGCTCAATATGTTGCCAGATCAGGATTACAAGGTATTTGATGCTCTTTGTTTAAAGAGGCCATATGATGCTTTTTACTGTTTTGTGTCTAATGTGTCTGTTTGTGATGTAATAATTTGAATTAGCATAATACCCGCCCAAAGGCATACACGAAGAAGGAAGGCAAGGCTTCAGTGAATCGTTGTCATGGCATTTCGGATGTTGTTTCCGATCGATCTGCTTAATCATTTGCATTTCAGAACTGACTTAGACTCAAACTGATATTACAAAAGCAGCACTAGTTATAGTACAGGATTTCAGTTAAATAAAAATATGAAGCTTAACTTTGCCCTTAATCAAATCGATTTGCTCTGGAACAAGTAATAGATTAATAAAACTAAAGATGGCCTGTTTGATATACCCAAAATGAACTATACCTCATGTTTAAACACTATCTATAACACTAACCGTTCACGCCGTGTACATGAGCACTAAACGGCCAATGGTCTGGAGCTCACATCTCCGAAAATGTCTAAACAAATTGTCAAATAGGTGCTATGTTTATATGTAAGTCACATATTTGAGGTTTAAATAACTACATTCTTGCCTAAAAAGACTCTTAAACTACATTCCGTGACACAACAACAGTAGTATTTGTTAAATTATGGTGTTTGCACATCCACCATGACACTCGCTGTGAGGAAAAAGCTGCAAGCGGAGTGACACGATGGGTAAAATGTTTCTTGTATATGGCATGGCTGGAGATGTCTCTCAGCCAATCATAATCTAGAACCAGAACGAGCTATTGTATTAATGTAAATATCATATTAGAATAACATATATATGTGTTTGCAAAGTTTCTTGGGGGAACACAAATGTTTTGCAATGATTCTTCTCGGGAACATATAATAATTTTGCGAGAGAATGCAAAAGCAGTGAAACATATACATTCATAATCAAATGTTTAGTAGTGCGTAAATAGTTATAAATTGTTGCATATAACACTTGTAACTTACTTATAGCTGGTGCAAACAGCATATGATCTCTAAAGAACCAAATTGCATTGTTCTAATATTTGTTTTATGATTTAATTTATAATAATTTTTTACTAAAAATGTGTACTTTCTTCTCCTGTGCCACAGATCACGTTCACTAAAACATTTGTACAACACTACGCCTTCATCATGAAGACCCTCATGAAGAGCCACGAGTCCGACACCATGTCCAACCGTATCGTTCACATAAGCGTTCAGCTCTTCAGTAACGAGGAGCTGGCGAGACACGTCACAGAGGAGTGCCATTTACTGGACATCATGGTCACTGTGCTGCTCTACATGATGGAGAGCTGCCTTATCAAGAGCGAACTGCAAGGTAACTAGTGCTGCACGATTCATCATAATGTCAAGCCTATGCGATTATATGACGCAAAATGCTCAGATTTTATTATATAAATAAATAAATGACAACCCATTCTCTCTGAGAGCTGTTTGCACATTTTCTACACCACTAATAAAAAGAAGAGCACGTATGATCACGTGGTGAGTTTCTCCGGTGTGCAGCGCGGAGAACCGGTGAAGAGGACACCGAACTGGAGGCCAGAAAACATTCTACCTCTGTTATATGGCGATATTTTGGCTATAAGATAACCGACACTGAGCAGAGAGAGCAGGGCTGCCAACTCTCATTCATCTTATCACTTTTCACACGCTCTCTCTCACGCCACACTTCCATTTTCTCACGCAGAGAAAAATCACGAAGCAAAGAGGACACCGACACCAACGACTAGACAGAGAAGGTTTACTTTTGCCGCTTGTAAATGTGACGTGACAGATCGTGGTCGTGAACCGAACATCTCTTACTTTTTACTATTTAATAGTTGATAAACGCGAATAGGTGTGTTAAAAGATACAGCACAACTTACCGAAATGTTTATGCCTCATACATAATATCGATCAATCAGTGTTTTTCAACCGTGAAAAAAGAGGTCAATAAAACAGCTGGAGAACAATGTCACATAACTTTACATTTACCTCAGGAAAGCCTGATAGCATGTTAATTGGCTAGACAAATTATATATAGAGAGAGGAGTATTTTGCTAAATATGTACACTATATTAAATATTTATTATATTTTTAGTTGTATCATTAAAATATTGTAACGTTGTTATTATAGCCTAGTAAAAACCACATAATATTTAATTTGAGTTGTTATTTTCAACCTTTAATAATAATACCAGCTGACAGGGCTCTCTGTATGTTTACAGCGTTAGGTGAGATTTTTTTTTTTCTTGAAAAATTAACATGTATACTGTACATAATATTTATCCAAATTAATCGATATTTCATCAAGATAGGAATCAAATCACAAGGCTAAGCTATAATAAAAACAGTAGCCTACCAGTAACCAGTAATATGTAATCATTGTAACATATTGTCACTAAACTTAACAAAATTCTGTTTAGTTACCAAATGTTTTGACAATCACAATACACATCGTGCTTAAATATCCCTGTTTGTCTGGACAGGATGTTCAAAATATCTTATTTTCATGAGCATACAAATGTTCTTATTTATTTTGTACTATTGAGACAATAACAAGTTTGCAGTAATGCAAATATGTCATGATTTAATTTTGTAAAAAAATATTATTTTGATTTGAAAACACTGAGTTGAGAAATACACATTTCAGCATTATCACTAATCTGTGTGTGCATTTTCCTTAAGAAAACAAGTTGACCCATGAAACCATTTGATTATTATAACGTAATCGCATTATTGACCTCAATAATCGCAATATGGCATTTTCCCCAAATCGTGCAGCCCGAAAGATAACCAAAGAAATGGTGCCTTTATACTGTTTCTGCTGTAGCAGTACTGAACACTGTGTGCACATTTCTTGAGGCGACACCCGGATGACCGGCTACATTTCCAGAACATACAAGTATAAAATGTTTTAAAATGTCTTCTCTCTGTGTTTTTAATGCCACAGATGAGGAGAATAATCGTCACGTGGTGGTAAACTGTGGTGAAGCTCTACTGAAGAATAACACCTACTGGCCTTTAGTTAGTGATTTTATTAATATCCTCTCACACCAAAGTGTGGCCAAGCGCTTCCTGGAGGATCGTTCTCTGCTGCTGCTCTGGATGAGTTTCGTCTCCTACTTCCAAGGTCAATAACCGACAGGAAATCCTGCCGTCATAGACGCTGCTTTTGTTTCAAAGTCTGTGCTGCTGTTTTTTCTTAGTTCTATGAATGGCACAATGAGAATGAATCAGTGTTTACTACACCCAAAGGGCTTAATTATGCCCAACTCGTACTGTTTTTGGACAAATATCTAAACTTTAAATAAGTCAAGATACATTTACTTGAGGAGCAAAATGACCTGAGATCTTAAAGGATAATAACTATAACGATAAAGATATAGTTCTAAATGTAAAAGAATAGCAGAAAAAAATGTGTGAGATGAGGTTATGTTACAACTGAAACTTGATTTCGGTGAGTCCCCCTGATGTTATTGATTTCTTCCCTGTATCTTTTGCTCGGTCAGGAATGAATCTGAACAAGAGAGAGCTGAACGAGCACGTGGAGTTTGAGTCTCAGACGTATTATGCAGCGTTTGCAGCCGAGCTGGAGGCCTGTGCTCAGCCCATGTGGGGTCTCCTCACACACTGCAAAGTCAAAGTGAGCTACATTCGTCACTCCAGCACCTTTCTATTTTAATATTCTCTTTTATCTGCTGCATACTGAGTTGTACTTCAGTTTGTCTTTTTTTTTATTGCAGGTTTGCTTTTCTATAAATGTTGTCGTACAATAGCTACATGTAACTTGATAAATGAGTTCAAAGGCCATTCATACAGAACAGGTTTTGCATTCAAAGCCAGGAGAATGGGCCGGGGGATACACGCAAGGTCTTGTTTTTCCGAATTGAACTTATTTTACACTAAACAATTAGTTTTTAGAGTGCTGTTATGTGTAAGATGCTGCAAAAGACACGAGACACTGGTTTAGTGGTCAAACATGTCTATCTAACGCAGGGGATCTCAACCTTTTTGACTTCAAGGCCACAACAGTATTGTCCACAACAGTATTTTGAGGTCCTCCCTCCTTGGAAACGCTTGAAAGATGTATTTTCATTATAAAAAATAACCTAATACTAATCTTGATTTTTAGTTGGTTTGTTTTAGCTTAATTTAATGCTTGTTTTGTCTTATTTTAAATAGTATTAAGTAGGGCTGTCACGATTCCTCGATTAAAGTCGAGTACTCCATTTTAATAATCTTCTATTGCAATTTACACGTGTCCAGTAACCGGCAAAATACCGTAAATGGTGCATTTCACGGACGAGAATCCATGAACTGCATTTTTATATAGTTGTATAGTATTATATAGTATATTATTTTTATGTAGTTTATATAGCTTATAATGCTCATCTGGGAATGCAAACAATTTTTAAACCTACGCCAAACACATGAGAATACATCAATATGTTTCTAAATATGCGAACAGTTTCAAAATAAGTTTGCATGTTTTGAACCTTAGTTTTGCATGTAATTTCTATAGTAAAGAAGTAGCCAAATATTAAAGATTAAGTAAACATTTAAATTAAATGCCAATGTTAGACAAGGACTTGATCTGCTGTAAAGTGTAACAACTCCAGGCCATTGGCGTCCTCTGCAGGTATTTGTTATACAAAATGTACATTGATTGTATATTACAATATCATCTCTTGCTTTTGATATTTTATTTGAACAAAATAAGATTGGCTTATTGTTAGTATATACAGTATGTACTTTAAGTCATTTTAAATGCTTAGGTCTTTGCTTTGGTCATTTTTATTACCACAAAACATATACGATTATTCATCAAAATGATCTCCCAATTACTCGATTACCAGAATAATTGTTAGTGACAGCCCTTGTATTAAGTCATCTTGAGGCCCCCTTGGATGTTTGTTGAGGCCCTCTGGTTGGGAATCACTGGTCTACCGCATGTTTATGTAGAAAAACAATATAAAATCAGCACAGTGGAATGCAGAAATGTGCTCTGTGTGAACTGGCCTTGTTTAGTGGCTTGAGTTTGAACTGAACATGTTTTGTGTTGTCAGGAGACCCAGGACTACACTAAGACAGTGGTGCGGTACTGTCTGGAAACTCTTCAGATGTGGTTTGATGCCATTGGGTTTTTAGATGAGGTACAGTCTTGATGCTTAAACTGTCAGATTAAATGTCTTAATGAACGTGGAGCTGGTGAGAAACTTTCTCTCTCTGTCACAGCCTGTCCTCAACCAGCTGACCTTTCATTTACCTCTGCATCGATACTACGCCATGTTCCTCAGCAAGGTGAGCTTGCCGCCCAGTCCGACACACTCAGAGCCTGTAAATATTTTTCTTAAGTTCCTGTATGAATTAGCCTTGTTGAACAAACTGGTTAAGTGAATCATTTAATGACTCGCTGATAAAATAAGTGGAGTGATAAAAACACAAAAAACTGTGAACTTGTATATCAGAACTTGTATGTTAAATGTAAATGAACTGGGGTCACATAAATCCTGGGCAACTTTGCCCCAATTAGAACTCATTTGTTCTAAAACATAGCATGAATTTAAGTTGCTGCAACAAGCACTCCAGTCATTCACAGGTTAAACTGGCAAATACAGCCAATCACTAAAATTAAATTATAGAGGTGACTTCTATAATGAAGTAAAACCATATGCTAAAGTCTAAGGACCAGATTTAATAAATTGGGCAAATTAGCACGAGAGTGCAATCTCATAAAAGCGCAGAAGGGAGTGTGAAGTTCTGGTCGTTATCGACGCACAAATTAAAGAACACACACGCAGCCGGATCATTTCTTGATGACCAACACAATCTACCAAGTAGGGGTGGGCGATATAGCCTCAAAATATCACAATATTTGCAATAATGATATTTATGACGATATAGAAAAATAAATGTGGACAAATTTTTTTTTATTAAATTTCTCACCGAAATGTTTGCTCCCTCATTGCGTTTTTACAATTGGGTAATTTTGTTGTAATTTTTGGTGCCCTAGAATGGGGTTATTTTATTATTTTATAATGTTGTCTGGGTTGCCCTTATGTGTTTTACTTTATTTTTTAGATCAAAAATAGTCATCATTTAGAAATAAAAGGCATTTTTCCTAGCCTGATTTTAGCCTCTGATTTGAACACTCTGTTTGAAGGGGCGTGTCTGCTGTGGGATTCAGTGTAACTGATGTGATTGGCTGTGGGATTCAGTGTAACTGATGTGATTGGCTGTGGGATTCAGTGTAACTGCTCTGATTGGCTGACATGCTTGCATATGAAATAGCTACGTATTACATGTGAAACTCTCTCGAATACTTTTACTACAGATATTATACGTTTCTACTATTACAGCTATCGAGATCTCTGTATATAATTTATTCACTGAGAGAAGCCTGCTTGGTATTGTCCTAGCTTCGAAAATAAGTCCGTGGTGAAATGGGCAGAGCAAACTAACAACTTCGAATTAAACTGTTGTGGTATCCGATTATATATAAACATCATCCATGCCTGTTGACATTCCTTTTCTGTGGGAAGGGTATGAAAAGTCCTCACATCCCCTGCACAGCCTGGAACATAGCATTTATTTCCATGATCTGCCATTTTCCCTTAGCCTGACTACGTCAGACTTCCTACTTCCGCTAATTTCATTTCACTCCTGTAGTCTACGAAGCAAAGTGAAGTAGCAGAGTCTGGTATTACCAGGCTAATTTTCCCTATGATCTTCGCTTGTTCCGATGGTTCGGCTGCGCAGTTCTTCCTGGCATTGAGGGCTGGCATATGCAAATCTTTGGAGGTGTACATATTAATGATCCCAAATATTGCGTCACAGTCGGTATTATTTCGAGATTCGCCTGTTTTTCAGGGGTGTTTTTTTAAAAACGAGATTTAAATAAGAAGGAGAAAACAATGGTGTTTGAGACTCACTGTATGTCATGTCCATGTACTGAACTCTTGTTATTTAACTATGCCAACATAAATTCAATTTCACATTCTAGGGCACCTTTAAGACATAATCGACTGTGTTTACAAGTATACTAACCACGACCGAAATGTCTACACAATTTTGCGGGTTTTTTTTCTCCTGTTGAAGCAATATTATAACTGTTACCCTTTTTCTTTTCATTTTTATATATCAGAGTAGGAATGGCAAGACTTTATATTAGCTTAGGTATAGATAAAAAAAAACTAGTTTGCTTTGGTTTACACAGCTATACTTCTGAAGAATCAGACACAAGCTTTATGCTCTTAATGTATTCACCAACCCAAAATCTCAAATGTTTACATCATACAAAAGAAAAACAAAAAGAATAATAAACAAGGAAAACAGAAAAACATCAGTTGCATCAGTCATCAAATAAGAACAGTTAAGCGTTCAGGGAATCTGGACTGGAAAAGTGAATGATTAAACTTAGCTGATGGTGAAGTCGACAAGGCTTGGTAATGGAGGAAATGTCCTTGCAAAAGTCAGTTCTTTTAATTTGATAGTCCCAATGTTGAAAAATAGGAAAGGGGTCCTCCTGTCTTCCACAAGTGCAATCCAAACCCTCTAGTGTTCACGTTAAACGTCCAAGCGTCATAATCCAAGCACCATTTCACGAAGCAGAAAGTTAGCTGAAGCAAGTACTTTCACCCATGTAAGAAACACCGGAATAAAAAGGTCCATTGATTGACCAACAAGGAAACACATTCCTCAATCATAGGACCTTATAAAGTGACAATTCCGTCATGTCCTGACTGCTAAACTCGAGTCGTGGAATCGACGCTTGTCTTGTGCAACCCATTTAGAGAGAAGACGCGGCGCCGTTGAACACTCGCGCGGTTTGTGAAATTGTGTCTCGGAGGAAGTTTAGCATATAGATTTTACGAGTAACCTAAATTATTCTAATGTTTTTAGGGGAATTTTCCGCATCATAAGTGGTAGACCTGTGGGGATTATTAAAATACTGTTGTAGTAGCTCCTTTTTAGGTACTAAATCGTCATCGAAGGCTGACATGCTGCTCACGCTCGGACAGGTGTTGTTGTGCGCGCTAGGGAACGTAAATGCGCCATACGTCATTTCGTCGCTATATCATTAATATCGCGATATGAGACTTTTTTTTATCATGTAAAAATGTATACCAGTGTTATCGTGGACGGTATGATATGGCACACCCCTACTTCCAAGAGCAGCGCAAATTAGCGTCTGGTATAAGACAAGCTTTTTTTAAATTATGGCGTTAAATAATGGCGCAAGTACCAGTAAATTTTCTAGTGCAAACCTTAGTAAATCACCTGGCATGATTAATTTAAATATTCTCCTCTCATAAAAGGGACTGAAAGGGAAACTCCTACAAATGCATTTGCAATAAGGTCAGCCGCAAAAATATCCCTGTCCATGCCTTTTCAGCGCTAATTTATTATTTAAATTAAAATGTAACAAATTTTTTGTAAATCCTGACTAGTTTTTTAATGCTAAAAGAGGGTTTGCGCTGGTGCAAGCTGTTAATAATTTTTATAATAAAATACAATATTATACTGGTATGGTCTACAGTTAGTAATAATAATAGTGCAATTGACATATCACAATATTGAAACAAATTTTTTTCACTCCACATCAAGTACGAAGGTTTGACGTTTTACGAAGGACCTCATATGGATATGTTGGTTCGAATTAAGGGTTCACCCAAAATTTGGGGCATTATTTAGTTAGATTTACTGACATGAAGAAGTTTGGTGGCTTTCTTCATTCAGATATGAATTAATTGAAGAGTATCTAATCTATTGATGACACTGATACAGTCAAAACCCTCCAGAGCTGCTCCAGAATCAGATGGTAATTAGTGCTAGTAATACGTCTGTTAGTAGTCTTTATTTTATGTGCCTTATTATAAACAGATCCATGTTTGTTGTTTTGCAGGGAGTGAAGTGTCAAGGTCTGGATTTGGACAGTTTGCTTCCTGATCAGGAGATGCTGATGAAGATCATGGTTCACCCTCTTCAGATACAGGTAACACATGATGGAGATTAAGAGAAGAACAAACAAACTGAGAAGAAACACCTGATTGTGTGTAATTAAAGCAATAGCTCACCATAATTAAATTAAAATTCTGGCAGATTTATTCACCCTCATGTCAAAAATCATACAAACTCTTATGAATCAATATCTTATATTCTTAAACTGTTGGACCAGGGCTGAAACTACTAAAAGTTAATGAATCATCCGGTATTATTCTTAAAGTCATATGATACTGTACTGTATGTTGATACATTGTCTTAGGAACTAGTTTGACCAGCTGGCAGTTAGTCAAGGCGTAATCGGTTTTACTTTTTAGACCAATGTACTTTATGTAACTGTCATACTGTAAAGTTATGACATGTCCTAAAGAAAAAAAAACTAAATAACTAACTTGTAAGACTAGTCTTAGCAGATTATGCACACTGAATGTAAGTTGTTCACTGGAAATCTTGGATCTGGTGACAATGTACAGTATTCAAATGTTTTTTAATTGAACACAAGTCACATGTATTTCTTTTATGATAACATTACAGTGTTTTTGATAAGCTATGCCCATCTAATATAGTTCTTTTGTTTGGTCTTCATTTTGTCCATCAGTGCACTAATGCTACTGAAGCAGAGGACATTGTGTTGTGTAATGTTGCAGCCGTTTGTCATAAATCTTGACCGATGTCTCGCGTTTCACTTCTGGCGTGTGACTTAATGTCAAGTGACAGCGTTATGATGATAATTCTACAGTGTGTGATAAGTAGATGGTATTCATAAGTGGATCTGTGTTTGTGTGTGTGTGTGTGTTTGTGCAGGCTAGCCTGTCTGAGATCCATAGTAACATGTGGGTGAGAAATGGGCTGCAGATTAAAGGTCAGGCCATGACCTATGTCCAGTCTCACTTCTGTAACTCTATGATTGACCCGGACATCTACCTCCTGCAGGTAACACACACCGACACCCCTCACACACTCACCTCACACTTCTGGACTTGAAGTATGAGTTCATCCATGGTCCAAAACACACAATTTTTTTTTTATTTTTTTTTATTTATTTTTTTTAATTTTTTTTGCAGACATACAAAATGGTTTGGTTTTGTTTTGCAGACAGACAAAATGTTTTTTTTTGCAGTCAGACAAAATGGTTTTGTTTTGTTTTGCACACAGGCAAAACAGATTAGTTTTGTTTTGCAGACAGACAAAATGCTTTTTTTTGCAGACAGACAAAATGGTTTTTGTTTTGCCGACAGACAAAATGGTTTTTGTTTTGCAGACAGACAAAATGGTTTGCGGTTTGCAGACAGACAAAATGGTTTTTGTTTTGCAGACAGACAAAATGGTTTTTGTTTTGCAGACAGACAAAATGGTTTGCGGTTTGCAGACAGACAAAATGGTTTTTGGTTTGCAGACAGACAAAATGTTTTTTGGTTTGCGTTTGCAGACAGACAAAATGGTTTTTGGTTTGCAGACAGACAAAATATTTTTTGGTTTGCGTTTGCAGACAGACAAAATGTTTTTTGGTTTGCGTTTGCAGACAGACAAAATGGTTTTTGGTTTGCAGACAGACAATGTTTTTTGGTTTGCGTTTGCAGACAGACAAAATGGTTTTTGGTTTGCAGACAGACAAAATGTTTTTTGGTTTGCGTTTGCAGACAGACAAAATGTTTTTTGGTTTGCAGACAGACAATGTTTTTTGTTTTGCAGACAGACAAAATGTTTTTTGGTTTGCGTTTGCAGACAGACAAAATGTTTTTTGGTTTGCAGACAGACAATGTTTTTTGTTTTGCAGACAGACAAAATGTTTTTTGGTTTGCGTTTGCAGACAGACAAAATGGTTTTTGGTTTGCGTTTGCAGACAGACAAAATGGTTTTTGGTTTGCAGACAGACAAAATGGTTTTTGGTTTGCGTTTGCAGACAGACAAAATGGTTTTTGGTTTGCAGACAGACAAAATGTTTTTTGTTTAGCAGACAGACAAAATGTTTTTTGGTTTGCGTTTGCAGACAGACAAAATGTTTTTTGGTTTGCAGACAGACAAAGTGTTTTTTGTTTTGCAGACAGACAAAATGGTTTTTGTTTAGCAGACAGACAAAATGGTTTTTGGTTTGCAGACAGACAAAATGTTTTTGGTTTGCGTTTGCAGACAGACAATGTTTTTTGGTTTGCGTTTGCAGACAGACAAAATGGTTTTTGGTTTGCAGACAGACAAAATGGTTTTTGTTTAGCAGACAGACAAAATGGTTTTTGGTTTGTGTTTTGCAGACAGACAAAATGGTTTGCGTTTTGCAGACAGACAAAGTGTTTTTTTGTTTTGCAGACAAAGTGTTTTATGTTTTGCAGACAGACAAAATGGTTTTTGTTTTGCAGACAGACAAAGTGTTTTTTGTTTTGCAGACAGACAAAATGGTTTGCGTTTTGCAGACAAAGTGTTTTTTGGTTTGCAGACAGACAAATGGTTTTTGTTTTGCAGACAGACAAAATGGTTTTTGTTTTGCAGACAGACAAAATGGTTTTTGTTTTGCAGACAGACAAAATGGTTTGCGGTTTGCAGACAGACAAAATGGTTTTTGTTTTGCAGACAGACAAAATGGTTTTTGTTTTGCAGACAGACAAAATGGTTTGCGGTTTGCAGACAGACAAAATGGTTTTTGGTTTGCAGACAGACAAAATGTTTTTTGGTTTGCGTTTGCAGACAGACAAAATGGTTTTTGGTTTGCAGACAGACAAAATATTTTTTGGTTTGCGTTTGCAGACAGACAAAATGTTTTTGGTTTGCGTTTGCAGACAGACAAAATGGTTTTTGGTTTGCAGACAGACAAAATGTTTTTTGGTTTGCGTTTGCAGACAGACAAAATGGTTTTTGGTTTGCAGACAGACAATGTTTTTTGGTTTGCGTTTGCAGACAGACAAAATGGTTTTTGGTTTGCAGACAGACAAAATGTTTTTTGGTTTGCGTTTGCAGACAGACAAAATGTTTTTTGGTTTGCAGACAGACAATGTTTTTTGTTTTGCAGACAGACAAAATGTTTTTTGGTTTGCGTTTGCAGACAGACAAAATGTTTTTTGGTTTGCAGACAGACAATGTTTTTTGTTTTGCAGACAGACAAATGTTTTTTGGTTTGCGTTTGCAGACAGACAAAATGGTTTTTGGTTTGCGTTTGCAGACAGACAAAATGGTTTTTGGTTTGCAGACAGACAAAATGGTTTTTGGTTTGCGTTTGCAGACAGACAAAATGGTTTTTGGTTTGCAGACAGACAAATGTTTTTTGTTTAGCAGACAGACAAAATGTTTTTTGGTTTGCGTTTGCAGACAGACAAAATGTTTTTTGGTTTGCAGACAGACAAAGTGTTTTTTGTTTTGCAGACAGACAAAATGGTTTTTGTTTAGCAGACAGACAAAATGGTTTTTGGTTTGCAGACAGACAAAATGTTTTTTGGTTTGCGTTTGCAGACAGACAATGTTTTTTGGTTTGCGTTTGCAGACAGACAAAATGGTTTTTGGTTTGCAGACAGACAAAATGGTTTTTGTTTAGCAGACAGACAAAATGGTTTTTGGTTTGTGTTTTGCAGACAGACAAAATGGTTTGCGTTTTGCAGACAGACAAAGTGTTTTTTGTTTTGCAGACAAAGTGTTTTATGTTTTGCAGACAGACAAAATGGTTTTTGTTTTGCAGACAGACAAAGTGTTTTTTGTTTTGCAGACAGACAAAATGGTTTGCGTTTTGCAGACAAAGTGTTTTTTGTTTTGCAGACAGACAAAGTGTTTTTTGGTTTGCGTTTGCAGACAGACAAAATGGTTTTTGGTTTGCAGACAGACAAAATGGTTTTTGGTTTGCAGACAGACAAAGTGTTTTGCAGACAGACAAAATGGTTTGTGTTTTGCAGACAGACAAAGTGTTTTTTGTTTTGCAGACAGACAAAGTGGTTTTGTTTTTTGTTTTGCAGACAGACAAAGTGGTTTTGTTTTTTGTTTTGCAGACAGACAAAGTGGTTTTGTTTTTTGTTTTGCAGACAGACAAAGTGGTTTGTTTTTTGTTTTGCAGACAGACACCACAGGTCATTGCGTCACTCGCAGCATCAAAACATTTTCATTTTCTTTGAGACGTTTTCATTTTCTGGACAACATGATTGCGTTCCTCATATTTTCATTACTAAATGTGTGGAATATTCCATGTTTCCATATTAAGATAAACCTATGTTGGTTAATTTTCTTCTGAGGTAAAAGTTGTTAGCAGATCTGCACAATACAACACATTTTCTTCAGAAGACAGTTTGGTTTGAAACGCGTACATAATTCAGTGAGGGTCAGGCAGTCGTTATAATCAGTTTTTAACCATGTATTTTGTGCAGTTCTTTTTACATTTGCTGGCTATCTTACCCTTTTGCTATTCACATTTAGCACTTTGTTAATAGACCCTGCATGTTTCCTCCTGAGACTATAGTAATGTGTATATATATTATTTTTTTTTGTCTTCAGGTGTGTGCATCTAGACTGGATCCAGATTACTTCATTTCCTCAGTGTTTGAGAGGTACGGCAACTTTTGTGTTTTCACACAGATTGCTTCCAGCCAGCGCTGTTTCGAGATGGCTCCTAAAAGCTGTGTGTTTATGTCAGGTTTAAGGTGGTGGACTTGCTGACGATGGCGTCTCAACATCAGAACGCAGTGCTGGACTCCGAGCAGGAGAGACCCATGCTGGAGGGAGCACTCACCTTCCTGGTCATACTCAGCAGTCTCCGAATACACCTGGGTACATGTCATCTCTTTTTCAATAACACTGACCGTTTGAAGCTCAATAACATTAAATAGCTAACATACACAAGATCTATCATTAGTTGGAGTGTGTTACTTCTAATTGGTGAGTCTACGGCTACACTCATACAGCTTCAGTGTAGATGGTAACGGTATGCATTGACGTCACTTTCCCGCCACACTCAGTCGAACCGAGTAGCAAAACATCCTGCAACATGACTGGATTTAATAAGGGAAACTGCGGACACGAGAGAAAAATAAACTATTGTCTGCTTAAATGAAAGGCAGTTGGATTTGATCTGTGAACCAATTTTTGGTTATATACTTTTACAGTACACTCAATATCTCGGGTCAGGATGATTCCATATAACCGTAATAAAAACCCATTAAAGGTATAGTTCCCCCAAAAATAAAAATTCTGTCATCATTTACTCACCATGGCCATTTGTGTAAAAGTTTTTGCCATCAAATTATTATTGTTTTTAATTTTTTTTATATATATATATATATATATATATATATATATATATATATATATATATATATATATATATATATATATATATATATGTATATATATGTGTTTTTTTAATTATCTAAAACTACTTTTTGTAATGTCTGTTAGATACTTTTCTCATTTAACAGAATAATGATTTAAAATATTGTTTTGGGGGGTAACTTTTTAGCCAAATTTGATGTGCAGTTTGCGATTCAATTAGATTAGATTCGCCACATTGTGTGATTATTTGGATTTAAAATTTGAATTGCTCGACAGCCTTAAATAATAATAAAAATAATTATAATAATAAATAATTGTTTTGCAATACCTTAAGGTATTGGTAAGGTCAACTTGACATTTTTGATGGATGACGTGCACATTTTGCACATTTGTGAGTTAATTAATTCTGTCTTTGTGTCTCTCTGCAGGAATGTCTGATGATGAGATTTTGAGAGCGGAGATGGTGTCTCAGTTGTGCATGAATGATCGTACCCACAGTTCCCTGCTAGATCTGGTATCCTTTCACCATGAAAACACATTGTACTCGCAGGAAGTACGGCAAGCACTCTGCTTTGAGCTTTTGCTAGTTTTAGAACAAATTGTGATGTTCTTGAATTATTTTTGATTAAGAACTATTTATAGTATTCTTTAAAAATATTATACTATATAAAAATGATGTACAGTAGGTTACCAACCAGAATAATACTTTCAACGCCGCCGCTTTGCCGCGGCGGTGAAATTCGGGGTGTATTTGCTGCCTTTAACCGCTAAGAGGCGCTACAATCACAGACTTTGAAAAGTGTCCGTTTATTCTCTCTATTGCGTAATCTGCCGCTGCGTCGCGGCTCATTCAGAGCGATTGAAAGCTGGTAGCAGATGCATTTAAGTGAAATGTAGTTAAAATAATTCATCACAATACTTAAATTAAATTGAATAAATAATGAAAACATTTCAATATAAAACATTGCAATAGAAACATATTAGGCTACATCCAGGCTTTGGAAGAGTATAAGACGTTGACGTAAACGTTCAGGCGGTAGCTCTGTGGTTAACGCAACGACACGGAGATCCAAGAGGCCCGAGATCGAATCTCAATATAACAACATGTTGGCCGACAGCATTAATCTTTAACCGTTCTTGATGCTTAAATAGTTGACTGTTTATTTGCGAGTTTATTAACTGTTTATTTATTTAAAGTCAAGCGTTTTTTTTATAATCAATGGCATATTACAACATTGCTACAGTAGAGCTGGGGGGTTGTAAGGGGGGGCTTCTTACATTCGCTTCATAAACACACGCACACTAGCACACACATGCAATCTTTTTTCTGCACCCGATGGATAGACTCATAATTTTCAAGCCCCACTGCCCCCCATCGCCCCAACACAATGCTAATGAAATACGCAACAAGCTTAAAATGTTCCAATTTATTGAAGTAACAAGTAGGCTAGTATCTAAATACAAACTAAACAAACAAAAACAAAATAAGAGAAAATAAAAGTGCTGCTGTGTCAAAATGTTAAAAAAGAAAAGAAGAGAAATCCATTTGGCAAGACAAAAAAATTAAAAAATTCAAACAGACATAACATAGGCTAATGTGTTTGATATGGGATTAAAATTATGGGCAGTGCATGAGATATAAACTAATGATTAATTATGTCAAAATTCCTTTGTTCCGATCAGAGCATGTGAGCATTTCTGGATATTCCTCGGCTCGCTCATTCCGCTCAGGGTGGCGCGCTCAGGCTGTCTCCGACTAGTTTTTTTCTAGTCAACTAGTAGCCTAGTTGTTTATTTAAGCCATCAGTGGACAAATCACCCCTTTATATTGATTTAATAACTTAAATAGGCTATACAGGGTAATGAGTGAGTGTTATAAAGCTGCACTCAAGCGCACGAGCCGGAGACAAAAATAGCAAGGAGACATTTAATTGTTTATTAATAAACTGGTGTTTTCTGCGTCGCTGCAAAGATGAAGATGCGATGTAGACTCGCCATGAACGAATAAAGATATAAAGGCATAAAAAGGAAAAGTTCCTCCCGTTGGCGCGCCCAACCTGTCACTTCTCTAGGCTATTTCCCACCCATAGAAGGGCGCGCCCCACACTTTGAGCGGCGACTACCATCTAGGGGGGATCTAGCCGGTGTTCTGTCTCTCCCTCTCTCTGCTCTCTGCCGTGCAAGCGGCCGCGCGCTACACAGTTTGAACCTACAGTCTGGTTTGAACTTACATATTCACGTAGCCTTTCGAAAACAGGGACATTCATTGTCCCGGGAGAGTGCTTAAATTTCCCGGGACAGGTTATTAAAAAGAAGGACAATCCCGGTAAAACCGGGACCGGTGGCAACCTAACTTGCATTTAGACTTTATTTCCATGCAAAAAAGAAACACACAATCTTATTCTTGCTACATTTTAAATTTGTTTTGCCAAAGAAATTGCAGCTAAATTAAACGAAACGGTACAAATCGAAAATAGTCCAAAGCAACATAAATTAAAGACATGAGTTTTGCCTCTCTCGCGCTGGATCTCAGCAAGTTTATTTAGTCTCCCTTGCTCAAACATTCTTAAACTCTACAGAACCAGTTGAAACAACTGGATTGAACACTTCAATTTAAATTTGTGTGTGAAAACACTTTAAATAGGCTACAATAAATAAACAACAATATTTATAATTTAATCAAATATGGGGACACATCGAGAGATGTAGCCTATCCTTAAAATAATTTTGCCTTTGCCATCGGGCTGGCTATCCGACACTCTCCATATGAATGAGGAACATTAACACCTATTGTCTGTCCCTCCAAACCCCCCACAGGCTCTCTGAGTCTGAGTCTGACTTAAAATAAAGAGAAGTCGCAATTCACACTTAAATCGCTCTTCTAGCATTAGGCTATTAAAGTGTTGATAATGAAAGAATTAAATGATTTAAGCTACATGTGGTATTTCTGTCATAAAAGTTTATTACTAAATATTTCATTATTTAAATAATTTAAGAAATAAAACTGGTTTGGGCCAGCTTTTTCCAAGCAAAACTAAATATAGCCTAATCTTCAAACGCATGTTCATTTTGTTGTCATGAACAAAATGCTCAACTCAATATTAAATTCTACAGGGATCTTTGGGTCCAGGCATGCAAAATGTGAATTAGTTATTTTTTAAATTATTATTATTCAAATAAATATCGGTGCTTCGTGGTAGCCTACTGCTGATAAACTAAATAACATTTAGATAATAATTATGAACTTTAAATGAAACAATATAGCAACACTTCGACGAATAAATGATTTGATCTGTTTTTACATTTTAATTCAGGGCGATTTAGTCTCTACATTTAATTAAACGAGATTTTCACCTTGTCATTTTCTCATTGCGAGGCGCTCACAATCACATCATAAACATATTTGAGCAGATTCTCTGTACCTCTCGTTTTCATATGGATTACATAATCAGATAACATTTATTAACCTAAATATTTAGACATTTAAAGGCTTTAGACATAGCCGATTTCCTATCGTGTCTGAGCTGAGGCAAGTGGCTTTCGGTTAATTTTTGTGACGCGCAGTTCCCGGAGACCGAGAGAGACGACATATAAACTTTTGTCATTAGCCTAAAAAAAGTTTACAGTTTTGAACGATGTAGGCTACTGTACTCTTATCTGTATGACCAAAAAAAATCACGTAGGCCTATAGCCTATTAAGTTATTTTAGCTGTTATGAGAAAAATAAATCAAATGAACGCGCTGCCTCGTTTGTCGAAAACTTTACTTAAAACCATGTTTTTAAAAACTCTATGTAGGTTATAGGGAATAAAACAAATATAGATATATATAGGCCTATATATCTTTTTTTTTATACAAAACTGCTTTTGAACAATTGGTATTATTAGCTACAGATCTAAAGTCGTTCTGTTGGATAGCCTATTTGTTCCTTAGTGTAAAATGGAAATGCATGGTAATATTATTTTATAAATATAAGCAAAAAAAATATGTGGTGTAACAGAGGTTTAGAACTAAACAAATCTGCATTAATAGCCTAAAAATATATAGATTTTTTACAGAAGTCCATGTTTGTTCGGGATTTGAACGCAGGTCTGCCGATTGATGAACCGTCAGCTTTACCACTCGGCCATGTCGAAGCTCACTGAGAAAAGCCCAAACATTTATTTCACCAGTGTGTGTTCGCTCAAATGAGTGAGAACGTTTTGTTGTTAGCCTACTGTGAGTGTAGCCTACTTTACATGAATAAAATAGACCTTTTACAGTTTTAAAATATGATATCCTATCTGTATGACCAAAAATAACGAAGTAGGCTATAGCCTATTAAGTTATTTTAGCAGAAAAATAAATTCAAGTGAACGCGCTGCTGCGTTTGTCGAACTTAATTCAGTGGCAGAAGAAAACCCCATTTTAGAATACGCACTAGGCGTGGTGTGTCAAAATACTTAATAATAAACTTCAATATTTCGTTCAAAACCACATCAAAACGCTTTGTGACATTTTAAAAAGCCGTAACTGGAACCAGGATCGTAACTGAAATGCGCTGCATGTTATCTCTCAATACAGGAGCAGAAGCGCTGGTTCAGATTTTATTGTTTGTTGTTTAAACGTGCGTGTTTTAGGCTATATTTAAAAATATATATACTATATTTGATAAGGTCTATTTAGGGTAAGCCTATTCGCTATAGCCTACTGTGGAGGGGGGAAATCACCCACCGGCAAATCGCACCTTGCTTAACCATGTTTTTTAAAATTATTTCTGAAAGAATTCCAGTCCTGCTGTCTGCTGTCCTGTCCGTGAAGTTTTTTGTTTGTTTGTTTGTTTATTTTTTAACAGAACTGTTTTTGAAGACGTAAATTTAGTCAATCTGTTGGATGAGATTTGTTCCTTAGTGTAAAATGGAAATGCATGGTAATTATATAAAAAACATATTTATTCGGGTTTCGAACCCGTGTCTTTGTACTGTTTAAACCTTCAGCTCTACCACTCGACCACAAGTTCGGCTGTTTAAGCGTCAGTGTGCCCACAAACGACTGATGCACTCTTCAATCTTCTCATTCCTCAATAGTTTAGCATCATTGATTGCACCTAATTTATTTTCACTGACTGCGAGATAGGCCTCTTTTAAATTGATTCATAAAATGTTCTGCTCTAAAAGTTTGCTATATTCTATTTAAAATGTAGGCTACTTTTACATACGTTTTGCTTTCGCTAAATGTCCCTTTGCGCCACCTGGCGGTCATTTCGCGAATGACTTAGAAATGCGACTGGGTTTTTTTTGCCGCGGTGAATTCACCGCGGCAGACGCCGCGGCGGCAATAGGCATTCTGGTTGGCTACCTACTGTAACCCAGTACAAAAAGATTGCCAAAGATAATTTAAGTGTTTTTTAAAGAAAGAATAGCAGTTTCTTAATGCCCAGATAAAATGGAAATCCTAAATGCGTTTGGGGGAAAAAAATAAAGTAACTAAGACTTTATTTAAAAAAAATAAAGGAAACATTATCAGAATATCCACAACCGTATATTAATCACACAGGCCCTCCTGTTTGTCAAATGTAAAATTGTCTAGCACTGATCCCATTATTGACCTCTGTGGACTTTATAACTTGGATATTTTGGTCATATTAGTTGAGTTGTGATGGTTTTCCTTGACTGCAGTTGTAGATCCCGGAGAATCCGAACCCTAAAGGCGGCGTGGTGCCGGGCAGCTGTAGTTTTGAGGAGATGCTTTCTGCTGTCGCTGATTTTAAAGCCCCGGTGTTTGAGCCTGGAGGATCGATGCAACAGGGCATGTACACACCAAAAGGTGACACAACTTGTCATATTGCCATTAACAGTCACACCAAATTTTATTCAGACACCTTCAATATTTCTCACACTATCAGTTCAATCGCTATTAATAAAATATGACACGAACTCAGAGTTATCAAATCAGTTGATAATTCATTTGTGAGACAGTCTAACAGAATGATGTCCAAAACCAGTGAAATATGTTGAATATCTGTCAGCTGTTAAATTTAACTACACAATTAGATAATACCAATTTAGCTCAACCAAGCAATGCTTAGTTTTTTTCAGTCTGTGGTGTAAAAAGGTCGCATTAGCAATTAAAGAAAAAACACTTCAGCAAAATATGGTCAGGTCAAAGTGTCAGAATACTTTTTGGTCCCACATTTTTATAAAATTTACTTTTAGCCACTGTATGAAGAATTTGGGGGTATAATATGTCAATATATATAATATGTTTACTTTATTTTGCTATCCTCACTACTTAAATTAACTATAGTGTCCTGCACCCACTAGTCAAAATAAATTCCAAAAATTATATCTGGTGTCTGAATAATTTTTCCCCCATAAATACATTTGCATTAGTATGCTGTGTGTACCTCCTTTAACCTCCAGATGGCAATGTGACTACATGATTGTAGTGTTTAACACTTTTCTCTGCATTAGGACAGAAGCACCTGCTCTCTAGTAATAGATATGTTTAGTCATATCCTACAACAGAAACAAAAGCACATTTATGTAAATTTAAAATTAATCTGTAATTGAGTTTTATTATCTGGTCAATGTGGAGCAAGTGTGCTGTGCTTTAACTAATGACATGTGGTTAACAGGAGTAAACTAAATAGCATTCATTCATTCATTCATTCTAGAAGTGGAATATCGATTTATACAGTGTTTTAACATTTAAACAATGAGTTTCTTCTGGCTTTCTGCTCATTTTCTGAAATATAAGTGTATATTTTTTGGATTGTTTTGTGGTCATTAAGTTTATCGCTCAGCTCTCTTCACATGGTGGCAGACTGAGGCTGTTTCTAAATGATTCTCCTTTTTCATAACTCGCACCCAACATTCATTCTCTGTGTGTGCGTTTTCCAGCGGAAGTCTGGGAGAAAGAGTTTGACCCTATAATGGTGATTCTACGCACCGTGTACCGCAGAGACGTACAGTCGGCCATGGATCGATACACAGCATTGTGAGTCTCTAAAATCCTCCAGACACTTTATCACCAACACACTTAACATCTGCTGGTTCATTTCATTTTCCTTGCTTAAAGTACAGTCTATAAACGCATGCAAATGCGGCACAGTTTATACAACGCACATACTTTCTGAAATCTTTGTCAGCTGTTCCTAGATAAGGCGTAGCTTAATGTAGGCAGTCCTAAAGAATGAATTCAGACTCGTATAGTTGCTTAATACAGTAATGTTGGGAAACAACTGCTCCAAAACATATATAGTCTGAGGTGAAATGGCCATTGATCATCCTGAAACCAAACTGACAAAAACAAATTCCTCACACATGCAGCCTTAAATTGCTTGATTTTGTGTGCGGTTGACCTTGGGTCTGAGGGTCGCTGTGTGAAAGAACAGGACAAGGAGTGACCCTGAGCATGATTCCCTCTGAGGAAGGTGTTTGTGGAGGGACGGACACCTGAAATGGGGTTTCCCAATTAGAGTCATGTCACGGAGAAACACTGAGAATTTTTTTTGTTAAAAATGTTGCTTTTTTTTTTTTTAAAACTTACCCACGTTCAAGTGTTGATAAAAAAGAATGCATGAAGCTAGAATAAAACAGGGTTTTATTCCCCATAAACCCAAAGTGTATCAAAATCAACATAATCCATTGCATCGATCACGAGATATTCCTCACAGAGGAGAAGTTATAGAGTTATTGCATGTTATATAAAATTTCCCTTGAGCACACTTTTTTTGAAACCACTTCACACACTTTTCTTTTCAACGATACGTAACATTATTACTGTTACAAACGTTCAACCACACGTATGATTATTACTGTTACAAACATTCAGATTATCACAGAAGTACTGGGATAAAAGTGAACAGTTTGGATAAAAACACTGATGTCTACAGTCGTGATCGAAACTAAGTAAATCACATTTTGAAAGTAAATTGCGTTTCAAATAAAGATTGTATCTTTATCATCATTACACCAGTAGGGGGCGACGATACTGTTAATAATGTATTTGTCATTGATTCATAAAACACTGATTCATCCAGTAATGAAACTAGTGAAATCTTAATGAGCGAGTCATTGAATAAATCATTCAGACTGATTTTTAGTAAGTAATTGAAATCAGTTTTTATTTTATTTGTTTTAGAAATGACATGCTATTTTGTTTAGTTGCCTATTCAGGATCGTAGGACAATCGTGATCCTTTTTTTTTTTTTTTTTTTAATCGACTAGTTCATGATATTTTTTCATCCTGTATTTATTTACATTTATACACATTTAGATTTTGCTACAGGCTAGCTGAGCATTTTTTATTTTATTAAATGAACTCAAAACTAATTTTACTTCTGGAATATGTTAATATGAATAACATCCCAAACTGGGATCGTATCCGTTATGAATTGATTGCATCATGAAACTTGGTCATTAACATTCACTAATCGCCTGCACGGCCTAAGTGATGTCAGCCAAAAAGTAATTTATTGATATCATGCTGTCTTTAAAAGCGTTTTCTGTTCTCTATAAATTCAATGGCATGGTTAAATGATAATTTTGCAGTAGCGGCAGATCAACATGAAAGCAGCGAACGTTTAATAAGAGATGACGTGCGAGTGGTCTTCAGCAGAACGCACTGGATGTGACATTGGCCGTGTCAGTTTGTGAATATGTTGCTTGAGTTTCTTGTGTCCGGCCACTGGACGATGGATCACCTGTCAAGAGGACAAAATGTTTTATATCCCATGTTCCTTTCAACACAAATTCAGTCAGTGATGTCTTTAAAGCAGAGCAGAGTTCAAGTCTGGTAAAGCGAGAGCATTTCTCAAACACACTTTGTTTGCATTTTATCAGCTGCGTTCATGTCCGCTGTGGCTTTAGTAAAATTTGATTTATACATGCATTTAGACTAATAGTACAGTTCCTTGTCTCTGATTTTGAGAATCACATACACTAACTTAGGATCCCACACTGTACGTTATAGCCTAAAACACAATATGAATCCAAAATGAATTGTTTCACATGATTTTAAACTTGGGCCAATCCTTCTCAAGTGGACCAATGGAGGTTACATTACCATTTTTAGTTTGCTATTTGGTTTGAGTGATTAACTCTATTTGCTATTGCAAAACCTTCAGATTTTTATTTGAATTGATGTATGTTGGTTTTGCTGTGTGTCATGGGTTATGTTTGTCGGGTCAGAGGTCACTCTTCCGCCAGAACTAGACTCGCATACGGCTGTTGCCGGAAGCCAGTGATTATAGTTTATGAAGTTATAAATTTGAATATGTTTCTTAAACAAACGCATGGCTTCGCTTTAGAAGGCCTTTATTAACCCTCAGGAGCAGTATGGATCACTTATGATGGATGGATGCACTTTTTTGGGCTTCAAAATCTAAGATACCATTCACTCTCATTATAAAGTTTGGAAGAGCCAGGCTCAGGATATTTGTAAATATTACTTTGTGTTTGGCCAAAATAATAAAGTCATATACATGGCTTGAGGGTGAGTAAATGATGTGACCATTTTCGTTTTTGAGTGAACTTGAGTTTGAACCCCAACATGAATGTTGGTAATGTACTGGCCACTCTTTTTAATGTAATGAAAAGTGAATGTAGACTTGGTCTGTTTAACTCCAAAATGAAAAAAAAAATGAAATGGCTTTGACAAAAAATAATTGCAAAAAAGCACAATTTAAAAGCTAGCGTGGAGGTGGACAGGTAGAGGCCATGATGTATATGCGAAACGTTGGTGTCACAAACTTGTCTACAAACCAGTCTAAAATCAAATTGATAAAGATTAATTGTTTCATGGGAAAATAGCACAAAGTTATGGACTACTTTTATGATTTCCTGATGGTACTTTTTGTCATTTTGGAGATCCACAGCCCTATTCCCCATTCAATCTGCTGTCTCCTTTTGTGTTCCATGAAAAAAAGATAGAGATGTGGGGTTTAGAGTCACATGGGAGTGAGTAAATGATGACAGAATTATCAATTTTGGGTGTTTTAATGTTGTTTTTCAGGATTACACTGAAAACTCCAATGGGAGTTTTTATATTTTGGACAATTATTATGGAATGCTGAAGCAAATTGCATCATTTAATGATTTTTTTTTTCCCTTTTCTTTTGTAGTTTGAAACAGTCAGGCGTTAATACGGGGAACCCCTGGCCGCCCTATAAGGAGAGGACCCCCCTGCACCCCTGCTATAGAGGACTGGTGCGCCTGCTGCACTGCAAAACTCTACATATCGTCATCTTTACACTGCTTTATAAGGTGAAACTTATCACACAGCAAAAAGCGCTGGCAGTTATGTGTGTGGGTAATTTTACAAGATGCTTGAACTTAAGTTAATGACTGACTTTATTACCGCTTGGCATCATTTTATATGTGGATGTCTGGTCGTCCAATAGAATTAAATGAGTGGTTTCCTATTGTTTTTTATGATCTGTTTCCGTTTGTTTAGATCTGGATGGATCATCAGAACATGTCTGAACATGTGTTGTGTATGGTGCTGTACCTGATAGAACTCGGACTTGATAATCAGGTCCAGGATGATAAAGTGGAGGAGGTAAGCATTTGTTTCCTAAATGAGACTGGCCATGCTATCTGATTCTGAGACAAGACCAAACACGGATGTGGTCCACTGTGTTGTCCTTAGTATGAAATAAATGTTTGGTTTGGTATAGTAAGTATATTTAGTACTTAGTAATTTTTTACTAAGTATACTTCAAATAGATTACATATCTTAAGACTTACTGATATAAAATTATAATTAAACTTTATTTGGAGTACTTTTTTATTGCACAATGCACATTTCTTAATATTAAGCCTAAAATGTGTTTTAATATCATTATTAATAATGATTGTATGATCCAATACAAGATATTTAAAGTGTACCTAAAGTATAATTAAATAGAATAATTCCACTTTAGCACAACAAGTATAAGTATATCTTTAGTTGAACTATTTAAAGTGTGTTTAGTACAAAATGAGTTACAATTGATCAGACTTTAAGGAGACCAGTTTAGTACACCAAAAAGTACAATTGCAGGGTATTTTTTATTAAGTACATTAATTTAATGCCATGCATGTAATACATTTACATATGTATGTCTTTCCAATAAAGTTTAGTATATATGTATATTTTTTTAACTAGGGCTCACACTTAAGCAGCTCAATAAAAGCTTATCAATAAAAGAGAAGTTTCCAATCTAAAGAAGCAAGTTCAAAACAGGGCACAGTTTGCATCTGTGTATCATTAGTCCATTAGTGGTTTTATTAATTAGATTTTTTTTTTTTTTTTTATTTAATATTGAAAGGTAGACATTTTAAATGTATACTTTTTCTTTCCCCCTCCCAAAAAACAATTTTTTTTAATGTTAAAAAAAAAAACAGCTCGAATATTCCATCTCTACATATCAAGATATTAAATGAATACGTTTTTTGAAAAAATACTAATACAAAATAAAAAATACAAAAGGCCTACATTATTTTTCCTAATGATCTCGCAAGAACTGTCGTTCTGACTGTCTAACAACCGGAGCACAACGATGTCGGACATTTAAAAAAAAAAGAAAAGCTGGCTGGCAGCTAAAAGCACAAATTCCCAGATTTGTGTTTTCCTCCTTGCTGAGGTGTTTTCTCCTCACTCTATTTCAGGAGCCCTGCATCGAGGAGCACTGCCATGACAGCTGGTTCCCGGGCACCAGCCTGCTGTCTAACCTCCATCACGTCATCAACTTTGTGCGGGTTCGAGTGCCAGAGACGGCTCCTGAGGTGGGAGAGAAGAGAGAGAGGGGAGAGAGAGAGAGAAACTCCGCCCAGCACCAGCTCTGAGAGCGCCGCCTTCGGACAGGTGAGCCAGATGCTCCTCTGAGTTCTTGGGCCCTATTTTAACGATGAAAACGCAAAATCTAAAGCGCACACCGCAAGTGCACTTATGGCGTGTCCGAATCTACTTTTTTTTTAGTTTAAAGATGGGAAAAATGGTCAGTGTGCGCGGTGCATGTTCTAATGCTGCGTTCACACCAAACGCGAATAGAGTGTCTGGCGCAAGTGATTTCCATGTTAAGTCAATGTAAAGATGCGTTTGAATGAGGCGTTTAGCGCAGAGCGCTGGACCCGAATTCGCCTCATTCGCGCGTCCAGTCGACGCGAATAGAGCGTCTGCCACGATATGCGCAAATGATTTTATTTGGTGCTTTTTGTGCATTCACGCGTTTGATGCAAATTCGGGTCTGACAGCCTCCTTGCTGCTGTCACGTGGTAAAGTCAATATTTTATCACGTAAAAGGTGATTTCTATATCCTGTTGTTTTGATGACATCACTCTCCATCCTCAGAGTTCCAGACGGCTGACAGGGAATTGGAGAGAGGTAGAGGGATTTGGGAATGGTTTTATAAGTGATGTGGAATGATTTCAAGAGTTCTGTTTTCAATAACCAAGTATGGAATGGACTGAGATAGAAACACTGCACTTTTTTTCTGTTTTGCAGACATTCTTTAGCAATATTCAAAGATCTGTTGCTCGTTTTCTTGTTACACTAATTTTTGGGAGGGGTAATGACAAATGGTCTGTGACAAATAAGGATATCTGAGATCATGAAAACAGGAAGAAAACGTATAGCTTTAAATGGATGTGTAAATTTTTTTAATTCTTGACGTTTTCTTACAAAAAAAAAGTGGTTTAAACTGGTAACAATATTTTCAAGGTAACCCCTATTTTTCATTTGATTACAATTATTTTTTACATTCATGTGTGTGTGAGATCCAGATACACAACGATCATCATGTCATTGACCCAATTGTAAATAAGTGCACAGGAAATAGAGCACTGGTATCTTTGTTTTCTGTGATTGTATTTTGTTTATAAAAATTTTGGGGTTTTCGTTTGTTTTTTTTGTCTTGAGTTTTGATCTGTCCAGTTTTCTCCTGCTTGGTTTGTTTCTCTTTTGTGACGTTGTGTTCATAGTATGTGATTTCATTCATGTTTCAAATGAGCTCAGAGATATGAGGAAGTTTTCATTAACTGCATGCGTTTCCAGTGATGTATGGTGATATAATGAGTCTTGAGCACAGCGCTCAGTGGTTCAGTGCTCATTAAATATTCATTCGCTTCAGTGAGATAAGCGTGCTAATTAAACACTTTGGACAACTGACACGTTTAGTAAGGGTTAGTTGTTCATATGTGTGAAGGAATTGTGATTCCAGAATATGTTCTGCCAATCGTGTCAGAAGTGTCATGAATATATTTTTTTAAAAAGAGTAAAGCTGATGTATTTCAGTGTATCTGCAGGGTTTTTAAATCAAAATGAAGACTTTTAAGACCTGCACCTAGTGTGACTGTCTGACTCTATGGTAAAATAACATCCTAAATGATTTAAACAAGTTAAGAGTTAAAATAATGCAGGTTTTAAAAAAAAATGTTTTATGATAAAGCTCACATTTTAGCCTTTAAGCCATGTTTAAGTCTAAATTATAAATGATTATATTTAAATTATTTTAAAATATGATTATGTGTGTTCTATATAGAAAATCTTTAGATTTTCAGAATGCACATTAGCTATTTTTCAATCCACCGATTAACAACAGTGCGTATATGCTGTGCTGCGTAAAAATACACATTTTTCTGCATTGGTCAAAAACAGGAGATGGACTGAATGAAAATAAGTTCTCTCTCTGACCACCAGTAGGTGGTGCTTATGGAAATATAGTGGTTGGTTACTCTGGTAACCCTTGTTCACAACCTACACTGTGCCATTTGGGACAGGGCCTAATAAGCTCACCTTATGTGCACTTACAGTCTTGTGGACTTACAACGGGAGCTGTGTGTCCGTTAAATCCACAAGACCGTAGAGTGTCCCATTTGTCCCATTTGTTTCAGAAGTGTGAACTCAAGTGCCCCCTTTGCGGCCAATTGATGCACACTTTTGCAGAGCCTATGAGCTCCTCAGCAGACCTCTACCCAACAGTCAAGGCAGTGTTACGTCACGAAAGTGTGGACGTGGAGGAAGATCGCGAGGATGTGGGTTCCATTTGGGACAGGGCTGAAGAATGAAGAATTTTGCAGACAAGCAACCAGTTTGCAGGGGATAAACATCATAAACTTTGTCATAATTCATCAACAATACATCATAAGCAATTGCTTGGCAAACTGCTCTGAAACCAAGAGCCTATAGAACGCAACACCAGTGTGCTTTTACTTTAGATTTGAAACCAAATCGTCTGTCATCGCTTGTGACTCTCGTCCCGTGATAAATGAAATTGGACTCCCTCTGAACCGAGCAGACGCATTCAGTTTTTAATTGTAGTGTCTGTTATCTAACTGAACTAATAGATTTGTATTACTATAAAAAATCTAAACGATGGGGAGTGGTGCCGTGGTGGGCAAGTGATGTAATTGGTGTGCGACTGAACGCTGTAACACCGGTACTTCAAGCAGACCTCAAGCTTTTTAAACCACTTCAAACATAAACTAGTTATTTCTATTACTTCTGTTTATTAACATTAGTAAATGTATACTAATTGATAAACAAATAAATATTGTAAATGCACTTAAAGCCGTATTATAAAAGCAGATTGTGCATTACAATGATTTAACACACTGCCTCACCCTCAAGTGAGTTATTGCTTCAATAGCATGTGAACTAATTACTCTGAATGACTATGACCAAACAAATCTTCTCAACGCAACCATGAGTGTGACATTGGTGTGTGTGGCCTCATAATTGTTCCTTGCAGCTATATGTGTATTTGTCATTCTACCAGTTTATTCTCTGTCTGTGGTTTCTCCTCAGAACCTGCGTGAAGCTCAAGTGTTCAGTCTCGTGGCGGAGCGCAGGAGGAAGTTCCAGGAGATCATTAACCGCAGCAACCATGAGGCCAGTCAGGCGGTGCGACCCAAGTCCTCATCCTCTCGGTGGCTCCCGCCCGGATCACCCCCGCAACTGGTGACCGAGATCCTGGAGATCCGGGAGAGCATGCTGTCACTCCTGGTCAAACTGCACCAGAAACTGTCAGCCAAGCAGAACTCTCTGTCTCTCAGCTGGTTGGCCGAGGTGGATCCGACCCATCACGCACACGGAGATGGGTTAACAGCCATCGAAAGAATCTTGGCCAAAGCTGCCGCGCGTAGCCGGCACAGCAAGAGATGCCTACAGGAAATCGTTGGAAAGGTGTGTCCACCCGTACCACCCAAGAAGAACAGTCCTGGAGACAAGAAGAGTATGGACAAGGAAGAGAGGTGTGTGTTCCCTGTCAAATGTGTCATATTCCATTTGATTAGACCTTATTCACAGCAGCGCCATCTTTGATTTTTAGCGGGAATGAAAGTGAGGCTGTGAGCGATAGACAAATCTTTTCAATGGGTTCTTGCTCTGTTATTTAAAGTGTTTTTGTATTGTTCTGCTGAGGAAACATTGTAAAAATATCTTTAGAAGTATTTCAGTAGACTGAAAAATTGTGATCTAGGAGCTTTATACATCTTTTTACAGAGGATGCCATTGAAGTAAGTATCCCTCACATCTAACTCTGTCATGGTGCTGCTCTAAATAAGGTCAAGATTTTTTTGGACCCAATTTTTTGGGGGATATTTTTTCATACTTTCTCAGAGCGTAAGAATTAATTATGTTTACATAGTAAATCAATGTCTGATTTGAGAAATGTGGTGATCTGTCATTCAGCAGCTTTTACGAAGTCTATCTTTAATTCTTCAATGCTCTGTAATGTTGAAGGAACGAGTAATAAACCTCTTATCAGCACCTCTGATTATGGAACAGATACCCCAAATCAAAGCTATAGGTTATAGCAGCTTTGCCAAGAGCAGTGTTAAAGGACTTTGTGCATGTGTGTTTGTCCTTAACGTTGTCAACTCTTGAAGCTTAACATCCCTGTTTTTCATACAATGATGGGCCAATTTTATGAATGGCCCAGAGTCGTTGCTTTCAACGGCTTCTGATTGGCCTAAATCACTTCTTGCGGCAGCGTGTTCTTCATTCAGCATTCACACAGCACATATATCGGTAATTTACTGGTAATAATGTTACAACTTCCCTTACTGGTAAATTACCGGAACCAATTTAACGGTATATTTGAAAAGGTCCTGTTTACTCAGCACTGTTTACAAATGTCTTCAAATTGGATTGATACCGAAACTAAAGCGCTTCTCCTTGTCCGGGTGGATGAAGAGATTTGTCAACAACAGAGGGACAGTTAGCGATACTATCACCAATGAAAAAATAACTAGTCGCCTTTTAGGAGCAAGGCATAAACTTCTGGTTAATGGCATCATCACAGAGTGTTGCTTGTGTGAACAGCACATTTTTGAATTTACTGGTAAAGTCGTTCTGGCTTTTTTTCAATAATTTACCGGGATTGCTGTGTGAAAAGGGCTAATGTGAACACTATGCGAGTAGTCTTGACAGTCTAAATAATTTTGAACAGCCTCTCGATTCGTACAGTAGCTGGGCGCTGGACAGATGGTGAGTGGCGGCACTGTGTGTACACTCATAGAAAACAGTGTGTTCAAATTTATAGACATGACACTGATTCTTGTCCCCCTTTACCCATTTTTAATATTGTTCATTGTAAAGTAATCACTAATAGCATGACAAGTCTTAAACTATTTGTTTGTTAAATAAATAAAATGTTTTATGATATGGCCAGCATATTGGCTAATGTGAAAATATCATGAAATAACATGAAATATACATCATTTCTGTCAGTGCATCCCTAACTAATGAGGATTTCCATTGGACTTAATGACTTCTGAGAATGATATATTCCAATCCTCAAAATCTGCGAGAGTAAATGGTGATCAAATGTGGATGACCTCAAATGTAATCTGATTATGATCATGTCAACATTTCAGTGCTTGATAATGTTTAATAATTAAAGTTTAATGATGCAGTGTTTTGACATCTGCAGGCGTCAGAGGGCCAGAGAGAGACAGCAGAAGCTGCTGGCGGAGTTTGCCTCAAGGCAGAAGAGCTTCATGGAGACTGCCATGGATGTTGGTGAGCTTGAATATGAGCTGACGTTGTTTGCTGACCTTTATGAATTTGATGAGCCTCTCTAGCTGCTAATTAGTAGATGATCAGTTTCATGTTTATATGATTTATTTTCATTCTCACATATGTTAGATCTTAAGACACAACATACATTTTTAATCGGGATATGTTTTAACTCAATGTTCTCGCAAAAAAGCCCAGACATGCGGGACGTTTATATGAGATGTGTTCTTGTATTCAAAAATAGCTATGACATGGAGCTGGAAGTAAATGAAAAAAAAAAAACATTGTAATGTGTAATTTAGAATTTGAGATAGGATTAGTCTTTTCTGTTTTCCATAAGCTTTTGACTCGACCGACCGAGGTTCGAATCAACCTTTTTACAAACTCATTCTTCTCTCTTTTCCCATTGAATATCAGCTCGTAGAGGCATTTAATTAAAGTAAAAATCAAGATTTTTGGTGGAAAACAGGAAATAAAGTGCCTTATGGATATTTACTAGTGGGAATAAAGTGTTCATCTGTGTTCATCATGGGTTGGAGTAGGGGAGGGCTTTAGGGACTGGGACAAGTAATGTCCCAGTAAGGCAGCATCTATATATGTTTTTAATAAATTAAGTCAATAAGCCCCAAGCCGTAGTTTACAGTGAATTTAGAACAGCTAAGGGACGTTGTTTGGCACGAAGCAGAGCGAAGGGCACAGGTGAATGTTTGTAGAGTAATTTACAATGCCTTTGAACACGGCTCAACCATCAGTCCACATGATGCAAAAGAAAATGGTACTGATAGAACCAAGCTACCTTCTTCCACTGCTCCAAGGTCCAGTTCCGACACTTGTGTGCCCATTGTAGGTGCTTTCGAGAGTGGACAGGGGTCTTCGTGGGCTCTCTGACTGGCTTCGTAGCCCCATACACAGCAGAGTGCTATGCCCTGTGTGTTGACGCATTCCTCCCATAACCATCATTCAAATTTTCTGTGACTTATGCCACATGTAGCGAACCTACATAATAATAATATACATAAAATGTATTTAAGGGGGCCGGAAGGTCAATTTAGCTCAAAGGGAATGATTCATCGATTTGCAATGAATCATTGACCGAATCACTATGGAACCGAGCAAATGACTCGTTTAGAGTTCATTTGAACGGGCCGTAATTTTAACCTTGGCAACAGATATTTATCCAATTTATAGTGAAACACTATGTATTAGCAAGGTAACTTTAGATCGGCAGTACAAGACATTAAATGTGTAAGCAAAACACAAGACGAATATCTTTTCAAATATATGGACGACTTTATTAACTATTCTAAACACATAAAACTAATGTCTAAACCCAATCACACACACACATTCATTCAAGGCGCAGAGGAAGAGAGAGAAAGAGTGAGTTTTCAGAGTGAGATGCACTTTGTAAGACATAAACCTGAACGAACCACCAAGCATTAATTTAAACCTTCGTTTCTTAGACAGGTTATTACATGTACATTAAAAAGCACCAGGTCAGTTACAGTCTGGAGTACTTGCTTGTCTTTGCGTTGCTTAGGCCAGGGAATTCCCTATTTGAGGTGCTTCGTCAAAGGGGTTTCCCGGCTGCGTGGCTGGTTGTCTTTGGAGTGCCTGGCTGGAGTTTCTGAACCGCCGGTCACGTGATGTGTTGGCGGATGGATGAACAAGAGTCTTTACAGTTCGAAGTGCGTTGCAGGAGAGACGTGTAAACGAACTTTACAGCAAAACTTAACTTAGAACGAGACTTTTAACGAGAAAATAAAATAAAGGAAGAAAGGAAAGTAAGAGATGAGATGGCTTGAATGAAGCTGTTTAAACTCCGATCTTGATGGGTTTGTCTGCTGGTCTAATTTAACTTGGTCTGGTCGATGTAAAAGCGTACGAACATGAACACTCTCTTGCTGTTTGATCATAGAGAGAGGCACAAACTTAATTTAACACCGAACCGACTCAAAACCGAACTGAACCGAGCCGAAACTGAACTGCTCTCTGAACCGAACTGAACTGAACGTTCTGCTTTGTTCGGGTCTTTAACTTAAAGTTAGTCCAACCTCTTTTGGAGAATTCTGACCAATGAGACAATGGCATCATTCTAGGAGGTGGACTAGTTCCTACTTATCATAAATCATCTGGGATCTGCTTGTTTTCCGGCACTAAGCAGAGAGAACAAGAGATCACAGTTTAAACATTATAGATTATTATAATCATACAAAGCATTTTACACAGATTTCACTCAAGCCATCTTAAGAATTAAGAATATATGATCTTACTGATATCAAACAAGACACACTCTCATTCATCCATCTAAAGTAACAACATTTGCATGACTTGTATGCTATCTAGTATAATAGACACATACATAGCTACAATATAGGATTAGGTAGTGGAACAATGTTTGATTATAAGTTCGTCAAGAATTGTTCTGGGATGAGTTTATGCATTTTTATATGAGAAGTCTCTTGACTCTGTGGGTTTTAAGAGGTCTCAACAATGAGGTCATTCAAAAGTCTTCAAGCAGAGGGAAGTCTGTTTTACATCTCGTGGTCCTGGGATCAAACACCTCGGTCGTTATCTTAGTGGGTCCATCTCTGAACCAATCGGTGTTTTCCAAACTATCTAACGTTGTCAACATTCATCCAGTTGAGCACATCACTTTGGGGCCAGCAGAGTCATAAAGTCCTTTCTGAGGGGGTCTATTGTTGACTTAGCTGGAGCCGGGATCTTTTATGGCTGAATTAGTGATTGAGTTCCGTTTGGATGAATCAAATGGAAGATTCAGTTGTGTTTGGTTCACCCTCAAACTCTACACACAGTTGACCTTCATTCGGTTTGGACCAGACAGGATAGCCTTTGTTGCCCTACGGCATTGATGAGTTTGACACCCAACACCCTGTCGTTGGGGTGTGGTTTGTCCCTCCTCAGACCACTGTCCTTACCACTGCTGACCGAAATCTCTCAGGTCTTTACTCCTGCCCACTCCCACATGTTGACTTCGAGAACGGATTGTTGACTTGCCATATAATCAACCCAGACCTTGATAGAACATTTTTCGCTTCAACTGTGAGTGGTCATAATGATTTGGTTCATCAGTGCATTATGGTATTTATATGATACTCGAAGCTACAATAATATTTGTTGAAATACTTAATCTATGAGGAATGAAAGTGATGAGCAAATCTCAATTTAGACATGTATGTGTGAAATTCTTTTTTTAATTATGAGCTTTCCAGTGTAGTATTTTAACGGTTTAGTCAGTTATATTTTAAACACTATTGCTAGCTATTACATATTGCTAGCAAGTACAAACACAGATGTGAAGTTTAGAGGACAGAAATCCTTGAATGCTGAAGCTGTTGGCTGTAATTTTACTCCCTGAAGGAAGGTGACTAAAATTGCCTCTGTTCTGCCATACACACTCCCTCAGGCCCTTTTAGTAGAAGCGCGTGTGTGTGTGTGCGGGGGGGATTCTCAGGGGCCGTATTGTTGGGCTTCAGGGCAGTTCTGCTGTGTGCTGAGATCAAGAGGGAGAACGCAGTGGCACAGTGTTTAAAACATGAGTGATGAAGTTTAAATATAAACCGTAATATCTCAGTACATTCAACATCATATCCTACACATGACCGCCTATGTACTGTACACGGGATGGTTTAGAAAAAATCTCTTTCTGGATTATGAAACAAAGTTGAATCCGCTATAACACGGCTATGCACAAAAGAATCGATATTGGTTCATCAAAATGAAGATTGATTAAAAATATTATATTTTATTATGTTTACCTGTCCAGGGCTCAAGGCTAAGCATTTTTCACTAAATGAATATGACTGACACAGATGGCAACAGGTATCTTAGGCTGCTGTCATTTTAAGAGCGAATGCACAGATCATATACTGTTACACATGCATTTTCTTTCTCAACTTTTTACATTCACTTAAGACTATACTCACTTTGTTTGACGAGGATACTCGTCAAGACGGCATTTTGACAGTTCAAGCACAATAATTCTTTCTCGTCGTCTTGTGCTTGAATGGTTTAAAATTGCTCAATGTTTATATTGGCAAGACTTAAAAACATGCAAATGACTGGGCTAGTGACCATTCTGTCAGATGTCCCAAGCATCTTTCACGCTGGCCTGGGCCATCGGGCAGTATTTATCATCAAACCCTGCTGTTGTAGCTTATCTATGTGGTGAGTTTAAAAAAAGAGACAAATACAGTCAAAACGTGCCAAGTGCTAATTAAATGTCACTTTAAGGATTTCGGCCCTCCAAACTGTTTATGCCAAAACCAAAAATTAATTTTCGTCAAAATATTTTTGGTTGCCGAAAAATCAGTGCATTAGCAGTGTTATTTGAATAAAGATCATATCTGATCTGTTTAGAGAAACAGTATTTGTCTTTGTTGTTCACCATTTGTCACGAGCAAATGCTAAAATGACGTTGAGATTTGGTTGAAATATTAGCTTCAGGCGCCCATGGCTGATGTCCCCACTGACATTGAGCGGTGTCTGTATTATAGATGTGCGTGTGTCTGGGATTGTCAGAATAAAACATTCTCTTGAGCTCTGCTGTGCAGGCTCCATTTGTTTTCCAGATTTGAATCAAAGGTCACATTGAACATGGATATTTGCACTGGAATAAATTGGGCCAGCATTTGGAGCATCTGTGCATATGGTAATTGATCTCAGAGTAGTACTGGATGTCTTACTGCACTGACAGTGATGGGACAGTGAAATGGGCAAGGTGCACAGAGGGACATGAGTTTTAAGTCAATGCCTGATCAAAAATCAAATCGAGGTAATAAATTAAAGGCAACTTGAGTCCCAACAATATAGCTAGTCTCTCAAAGCCAGACTCGCTGTTGGCATATAGTCTGGCCAATTTAGAAGCTTATCTTCACCAACCTGGTGGCTAGTTCCTAGAACTACCCGGTGTGAAAGCCCCTATAATGGCCGATGTTTTCCATTTTAAAGGTTGGGTAGGCAATTTCGGAGAGGCTAGCAATAGCAAGTTAGCTTTGAAAGCATAAGATCCCACCCTCCCTTCAGAGCGTCTCCAAAGTCATGCCTCCTTCAAAACACATGAATGCGCACAGCAATGTCAGCAAATTGTCACATAAATTACCCATTGTCTCAAAGCAAATAACTATAACAATGAACGTGAACAACTTGCAAGCTCTAGTTGTACCACCTGACTGCTGCAGATTAATTTCAGCGTTGACAGACTCAGACTTATGAGTTTTTATGTCAACACTGAGAACAGCTCCAGGTAGAACATCACGGGTTGCCATCTCATAATTATGTTAATGGCATGGCGTGAACTGTAGGAGGAACTGTCAAAGGTGTCTGCTGTTTGTGTGTGGCTCTCGTGACTGTGTGTCTACAACTCTGGATAGCCTTGTGGAACGAGCTGATGATGTGTGATGTCTGAACGACGAGGGTGCACGGAGGTATGGACATACATTTGTTGACAGGCAGGTCAACATTCGGACCGAATGCAAGGATTGGACAAACATTTTTTGGTCCTGAGACTTCCACAGCAGATTTTTTATTGATTGCTAGGATGTGAAGAGAGGTTCAACCGATATAACAAAAAGTGCTTATAAAACTAATTAACTACCCTACCTTTAAATCTTTGGCTAAGGGCCAAAGTGGGGCATGACGAAGCATGACGCTCAGCGAACAGTGAAGGCTGACAGATTCTGCTTCATAGTGTTTGTCTGAATATTACATTGAATAAAACGTTGAATTATTCTGTTATGCATAAAATAATAATAAACATTTACTCTGAAAATTTGACTTTTAAAGGATATAAAGTTATTTTGCAACCATCAGCAACACAATGATTGAAACTAAACTTTTTATAATTTTGGGTTTGTTTAATAGTGCGTAGGATAATAATCTGTGTCACAAATCTCTCAAAGTTCTCACATTGCTTTTATTGCTATGGAAATGTCTCTTGGGTTAATTAAGTTGTATTTGCTGCATAATTGCTTTGTGATGAATACTTTGTTTGTGAACTGGTGGTCAGGTTCATTAATCTTGTTTACTGTATAATCAGAGCTTGACTGATGTGCTATCTGCATTAACACTTGAGTTGGTGTATGCTCCTGATGAACAAGGTCTACTGGATGAAAATAGATGAATGGATTAGAATCTAGGCTAATCAACAAAAACTAGTTTCACCATCATGAAATGTGATGTTTTGACCTTTTTACTGTATACAAAGGTCATGAATTGTCCACATGTGACGACTAGTTGTAGTATCTCGTATTGTAGTGTTTATTCAGGACGGGTGTGTGGAGGGCAGCAGTACCTGGCAGGCGGCCTCAGGCAAACACTGTCACATTAACTTTCAAACACAAACGGTTCATTTCCCCATAGACTTCCTGTCAGTGTCAGCGCACCTTAAGCTATAAATCAATCCAAACACACACTGACATTTACAAAGCCTTCATTTGCTCGTTCTTTAATGTTTAGGAATGATTTAGAAAAGGTAATTAATGGAATAGCAGACTTTAAAAGTAATGGAGTCAGCAGTGTTTATGACTGGGCACGCTACTTTTAAAGTGATGTCAAATATTTTGCATTACTCTTAATGCATTTAGTTACTTATTATAAAGTGTTGACTGAGAATCTACATATAGTATACTACAGAGAGTGGAAGGTGGAAGCCAATGCTTGACTTGTGGTAGAGCTGCACGATTAATCATAAAAAGATTGAAATCTCGATTCAAATAGCCTGTGATCTTATTCCTAAATCACAGCGATTCTGTTTTGTCTATTGAACATTGAGTATGATCACAGCGTAACATTCAAATCTTCGTTCACATTGCCGCTGGCCCAGAGAGAGCAGTGTGCATGTATAGGTATATCAATTTATACAATAATTCAGATTATCACAGAAGTTCTAGGATAAAAGTGTATAGTTCTGATATAAATGCTGATGTTTGCGGTAGCGATCAACATAGAGTAAATCGCCTTTGAATGTAACAACAATGCACAAGCCCCTCCCACGACTGTTGACTGACTGCGGATTTAGCATAGACCCGCCCTGAGTGAGCTAAACACAGTCCGAGTCTGCCATTGTTTCGACACCGGAGCAGCTGTAGACCAGAATGTATCGTAAGCAATGTAAGAGTGAACATAACAGTCTTCGTGTACTCCTGACATCACCTAACATTTTATTTTTGAAGGGAATGTGCCCTCGTATACTTAAATTTGTTTGTCTCCGCAAATCATTTTACACCAGACTGCTTTGTGAACGAGGGGCAATACAAAACAGGTTTTGCTAAAAAGTTGTCACTCAAGTATGGATCAGTACAAATATGTTTGTGATCCAGCTTACAGTGTCTGGAATGATAGACCTAACGTTACTGATCACAGCAGAAATGAAAGAGTGATAGTTTTATTACAGTTTATCAGAGTTGTTTTAGGGATATAAAGTCTACAAGTTTATTTAGCACCCCCCGAAAAGGCATGAAGTCTGTATATATTTGTTTACTGTAAGTTGTAACAAGTGTTTGGTGTACTTCGCTGTGTATGTCGATGATAATGAAAGGGAGAGAGAGAGTTTATGGATAAGACTTTAATGCGCACTTCTTGTGCTGTGTTTATTCAGCTCTTACAGTGATTTTCTGGAGTGTAAATGGACGCTTCATCTTTTGTGTGATGTACAATAAACTTCACAATACTAAAGTTTTGGCCATCATTCGGACGCGGTCCTCTACAGCAGACTTGTATAGTGGATAAAAGCAAGGTGACAACAAAAGTTATAACCGTAATTAAACTAAACCATTCACCCGTTCTATCTCCATACAGCATATTTTCTCTGGGTCTGTGGGCATTATTGTCCGACTCTGGTTTGAACTGAACATCGCTGACATTTCAGTGCATGATATTGTCCTGTTTGTTTGTTGCGTGAGCTTTTGAAGCTCCGCCCTCTTCTTGAAAGGGGGCAGCAGCTCATTTGCATTTAACCCTTTAAGACCGACGGGAGCGGATCTGTTCTGTAGATCTGCGATTGATATTTACGTCTTCAGATGACTCATTGACGTATCACGTTCTGTGCACTATGACCCCTGGCTGTCACATGTTGTGACGTCACACGCTACGTCATTTGACCATGCGTTTGACTCCTGTTTGACTCCCATTTGCTATATGTTCCTTATATCGTTATTGTCTTTTTACCATTGCTTTATGTTATCATTTCTTTCTCCTTTAGACATTCACAAATACAAGGACATTCTCACACACACACACACGCGCGAGCGCGCGCACGCACACAGCCTTAGGTCTAAACGAAAGTACACGCCTTTTTTTTGAATGAGTATAAAAATGAGTGTATCTTAACTAATTTATGTAAACAGTTCAAATAAATTCTGTATAGTTTTAAATTGTTTTATGCACGTTTTTCTCATTGACAAGTTTGAGGTTGACATTTATCCATTTTTTGTATTGAATAAAATATGTAAAAAAAAATATTTTTTTTTCTTTTTGTTTATTGCACTTTTGAGATATTTATATACTATTGATTTATTACAAACATAGCCTTCAAATTGGGAGTGTAAGGATTATTTTGATGTATGGCATATGAAAATGCTCAAAAGAATGACAGCACAGCATGTAAAAATACAAAGATATGCTCTGGTGGAATTGTTCTATGGCAGGTCATAAAGGGTTAAAGGGACACAAAAACATACTTGAGTTTTCGCACATACTCAAAAAGTCGCAATTTTAACATGCTATAAAAAAATGACCTGTGGGGTATTTTGAGCTAAACCTTTGCATACACACTCTGGGTACATCAGATAATTGTTTTACATCTTGTAAAAAGGGGCATAATAGGGGCCCTTTAAGAGATTGAAAATTTAGGCTACATCTGAAATCGCATACTTTCCTACTATATAGTAGGCGAGAAACAATACACACATTCATACTATATAGATCATACTTTTTTTTTTTTTTTTTTTTTAGCAGTCATGCAGTAATTAATTCAAAATAAGTACCTGCTCGAATTAACATTTTGTCAGAACCTCTTGTAAATGACATGTTATTTTGTTTAGTTGTCTATTCAGAATCGTGATCTCTATTCTAAAAACAAAACAAAAATGTGATTTTCAGTTTAGCCAGAATCGTGCAACTCTAGCAATTAGTATTCTTATTATTTTTTATCAATAAATTAATTAAATTGTAAAAGTGTTATTAAAGGTGAACTTGGTAACTTTTTTAACTTGATAAAGCTGTCTAGAAATCATTTGGATGGTTAAACAACCTTTTCTGGTGATATTGGCGACTTTCCCAGCTCCCCCCAGCGTTCCCAGGCGGAAAACCAACCTTGCAACATGAGGACTACCGTCCCGGCAAAATGAAAATTGGAAGTCTCGTGAGAAGCGAAACGAGAACGAGCGAGAAACACGAACTGCTTTACTGGTTGATAACAGAATACAAAATGTACATGGTTCTGTGATAATGTGTATGATGTATTACCCACCTCGGTAAACATAGCTCCGCAAGTAAAGTTGGCCGGCTTCGATAATAACAAATGCACATGAGCACCGGTAGAACGGGGGAGAAGGGTGCCGCAAGTGAGTTTTTTTTACGATAGTGTTGTGAAATATACGGCCCACAGCAGAAGGGGGAGCTCGTGGGGAAAACATGCGACGACAAAAGTGAAAATCAGCGAAGAAGACTAGAAGTTGCCAAGTTCTGCTTTAAATTTACCCTAATATCAGAATTACTTTTAATAAAGTGATGCATGCTTGTTTTTTTCTGTCACAGACAGTTTAAGCCAGATTTCAAACTATTCCTTGAGCCTCCTCATCACTTCACATACCCAGAATATTAATTTCAGCTCCACATGCTGTACAAATACAGTGTGGTTCACACAACATTAGCTCTGTTGTTGTTACTGCTTTTAATGCATGACCGCCTGAGCCTCCATTAGCTGTTTGCTAATTTAACCAGGAGAGTGCAAAAAAGTAATTCAGATCCACATTATATAACTAATTAAGTTTTGCCAATCTACTGAGCTCATAATTCATGTTCAGTTATTGGATTTTTCACCCCCCTTTTCTCTGACTTTTATGCTTGACTTCTCTCTTTTTTTTTTTTGTAGAATTAAAACGCCAAACCCTTACAATAAAATACTGTGGTGGGACCATGAATCAGTGGGATGCCATGGTAATGAATGACCTTATGGAAGTATCTAAAGAATCCCATGATACTTTTTGGTACTTTTTTGCTAGGAGCTTCCAATTTTATCAGTCTTTTTAAAGTTTCTGGTGAACAATCAATGTCTACACAACTTAAACTGAATATAATGGGCCACCTATGAAAGTATCCCTTATGCTTTATCTGAATTTATGTTCTTTATCTCCTCTCTGAAACCTATTGAGCTGTATTACGGATTTGCTTTTCAATACTTATTTATTAGATGATTTATAATCAGCATTTCTCTTAAAGGGATTAGTTCACCCCAAAATGAAAATTCTGTCAGTAATTACTCACCTTCATGTTGCACCAAATCTTCAGAACACAAATTAAGATATTTTTGATTAAATCACTCCTCTCCATAGGCTCTAAGGGATTGAAACTTTCCACCCCCGAAAAGTTATTAAAGACAATCATTAAAATAGTCCAAGTGACTACAGTGACTCAATCTTAAGTTTATCAAGCGACGAGAATACTTTGTGCGCAAAAAACAAACAAAAAATGATTTATTCAAGTGTTCATTTCCTTCTCTGTCGGCCTCGAGATAATTCATGTAGTGTAATTGCGTAGAGCTTCTGGTTTGGTCTCTGGGCAGCTCACTGGTTGTGGAAAGAAACCACTTTTATTTGAAGGGAGATTTTGTGATCTCAAAGACTCTGTTCTCTATAATTCCTTTTATAGGTTATCTGACTTTTGTTTTGTTTGATTTTGTGTTTAATAGAGTCTCCTGAAACGGATGCAGTGATGGACGTGGGCTCGACAGAACCTTTGGACTCTGAAGTTCTGTATGACTGTGTGATCTGTGGTCAAAGCGGCCCGTCCACTGAAGACAGGCCCACAGGACTGGTGGTGCTGCTACAGGCTTCATCAGGTATCACACACTCCAACATTAACATCAGCAATGTAGAAGTGTCTATATCAACAATGGCTAGTATAAGTGGATTTTAGGCCAACTTTAAAACGGATTACACCAGGGCTTTTAGTAATGAAAAATAAATGTAATTTCGGTTTAAGGGATTCAATTATTGACTACAGGGGGACTTCTGGGAACATCACTGCCTTTTTTTCATTTGCGCAAGTCTCTATATCACCACTAGGACTGTGTGTAGCTTTACAGCTTTCCACCTGCAGGTTCAGGTTGTGGTTCAGATCACTAGAGCTCTTTAACTGTGCATTAAACCACTCATGAGTTTAAATTCACCCTCTTTACTCTACTTGCTTTAACAACAGTGTTTTAATTGCTTCTGTGACTTTTCAGCTGGTGCTCTGATAAAATTAACATTGTGTTTTATGAATAATCACTGGTCTTTGATTTGTCTGTTATGTGACTTTAGTACTCTTGAAACGCCTCAAGGTCAAGATGGCAACTTTCTCACAGTCATGTCTGACCCTGTAGAGAAATTCTCTGCAGAAAATCAACAGTTCTTTGAGATTTGAAGGGCTAACAGGCTTCTGATTTGGTCTGTTTTTAATTTTTATTGCTGAGTATTCAGTAAGGTAGGGTTTAGGGTCAGCAAGCATCGGCGTGATATTCGTTACAGTTTTGACTTTGACGTGGTATTTCTTTATATTATACAAATGATGAGTGCCATAAATGTGATGGCAGCTAATTAACATATGATTGGCATTTCTGAAGAGTGTGTATGTGTGTGTATTTCAGTGTTGGGGCACCGTTGTCGTAGTGACACGCCAAAGCGATTGCCCACTACAGATGAGGAACACATCTACCCCGAGGACACATGTGGAGCAACCCATGATGTTAGACTGTCCCTTATGCAACGCTACTTTAAAGATGTATGTGCCATATATAAACACACAATAACCTCTCTATAACACACTAACAATATAAAACTCAATCTGAAACATCTTTGTTCAGGCATATAAGTGCAATATGACTGTATAAGCAGGCATTTATCCATTTTCTTTTATTTTTTCGAGAAGTTAAAATGTTTTGAGCGTTTTAAATGCACCACCACTTATGCATGACATACTTTCATAGAGGTACAACCTCATTACGGTTGCACACACATGCTTTAATAATGCAGTATACCACAAGAGGCCAATAAATTACACTGTTGTTACCTCAGTAAAGGTTTGTTAGGCACAGTGTGACGTAGTAAAATCAATTTCTCATGCGTCATATTGCTTTTATGTCAGTGTCAATGTGTTTCTGGATCCCATTGACTTTCGTTGTATGGAAAACCCCACTGCAAGTGAAAGCTTTGAATTCAGTATGAGTTTAATAATACATCAAATCTGAATGTGTTGTTAACAAGCCACTCATTAGGTCATGACTGACGTTCTGAAGTTTCTCTTTTTTTCCATGTTCTCGATTTGCCAGAGTTCCTGTCTGCAGTCTGTGTCTGTTGGCTGGGACGGGGGTGTATATGTGCAGACGTGCGGCCACACTCTTCATATAGACTGTCACAAGTCCTACATGGAGTCCTTACGGGTGAGAATCACTGTAAAGAGCTGTAACTTATCATGCATTTGGAACAGCTATAGAGGAAGTCTTACTACAGTGAGGAAAAGTATATGTGCACAGTGACCCCACTCTCACAGCCCACCTAGCATTTGAACAGCTCTTAAATGATTTAACCCAACAGATGATTCTGGAATCATTCATCCAGCTGTCTAATATAAAGTGGCTTCTGATCTAGTGTCTGTCAAAACTGGAGTTTGACTCCCCTGTCAGAGACATATTCAGTATTCACCGTTCACACACTCTGTCAGCTGTATTCCAAACCTCAATTCATCATTTATGGAAATGTCCCATGGCACCGGAGCCTTGTGAACCACAGACTCTACAGGGAAGGAACTCTCTTCATTGACTGTTATATATAAAAACTATCAGTTTATCTACTGTCTTATCTGCTAAAAAATAATTTTAAGGATTTATTTTGTTTTACTTGTGTTAAATTTTGTTTACTGTGTCTCTTCTCAACTGAACCTTTTGAGAGGTGTGTTGTGCTTATGCTAATAAGGGCAGTCTGACATCACCATCTGCTTAATAATCTGTGACATGAGCATTGGCGCGTAGAGCAAGAGAATTAGCTCTAGAATTATGAGCACTTTAGTCTCAGCCCCAGGAGATGCACACAAACCCCCAAAACTGATGCATATTACACACAAAAATACCAAGAGCTTCCTTAAAGTCATAAGCTCCAGTGTTGTTCTGTTAAGTGAATCAATCTCCAGGCTATTTTCTTCCAATTGGCCTTATTCTGATCAAATTGTGTGTGCGTGATGACAAAATCTGCCCTTGAGCCAATTCCATACATAATTTTGTGTATTTTGCAAATTTTTATCCTTTGCATTCCTGATCTCCCCAAATCCGCGTAAAATGGATGAGAGTAATAAGAAAACATGGTCTGCTTACAAATTTCACAATAATTAGCATTTACATCACTGATATCTGTGAAAATTGATGCACTAAAAAAAATCCTTGGATGGAAACTTGTCTAGTGACTAGAATATCACAGGGTTACTTTGATTTGGACCAGTAAGCAACCTCCTAACAACACCCTAACAACCACCCAGAACCCCATTTTAACCATGATAACAGAATAAGGGTGTGTTCACACTTGGCATGTTTGGTTTGATTAAAACAAACTCTGGTGCGATTGCTCTGTTAGTGCGACTCATTTAAATAAGGGTGTTTTCACACATGGAAAGACCGCTAGTTCACTTGCTTCGGTCCGGACCAAATACAATGTTGATATTTTTATTTTTTTGGGTGTGGTTTGGGTACCCTTTTTGTAAGTGAACCAAAATTTGTAAACAAAACCACATGTATGCTAAGGTCATCCATTCACTGATCAATGATCAGACCAATCACTGATCCAAGATGGCACCGGTGTATGTGGCGTGCCATCTTTTCCTTGGCATATTTGTCTTCATTTCGTTTCCTGCTGTTATGAGTCAACCGGCTATGTTAACCTATGATCGTCAAACTTTACTCGACATTAAATCTTCGATGGAAGGACTGCATACCATCATACCAGTGACTATCCGGTGTCCGTTCCCGAAGTTTCTTTGTCGACTATACTGCTTACCTTGCTGGAGAAAGCGTTGTAGAAAACGCGTAAATCAAGACGACCTATCATGGCTCATTTCCACTGAGCGGTACAGTACAGTACAATCCTGATCCGGCTTGCGTTTCCACCACCAAGAGTACCCTTACTTGATAGGCGTGGTTTAGCCTATGCCGGAAAGAAGCGATCAACGTCATTTTTGCGCGAAGCAGAAAGCGACATGGTAAACAACAATGTATGACATACAGCAGATCTTGTTCTTGCTTCTCGGCATTGGCTGTTTGTCACAAGAAGACAAGCGCCAACATTAGGCGTTTCTCAATACCAAGCACGCAAAATTCGGACTTGCCAAGTGGCAAGGGCGCGAGTCCGGTAATTCTGCAAATGGAACTGCTACTCCGGTTATCTCTGTATGTACATTTTAGGTAACGATAAAACAAACTATGTTATAAAACACCACTCTGCCTCTCTTCATTTTCATTTAAAGAAATCTTAAACATTATAGCCATAAAAATGTGGTTCAGGCAACGCGTATTCACTGCATGCATAACGTTAGCCTATTTATAACAAAACAAAATGTAAAACTCAACTCTTTTCGTTTAAAAATATTAAACATATGGTACAGGCAATATGTGCATTTGTACTAAACAACAAATGTTGCAGTAAACAACATTACAGTGATCATCCTCACTGTAATACAATTAAAAATTACAGAACTCAAACCAGTTTCTTTTTGTTATATTTCAGTTTTATTGAAACTTACACTCAAAACTCTTTTGACTTGGGTGAGGTAGCCCCTTTCTGTAAATCTGTAGTGAAGAACCTTGATTTTGAAAGGATTATACATGCTTTAATTTCTGTATGACTAAATCATTGTAACTCACTATATGTGGGTGTTAGCCAAGCACTGTTAAGCCATCGTCAATTGGTTCAAAATGCGTCTGCTAGACTTTTATCTGTTTCTCGTAAAAAGCAGCATGTAACACCGATTTTAGCCTCACTTCATTGGGTCCTTGTGCAGTTCAGAATTTATTTTAAATTATTGAATTTTGTATATAAAGCATTGCATAACTTGACCCCACCATACGTAGTACATCTTCATATACATAATCCATCTAGGTCTCTCAGATCAGCAAATCCGATGATCCTAGACATCCCAAGGACCAGATTGAAACTGAATGTTGATCGGGCATTTGCAGTAGCAGCTCCAAAGCGCTGGAATAATCTACATTTAGGTTATTTTAAACGAAACCTGAAATTACATTTACTTGAATTAGCATTTTGGTTTGTTTGCAAGAGGCTCTGAACAGATGTTAGTCTGAAAGTACATTTTTATTTGTGGAATTTTATTGTTTGATTTTACAACACATTGGTCAACATTACGTTGTTTTAATTGTGCTTTATAAGTAAAATAAATACATTTAAAAAATCCATTAATTGGACAGAAATTCTAACCGTACTAGAGTTCGTTTGGAACCGGACCGGGACCACCTCTTCAGGTCTCGGTACGGTTGTTTGGTCCGGACCCGAGTGCGATTGATGTATTCACACCTGCCAAAAAGATCCGCACCAAGGGGGGGTGAACACTCCCATCTGAATCCTGGTGCACACCAAACAAGAGGACCGAGATGCTGAAAAGATGGGTCTTGCACCACTTCCAAATGAACTTGGGCGGTTGGAATGAAATATGAATGCAACACGGACCGAAGACATGTAAACAAACCAAAAACAGGACATGATGTCACAAGATGCGACCCTACAAAGGACAGAGTGCTCAAGCATACCTGTTTTTTTCTCATCATAGTCGTGATGTTGCCCATCGCAGTTCGGTACAGGCATCAGAAATCCGACCATTCGGGTTATGAACAAATCCCAATGCCTTTAGGTTCGGTATCAAAATGCCAATGTGAACGCTAAGTGCACCAGGACTAACTCCGAACTAAGTGAACCAAACTACAAGTGTGAACACATCTTTAACTACAATGTGGACCAGACTTTTGGTCTCTATAAAAGGATATATGGGATACTATAAGTGTTAAGTCTGTTTTTTTTTTTATATAAAGTATTCTGCTTTTAAACCTAACTGTATTTGTGTCTTCCTCAGAATGACCAGGTTCTTCAGGGGTTTTCTGTGGATAAGGGTGAGTTCACCTGTCCCACTGTGTCGTCAGTTCGCCAACAGTGTTTTGCCCTGTCGTCCTGGGCGTGGCATAGAGACGGGCGCCTGGCACACTCCCAGTAACAAGAGCCTGTCCACACTGGTGAAGGAAGTGGAGGACCTTCAGGAGCAGCTGGGCATTTTCCCAGTAAGCGCCAGCGTAAAGCAGAGAGATCCCATACTGGTATTTATTAGAGCGCTCTCCCCTCCCCTCTTTTCTCTTCTGTTCATCTCATCCCTCCATCCTGATTCAGAGTAAGGACTGGTGTGCCATTCACCTCCATGTGATCTTTCATGCCCCACCAAATATTGTTGGGGTTTAACATCTCAAGCCAGTGTCATAGACTTGCATGTCAGGTCATTAAACTCACGCCTTCACAAATCTGGTGTTTTTTCCTTTTTCACAGGCGGAGTCCAACCTGAGTAAAGAGATGGAATCCGTTATAAAGGACATTAAAAACACCACACAGAAAAAATACATGGATTACGGGAAGAACCCAGGATCACCTGACAACGACTTCCTGTTCATGTACTCCGTGGCCAGGTGAGAAAGAGCATCTATGTAAGACATTGCACAGTTTTTCCACTTTTGTTTTATGGGTCAGTGTTTTTTTTGTAAATGGCATCTTTTTAGTTGTGATTTGTTCTTCAAATCACAGTTTTCTTTTGTTTGTATTGTTCAGTGTTTAGTTAGCTTGTTCTTCCTTCTGTTGTTTCTTTCACTGTTTGTGTGTTCTCTTGTTCATTCTTTTGTTTGCCTGTGCTTTGGTTCATTTGTTTTCCCCCCTTATTTCATTTGTTCTATTGTCTACTCTCTCATTCATTCTTTCTTGCTGTCTTTTCTATGTTCCATTCTTTTATTTGTGTTCATTCTTTATTTCTCTCTCTCTCTCTAAGGACAAATCTGGAGTTAGAGTTGGTTCATCGTGGGGGGGATCTGTGCAGTGGGGGGGCCAGTGCTGCCGCCAAACGCTCCTGTCTCAGTGAGTTTCTCTCTTTTTCCCTCTCTTTTTGTTTTCTGAGTTTAATGTTTGTTGGATATATTTTGTTTTGCTTTTTTTTTACATTTATAGATTGTTTTCAGTGTACAATTTGAGTGACAAAATGTCAACATTTCCAGAGAATACTAACAGCTTTGTTAGTGAGTAATGCAGAATTAAGGCCCTTGCACACTGAGTTAGAAATTTTCGTATTCGTGATTCGGTGGCTCTGATTTGTCCAAACACCATTCAAACTGCTTGGTACGGATGCGAAAAACGTATTTTTTATGACGGACGAAATGTTCGGAGGCAGTGTGCAAGCTTGATAGACATAACGTTAGGTCGTATTTATTTTGTAACGTGTGAAAATTGTGGACGCGAATTTCGGGTTTGTTCACAATTGTGGTTCTCTTGGTTTTTCTGGTTCGGTCCCAAAAAAAAGAAGAAAATAATACATTTAGATGCACACTGTTCACTATGATGTTTTTGAATTGCTTGAAATATGATTGGAATCACTTGAAAAAATTTAAATACAGTAAAGTGCAACATGTGCAGTGCAAGTCTGTCATAAAGACTAAAATTATAATGAGAACATTATAATTGTGTGCTTGAGACATGGTGAGACTTTTTGTTTGAAAAATTTCATCCAATCATCATCCAATATATTGGTTATTGGTTATGTTATGCCTAAATTTATACATGATTAACTAACTGTATTTTTCTTTGTACATTTCTGAAATGCACTTTCTGTAAAGCTGCTTTGAGACAATGTGTATTGTGAAAAGTGCTATACAAATAAACTTGAATTGAATTGAATTGAATTATCGGCTTTCAAATATACATCGGCATTAGTTATCGGCATTGGCCAAAATTTTCATATCGGTGCATCCATACTTTTTAGGATTGCATCTTGTGACGTTACATCCTGCATTTGGTTTGGTCGGTCTCTGTCTGCTTCTGTGGTACCAACAGAGCAATCGCTCAAGAGTTTGTTTTAATCGAACCAAACATGCGAATTATGAACACACTCTTAATGTCATATTTTATTTAAGTATTTTGTATTTTCAGCATCTAAGGGCCCGTCCACACGAAGACGCGTTTCACTGTATACGTATACATTTTTTATCGTATTGGCGTTTCGTCCACACGGATCCGGCGTTTTCGGAGAGTGAAACCGCTATTTTTTGAAACCGGGTCCCAAAGTGGATAAATCTGAAAACGACGCCCCTGCAGTTTCGTGTGGACGGCCTATCCGTATATTTTGTGAAACGATGATGTCATCACCCCACGTGTCGACTAGTCAGACACGCTAAATCAGTAGCCATAGGCCTACCACACAAAACAACTGCGACTACTTGCTTGAGTTCATGCTTCAGAAGCTACTCGAGCCTCTTTTATTTATTTATTTGTGTATTTATTTTAATTATTTGATTGAATTTGATTATTATTCAAAAAACGCACCTCTGCCCCTTCATGCTCACCGGTGAAGGCGTTCGCTCCGACATTACATTTCTCTGTACTGTAGGCCTAAATGTTGTAGCAATTAAAGAAAAGTTAGTTTCATATTTATGATTAAATAATGTTATTTTTTTCCATTTCATAGTTGATTAGGCCCTATAAGTGAACAGCGTGAGTAAGATGCGCAATATCGAGACACATCATTTTGACCACTTCATTAAGTTTTGTTTTGTCTTCATTAAGTTTTGTTTTGCCTTTCTTTAAAGTGAATTTCGTTTTGTAAAAATTATATCTTAATTTTAATCAATGTTTTATTAACGAATTGCATGGATAGCAGACAATAGCCTATATAATCAGGACATGAGGCGCCGACGCAATATAAATTGCAACGCACGAGAACTGGAGCTTGTCTCATAAATGAACAGAAACTCAGAAATACCTATACTTAATGTCTACTTTTAAACAAAACAATTCAAAAAGAAAAGTAACAGACAACTCTAATAATCCGTATGAAGTGTGCATTTCTCTCTATAGGCACCTTCAAAACACTGTGAAGGTGGCGAGTCAGCATCGTCACACAAAACACTAGTTTATTAATAAACAATTCAAATGTCTCCTTGCTATAGGCTATTTGACACATTCATAATAATTAGGCTATTTGCCGTTTTTTTGTGGCAAGCTTTATGCGTCTGCAAACTAATCGACCATCGTGACTCATCCTATAAATGGTACAAAATAGGGATGACTCATCCCTATTTTGTACCATTTATAGTTTTTCATATTGTTCAATAAAGTTCTTGGTAAAAAAGAAAAGAAGCTACTGTGCCTAATATTACTGTATATTATTGTATACAGCGCGCAAGGTTTATGCGCAAGTCTTCTTCTGTGTTTTTAGTGTATCTGTGTCAGAATTACAGCCCCTCGTACTGGTCTGGCATATATACTACACCGTTTTCAGTCGGTTTCAGTGGTTTCGTGTGGACGCAGATATTTCTTGAGACGACCCCGTGTTTACGGAATTTTTTTTTAGAACGAGGAAAAAAAAAGATCGGATAGGGAACGCACCGGCTTCGTGTGGACGTGGCCTAACAGTGCCCACTTGGCAAATGTTGTCAGTTCCAAAATCCACATCAGCATTGATCATTGAAAATAAGCATGCTCACTTTTAAACTCTTTTGTGAATTGAGTAAATGTATTCATTCTATAACAGCAGTTGTGTGTATGTTTCATTTGCTATTCTCCGTATGTCAGACACACTGCTCTTTAGATATGACGTTGACCTTGAATGTGTCAGCCACTGGTCCTGAACTTGTTACACTTTCAACTTCAGTAATCTGAAGTTCATTGTCTTCAATTTAGTGTTCAAGGATACAAAGAGTTCATTGATAGGGCCTTAAGGGGATTCAACCTTGCAGTTACCAGCCTTGAACCTTAACAACTACACAACGCCACCGCAAATGAAATTTCCCAAGTGGACTCTACTGTCCATGATTCAAATGGGAACGGACTGTTCTAATTTTTCAGGAATGGCATTCTTCTGGGATGATGGACTGTGCAGGATATATATGTATTCTGATGGACTGGATGCAAGGAGAATATTGAGACTGCTGTTGTTGGATTTTTGCAGTCAAGACCAGTCAATCGACTCACATCCACACACTGGCTCTGTATAAATGAGTGTGTGTGCAGACTTTGAGCTGTTATGAAAAACTCCTGACACTCAAGCGCAGCTGAAGAGATTTCACACTCCAGCAAAGCAGTCATTCTCTGAGCTACATTAAACACACATCCATAGAGAGGGCCAGATTTACTCTTTCTCTTGCTAAGCTCTAATGTACTGAGACTAAGAAAATAGAAAGTGTGGACAAAGAAAGAAAATGTGAGTGGCTGTGCAGAACTCACCGCCATATTGTTAGTGTTGCGAGTGGTTGTTAGTAGGGATGTCCCGATCAGGTTTTCAATCAATCCGAGTCATGGAATATTGACCCGATACTGAGTCTCAATCTGATACTTGTATTTTCTTAGTGTTTGCACACTTAAAGTACATTAAAGTTATTAAAATCAAGCCAATGTGTGCACTCTAAAAAATACTGGGTTGTTTTAACACAATTTTGGGTCAAATTTGGACAAACCCAAACATTGGTTAAATTTTAATTTAAAATGTAACTCACCTTTAGGTTTGTCCATATTTGACCAAAGTTGGTTTGAAACGACCCAGCATTTTTTAGAGTGTGCAGAGAGTTCTCAGAGGCGCCAATGTAAAAAGGGCATCTGTCACCAAATTATACAGTAATTATATTATAGGCCTATATTCTGAACACACACAACACACACACACACACACAACACACACACAACACACACACACACACACACCACACACACTGCTGTTCCAAAGTTTGAGATCGGTACGATTTTCTTTTGTCATGTTCACCAAGGCTGCATTTATTTGATTAAAAACACAAAAAACAGTAAGATTGTGAAATATTACAGTTTTAAATAACTGTTTTCTATTTGAATATATTATAAAATGTAATTTATTACTGTGATCAAAGCTGAATTTTCAGCAACATTACTCCAGTCTTCAGTGTCACATGATCCTTCAGAAATCATTCTAATATGCTGATTTGATAACCCTACGAGGAATTTTTTTTCCTAACAAGCTATATCGCTGCTGACTTCAGTAACCCGGATGAGTCTGTGTTTTCTGTTTTCAGCGGTTGTTAGAGGAATAACATACTGCCGGATGGCGCAATTGACCAATCAGAATCAAGTAATCAGACAGACCATGGTATAAAAATATCACACCTGTCCAAAAATGTCCATGAAACTGTACAGAACAATTTACATGACGAAGTTTAAAAGTTAAGGTTATTGATTTGCTCAGATGAAAGTGGCTTGTTAGTACTTGCCTTAGATAATGACTAAACTAGAGGACATCTGACAGCAGTGGAATAGAACAGAGGGATTCTGGGATGTATTTTGGAGAATTCGAGTGTCATTTGATGTAAAATGTTTCTCTGCATGTTAAGTGTAGATTGGAGGTCATTCACTTTTGCCAGTTGAACATCTAAGTCTCTCTCTCGCTCGTGTTTCGTGTCTGTGTGTGATTGATGGCGTGTGAAGAGGGCCGAGTGTGCACACTATAATCACAGGTGTGTGGAGACACAAGATCAATATGGAGCCGTAGAGTGTGTGTGTGTGTGAGGATAGGCGATGGAGAGACAGATGTGAGCGAGGGATAGAGCGATGCAGAGATCAGTTTCAGCTGTCAGGCTTCATTGGGAAATGGGTAGAAACGAGGATGGAGGAATGGAATAAATATCTGAAGATCTCTCATATTTCCTTGTTCCATTCATGTCTGTGGTTTAGAGGGCATTCAGATTTTTAACAACTAAAACGTATTGCTAGTTGTCCGAGACATTAGGGAAGGAGACAGATCCTAAAAACGTATGTAAGGACCGTGCAATAGAGCGACTATAACCCTGTCTTTGTGTAAGAGTCATTTATGATAGTTTTACTGTTGGGTGAACTAGCCGAAAATGTGTTTTAGCATGTTTGAACTAAAAAATAAACAATCTTAAACTGTTTTTGAGACTCCCAAAGGTGTTCTCAAGATGGTGAGCTGATAAGTTATTCATAACTTAGTGATCGCCTGTAGGTGGCGCTATTGCTCTTATTACGTTACTGTCTAAATCACATGTGTAGGTGAACACAAACTGTTCACCTACACTAGATGTCCTGCTCACAGAAATAGGTTAATGAACTTCCATTTTTAGAGTGGATGAGTGTATGCGGACATACGCTTCAGTCATCTTAGGCATGCTGGGAATAGAATGTAACGTATTCAAAAAATGTATCACGGTCTCCACAAAGATATTAAGTAGCACACCTGTATTCAACATTGATAATAAAAATAAATGTTTTTTTGAGCATCAAATCAGCATATTAGAATGATTTCTGAATGATCATGTGACACTGGAGTAATGATGCTGAAAATTCAGCTTTGTTCACAGGAATAAATTGCATTTAAAAATATTTAACAATAGAAAACAGTTATTTTAAATATCAATTGTATTGCTTCAAATAAATATATAATATATTTCATCAAATAAATGGTTTATTAAAGCTTGCAGGCCCTAAGCTTTAAAAAACGGTAGTGTATATGCAGTATAAATACTGCAGAAATGGTACAAGTTGTATGAGATTACAAACATAGCCACATGTTCTTCTTGTCATCATCTTTGAAACCTCATTTGGACGAATGAGGTCTAATGTCTGTCACTTCGTCCCACACACCTAGAGGCTTTACGCAAACTCCATTTATCATGTGACACACACTAACACTAACACTGTGTGTGTGTGTGTGTTCTGTCTGTTTCAGATCAGCTGTTTCATGTGCTGGCCATGCACATGCGTCTCTACAGCATAGATTCAGCATACAACCCCTGGACCAGACTCACACAGACCACGCACAGCAGAGAGCCTGAGTGAGTACACACACACACACACACACACACACACTCACTTGTTTCACTATATTAGTGAGAACTTTGACTTCCATTGATTTTATATCAGGTTAATGCTATTTTCTATGACCTAATCCGGGTCTCTCCTGAACCTACACATTACAGCAATGTGCAAAACACTCATTTTACAGTTTTTCTCGATTGCTAAAACACATTTCTTGAAAGCTGCTCTCCTTTTCTCTAAACTGTGAACACAAAACACAATTTTCAAGCTACATTCACAAAACCTCAGACTCTTCTTGCAAAACCAAACTTTCACCTCAAAACAGTTCAATCTGTGCTCAAAACTGAACTATGTTGTCAAATCGTTGCCCCGAGTCAATCAAAATTAAAAACATACAGAATAGTCACTAAACACTACGTAGAAAAATAGAAAACACAATGCTCAGGACATGAAGCTGGAGAAATAAATGTTTATTGTTCACTGTAGGCTAAATGCATGTTGCAAAACAAAAAAAAACCTGTGCATTTAGCACTTGTACAAAAAGACAAAACAGAAATCTTGTGCATTTACACGTAGCACTTGTAAAAACAAACAGAAATCTTATGCGTTTGCCACTTGTGTACAAGTAAGCCCAAAATAAAGTACAAAAAAATACATGGAATACTAGGCCTACAAACAGTTAGACCAACCCTCCATTACAATACTACAGTACATTGGTACAGTGATGTACTGAAACATATATTTACTTACACATATACATATATATGTACATTATATATGTACATATATAATTATACAAACATATAATTATTACTGTTCTTTGTCTTCGCTGACCACCTCGACCTCCTCTCAAACTCTTCCTCTCAGATTTCTATCCATTGTAGGGCCTCACAAACCAGTGCTCTCTGAACTGGCTTACTGTACATCATTAGCCACAAGTGTGATCAATTTTGAGTTGTTGTGTTCAAGTGGTGACACATGTGCTTTAATTGTGTTTGACTTTTGTTACCTGTGCTCACCATTATGCAGCACGGGTGCATCACAATGCAAAATGTGTTGACAAGTTGTGTCTAAACAGGTGAAAAGTGCTTATGGTTTTGCCAAAAGAGTGATTGATTCAATCAGAGGGTTCAGGCAACTGAGCATTTGGTTCAGACAATAGGGTTTAGTGTTTTAGCAATTGAGAAAAACTGTAAACAAAAACATCCTTATAAGCCTAATCTCGAGTTTTAAACCGCTGTTCTCATGTTATTTCACTATATTAGTGTGGACGTTTTGCCCTCACAAGTATAGCCAAACGTACACACACATTTCCTGAACTGATCCTGATCAGAGATCAATCCTTTTTATTAGGGATGCACCGAATATTCGGCCACCGAAATACTTTTATCACCGAAACAATACGGCCGAAATGTTGTGATGATGTAAACAGAAACCGCGACCTGCACGTGCTTGTCTGAAGCAACATGTCTGCACGTATTTCAGTATATCTGAGAAAGACTCGCCACGGACAGCGATTTGCAAAACATGTAATGCCGAAAATCCAAACATTCCGATCGCTACGCTGAATATGAGCGGCACAGAAAAGAAAAACGCCTCCGACGCGCGCGTTCATCGACATTGTCAGCGCGGTGTTGGACAGATTTGTGCAGCGGTGTTCCATGATGAGGGAGAGAGAGGGACGAGCGAGAGGTAGTGCTGCACGAATGCGCTACGGCGCTGCAATCAAATACGATTTTAAATGGGCTTAGTAAAAATATTGTGTACCAGTATGCTCAGTCTAACCGCACAATGGATCGTAGTAGTCATACAGAGAAAAATTTAAAATGCACTTGACCTAAATGCACTTTGTTTTTATGAGAGAACATTTAATTTTAAAACCTTTCTGCAGGCCAGTAGGCCTGCACATTATTATTTAATGTACAGAGTGGGGTCAAGTTAAACATTTTAGTTTGAATTTTATTTTATACTGTGCATTGTTGCAATGTGCTAAATAAACAGTTGAATAATTTGTAATTGAATAATTCTTTGAAACTTTAATATTAATTTATGCAATTGCAATGCCTTGATTTTAGTAAAGTTAGTACACAGTCATAGCCATAAATGCAATGGTACTAATAATTGGCATAATTTCTTTCGGTTTTTCGGTTTTCGGCCTTGGTTTCCTCTTTTTCGGTTTTCGGTTTCGGCCAAGAATTTTCATTTCGGTGCATCCCTACTTTTTATGAAATCATGTTACATTTCTGAACCCATGCTGTAAAACTGCACTACCCATAATCCTACAGAGAGATCCTGCAATCAGAGAATTCACTGTAATTGTGGAATTTTGACCAAAGAACTTGTGCGAGCGCTTACTCCCATGATGCATTGGTAGTAAAATAATTGTCTTCCTACATATGCTTCCATTCAAAATGTTGGACTGCTATTCAGCAAGGATGCATTAAATTGATCGTTTATAATGTTACAAAAGATTTCTATTTCAAATGAATGCTGTTTTTGTGAACTTTTTTTTCATCAAAGAATATAAATGAATCGGTCTATTAATTTCAACATTGATGATAAAAGTAGTAAGAACTGTTTTTTTTGAGTATAAAATCATCATATACTGATTTCTGAAGGATCATGTGACACTGAAGACTGGAGTAATGATGCTGCAAATTCAACTTTGATCACAGGAATAAATCACATTTTTAAATGTATTCAAAAATACATTATTTGTCCAAAACCATTTTGTACACTAGTGTAGATTTTTTAAGTACAATGTCAATACATTACATTAGCATTTACTGTGCTGAATTTAATCATTTATTTAATTAATTAATTGAATAAATACTGTAATTCAGTAATGAAAATCATGGACACCATGTAATTACACACATATAATTGCAGTAGCTAAACTTTTGAAAGGTAGTATCTGAATGTTTTAAAATGTTCTGGTTTTAAAGTTCTAATTCATTTCAAAATCACTAGTTTTATATTTATTCACAAAGTTTTGCACAAAACCCCCCCTGTGAGACCAGTAAAGTCTGATTCACAAACAAATTATTATATTTTATCAGTCAAAAGACTCAAATGTGACTGAATATAGATAGCAGTACACAGACACACAAGAGGTTTGCTCCTATAAATGGTATTGTATTTAAAAAATAAAAAACATGACACAGTTTGCTAAAAGAAGTATTATTGTTACTCGCGCTGGCTTTTATGGTGTTGCTGCTGCATCTTTTTGAAAGATAGAGAGAGAGAGAGACATTAGAGCAAATGGGGTTTCCATAGATACCAATAACTGCTGCATCTCGCAGATGATGGTGTGCAGCACTACATGTCTTGAGTGCTGGGTTTATGGCTGTGTGGAGGTTACTGCTCATCACGTCTCCTGTTTAAAAGGCACTTAACACTCTCGGGCTGGCTAAGTGGCCTCATTTCTCCTGCGTCCGGGCGGTAACAGTGTTTTCACCCGCGCGTGCGTCTCTTAGGACTGTTAGCCGGGCTGGACTCCGACTCCGAGGGGAGGCAGATGTATTTATAAATGCCTTGTTTAGGGGCTTTTGAAGAAAAACTCTGTCACTAGAACCCTCGGGCACATCCGCTGAGTTATTAATACTAGAATATTAGAATAAAACCACTGCTGTCCCGGTTTCTGCCAGCCCGTAATCACTTGTCAAACAGAAAAAAGATTATCTGAGAGTTGTGTTTGGACAGTAAAGTCATTGAATGTCATTGTGTGTGTGTTTGAGTGAATTATTTGAGTGTTTGCATTCGTGTCCAAACACAAAAGCTCGGTTCAGATTTCTGCTCTAATGGACTCAGTCCCACACGCTCAAATAGTTTAAAATATAAGTGAATACATAAATATTTGCTGTTCTGTTTTCTTTTATATTTTAATTGCGGTCTTGATTTTTTTTTATATGTAACCTGCCCACCTACTGTACATTTACAGTCAAATTGTATTGAAAGGTTTTGAAGCCTCATGAATATTCGCCCACAGTGATGGTCCTGTTGTTACATAATAATGTAAGTTGTGCTGTTGTGTGTCGTCTGTAGATCACATAGTTTCATGCACCTAAGTTAAAAATGCTCATATATCATGTGTTTTGTGTTTCTCTCTACAGCATTTAGTGTTGTACTGTTGTATGATTGTGTGTTTTGTGTGCAGGTTCTGTGATGATGAACGTCCTGAAGTGCCCATGCTCTTCAGAGATGTCCCGTCCCTCCTCATCATCTTCATCCTCACCATGCCTCAGCCTTTACGCAAAGGTAACACACACACACACACACACACAAAGTAACATGAAATCACAAATACTGTTCATGTTTATACCACACAATAAATGATGACGAAAGACACATGAGAGCATATTACCATGATGCTCTCTGCTACACTAGATGCACTGCACTTAAGAAAAACATCTTCCTCTTTCCCCTCACACACACTTCACGTGTGAGTTTAGTCTTTAGATGGGCCAGGACTGTCTTGGCTAATCACGAATTATTGATCGACTCAAATAAGCAGCATCATGTGTTTTGTCATTGTGAGCAGAGGATCGATTCGGGTCCATCAGTCTGAAGACACACGACAATAAAGCTGGTATTAGAACAGAAACGGGCTGTGCATGTGTTAGAGAATAGTTTAGTGCTGTCACAAAGAAACGTGTGTGTATGTGTGTCTCTGGAGGATGTTAATGGAGTGTGTGTGTGTGGCTTTTCATCTCACAACCGTTCTTAACACCTGCTACATGAACTCAAGGGCTAATTACACTCTCCAAAAAAAATCAAATGTCCTTTTTCTGTACGGTCACATGATTGATTTTTGTGTCTTAACAAAAGCCCCATGATTCTCTTGAAAGCTCTGCTGTCTATAGAGCTGTTTGAGTGGGTGTCTCTCTGTGCATCTTGTTATTGGAACAGATGCTTTTATTAAAGGATGCAGCTGACATTTTTACAGTGTGGGAGGACCAGAGTAAAAGTTTAAGAATTGATCGAATGATATTGTAGTAGTTATTTCCTCACTTTTATCTGTAGACTTAACAAATATGCCGTCTACTGTAATTAGTGTATGAACATAATGTGTGAGGAACAGAAGTCCAGTTTAAATTGTCCTATTGTCTCAAGGTTTCGGGTCACATTTAATTTTCATATCTTCGGTGTTGTCCACTGCCTGGGAATATATTGAACGATGCATTTTCAATGTACACTACCGTTCTCGACATTGATAATAACAATAAATGTTTATTGAGCATCAAATCATCATATTAGAATGATTTCTGAAGGATCGTGTGACACGAGTAATGATGCTGAAAATGTACCTAGAATGTGCAACAGTCATAATATTATGCAATATGAGTGAAATAAAATGTTGAAAATTAAATTAAAGAGAAAATCTGTATTAATTTCATGTTGTTTAAACATAAGATGCTACATCTTGTGTTGATGACACCCATGTTGTGTTTGTGTGCAGAGCACTTCACGTGTGTGGTGAAGGTGTTGTACAGTCTGCAGTTCACACAGGCTCTGGCCGCTCTGTCCATCAGATTCAGCCGTGAGGAGAGACTCGCCTGGAGCAACACAGGAGCTGCCAAGAAGGTGCGACCAATGAGCCTAACATCACAGCCATCTCAGCCAATCACATCCAGCCAAACACCAATCAAAAACTTTCTTAGGCATACGCCAACCAATTGACTTCCATGATTGATTACCACGCCTACTGGTGTGCCCGTCAAACAAAATGACAGTCCCTTTATGATTTTGGTTAAAAAAAGACTTCATTATAGTCTTTCAATATCACGGATATCACAGAAGTTAAAATGAACAAAGGTCAATGTCAAATAAGTCTGACCCAACAGTCTGATTTCAGGAGCGGAGTAAACAAAACTTAATTTACTAACAACTCTGGGCACCTAGTATCTGAATTTCATGTTCCACAACAACATACCATAGTTTAAAGAATTTGCCAAAAAAAAGGGGTTTGTGTGTGTCTGACAGTTGACAAAATGGCTGATAGCAACCAAGCTTTTCAGTGCAGTGATTTGATTGGCTATTTGGGCTATAAGTCATTCACCTGTCGTTAGGTCAATTATAGCAAGGATGTGTGTTGTGGAACTGCAATTATAATCAACAATATCGAACACAGTTAATGATGTAGGCTGTCACAATGGCGCGTTAATGCAGAATTCAACTGATCTTTTGTCATGGGTGTGGATACTCATTGTTTATTTTACAGCAGCTCAATCCAGTCATATTCCAGAGCAGAACTATACATTTTATAATGATTAAATTGTACATTAAAGGGATAGTTCACCCAAAAAAGAAATTTCTGTCATTAATCACCCTCATGTCGTCCCAAACCGGTTAGACTTTCGTTCATCTTCAGAACACAAATGAAGAACTTTTGGATTAAATATACCGGTAAGAGGTTTCTGTCCCTACATCGACAACTACACAACTACCACTTTGACACTTCAAAAAGTTCATAAAGAGATTGTTACACTAATCCATATGAATTGAGCGGTTCTGTCCAAATTTTCTGAAGAGACTCGATCGCTTTATGATGAACGGATTTAGCTTAGGCTTTTATTCACATATAAACATTCATCAACTCTACATCAGTTGTGGTGTAGACAGAAGCTCACGGAAGCTCAAGCATGTTCGCTTGAGGTGCGAGAACCAATGAGGTTCATTCTCGTGTTAAGGCCATTGCACACTGAGTCCGAAATTTTCGTATGCGTTTTTTCGTATTTGTGATTCTGTGGCTCTGAATTGGCAAAACACCATTCACACTGCTTGCTACGGATGCGAAAAACGCAGTAAATCGAACCCGATCCGATTTTTTTTATGACTGAAGAACGTTTCGGAGGCAGTGTGCAATGGCCTTTACGCAACACAACATCGAAGATGAACGAAAGTCTTACCGGTTTGGAACGACATGAGTGTGAGTAAATGATGACAGAATTTTCATTTTGGGGTGAATTTTCTCTTTAAGACTCTTACGATAAGCTAATGTTATTAAGAGAAAGAATGTGTTATTGGCCCTCAATCCTGTTTAAGGGGTGATGGCAATAATCTTCAGAAAACCCAGAGCGAGGAGCTACTACAGGAAGTCCTTCAGATAAATCGCTCTCAGAGGTTCATTAGCACAGAAGAGATCATTAGCAATGCTTCTGCATTCCATTAAATGTCTATTTTTGGTGTAGAGGGGCTTTATGAGAAATAAATGGACTAAGGTGAAGTTTCATGTCATCAGTCAGACTGCTTTAATTCACATCTCTCTCTCTGTCAGCAATTTGCAAAAGCAATAGAAGTTTCAGACAATGTTTAAAACTTCTATTGCTTTTACAAATGGCTGACTGTTTAAAAAAACACACAGGGTGTTTCAAATCCTAGCAAGTCCCTTCCTAGACTGCAGTATTGGGTATTATTGGTGCATTTAATCCATTTGTGATGGCCAATAATGTTGTCTAGATAGTCAGCTCACTAGGTTTTGAAATTGGTTTCAATCCAGTTAGTACAATGACAGTGATTGCAGTCTGAAGGGAGTAAAAAGCACTTTTTTCTTTGCTTTAGTTTATAATATTCAATGCTACTTCAATACACAGAACATGCCAAACTCTGACAAATCATGGGAGTCGCTCCTGGGTCACGTGATCTCCGAGCTGACGAAGGCCAAAGATGTGTACGACACCAACTCTGAGGAAACATTCGTGGTGAGTCCTCTTCAACATCACGAAAGGACCGTACAGCACTACAGTAAAAGTGACATGTGATGGCCACATACTCAATGTGTCCTCTGCATTTAACCCATTCAAGTTAGTGCGGCTTACAAGTCTGACTATACCGTTATGACTGGATTTACAAAGCAAATTTATTGGACAAAAATGATAATTGAAGTCATTAACTTACAAATTCAGCATCAGTAGTAATGTGAATATGTAGTTCAGAGAACAGCAGGTTCAGATCCTTTTTAGTAAAGAAAAGTGTAAACGAGTATCCAAGGACCCATTGTGTCATGGGACAGTACATCCATTCACTTTCTTCTCTTGTTGTTTTGATAAGGCAGCATCATCACTCCAGTCTTCAGTGTCACATGATCTTTCAGAAATCATTCTAATATGCGGATTTAATGCTCAAGAAACATTTCTGATTATTATCAATGTTGAAAACTGTTGTGCTGCTTCGGGGTTTTTTTGTGAAAACCCAAAAATTGGAACAACAGTACGGAGAGGATTAGGGCCAAGTAATAAAAAAAATAAAACCATCTCGAGATTAAAGTCATTATAATGCGAAATTAAACTCGTTAAATTTCGAGAAAATAAAGTCGAAATATAATCTTGAGAATAAACTCATTACATTTCGAGAATAAAGTAGTTGTTTAGAGAAAAAAACTCGTTAAATTTTGAGAAAAAAGTCGAAATAATCTAATTAGTCGAAACACAACTTTATTCTCGAAATGTAATGAGTTTATTCTCAAGATTGTATTTCGATTTTTTTTTTTCTCAATTTAACGAGTTTTTTCTCGAAACACAACGACTTTATTCTCGATATTTAACGAGTTTATTCTCAAGATTGTATTTCGAGTTTTTTTTTTTTGTTTAATTTCACATTTGAATGACTTGAATCTCGAGATGGTTTTAGTTTTTTATTCTTGCTTGGCCCTAATCCTCTTCCATAAAACAGTGTATCATCTATACATAGATATTTTATTTAGAAGACAGTTTCGTGAGAATTAGCCATAGAAGAGTAATTATCTAGGAATATGCAGCTCACTGTTATTCTAGCCTAAAGCTTGTTCTTTCAAAGCAAATCATCTCTGAGGAAGATTTTGTGAGTTATCACCAGGGAACGAGCTGTTATTAATGATGTCTTCTCTGTGTAGTTGAGCTCCAGTGTGTGGTCTCCTCAATCCATTGAGTTCACCCTACAGCAGTTCTGTCTGCCCTTCCTGAGACTGTCCTGTTTACTGCAACACCACCTGTATGGAGACAGCTTACCCGGATGCCTGGTACACACACACACACACACACACACACACACACACACACACACATTTACATCACTCTCTAGATGTGGACATTACAGAGACTTCTACAGCTAGCTATAAATAATATAACCTAACTCTCACACCCTAAGGCCGTGTGTCCACCAAAGCGTTTTTAGCCAGCTGAAAACGCTTGACGCTCTGCTGAAAACGCCTAGCTGTGGGCGCTTGATAGCGTTTTGGCAGCGCAGCATTTTTTTTTTTTTTCAGTTGAGAGGCTTTGCTTGTTATGATACGGAATATCCGCGAAAGTGTTACTAGTATCTCATTTCACACATATTTTGTAGGGATGTCCCGATCCGATACTCAGGATCGGTATCGGCTCCGATACTGCCATTTTTGCGGGATCGGGTATCGATCAGACGAGGCCGATCCAAATCCGATATTGTGGGTATACTATTATGTGTTATTGTTAAGCCCACAAAAGGCACAAAAACATTCTAAAGTACCATAACGTTTTCGTGCACTCTATTATAAGTGTTCTGAAGCCATTATGTGAGAGAGAAATTAATATTTAAGTCATTAAATTCAAGATCACGTAAACTTTTCCCTCTCGCGGCTGTCAGTCATTCTCCATTCAGCATTCAAACAACGCGTCGCGTTCGGTTACAGTCATTGATGAAACTATCTTCAATGATTGTCTATGTTTTCGCATAGAACAACTTTATCTTGCTGGACGTATTGCTGCCTGTAACTCAATCGTGTTACTCTCTACCGGGTGTCGGACGCTGTCGGTTTGATCACAACACTAGAGTCAGAGCACTATAATTGTTCTTCACGCGCACAGTAACTGAAATCTAAAACTGTTAAAAGAAAAGGCTCAATAAACGATTGCATAGATAGATACTGTATAATACACTGTCCATCAATATGTATCTCCGTTGTGCTTTGAACTTTTCAAAGCGGACTCGACGCGCTGCGTGCTGTAACTCCACGTGGCTTCAAGCGCATCATTCTCCGCTCGGGATGCGCATAAGCGCTTTGTGCACTGTATTGGAGCCTTTCATATCATAATGCAGTGTCGCAATTAAAGCTTATTAACATTATTAATTATTAATGTTGCTGCCTCATTAAATAGCTGTGCAATACACTTAAAACATGTCTCAATTTTATAGCAGATTTAGCTATATCTAAAATAATTATCTTTTTCATTTTTGTTATCTTGTTTTTCATGAATGTATTTTACAACAATAAAAAGAGCAATGTGTATTATCCACTAATCTAGTTTATAATAGCATTTTTGTCATAGATTATGATCATATATTTTGGGGATTTGTTGTTTATCTTTATAATGAAGCTGTCTCTATTAGGTAGATTGTGTTTAACACACACACAAGAGTGATAATCAGTTTAACACACAGTTATAGAAATTCTACTTGATTTAAAAAACAAAAACTGTACTGGTATTTACAATGTAGAATGCTGCTGTTTAAATTGTTTTAACTTTAAACCTGTTGGTAGCTAGCTAGCTTTAAGTACTGAAGTACCTGTATTTTCTTTCATTTATATATATATATATATATATATATATATATTATATATATATATATATATATATATATATATATATATATATATATATATATATATATATATATATATATATATATATATATATATTATTTTTTTTTTTTTTTTTTTTTTTTTTTTGTAGTGTTTGAATAAAGGGTGGCAATCTTTCATAATCAACTGTTGTTGTGGACTATATAGGAGGTATATTTTAGGTGGCTAATTGAGAAAATTGCTATATTTTTTTATTAGTTTAAGAATAAAATAAAAATATCGGATTAATATCGGTATCGGCAAAAGCCAAAGCTGCGGCATCGGTATCGGAAGTGAAAAAGTGGTATCGGGACATCCCTAATATTTTGTTTCTGTGTTGATTCTATATTAAAATGTCGATACAATGTAATGTATTTTCTCTGGCTCTTATTTAAAATTATTCCGTTATAATGTTTGTTGTCGTCATCTGTTGACAAGCAGAATGTGACAGTTGGTCGGTGTGATATTTGTCCCGCCCCTCCTCCACTGTGATTGGACGGCTGGGTAAAAAGTGACAGTGATGAGCGCTGCGTTTTATCCAAAGTTGAACATTTTTCAATGTTTCAACTGGCGACCAGTAAAAACGCCGCGCGCTCAGCGCTTCAGCGAGAAAAAAACGCTCATCGCCTCGTTACGCTCATGGCGTTTAAAAAACGCGGTGCTCCCATTGAAAACAATTGGAAATATACGCCAGCTGCGTGAAAAAAACGCTTTGGTGGACACACGGCCTAAGAGGAAAACAAATATATTTATTTTAATGTTATACTGTTTTTCTAATGAATCCCCAAATGGAAGTTTTGAGGATTTAGCTCACTTCCCAGAAATGGTTAAATGGGTTCACACACACACACACACACACACAGTTGATACTCACTGCTGCCTCTCGCCACAGGTGGAGGAGGAGTTTTCTCTGCTGACCGGCTGTCTGAGTTTGACTGGTTCTGGTCAGTCCAGTGGATCCATGAGCAGCGCTGCGTGTCTGGACTGGAACTTCAGTGCTTTCGATCTGATTAACCAGTGGTGTTCAGAGGTCGTCGCTCTGTCCAGTACCCCCTCCCAGCAGTCTGTGGTCAGTATCTGTGTGTGTCTTGATTCTTTGTGACCCTGTTTTGTTTAATGTGTTGCTAACTTCAGTGTTTTAACCAATTGTTTATTTTATTTTATTACTGTTAACCACTGTGACCTAACCAAGCGTAACCAGCTTCAATATCATCATCTTTGATATTCAAGATAGCTGAGCAGGGTTTTAGAGGGGTCATGACATGAGAAATCAAATTTGCCTTGTTTTTTTTTTAAATATAAGAGGTCTTTGTACCATTATAACATCCTGCAAGATCCATAGCTTTAATCATCATCCTCATTATAAACAAAACATTTAATTTAATCAAGCTTCAAAACAATTTATTGCGGATCTGTGACATCACACTGGCAAAAACATTTGCATATGCCTGCCTCCAGAGCAAGACACTGACGAATCGTTATACATCATCACAATATAGTCCCCGCCCACTGGCGTTCAGTCGCTTAAACAGCTGGTTTGTATGTCTGTACTAGGGTTGGGTATCGGTTGGGTTTTATCCGATACCAGTACCTACTCGGTATTTTTTAAACTGTTCCGGTGCTTAAACGGTTCTTGAATCGGTACTTAAGAAAACGAAACCGCACACACTTTATCAAAAAATAATATTTACAGGGCCTTTTATTTACAGGTCCAAACTGGACACAATATTAACTTAAATCTTTAAACAATATACATAAAATAAAAATTCACATTTATATAAAATCAAATAAAACAATATTGCATCAAACAATGTAATAATACTGGAGATTATTAGAGATTACTAGCAGGGCCCAGAGCTTCCAACTCTCACACATTGACCGTGAGACTCACGCAATTGACCCTTTTCACACGCTCTCGCCACACATCCATTTTCTCACGCAGAGAAAAATCATGGACAAAGAGGACACTGAGACCGACAGACAAGACAGAGGTGGTTACTTTTGATATGGAACAAATCCACAGCTGTCAGATTCTGTCAATATTTTTACGAGATTCACACCACAAATAACGTTTTGGCTCTTTGAAATGTGACAGATCGCTGTAGCGCGTCAGTTCAAACGGCACGTGATACAGCAGCCTACAAATCCACTGCTTCTTAGCTACACAGCATTGAGTGAACCTATGAAAGAGAACATCTCTGGTTACTGGTGTAACATGTTCTCTCAATAGGGAAAGACACGCTGCCAAGCTCCTCATGCTGCCGACCAGCTTCCTTTTTCGGCAGAGAAATCTGAGGAGCAGATAGCGCGCGTGCGCCAACATATGACGACGTAAGTGCGTCGAGGCGGTGCCCGCACCATCAGCCAATGAATTGACTTGATTCTATATGGGATTCAGACTATCGGCACACCCCGAGGGCGTTCTGACGAGTAATTTTACACGTGAAATGCAGCCAAACCTTGCGAGCAAGAGCGCGCATGCGAGACAGAAGAAACTGTGCTCCAAACTGTGTAGCGCACGCACGGCGGAGAGGGAGAGAGCGAGAGACCGAGAGACCTTGCATGTGTGTGTGCCTAAATCAGGCACCGAAATTTTCATTCTTATTCTGTCTGGTTACTAGGGATGAGTCGCGATCTTCGAATAGTCGAATTGCGTTTGAAATTCGATCATAAAATTGCTTATTCGAATATCGTTATATTTTCGCGCAATTCTAATGTGACATAATTGACGGCGCGCCTACTGTCACAGATCGCGCAGCAGGGTATTTTCCTGTCGGGGACACAATGTGTTACTAACATGAATGAAACCCCCTCCTGCGCGATCTAGGATACCAGCGTTTTATACATAGTGTAAACAAACAACAGAAGGAGAGCTGTCGTGACCGTTACTCTGCGCCCAACAGAGGTGGGTTGTAGACTAACCTTTACTCTATGGTAGTAACCGTCTATGTAACAAAGTAGGCTACATTTACTTCACTACGTTGGGCGACGTTCCTCTCGTTACTTTATTTTAATGCAATACATGTTGTTAAATGCGTAGTTTGTTCATTCCAAGCGCGCTGTATCTTTTTTATGGGCATGAGCGATGCTCCATTCACAAATGAATCACTCTTTTGAGTCGATTCTGTTCAAAGACTTCATCAAACCAGTTGGCAGCTCTTTCTAAATCGGTTTGCGAATCAGTTGATCTGTTCAGTTTCCAGCACGCACTGAATCGTCTGAAGCGCTTTCAATTCACACTCGACTCGGAGTCATAACGGGAAGATTTAAGAACATCAAGAGCGTTGGATGAAGTGACCGAGGACCTACAGTTTAGTCTAGTGAAAGCAAATCTGCAAATGCATTATATTTTGCCAGCGATGAAGATGCTGTCTGTGAATGAATGATTCCACAGGACGATACATTCGAGTTCATTTCATTTTACAACCGAACGGATTATTACGCGACGATAGCACTACAAGTATGATGACATTATCTGTTTTTTGGACATATACATTAATTTATAGGCTACATTAACCCTTAGGGGTCGAAAACCGCATCCACGCGTTTTGCTGGATTTTTTCCTTATCAGTGCAAAAGAGAATCAAATTACTCTGTTGATTTTGATCTTAAATATAAGTGTTGTACATCATTAGATCCTGTTAAGTTTCTATTTTTTTTGTGGATACTCACAATAAAAACAAAGTGTTGTGCTTTTCGTCAAATAAAGAAAAATAAACATGATGCGCGTTTTAAATTGTCCCTGTCAGTGAGGTCCGTTCTGAAACGCGTCCGAAATATTAACTTTAACTCTCTCAATACTTGTCACAGAGATACGAGATATGTCTCTTTATGAAGCTGAGATTCTCTTCTTTTAAATGAAGTAATTTATTTAAAATATATATATTTACAGTTTATGTAATCCGTTTGAAACAAAGGAGAGTTACAGTTTTTTCGCTCACCCTTCATTATAGTTAATCAGGTGAGCCCGCCACACCCCCAGCGCTTTTGACATGGTAAATCTATGCATCACACGCGGCACGCCCCCCGATCAATGCCAAACACAGATTCTTCATCAGAGATTCACAGATAGTTCATCGCGTTTTAGGGATGGAAGCACGCTAACGTTACTCCTTCAGAGGATTATGGACAAATGGGAATAATTCACCTTTTTCTCAGTGGAATTTGAAACTCAGACGAAGAACGTTCCATTTTGAAGAACGAATTAACCCCGAGGATTCAAGTTCGGAGTAAGTTGTTTATAGTGTTTTATAATTCCTTTTCTGATCATAGAGCTCAAATGCATTTTCATATTTTGCATAGTAATTACCTCAACACAACATTCGTGTAGCAGCTAGGCCTATACGCTCGTGTAAACTTTTTAAATAACTGCTTAGGTTATAATGATTTAGTGAAATATATCGATCTGCGAGTGTTGTTTGAGTTCTTCTGTGGTCTAGTGGTTAGATCACTTGCCAACCGTGTTAGAGGGTACGGATTCGAAACTGCCCCCGGCATATTTTTTTCTCTCATCAAAACCGAATATGTTCATTAGTGGTACAGTCTACATCAAACACACACGTATATAGGACACCCGTTTGTGTGCATTTTATTTTGTGATTTCACCGGAATGAATAGTGTCCGCAATGGCAATAGATTGAAGAGCACGTCCTAAGAGCGAGTGAAGACTGCGCGTGCGTCGCCACAAGAGACTGTATCCATGACACTGATAGCAGGACACGAGCGCTCAGCTTGAGTTCAAAAACAAAACATTTTAGCTCTAGATCTCTTATTTAAGAGCGGATTAAATGAATGCTCTGCTAGTTAACTGGGGATGTTTTATTTGTATTAGGTACAGCCGTTCATTGAGTGTATCAGTAAATGCGTGCGGTCTATATGGGCCATAAACAGATACTCGCGGTTACGCGGTCTACCCATCAATAGATGTTTCTCTGTCCATCAACAAATACATTGTGCATCTATTATCATAATTGTCCATCAGTTTACTTTGGATAATGTGCTAAGAGTTTTTTGCTTTTGTTTTGTTGTGTTTACATCGTCACCATCAGTCTTCAGAAATCATTCTGATATACTTTTTTTTTTTTAAATCAATGTTGTAAACAGCTGTGCTGCTTAATTTTTTTTAACCTGTGATAGTTTTTTAGGATTCTTTGAATGCACTTTTTTTTAAATTTATATAACCACTATATAAGCAATATTTTTTTATATAAAATTTATATATATTATATATATATATATATATATATATATATATATATATATATATATATATATATATATATATATATATATATATATATATATATATATATATATGTATATGTTTTTATATATAAAAAACAAGTTTGGTCTTTTTATGTTTTTTTTTTTTTTTTTGAAAGGAAGTGTTAAGTGATATGAATGACTTTAAGTCTTTATGTTCTTAGGAAAGATTTCTATTTTGAATAAATGCTGTTCTTTTTAACTTTTTATTCATTAGTGAATCATTCTTAGTTCAGGCTGCCTCACAGCACCTTGATGGGCCATTAGACATTGGGGGAGTGTCTTTAGTCTTCCCAGGTGTAAATCACATTAATATTCATGGGCATTAACACTCCCACGCATACAGCACTGCTGACCCAAAAACTGATGTAAAAAAAATTCAAATCGTTATATTGATCTTTCTGAAAGAGTGGTCAGAATGATTTTCACTTCATTTTGAAGTAAAAATTCTAGCCTACAAGAATAGTAACTCAAAAGTATTATTTACAACTATTCAGTATGTGTTAAATGGCCTTATTGCGGTGACATTTTTTTTCCCAAAACGTACTAACCACGCATATTATTTTTTTTCTATAAAATGCAAACATGTACATCCATTTTGCTCACATATTATTGTAGCAGAGTTTGTGCTGAATACAGCAAATTTATATGTTGGCAAATGGTATGTTTTAAGTAGCTGAAATAAGCACAAATGTCAGGGCATATCAAAACACAGAAAGAGCCCCAAAACAGCTCAGACCCCTAAGGGTTAAATAAGCTACCATTGTCCACAGTTTATGAAGCAGTGGCATCACACGAATAGTTATGATTGTTTAACAATTAGGCTTTTGCAGTAACAAGGCAGGTTTGCATAAAATCATTATGATGACAATATTTTTTTATCGAACGAGCATCTGGTTTGGCGATGCAAAAACGGACTGTCGTGCTTATTGTTTTTTTCTTCTGTTATAACTACCGCGGTATGTAAAAAAAAAAATGACGAAAACATGTTAATTGTTCAATTAATAAACAGTTTGTTTGACAAATCGCTAAAGATGAAATTGGCCTCCCTTTCTGTCATTGTGAGTGTGCGTTTTTTTTTTTTTTTTTTTTTCGATCTTCGAACGATAATCGACTTTTGCTCCTCGATTTTCGAATGGCATTTTTGGCAGAAATTCACATCCCTACTGGTTACTACCGTTTACGTCGGAACCGGTTCCCTATTGGCACCGAGTTTCAGTACCCAACCCTAGTCTGTACAGACTTTCAGAAGAAACCCAGTGTCAGAAACAAGTGGATGGTTTATTTTAGTGGCGTCCCGGATCACGTCAGAGGATTATATGTTTGTTCAGAGCATTTGACTGCAGATTGTTTTGTAAATGAGGCACAGTGTAATGGAGAGTTCACAAAGAAACTTTTGTTGAAAGATGAAGCAGCCGACTGTTTTGGATCTGACAGCACAAACTGTGAGTAAATGATTACATGCTTTATCTGTAAATGATGGTTTTAATATGGATAATGTTCTCAAAACGCTTACTTGCCAAATTTTGCAACATAAGTGAATCTCAAGGAACATATTAAAATAAAAAATCCATGTCATGACCCCTTTAAACAGCAACAGTAGTTTGTAGTGCGTCAGTTCTCACAGTCTTGAATAAGAAGAATAAAAACTAGACTAACATTAGAAAGATCTGATAGATTGGATTTGGTTGGATGTTTTCCACTACAGTTCAAACGTTTGGGGTCAAAGGGGTCTTACTGACCACTTTGAACTTTTGGGGGAAAAAAAGTATACATGTATTAAATAATTTCTTATATTTAAAGGGGAAAGTGAAGTGATCTTTTCAATGTTAAAATATCTTCTCCAATCTTAAAGTTATAATTAAATAAAAAATTGTTACTGTCTTTTTTCATCTTCAAGTGAAACAGCTCATCTTAGGGTGAGACTTGATTTTTCCCATTGTGGATTGAATGGATCATAGAAAGTGGGTGTTTGCAAACTCAATGAAGGCAGATATGATTGCAAGTTTGCAGTCGGTTGTGGATTGGAACTCCATTGGACATTCGTATTGCCCACCCTGGTAATATTTTGATTGAAGAATAAAAGAGCACATGTTTTGTTTAAACAGAATAATATATAACACTGCAACATTCCATAAAAATGAATGGTGATTTCAGGATAACCTCAGTATGGAGAGAGAAATATAGGGTTTGTAGGTTGACTCCCCTGAAAAGTGTAGAAAAAACTGTGACTCTTGTCAAACATTGAGCATGGCCGACACATCTGACACTGATTCAACACTGGTCAAGATGTTACAAAGTGACAAGAGTTCCTTTGACTGACAGTGAAAGTGAATTAAATCTGGCATCTTGAGTGATTTTTCCGGTCTCTCTTCAGTCTCTGTTGGTTCAGGATCCGCAGTGGGCCGCCCCTCGCCTCCTGCACCTCCCAGACAATTACAACACCATCTTCCAGTTCTACCACAGGAAGTCCTGCACCAGCTGCGGTAAAACCCCCAAAGACCCCGCGCTCTGCCTGGTGTGCGGCGCCTTCGTCTGTCTGAAGGGGCACTGCTGTAAACAGCAGGGCGTGTGTGAGTGTGTGCTGGTGAGTGTGGAGCAAGCGCTGAAAGCTCGGTTTGAATGATCCAAACACTGATGATGCTGATTATAATTATATATTTTTTTAATCCGAAGCACTCCCAGCACTGCGGAGCAGCAACTGGTATCTTCCTCCTGGTAAACGCCTCGGTCATCATCATCATCCGAGGGCATCGCTTCTGTCTGTGGGGGTCTGTGTATCTGGACGCTCATGGAGAGGAGGACAGAGACCTACGGTAAACCTCTCGCTGCTCTGATGGACAGATATTGCATCTAGATTTCATTCTGAGGGTCTCAGTAGCAGGGTCTGAAATTTCATTTTCCATAAAGGGGTAATATCTGGCCCCTGGAATTGATTTCCAGGGTTTTTTTAGCATTATTTGTAAGGGCAATTTTAAGAATTAACATAATTTATTTGATCTATGTTGTCTTTCATGTACTAACATTTAACTAGTTACTTCAATCAAAATACTATAGGCTGTTAACAAAAAACAAATTAGGCTATAGGCTAAATTAGGCCAAGACTTATTAACATCAACAAAAGCCATCTTTACATTGCAAATGCAAAACAGAAGTAGCATCTGACATTTGTGTTTGTTTACTTGTGTTTAATACAGCTCAAAGGTGGCATGAATGTAGCTACTTCACTTTGCTTCGTACACAGAGTCTGGAATAGCATAATAGAGAAGTGTTTTCTCTCTCGCTAGGGGGCGCTTGTCTGAAGTTTAAAATCATTGGTTACCCGTAATACACTCTTCTTGTTCTTGCTTCAGTTTGAAAAACCCCGGAATGTTCTCCATAACAGAGCGAATTGAATCCCGTGTCTCGTTTCCCATTTCCGGTCGTTTCGGTTTTCGATTTCTCTAACCTACAATGTAAAACTCGCCGCTTAGCGTCTACGTCACGGCTCTCAGCCCGCCCTCTGTTCGTTGATTGGCCGGCTGTTTTCAGGCCGGAGGAAAACTGAAAGATAGGCTGCTATCTCAGACTGACTACAGGAGCGAAATGAAATTAGCGAAGTAGGAAGTCTGACGTAGTCAGGCTAGCATAAATGTACAGTACCTGTCAAAAGTTTGGAAACATTCATATTATTTTTGTATGTTTTTGATAAGTCTCTTCTGCTCACCAAGGCTGCTTTTATTTAATCAAAAATACAGTAAAAAGAGTAAAATTGCAAAAAAACTAAAATCATTTTCATACATATTATTGTGCATCATTACTTCAGTCTCACATGATCCATCAGAAATCATTCTAATATGCTGATTTGGTGCATTATTAATGTTGAAAACAGTTGTGCTGCTTAATATTTTTGTGGAAGTGGTGATACCTTTTTTCAGGATTCTTAGATGATGAATAAAAAATTCAATGAACAGCATTTATTAAATAGAAATCTTTGGAACACTATAAACGTCTTCACTCACTGTTTTCAACATTGATAATTATAATAATACATGTTTCTTGTGCAGCAAATCAGCATACATGATTTTTGAACAATCATTTGACACTGAAGCTTAAAATTCAGCTTTACATCACATGAATAAATTACATTAAATGTATTAAAAAAGCAAACAATTATTTTAAATTGTAATGATATTTCACAATATAACTTTTTTCACTGTACCTTTGATTAAATAAATAGAGCCTTGATGATAAGAGACTTTTTCAAAAATATAACAATTTAATGTTTACAAACTTTTTACAGAATAATTGCGGAATGTAAATAGCCTACAAAACTTATATAAATTATAATATTAATAAACAGGAACTCGTTACAGGATAGGGCTGCAATTTTATGACAAAAATCATTATTGATTATTATCTTGATGTTGTAATAATGATTATTAATATGAATAAAAAAGTTACAAAGCGGTACATCATATTCCGGCTTGAAAGACAAAACAAGCCAAGAACTGCTTTTGAATTAGTTTATTGCTTTTGTGCATTCAAAAACCAAAACTTTGCATTGGTTATTTTTGTAGCCTGAAAAACAAACCGGGAATAAATTCTATTCTTCTTATTATTAACATAAGAGCAGGCACGGCTATTATAACTTGATTGTGTTGAGGCTTCCGGTCTTATCCGCTTCATTATTTTAGCTGTGCAAAAACTTTCCGTAATGCTACTTGATATTGCAGACTATTGTTTGTTGTTATATTATTTTAATTTATTATTGTAGTCATAAACACATTGGTTTTTAGTGCAAATTATTTTGCCATTTACTGCTTTTTGTTATTTTTCCAGTTATTTACTATAGCGGCTAATGAATCAGAAGTACCCACACAAATAAAATAGCCTATTTCTGCGTTGCCACATAAGGAAGATGCAGAAAGCAAGCAAAGAACACTTAAAAGTAGTCCGGACTTCAGTTCAGTGCAAGTTTTCCAGTCTGATAAATGCGGTGTACCTCAAAGCTCTGTCCTTGGACCATCTTTGATTGTATAATATGTTACTCTGGAGAGGGCATTATGTGTTTATTTGAAAATGCATTAAACTGGATTATGTATTCTCGCAAAAATTCTTGTTCACTCAATCACTGAAGCAAAATGTATCTCTTAATTGTATTGCATCTGCTCTTTGTTGTTTATGAAGAGAAAATTCACAGTGTAGAATTTATTCAGAGGGCATGTGCACTGAACAAAATGAGAATGACATTTTCAAATGTGATTTATCTGAATGCCTCTGATTGGCCATTAAACTTATCTGAAACATGTAGTTTGTTATAATGCTGCAAAATGCTGTGTAAAAAACATGTACAAAGGAATCTGATGCAACGTGAGCAAATCTAAATGAAATGCCTCAAAGTAGAAAAAAAAATTGTTCACTGTGATTGCTGTGAATATAATATAATAGAATATAACTAAATATAATAACTAAGTTATACATAGAATATATAACTAAATATAATTAGTTTAATTGTAAAGGGGCATTTTTTGCCCCCTTAATTTTAAATTTGAGGGGGGGCACTTTTATTTTGCCGACATTTTTGCCCCAGGCCTCTGTTTATTTCTGGCCCAGCTCAAGTAGTCTTTTATTTGAGTTTATAGCCCTGCCCAAACCTTTTTTTTTTTTGCGTTTTGGAGTGTTCGTGTCTTTTGTAGAGAAACCGGTTTACCTTTCCTGCTGTAACCTCCTGATCTTTTCTCTTCTGTAGTCGAGGAAAGCCTCTGTATTTATGTGAGGAGAGATACCGCGTCCTGGAGCAGCAGTGGGTGTCACACACCTTTGACCACATCAACAAGCGCTGGGGTCCCCACTACAATGGACTTTAACTGTACAGCCCACATCCTGGAGAGGACAGGTCACATGATGTCAGCACAAGCCTGTATGTCATCCTCTGCGGATTTCTGTCGTGTAATTTAATGGAAACCTGCATTGAGTTGGCCACAGCCTGGGTTCATGTGAAGTTTAGTGTACAATCAAGCCTAATGACTAACAGCGTGTGCGTGCGTGTGTGTTTAAAAGTAATTTTTCGTGTGGATTTATAGGGGAGAATTTTTTTTTTGTCTCACAGTGAAAGCACATTGAGTGAATCTGTGTCAATCCTGTTAGACGCACAAGTGAAACAAATGCTCCCGTTCTGTAATATTTGAAAAACTAAATGAGAGATTATTGGAAGAAAAACTATTCTGACCAACTTTGAAACAAATCATGTACAGATATTAGAATTAATATCAAAACCTTGAATGCTAAAGGTACCAAGACTCTCAACATATCCCCCCACCACCCCATGACCAGTGCGATGTGTGTAGTCATGCTATTTGAGTTTAAACACATCTCATAAGAGTGACTAAGTTAAAAAGCAGTGTATGAGACACAATATAAACCGATTAGAGCTAAAGCACGAGTTGTCTCAGAGTCAAGGTGTAGTTGCAGTCATCCTCAGGTATTTTATTTTGTTTGTTTTTGTTTTGTAGTCTCAGATAAAATATTTTAATATTTAAAAAGTGCTGCTATTCATCGTTTAAAAAAAACTAAATTATACCTTTGTAAAAAAAAAAGATTTTTTTTTTCTTTTTTACAATTTTCATCTTTTTTCTTTCTCTTTTCTAAAGAAGGCTCTGTGTTTGATGGTGGTTGGCTGGTCTGTTGAGTTTATTATAGACAAAAAATTCCCCTTTATCCTTGTACAGCATTTCTTGGCACACTATATGGCTGGATACAGGACAGGTCTTTATGGTATTTGACTCTTACCCTTGCATACAGTTTATACTTTTCTCACCCAAGGCCTTTTGAAAATAATAAATATAAGAAAAAGTGGTAACTACTAAAGTCTTTAAATATTATGCATTATAAAATGATTTCATAAGTACTATTGTAATGCTTTAATTATGCCTTGTAATGCACCTTATAATACATTGTTTGTTCTCATCAATAATTGTAACCACAGTTGCAATACATTATAATACTTATCTATTCACTGTTACACCTTAAGAAAGTGCACACACATGCATTAAAACCCGACAAACTAATTTCAGATGTAACAATGAACTTGTAAATATTATAATGCATTTTAACTTTGTTTACAATTATTTATGAAAAGATAAAATCCATTATAACGTACATTATAAATACTTTTATAATGCATTGTTCATAAAGGCTTCAAGGTTTACCAAAATATTTTTGCATTAAGAAAATTAAGCTTATGTAGATAGTTATTTTTTTGCATAATTTTCGTCACAGTCAAACATTTTTCATTAATGTAATGCATCTTAATGTTTTTTCTTATTTCTCAATGGTGTTGGCTTTATTGTAAAGAGTGGTCAGATGTGCTTGAATTGTCAGGAAAATAATGCAATGCAAAAAAACAAAAAACGCATACTGGTTCTAAAAAAATAAGCTTAGTTTTTAATGCAAAATATAATTTTTTATTAAGGGTGAAATAGTGACCTGGGTATGTTCTTGGCAAGTTTCTTACCTCACTATAGCCCAAAAATCTGACCACATACCCACCAAGTCAATTGTCACTCAAGGTCTTGATTGTCTTTCCTATATTCTAATTACATGATAATGCCTAGACTGGTGTCAGATGGTCCATAGGGGGCAGTGTTGTCCAATACACTTAGCTCTGTTTCAAAGAGCCTCGTCACACATCTCAAATAGATGAGGTCATGTAGATGCTCAGACAGAGGGCTTGCGTTCTGCTGGGCTTATGTATCTACAGACTCGGTGATCAGTTGCCAACAAACCTCGAAAGTTAAGAAATCGCTTAGTAATAATCTTTCTTGACTTTGAGTTTTGTAGCAACTGGCTGCCGGAGTCTAATTTCTTCTCCTCTAGGATTTTGCAGGTTGTGAAGGTTTTGTTTTTTCTCGTTTAAAGACAATATTTATGTATTATTGTGATATTATTTTGATGCACACACCACTCAGATATTGAATTCCTGATCTAAAGTGTTTGAACTTGGCCAGATTGTGTGTATCTCCTTTGTGCAAAAAGAATCAGACCAAATAAAAAAAAAAAGATGTTTTAATGTTATCAAAAAGAAAGAGGATAAAAAAAAAGTTATTTGGTGCTTTATACAAATAGACATTTAGCGAAGGCTAGTTTTCCAGGCTGATAAATGCGGTGTTCCTCAAAGCTCTGTCCTCGGACCATCTTTGATTGTGTAATCTGTTAATTTGGAAAGGGCATTATGTATGCACATGTTAATTATTTGAAAATGCGTTAAACTGGATCACATCAAATGTAATATTACAGCCCAGTCCAGTGATGGACATGTATGGTATGGCACACAGTTTCTTTTTTTTAAAGCAGCTCCTCTGTTAGCTGGTGATTTTAGTTTGAGTACTTCCTCTTTTCATCCTTTCCCCCTTAAAAATTAAGATTAAAAATTAAGATCACATTAACACGAAATGTTCCCAGTTTAAACATCATAATTCACCTTGTGTGACACCACATTGAGAGTTGTTGAAATTAATTTCAAGAGCTCTCAATGTGGTGTCACAATCAAAATAATAACATCAGTGGAGCCCTTGTGAAAATTAATTATATTTAGCGCAGTTACAGGGATGTGTAACGTCGAGCTATATCGAGGGTAATTCGCTTGCTTTGTTTCTTACTGAAGACAGTCAAGCACCCCCCAATACCACACACATATTCAGACACTCACATACCAGAAAAAAAAGCATGTTTGGTTTGTATTGATCAGTTTGATTGGTAGGTGTTGATTATCATTGCTGCCATCATGTCATGCTGGATGGAGGATGTTTTCAGTGCACTTGAAGATAGCTTCTTTTCATATTTTTTGTCTTGATTTCTTGCATGCTGCTGTTTTTTTTCCCCTTTGAGAGTTCTTATTTCCTCCTTCCCCACTTTGTATAGACAGACAGTTGTGCTAAGTGTGATGGGTGGATAATGCTGGTGTGTTCTCCTGCGGTGAATGCTTGTCAGGCAGGCAGTAATACAGTACATTACTGTAGGTGCTGATTCAGACTTTATGATGTCATCTCTGAAAGGGTGACTTTTAATGACATTTAATGCAAAATGTAACATATGTGAATAAAATATACAGATGCTCTGAAATGCCTTTTGTTTTTGTTTTTTGTCAAGTGTTAATCCAAAAATTATGTTTGTACTATCCACATTTTAAATTTCTGCTCTCACCACCTTGCTATGCAAAGAATGTTATACATGAGTATGTATGTCAGAATACTCGATTCTGATTGGTTAGAATGTGTGTGTTCAGATATTTAAGCTCGCTTCAGTGCTGGCTCGCGAGCACCCTTCTGAGACATAAAATGATATAAGACCGAAAGTGCATATGAGGTGTGCCATTTGGGACAGGGCCAAAAAGGGCTGGGCAACCGCGTTCGTCATTACGTTGTGGTTCAAGTTCAAAGTTTACTCTTTGCCGTAAATCGATGTGTCTGGCCGTGTTTTCTTACATTAAGGCATCTTCACTACAGAAGGCCTTTATTAACGCCCTGTGACGCGGGGAGCACTTTAATCACTCATAGATATGCTTTGATGGACTTCCAAAGACTTCCATTTACTGCCATTATCAAGCTTGGAAGAGCCAGGCCATTTTTTAATATAACTCTGATTGTATTTGTCTGAAAGAAGAATGTCATGTACACCTAGGATGACTTCAGGGTGAGTAAATCATGGGCTAATTTTCATTTTTGGGTAAATTGGCACACAGACATGCGCCAAAGTCCCTTAGAGTCTTTGCATGCACACAGAGATCGGAGATCACGGTGCACTCAGAAACTTGTCAAAGCTGGCCGTGACTTTTATTAATAAATAAGATTCGCGTACTGAATCGTTGTTCTATTGCTCCCCAACTAGGTGGTAACGTCACTGTTTTTGAAGGAATTAAACTCACACCTGCTTGAAGAAAGATGCTGCAAACAGTGCACAGACTCAGGTAATTCACACCCCCATTCTCTCCCTTTTTTACACTGGCATATAGCCTGACAACATATGTCATCTGACAGTTTTTAGGCTGCTCCACTTCAACTGTCGGATTGAGATGGCCAAGAAAATCAGAGGCAGGATTTACTGTTAACAGATGACATGTGCCAATAGGTTTTAAGGTGAAACATTTCAAGGTAAGATATAGTTTAGTTAAAGGGATAGTTCATCCAAAAATTAAATTCATGAAATCATTTACTCACCCTCATGTCATTCCAAACCCATAAGACTTTTTTTTTCATCTTTTTGATGAAATCTGAGACATTTCTGTTGTACTGTGAAAATGTTCCTTCTTTGAGACAAATTTCCTTGCACTATAGATTTAGTTTGATTCATTTGGATATAACAGATAGTACATTGTAATTAAATTGCAAACTTAGCAATCGAATCGTGAAATTTATGTCAATACCCAGCCTTAATAAAACCACAGTTTTCAATTTACCAGTAATTGGACTATTGATGATTTCAGAGGACAGAAAACCTGAAGAAAATTGGTCTTTTCAGTTGGCTCAAAGTTTATTATAAAGACATTTTCAAAAGCTGAAGTGATTTCCTGGTTTTATTAATTCATTAGAATATCTATAACTCGATATTTTAACTAATTGCAAAAGCTGAATAATCGACCAAAGCCTACTGATTAATCTGTGAAATATGATCCTTTATTGGTGATGACTGGCCTTTTTTTAAGTATTGAGTTACAACTTACTCTAATATCTAATAATATAAAAGTAAAAAAAAAAAAAATCTAATTTTGACAAATCGGACTAAGATGCTATATTATAGATAGTTCATACTCTTAATTATGTGCATAAATGAACCAAGGTGAACATATTTAGACAGGTTGTTAGCAATCCTACATAGGCTAGACCGTCCCATTTAACAATGATTTCCTCAACCTTTGTGGACTTTTATCTTGCGCCGGTCCAAGAATTTCACCTCTAGTGGCACAATATGAATGCCTACCCATCAATTATGTCCTCAGGTTCCAGAAACCCCCTAAATAAAACCAGGCATATTCCATTATTCCTAGCTGTGGTGTTCAGCGGCGACAGGCGGCCTGCTTTGTACACTCACATGTTCAAAATGTGAACCAAACTAAAGTAAAACCAAAGTAAACGCTCCGGGCCCCGAGTTGACCGGACACCCAGCTAAGGGCATCTGGGGGGCGCTGGGAGGCATGGTCCAGGACAGGCGTTGACTCACATTACGCAGACCACCAGCCCACTACCGAGATCCAACTATGAGCGTTTTTACTGCAGCAACTTTAGTATACGCTATTGGAGTTAAAATTACCCTAGCTGCTGCCACAAGACTCTTAACGGGTCCTCACCCATAGGTTTAGGATACGCTCATTCCAAGTACAGGGCCTCGAAATATACCTGTATTGTTATTTTTTGTCACTACCTCTGTGTTGGAAAGGGTTATTTGCGCGCCTGGTTCCTTCCTTGCATGCTGGAGCCGTTTCTCAGGCTCACTCTCCGGAATCGAACCCTGATTCCCCGTTAGCCGTGGTCTCCAAAATTGATAGGGCAGACATTCGAATGAGGGCGCTTGATCAGCCTGAGGTTATCTAGAGTCACCAAAGTGGCCGGAACCATCCTAGATGGGTTTTGGATCTGATAAATGCGCTTGTTCCTGACCTAGGGTGGTCGTGTCGCCACTCGTTTGCATGTATTAGCTCTGGAATTGGAGTTATCCAAGTAGTGGTTGGAGCGATCAAATGAACCATAACTGATTTAATGAGCCATTCGTGTGGATTTAGACCTGCATGACTCAATTTTTGATACAAGCATATGCTACTGGCAGGATCAAACAGGTCAGTCCCCGAGGACTGAGAACTTCCTACTCACGGGTCTCGCTCTTCCCGTGACATTTACTCATCTTACTTGCACAAAATCAGATATAAATAAATAAATAAAAACAGTGAATGCAAACATTCACAATGCATCCAAATACAGAAACTCAATGCAAATAGCACAAAGACCAACTGTTTGACAACACATGTGCCGCAAATGCTCACAACACAACCAAGTGTGTTGCATATCCAGATTTTATCTAGACTTTAAAAGTCTGGACAAAAACAAAAGCATAAAATCGTAGTTTTTATCATTCTGATTCAAACCATATTTGGAGGTGGTTTGAAATGTGATTCCAATCAGAGTTTTACAGATGTGTTCCAAGCGTTTCGAGTTTTTGAATCAATAAACCAATTGTTTCGCAAAATGATTCACTATTTCAAAGCACTCGAAACGCCACATGCTGGAGACACCTGGTCAAAATGTTGTAAATACAACGAAAATTCTGCCAAAACATTTATTAAAATAACGTTTGCAAAACTAATTGAATTTTTTTTAATTTAATGAGTAATCTATTACAAAAAAAAAATCATTTTTGGGTGAACTATCCCTATATTAAGGCTCACATGTTCATTCTAAAAGCCAAAAAAAGTTACATATTGATTTCATGGTGACTTTAAAATACCATAATGGGGCACTTTAAAATGTCTCATCAAGTGTAGCAGAAGTTAATTTTGCTGATGTTTGGTAACTGACCGCATCATATTAATGAGAGTCTTGTCTTTTCTCATGAGGGTTAATTGTGGCGACTAGAGACTCGGGTTTATCTAGGCCGAGAGAGAACATGACCTTTTCTGTACCAATTAGTTACAGCAGATAATATGAACTCTGTGACAGTATGTTTTCTGATTTATTATTTGCAAAAGCAAAACTAATTTCTCTTATGTGTCATAACTGATCACAAATTCAAAACAGCAGTAGATTCACTGCATTAGTTTCACACTTTGCTAAATGTCTTCCATTCAGTTGTCTAATGGCTCAATCTTCAATTATGTCATGCTGCGGCCCAGAAACCAAACCCCTGTAAACATGTTTGTGCTCTGAATGGAAAGTGGGTTGGCAACACAATAGCTGCCTGGATGACACACTGACCAATACACCGCCTACATTTTGCATGACATCATGGTGTATTTGTTTGGCAAACTGGATTTGTTTGGACTGGCAGTTTCGGTTTATGCAGGTTTTATACAAAAATGCTTTCTGATGGATGCATAATATGTTGATGCCGCATCTGCAGCAGTATTATCTAAAGTAGGTTATTATTATTATTATTATTATTATGACCATTGAGTTTTGACCTTAATTTCATGACAATTAAGATTCCAGGTTCTGCACATTTAAAATGCTTTTTACAGAGTTTTTAATGTTATTTAAATCATCATGCAGCATTTTGTAAGTATAGAGTGTGTATTATATTGCACCGTGCTTGAGCTGTCAGGTGTGCGCTGGGATTGGTCATGTGTGCACTTCCTCTCTGAAACACTCACACAGGAACTTATCGAATTCTAGTGAATTATTAACCTCGGGAGAGCTAGCAAGGTTTGAAAATCACATCGGATATGTCAGAAACCAGCCATGGCAGGTAGGTCTTCTCTAAAGGATTGTTTTAGCTGGTCAAAAAATTATTTGAATGGAAAGACAAATCCATTAGTGCAGTACAAGGCCACAAAGTGATAGAGACATGACTGTAGGTGATGTGCTGAGAGATCCAGTGAGCTGGGATGGGTTATTTGAGAGTCTACAGAACAGCATCTAGAAAACCTGAGCTAGTGTACACTGAACAAATGCTTTTGTTGTGTCTAATTATTCAATGTCCTTACAGGAAATGCCAATGGAAGAACCGATGCGGTCCAAAGCAGGTAAGAAAACAAAAAAATGCATCGTCTTAAGCATCTTAGAGGAAGAGTTTTTATTGAATTCATGTGACTTAAGACAATTTAAGGGACAACTCATAATTTTGCTTCATATTTGTTGTTTATATATATATTAGTCTTCTAAAGTAATGTATCTTACATTTTTGATTAGGAAAAGTATAACCTAAATTTTTTTTTAAAGAAGCACCAAAAGTATTTATCTAATTTGCATGTAAATATGTCTACATTTGTATTGTATTAGATATGTGATCTGTTCCCCTTGATGCCGTTTAGACATTTTTACGTCTCCAAATACTATTTTTGGGGTCAATGTGTTTCTGTTTGAGTCTCATTTGGCATATTACTCTAACTTACCTAAAATGTTCTCTGGTTAAAAACAGAGTTGAAATCATTTTCAGAAATAACAGTTTCCTCCTATAGTGACTCAGCCTGACAAAATTTAGTTTATTACTCTCGAATGGAGAGCTACATATAAATGACTCTTGACTGACCTGATGATTATAATTCAAACTGCGTGTAAAGGTGTGTGTGTGTGTGAGTGAGTGAGCGACTTGGGAGGTTAACTAACCCTGAGGTGTGTGTGTTTACCCTGTGCCCAGCGGGCTGGATAGCTCTGAGGAAACACAGAGGCCAGAGTTTTATCATCTCCATGGCAGAATATGGTGAGAGAGAGACTGGGGTTCTTCACTGTGCTGATGTTTAATATGCATCACACACAAAACTGAAGAACATACATCTCTGCACTGTACCAGAAACTTGCATGTCAGTGGTTGCTTCCCAATTCTCTGGTTTGCATTGGCATTGGTAATCACATCTGTAGCATCGCTTTTCCTCAACCAACAAAATCAAGAGATATTTTCTTAAGCCTTGGGCTGAGTGTAATGCCTGATCTGAAATGTCTGTTACATCCTTGGTTGTAACTGATTAAATTAAATTAAATTAAAAATAAAATAAAATCACACTTGTTGCTAGTTGCTGGTCTACCTGTTTAGTGGTATAGTTCAGCAGGCTAACACAGTAATTATTGTTATTATTATTTAATTTGACAATTTATAGTTTCAGCTATATCATGATATATGCCTTATATAATTTAAAATATATTTATTTGTAACTTTTGTTTTTACATTTTACTTTAAAGCAAATTATTGTAATTGACTGTTTGTTAAAATAATGTACATGGTTAAGGCTACACAAACTATCAAGCAGTGAACAAGTTATTTCAGCCAGTGGGATCATAGCAAATTTAGTCATTAAAGCATACATCGGTACACACTTCAAAAATACACGTCAATAGAACGGTATGATACAGTATTATTTTACTATATGTCAAATATATGTAATTTTACTATGTCATATACATGTCATTTTACTGTATGTCATATACACTGTAAAAAAAGTTAACTCATTATTTTGAGTTATCTTTTTGCATGGGTTTTTTTTAGTTTAACTAACTTATTTCGATAAGTTGAGGACAAGAAAACTTAAAATTTCTTGTTGTCTGGACAATCTAGTTAAAAAAATAAGTTGAAATAACTAAATTGCTAAAATATTTTTTACAGTGTATATGTCATATTATTTGTGTGGATGTTGTATAGGCCAATGTTGTATCTATATTACTATTAGTCGTTTCCTTGACTTTAATCAAATCGAGGGGAAAAAAAATAATGGCCATGATTTATTTAATTTAATTTAAGGGAATAAATTATGAAAAAGAGGTAACAAATTATTATATTGTAAGGCCAATTTACTTAAAGGTGACATATTATACACCTTTTCAAAAGATGTCATATAAATATATATATGGTGTCCCCAGAATACCCTAACAGAGACTTGTAGACGCACCTGGACGTTTCTGAATGGTTAGTGGATAGCCTACATTTATATATCATATGTGCTCTTGGTCTCAGTAGGGGTCGATCTGTCAGTGGTCATGCGTCTAAATCCAGCGTTTAATGGTAGACGGCACAGTCGGTCACATTCCCTTAACAGGATTACAGCGGACAGGAGTGTGACCTTCTGCCCTGAATGAAGTCAGGCCTCAGTCAGTGTGTGTTAGGGGAGGTTAGGAAATAAGATTATCTTGTAAGACCTTCCTTCCCTCTGTCTATGCTGCCAAATCTAATTTCACTTACACGCTCACCTGACCAGTTCTGCCACGCGTCTCTAGAAACCAGCGCTGTGTGTTAAACTGCTAAACTGAAAGATATGCTCAGTATTCCTCCTAGTTGATGTGTGGGTGTTGTGGTGTTGCAGTGTGGGGGTGGCATGTAATACACACCCATCAAACTCTGCATGTGGTGTCTGCCACGCTCTACCGCAGGTTTACCACACCGAGAGAGAGAGAGTGCCAGGCCGGTGTTATGCGGTTGCTAGGGTGTTGCTAGTGAGTGTTTTTAGTCCACAGCAAGTGGTTGCTATGGTGTTCTGGAAAAGTAATAAACTTCTGGCTTCTTTTAATCTTCATTTAAAATATATTTAAAATTAACCTGAAAATTATTGCTCAAGTCAACCATGTAAAGCCTAGCATATGAAGTAATATTCCGATTTTTTTAATGGAGTAGTTTGTTGTACCTTTAGAGAAAATATCAAATAAACTCTAAAAAGAAGATTGCATAGTGTGTTTTATGTTTTGTATTATATTTGATGCATCAGGATTTTATTATGGCTCATATAATATGATATAGGAGAATATGGAGCTCATACTTGAGGACGAAAAACACTATTCAGAGACACAAACTGAACAAAAGCGTGCAGATGCTTATATTTATATGGCTAAAAAAATAAGATGAAATTCTGATAGCTTGTCATCTAAATCAATGAGATATTTACAAGTCTACTTAAAATGCATATAAATATTAGTTGTCACTCTGTATCTCGCTGTGTCTTGATAAGATGATATTAAAATGCTTAGTTTTAAAATATAAATGAATAACCGTTCCTCAGAAGCCTGATGTATCATATTGATACTCGCATTTTAACACGATTAAAAAATATGATGTTTGGATAATCAAGTAAACGAAGGCTATTCTGTTTATTAACTTATTTTCATTCAGTATTTTTTTCTCTATCCTGATCTGGCTATACAGTTGTGTGAGGGTGTATGTAAGGTGAAGGGGGTTGCTTTAGTCCAGTTGGTGCTTGTTGAAATTGCTAACAATATAAAAGTTATTTCAGTTACACTTTTTTTAAGGTGTTACAGTGTAATTATACATTTACATACTGAGTAATAATAATTAACTACATGTACTTACTATAAAGTTAGGGTTAGGATTACGCTTTGGTTTAGGGTTAGTTGCAGCAAAAAGGTCCGTTTACCTGAGAGGGGGACATTTTTACAAGGCCTTTTACTCCGATGATAGAAGGCATGAAGAAGATTGTGTACAACAGGAATCGTTTTTTAATCATGTGGCTTCAGAAATTTGTGTATCAAATAGGCTTCAAAAGGGTTAATTGACTATCACGGCTGTGTATTGTGAATGTGATCTGTGTGTATTGGACAGATGTTAAACTGGCCCGTGCGCTAGCAGAGAATGAGAGACAGCGTTCTGTTAGCCTTCACTGAACTATTGTGCTTGCTTGCTTGTTTTCACTCAGGTCCTGCTTCACTGGTCTCCTATTCCCATGAGCATATGAGCCATAGCAACACGGTCTCTGTTTATGACTGCAGAGACACTGTCATTACCTTGCGTTTGTCACTGGAACTAACACATTTTTCTATTTATACCTTTAAGCACGTTTTTGTTTGTTTTCAGTGTCCATTGTGGTTTAAATGAACCTGTTTGAGGAAGCTTTATATAAACAATGATCTTATATCTTATAGTTTGTGGCTCATAGTTTAACAATCACAAGTCATCCACTGTTACATGTGAACACACAATCTGTAAATGTAAGTGCTATATCAAAACATTGAGAGTTATTCGAGTCACATGACTGACGCATAATTCATAAACAATTCCCTCCCACCCATGTGCGCCTGTATAACTGTATTGTATAACTTACTGTCTTCCATATAAAGCTCTGTTATGAATAGATCCATCTGGCTAATGAATATTTAAAACAAGATCATATTACACATTACAACCTAATGAATTATTCATAGAGGCTGATTAGAATGATTTGGGCTTGTAGCAATGACAAGCCCTCACATACATTTCAGCAACTTGTTAGGAAGGTCTATCAAATTGAGGTATGTTCTTTTTTGTTCATTTTATAATGTATTTTTTTTTTAAATATCATATTTATTACTCATAATTAAAACATTAAGCTACCATCAAGGTAATATCCTATACTTTTGTCAAAGTATAGAGGAAACTTGCTTGTTTTATGATGTTCATATCGGTGCTCTTTTGTACTGGATTTGAATGTCGTATCTGAGGGGACAGTTATATTTAAGGTTATGTAACAAAGTTTTGCATGATTAGACCCTTGTTAAGCCTACAGTGTAATATATGAGTAGAACTGGTGATGGATTTTGTTTCTTCATTCTTTGAAAATGTAAAACTTTTGATCTTTAAATATGAAATATAAGTATTGATACTCTGTAATTTAATGATCTGTGGAATATATTAGTTGAACTGAGTTGTGGCTTTTCTATAAGTGTACCTGTCTCCCCATGTGTGGGGGGGTGAGGTGTGTAGAGGCGACACGAAGGAGTGTGAGAGACAGTGAAAGTTAATATGGAAAAGACCAGATCAGATGATACCTATTCAACTCCACTACACTGACAGATGCTTCAGTGACTCAAAACACGTTTGGGCAGCATTAATAAACCATCCATGCTGTCTTACACACAGCAGAGACAAACAGCAAGTGACTTACACATTCTCAATGCTGAAGACTGATGTCTGTTTGGTCAGACCTAAATATTTTCTACACTGGTAAAAGAAATCTGTTAAATTTACGGTAAACAACGGCAGCTGTGGTTGCCAGAAATTTACCGTAAAAAAAATAATACGGTTGCAACATTTTAGGTTTTACAGACTTAACTTAAATTTACAGTAAAATACATATTTCATTATCTGATATAACGTTAATTTACCAACATATTGAAGTACTAATATTTGTTTTGTAATACTCTGACAATATTATATATAGAAACTGCAGAGTTTCATTTCATTCAGAGTTCATTCACACAAACACTAAACACCATAACTGACATGACATTTTAAAAATGCAATAAACATCAATGTTAACAACATTAAATGTAACAAAAAAAACTAATGACACTGATTAGAAAAAACTGAGAAAAATATTTAAGACACAAATGTGAAGTGTCACTCAGGGAATTGTCGGAATGTCAATTTACGTTTTTTTTTTTTTTTTTTTTTACTTTCAATTACACAATGACTTGTTCTTTTTCACTCCCAAAAACGGAATTTTACTGTAAAATTACAATGCACTATACTATCACAGTTATTTACAGTATATAGTACAGAAACTTTAACCAATTAACAGTTTTCACCGTCTTTTACCGTTAAACTAATTTTTAGATAAGACTTCAAAGCTGCATTTAACGAATTATGGCATGTGGGATTCAATTAAACACCTTAGCGTTTGTTTCTGTTGCACTGTAATATGCATAACAGTTTAAAACAAAATTCAGAATTTAAGAATTATCTTTCTTTCAATTCTTGAGTGTGAATGTGAATTTTTTACATTGAGCTGAATGTTGAATTGTAATTGAGGTAAATAATAATTAATTTACCCCAAAGTCAATTTAATTTAAAGCATTCTTGGAAAATAAGTGCCCTTCCAGTTAAAAATAACAATTTATTAAATCTAATGGAGATACAGTATATGAACGAAGTCAAGTCACATGTACTCTTTTTCTATAATACTATACAAATACAAAGCATCTTAATTAATTAAACTGTTTTATCACATAAACTGTTTATAACGGAAATGCATTGATTATCCTATTTTTCTAGAATAAAAACCATATGGTGTGTGTATGATGATAACTAGTTAATCACAATCAGAACTGTACTTCCTTCAGTTCAAAATTGAATTACTATTTTACAGCCTGTTTATACCTCCGTTCAGATTCATTTCAAATTAAGAACATTTTTCTGATTTAAAAGGCATTTTCAATTTCACACAGTGCGGCGCAACCATAATATAGTATTCAAAGTATTATAATCTGTTCTGTTTTCCTTGGGTGGTCTGGAAAATGTTTCCTTCAAAAAAAAAAAAAGAAAGAAAAGGACATCAGTCAAAATTCAGCTGTGCTCTCTACCTCTCCAGAAAATAGATGAGGGTATGAAATATCCATCTCACACGGCACAGTCAAAGCATCCATCGGTCTAATCTCTCATGCTATTCATAATTCTGTGTGTGCGAGCCCAGAGCCCCCACGGGCAGAACACCATTTACCTTTTCCACTTCAACGTGACCTCAAAATAAACGCTTCCCTCCCTCAGGAGTCTGCATGACTGGCAAAATTCATCACACTGATCTGATATATTAGACTCAGTAGAGCCATTATCATTTATTTAAAAAATCTTGTAGAGGTGAATATGAAATGCAAGCATGCAAAAGTAAAACCATCTTCTAACCACCATCTAGATGCTTCAGTTTTAGCCTTTTATTACAAATGAATGATGGTTTGGAGATTAGTGAGAATCATTACATGAGCAGAACATTTATTATCGACCATTACATTATTTTTAATGAGGTGTCATAATTAAACAGTAACCATAATGTTGATATTGGCACATTCATTAAAAATAAGTACCTCTATTTTATAATTTGTCGTCATGCTTTACCATTTAAAGTCAGTATTTCAGTACTCAAATCAGTCCACTGTTTTAAGCTGGAAATCAGAGTGTATTTGTGCCTCGTTTATCATCACCCTGTAGTGAGGACACACAACGGTCCCTGGGTTTTGTAGTCCCTGTCTGTGATATCTCTCTTGATTACGTTCAGGAATGTAATCAGGAGGGAAAGTTTTGGACATCTTGACTCTAAATGATAAATGAGAGAGTGGTAGTCCTGAGCTACATGACAGAGTTAATCTCTGTTAAATCCAATCACGGTGAGCTGATTGTGACTTAGAGCGCAGTGATGGGAAAGTAGTATCTGAATCCATCAACACATACTCCTAGGTGCTAGTGAAACACGCAACTCTCTTGCATAGAAAATAATTATAGACCCTTTTTTCTTTTATTTTCTTTTTTCTGGCTGGAGCGCTATGATGACATTTTGTACTCCTGAGAATATTTGTGGGTTATTGAGTGTTTGTTGTTAAGGGGATGAGTCAAAGAGAGGTCTTGTTCTCCATGTAAGTACTTACACTATTGTAATTGTGATACTCTTTTGTCTGCTGTCTGCCCTAATGGCAAACACAGGTTACTCTAGAGAAGTGAACTAAAGACGATTATGAATATAGTTGTCATTCTTGATTTGTTTGATTTGTTCTTCCACTGTTTTTGTGTAACTGAGGACTCATACCAAAAAACACTAATGGTGTACCACAAGGCTCAGACTTAGGCCCTTTTTGTTTGTTGTAAATGCTTCCCTCTATGTGATATATTTTTAATAAATAGAGCATTAGCTTTCTTTCGTATGCAGAGGACTTATGATGGCAGCTCTAAATCTGGTATTTAATGCAATATATTGAGAGAGATTAATTTTCTGTTATGGCGTCTTGTATTTCTCAAACATCAAGTAAAAGATAATAGTATAGTTTTATGTTTTTGTTGTTTTAAATATCATACTTAGCCATGTGTTATTATCAAGCGTTCTCCAACCTGATGTGATCTCTTAGCCTGTTTAACTTAAGGAGACACATTTTAATTAGATTTACGTAGTGTTCACGTAGGACCATACTTCCAAAATGTGTCTTTATGTACACTAACTGTGAAAAGTTTGGATGCATAAAACAATAGTAACGTTAACAAAAATGATGAAACGCATTAAAGAATGAGAATTGTAGTGACACACAAAAACAAAACAAGCACACAAAGCATTTAAAAGTATAGTTCAGACAAAAATTTAATAATACTTCTGTTATATATCTATTCACATGTTGTTCCAAAACCTGAATGATTTTCCCCCCCATAAAATACAAGAGGAATGATGGGCAGGATGTTCTCGATGTCAGGCTGTCAAGCTACAAAAATGACAAAAGAGCTTTGTCTGAGGAATGGAAAAAGCTTTGTGTGAGGAAAAGACTGAAATCTGGTCATTTTTACTTTAAATCTTCCCTCTGATTTTCCTCAAATGCAATCTTCCTTTTGTACAATTATGAATAGGCACATGTTTTGCAAACTGATGTCAAGCCTTGTGTGACGCGTTTTGATGTGTGATATTTCAGTATACTGTATGTGAGCGTTAATGAGATCTGAGCTCTGCCGCAGAGGAGAAGATTGTTAACTAATGAATTTCAATCTTTCCATTTTATGGCTTCTGAAGAGTTGAAACATTATGCACAATTTGTCATTTTTGTAGCCAATTTTCATACGTCTTGTCACTTTTATTGTTTGAAAAAGAACAGTGAACATTAAATGTGTGAACTATATGCTAAATTTCTCATTTTGTGTTCCATGGAGAAATAAAAATAATACAGGGTTGGAATGACATGAGGGTGAGTAAATGGTGACAGAATGAAATTTTTGTGGTGCACTATTACATCTATAGATTCAGCATAAAGGTCCAGTGCTTGACATTTTAAAGGACAAAAAGTCCATTGAAGCAAGCGGATTTCTGTTGGTCAACATGGCAAATTTGTGCGACCAACTTGAACTTGTTGTGAAATCTGCATAGGGAAATCCTTCATCCCCCGCAAATTATATGAATTACTATTAAAATGACTTGATTTCGACCATGAAAATTCACCAAATAATGGTAAATGTAACCATTCCTACACGTATAAAGAACTGTGTGAAGAAATGTAATTAAATCTATGCTTTGAATTACTGCTACTTGTATTGCTCAGGAGGTCTCTCTATGGACTGTATCCCTACAAGTCAAGCATGATCGGTTTAGAGTCGCTGGCGGATCCATCTTCTGATTGGGACATCATGGAAACAATTGGGAAAGGAACCTATGGCAAGGTCTACAAAGTCGTCAATAAGAAAGATGGAAGTCTAGCAGCAGTTAAAGTTTTGGATCCCATTAATGTGAGTTATTTTTGGGCTTTCTGAGATTTTATTCAGTTGTGTCATCTGTGTTCATGATTTGAGCAAATGGAAACTGGTACTCTCCATGAACCGTACTCTGCTTTCCTTGGGTTTTTCTTAAACCTTCATTTTTACAGACTAGACCCAATAGATTCAAAAGGGGGCAGTGTGGCATTACTTTTCAGTAATGAATCTGAAAAAGTGTGCTGAAAATGTACTGTGAATAAATGTAACCTTTACTTGTGCTATACAGTCAAATGAATTTATTTTAGGATGTAAGACTCCATATTTACACTGATTTGAACATCAAGCAAAAACAAGGCATTTCTTCTCCTCTTGTTCTCTGGCTTGTCTCAGAATCCCAGTCACACTAACAGAGTAAGTAGATGTTCTTCCTAAATTTCCCCCACTGAAGTTTTCTTCTTATAGCGCTATTGATTTTTGGAAACCTAACCAGGATGTTTTATTTGTATGCCTAACCCTGATGTTCCCCATGTTGTGTGATGTCATTGGTGCTACTTGATCCCCCATTACCCCCTGCTGTACAGTGCATGCCTGGCTGCCCTTACTGTACCCATCGAACACCCTGCTGGTCATACAAGCACATGCACGAAAGCTTGGGAGCGTTTTTTACACCTTTTTATCATCTATTCTGAAAAATTGTCTTTGTATATGGTAGCTTTTTTGAATCAGCAGCAATTTCTAACTTCAATAGTCATAGAATCCCGTAAGAACACCATGTTACACAACAAATGCAAATTACATAGAACCCCCACAAACCAGGCCGTTGTTTTGCTTACTAACATATATGATTAATGCGGTTGTGCTAAATGTTGTGTCAGGATGTGGATGAAGAAATTGAAGCGGAGTACAACATCCTGCGCTCGCTGTCCAACCATCCCAATGTGGTGAAGTTCTTTGGCATGTTCTACAAAGCAGATGAGCTCTCTGGAGGGCAGCTTTGGCTTGTTTTGGAGGTACGTTTCTTTTTGAGCTTGGTTTTGCATTTTATTTGCATAGTCCACAGGAAATAGTTCTCTTTCATCATCTCGTTTCGAGATCCACCTATGGGAAGGGCATCCGTACCTGACCTCTGCAGAAGCATCCAATTGCACCAAGTCTGGCTAACAGACAGAAGCGCGCAGCCAATGCCAGGTAGGGCCACACCCCCTTACCTACGGGCATATAACAGCTGGGCGCGCTGCTATTCCTCAGTTGTCATTCGCTTCTCGCGATCTCTGCATTGACACAGTTCGGTTGGATTAACGTTACGCTGCTCTCACTTTCGAGTCTTCAGGAGGACATATCGCCAGATCAGCCTCCGCCAGACGTGAGTGACAGTCGTTTCTTCAGCCTATCAGCTGTGTTTTTTGCATCCGGAGCCGCCCGAGCTCCCGCTGTCCTTCACCTGCTCCTCCTTACATGGCTGCCCGCCACGGATTTTTCCGAGCTATTCACCGCTGGCCCACCCATGGCTATGTGACCGTCTAAACAGCCGCTCCCCCAGGGAACAGCCTATCACGACGAGCCTGCCCGGCCGCGTGTGGTGCTCTCATCGCCGCTAAGGACCCTCTCGTCCTGCGCGGTCTGCTTGGGCTTAACACGCTCAAAGCTGTGGAGAACCCGGAGAATTGCGGTCATTGTAATTGCTGCCCATGTAGCTTTTACATAGCCGGCCTTAGTTGCACGACCCACCGCGCCGTGCTCGGCCTTTCTGACTCGGAGGGGAGACACGGTGATGATGACGCGCTACCGGGGGACTCCCGGAGCGCCACCTCTCTTAATATTTGAGCTGACATCAGCCCAATCCGCATTCCCTGAAGAGGACATCTTCGCGGGAAAACCCCACTCTCGTTGACGAACCGGTCGGTTCCGGCGACGGGGATGACGCGGTCCGTTTAGCGTTCCCTAGGCTAGCGCTCACGCGGCTTTGCCTCAGTCCATCCTCCATGGAAGTTTGTGAGCGAGCGGCCGTTCGCCTCAACATTGTGTGGTCAGACGCTGTAAACACAGCGTTGATTCAGTCGGCGCGAGCTGACAGTGTTCTCAGTGCAGTAAATGTGCCCGCAGTCCCGCGCCCACATTCTGTCACAGACACGCAGAATCCCACGGGATTCGCCCCTGCTCGTTTTTCTCTGTAACGTTACAACCCGTCACAGAGAAGCTAAGCGCTACCAGGCTGCCCGCTGTGATCAGCGCGCGCCTCGCACGCGATAAACACAGCGTTGATTCAGTCGGCGCGAGCTGACAGTGTGCTCAGTGCACTAATGTGTTACGATTACGTGTTGAGGCCTTCAATTTATGCCTTCCTAGGAAGGCGGCCCCGAACGCAAGCGGCCTGCCTGTTGTTCGACCATTGGGAGTAACGCTACACAGGGTCTCCCACCGACGGTCGGTTAATCCCGTCTCGTGGCTGCCCAGCCCGTGTGTTTAGTGGACGTTATTGTGTGTTCCCCCCCCACCCCCACCCTATAGGGGGGTTGTCGTGAAGAAAAGTACATAGCAGTGTTACCACACCGCACGCACTTGGTTCCCCTCACCCAGTTATTAAAGGCTTCGGCCCCAGTGTTTCCCAACACAAAAACACACATTACTAAACAACACATTTTATAAACGAATCAAATGAATTCGTGCAGATTTATATATCTGCCAACATAGAGAGCAAATCTCTCTGATCCCATGCATGTTGCCCTGAGTCCGTCCACAAGAGGGCGCCATTGCATCAAAAATCAACCAGCTGGGCTCACACAGCTCAGTTGCGGCTGCCCAGCCCATGTGTTTTTAGTGTACGTTGTGTGTGGAAGGCCCCTGTGTTCCCCAACACAAAACACACATAACTAAATAACACTTTTAAACAAACGAATTAAATAAATCCGTTACAGAGAGAGTTTCTCTCTCCGCGGATATTATTTTTCTGCCTGCGCTTAGACTGCCCAGTTCATGTGTTCAGGTATGTGTTTTTCCCCCACTTTCAGGGGGCACCTTGTGAGGGAAAGTTCAGCACAGTGGACACCACACTATGTTCCCCTCACTCGGTCAATAAAGGCTTCGGCCCCAGTGTTTGCCCAACACAAAACACACAAAGTTACGAATCTAATGAATTCGTTTTGGAAAGAAAACCTCTCTCCGCAGAGAAATCTTCTCACTGCAGAGAGAGAAAATCCCTCCGAACCCCTGCATGTCGCCTCTAGTGTGCCCACTAGATGGCGCCTTGCATCACAAATGAACCAGCTGGGCCCATACAGCCCTGCTCCGACCCGAGCGGGGGCGCTCGCTAGTCACAAAGCGGCTTGGCAAGCCGTTTTCAGTGCCCGAGTGGGTTTTTGCGTACCGTAACCCAGGGTTACAAGCTGCAGTTTGCAATAAAACCTCCGCATTTCAACGGCGTTCTCTCTTCTCACACAGAAGAAAACGCCTCACACATTCTGGAAGAGGAAATTTCCTCCCTCCTAACAAGGGAGCGATTCAGATGGTGCCACCCAATCTGATAAACCATGAGTTTTATTCCTGGTATTTTCATGTTCCAAAAGGCGTGGCGCCCCCACGCCCTATATTGGACCTTCGAGTGTTGAACAAACATTTGAGGAAATACAATTTCAGAATGTGACACAAGACTCTCTCGCCTGTGCCATAAGCAGAACGACTGGTTCACATCAGTCGATCTGAAAGATGCTTTCTTTCACATAAGCATCTACCCTCCACACAGGAAATATCTTCGTTTCGCCTACCAAGGCATTTGTTACGAATTCACAGTTCTTCCGTTCGGGCCCCCGAACGTTCTGTCTGTGTGCGGAGGTGGGCGTGGCGCCCCTGAGACTATCAGGGCTGAGAATTCTGACTTACAAAGACGATTGGCTCATCACAGCCAAATCGAAGGAGAAGGTGTCGCTGGACACCGGCCGGGTGCTCACGCACATCACATCCCTCGGGTTCTAGGTGAATGCGAGCAAAAACAATCTGACTCCCAGTCAGAATGTCATTTTCCTGGGCTTGGAATTGAACTCAGTCTCCATGCGAGCGCGTCTCTCTCAAGAGCGCGTTCGCTCTCTGATGAACTGTCTGTCGCAGTTCAGAGAAGGGGCGAGAGTACAATATCGCACATGTCTCAGGCTGCAGGGTCTCATGGCTTCATCTATCCAAGTTGTGCCGTTGGTCTCCTGAGAATGAGAGCGTTCACGAAATGGGTTTTGTCACTACATTTCAGCCGATTCGCGATCTCTGCCGCTCGGTAACGGTGACGCGCGCCTGCTCGGCGGCCCTGCGCCATTGGGAGAGCGAGAACTTTTACGCACGGGGAACCCCCCTCGGGACGGTTACGATGCGGAAAGTTGTGACGACAGATGCGTCCTTAACAGGCTGGGGAACCACCCAGGAAGGCAGAACGGTGAACGGTCTGTGGCTGAGCAGACTACGTTCAACACACATTAACTATTTAGAGTTTTTACCAATTGGAAAGCTCTGAATAATTTTCTGCCTTGCCTGTCAGGGCGGCATGCGCTCGTCGAAACTCCACACTCTAGCTCACAGGCTTTTGGTGTGGAGCAGACAGGTTTTTCTGTCATTACGCGTGACTCATGTCTCGGCATTCTGAACAGAGGCGCGGATCTGCTATCGAGGGGAAACCCAATCTACGGGATTGGCGTCTTCACCCGCAGATAGTGGAGAGGTTATGGATGAGATTCGGACAGGCAGCTGTAGATCTTTTCGCCTCCCGCGAAAATCACCATTGTCCTATGTTCTTCTCGCCAAAGGACGAGGACGCGCCCCTCGGGGCAGACGCACTGGCCCACCCATGACCCAAAGTGCTGCTGTACGCCTTTCCTCCCCTGTGCCTGATAGTTTTCACGCTGGCCAGGGTGAGAGAGCACGACCTGTCTCTCATTCTGATAGCACCTAGGTGGCCCGAAGCCCCGTGGCTGGCAGAGATAATCCCTCTGTTATACACCGAGCCATGGCGCCTTCCCGTTCGCACAGACATACTGTCCCAAGCCAACGGGAGATTTACCACCCCCACCCGGACAGGGTGGCTCTCTGGGCCTGGCCCGTGAGAGGACGAACCTAAATGCACTGGGGCTCCCGCCGTGTGTAATCGCCACTACTCAGAATGCCAGGGCCGTTTCCATGTGATCCCTATATGGCTGTAAGTGGCAAGTGTTCGAAGGGTGGTATGATGGGCGTGGTCTCACATCTTATCAGTGCTCGGTGCCTGATATTTTGTGTTTCCTGCAAGACCTCATGGAAAGAGGCAGGTCCTTTTCCACTATTAAGGTCTACCTGGCTGCATTTTCAGCCTGTCATGTGGGTTTTGAGGGCTCCACCGTCAGGCAGCACCCTCTAACCCGCAGTTTTATGAAGGGTGCACACCGCTCTTTACTGGTCATCAGGAGTTCTGTTCCAAAGTGGGACCTCCCCATGGTGCTGGAAGCGAGGTCTCTGTATCCTTTTGAGCCTCTTGAGGAGTATTTCCCTTAAGCTGCTGTCCCTCAAGACAGTTTTGCTCTCGGCCTTGGCATCTGCTAAACGGGTCAGTGAGCTACATGCACTCTCGGCTCACCCGTCGTGCGCCAAATTCCCCCTAGTGGGGATAAGGTTTTCCCCTTAAGCCTAACCCGGCCTTCATGCCGAAATGGTTTCCTGCGTTCACTTAGGAGGTTTTGGAGCTATCCGCTTTTCACTCTCCACCCTTTGCCTCCCCGGAGGATCAGGGGATGAATGCTCTGTGTCCCGTCCGTGCTCTGCAAGTATATATGACCAGGACCAGTGCTTTCCACAAGAGCGACCAGCTCTTTGTTTCAAGGGCTCCCCTGCATAAGGGGAGTCCCATTTCAAAGCAATGCCTCTCACATTGGCTTGTGGATGCTATACTATGGCTTATGAAGCAAAGGGAGTGCAGCCCCCAAGGGGCATCAGAGCTCATTCCATAAGGGGCTTAGCCGCCTCTTGGGCTTTGTTCAGGGGAGTTTGTTGTTCCGTGGCCAGCTGGGCCTCTCCTCATACCTTTAAGCGTTGCAACCGGTTGGATGTCACCAGAACTTCGGTGGCACACTCGGTCCTAGGGGTAGGGTCCTCTTAGCCCTTTCCCACAGCCCCGTTTGGTTAACCAACGAGGAGTGAATGGGCCGGCTGGCCATGTTCATTCCTGTCACCAAGCATTCGCATTCCTTCTTGGGTTTAGCTATGTGCATTGGTGGTGCGGGGGCCATTATCATGTATGTGTCTCATGCATGTTTCATGCCCTGCTTGTCCACAGCAGTTAGCATGACGGAAAACATGCAGGGTCATGTGTGTGGGACGTGTCAGGCACCGCCTCTCTGAGGTGACAGTCCTTCTCTGGCCTTCAGAACCTCACTGTGAGTGTATTGGGCAATCGGGGAGCTGTCCATGTCTCTCCCATAGGTGGATCTCGAAACGAGATGATGAAAGAGAACAATAGGTTACTGTCGTAACCCCGGTTCTCTGAAACATCGAGTGGAGAGATCCACCAGCTTTGCCCCGCTTGCCGCACGAGAAGCGAATATACTTACTGAGGAATAGCAGCGCGCCCAGCTGTTATATGCCCGTAGGTAAGGGGGTGTGGCCCTACCTGGCATTGGCTGCGCGCTTCTGTCTGTTAGCCAGACTTGGTGCAATTGGATGCTTCTGCAGAGGTGAGGTACGGATGCCCTTCCCATAGGTGGATCTCTCCACTCGATGTTTCAGAGAACCGGGGTTACGACAGTAACCTATTGTTTCTAGGGCCCTGTTTACACCTTGGATTGGATTCGATTGGATCACAAGTAGACGAGGGAGACACATTCCTGTTTACACCTGGTGTTTTTAATCCATTTCTTTTGTCCAATTTCAACCACTTCTGTCGTGATTTCTTCGAGGGAAGGGTCTATGGCAGGTTTTTTTTCAAATCTTTCGATCTAATGGACAAAATAAGCTCATGCAATTTACATATGATATGGAGAAACTGAAAACATACAGAGAGCATCAGCTTTAGTTCCTGCTCTGTCAGTCACAAGACCAGCCGAACGCTGTGAGTGTGTGTTAGAAATCAGGAATGGTGAATATTGTGCTTGGTACATTTTTCGTCTTAAGCCGATAAAGTTTAAATCCCGCCTGGCTAGCGCTCTTCTCATAATGTTCACTCATTAGATCAGTAGGAGGAGAGAAGACAGTCTTTTGTGGTTGTTTGAACACATTCGACATCATGAGCAATCTACGAAAGCAATCCAGTTGAATGTGTTTTCAACTACCTTTGGAAGTGGTTAAAAGTGGACAAGCCGAAACGTTTTAGACCATGTTTACACCTGTATTTACTAGTGTACTTGTAATTTGATCGACCAAAATGCATCTTAATACCAGGTGTAAACATTTCAAACATTGCTCAAAATTGTGGATATGAAGACTTGTCAGTTTGACAAAGAGTTCAAATGTAGGTCCCTTTTAGTGTTTGAGTAGTTTTTGTTTGGAAAGGAATCAATGTTTCCACACACTAAATCAGTCGGAGAGTTCAGTGCTTTTCAGATGAGCAATTTGAAGTATTTACTCAATCTCAAAACACACAACATTCTAGATTTATGATTATGATGGTGAACTAGTTCAGCCAAAAATGAAGATTCTGTCATCATTTAGCTACATAATATTGTTCAAAACATTTATGACTTTCTTTTGAACCAAGGAACACAAAATGGATGGACTCGCTTTAAGTGTCTTTAATCCTCTAAAGTCTGACATATGAATTAATAGTCAGAAAACTAGAAAACAAGAATAAGCAGTTATTGGTGATATTTATATGGCCAAAAAGTAAGATGAAATTCCTTTAGCCTCTAATGTAAATCAATGAGATCTTTATAACAGTATAGCAGACTACTTAACATGTCACTCTATCTATCAATAAAATGTCTTAGTAACATGATATTTATGAGTTTTATGATCAAAGCTCTGTAGTTTTGTAATTTTTTATAGGGGGGTAAATCATAAAATGAAATGCAATACAATTATGATCTAATAAACGTTCCTCAAAAGCCTGATGTATCATATTCCATACTCTTTTATGCTCACACTCACAAAAATAATGTATAGATAATCATGTAAAGCTAAGTTACTTCAGTCCAGTAAGCGTTCATTTTGAAATATTTTACTAACAATATTAAAGTTCATTTTACAACTTGAGATTTCACAGACAAGTTTTCACAGTACAGAAGACGTGTACAACAACCTGAGGGTGGACATATTTATAATTATACAAAAGGCCTTTTATTTCCCAAAAAAGTATAAACTGTCAGTCATATCACAGAAGGCCTGTGTACAACATGTTTTTTCTGCAGTTGATAATTGATAAACAAGTTTTTGTCATGTTGATAATTTAGAGGTAAAGTAGAGGTCATTTTTATGTCCAAATTTGCTTATCAAATATGATTCATTAGGCTAGGGTTAACTGTTAATAACATTCAAATTCATTATTTGATATGACGATCTTATTCTATACATTTACATCTTTTTACATTGTACTTATATTTTTTTAAAACCCTTCATGTAATACATATAGTAAATACAATGTGTGTAGCAATACAACATCAACACAATAATGAGTAAATACATTTTTTGGAGTAAATACATTTTACGCAATTTTCCTTTTAATTTTGTAAAGTTTAAATTGTAAAATGGAAAGTCATATGTCATAGCTGGTTTTATAAACACAATGCCAAGTTGAATAAAAACACTGTGTGGTGTGTTTCGTTAGCCTATGAATCATAAAAAGTGCTGAAGTCTTACTTATTTAGCTCCTGTTGTTTGGGTGCCCTTTTCTCTATAACTGCATTCATCTATTCCTCTCTCTCGCTCTCTCCTTTTCCTCATTACTTCCCCTCTCTGTCTGGTGTTTTTCTCTGTTAGTTGTGTAATGGGGTTCAGTAACGGAACTGATAAAGGGTTTGCTGATGAGGGAAAACGTCTTGAGGAGCCCATCATCTCCTACATCCTGTGTGGAGCGCTTCTGGTGAGACACACACACACACACACACACACACACACACACACACACACACACACACACACACACACACACACACACACACACACGCTGAAGTAATCTGCTCACCCCAGCACGGGGAACGCTGCCTCAGCGCTCTGACCGTGCCAGAGTAGTTATTTTGGGTCATGATAGTGTCCAGCTGATCAGAGGCAGTCTGGCCTTCAGGCTCAACTAACTGACTTCCACTGGCTAAAAGTTTCTCTGGCTTTTTTTCTCAGGGTCTCCAGCATCTTCACGACAACAGAATAATCCACCGTGACGTGAAGGGCAACAACATCCTCCTCACCACAGACGGCGGAGTCAAACTGGTGGACTTTGGTAATGGCTACTGCTGTTTCTCTGCAGAGAGAGGTGGATTTTATTATAGAAAGAGAGTTTTAGTTTGAAGTTTTATATACATTTTTCTTTCCATACTCCAACAATCGACACAGTGACCATGTTTGTCAAGCTCCAACATGGACCATTAGTTTGGAATAACATGAGAGTGAATAATGACAAAGTTTTTATATTTTTTGTAATTTTGTCACCGTGAAAAGACATTTAAACCAAAGTAAATATCAAACAACAAATGTATTTATGGTCATAAATATCATATGTTTGATATTTACTTTAAATGTCTTTTCACTGTGACAAAATTATATATATGGTTCATCTTACACCAATTTGGACGAGTTTCTAAGCTTTGACATGTTCTTGATGGGCTATAGTCTAGAATATTAGCTGGAAAATTATGGAAATATTATATTCTTCAAAAGAATATATGAAAGTATACTCTCCTTGAGTACACTTATCTGGCCTTTTATTTCAGTAGCTTTTCTAAAAATATTTTTACTTTTAAGACTTTTAATTATAATGCTAACCAATAACTGACTAACCAGTTTAGCTGGCATTGAATGCTTGATGTAAAACATCAAATATATTTGATTTACAACCTTATTTATTCACAATTCATTTGTTGACCATACATGATATAAATTATTAGTATTATACAGATACACATCATATATTTTTACTATAATATTGTTCCAAATATATGTCAACCCCAATTATAAGACGACTGCCCCTTTTTCAAGATGTAGATTTTGGGAAAAGGCTTTGTGATTAAAAAAAAATGCTTTTATGTGAAAATAATTTTCATACTGAATATTTTTCATATTTTATTTTTTGTATTTAAAGTATGGTAAATACTGTTAAAATGTACCATCATTTAAAAATACACACTTTTTGTTCAGATGTATTTCTAAGAGAAAAAAAAAAACATCTTATATTCGGATTAATATTGGTATTGTAGACATAATAAAATGAACAGTATTCTAATGCTCTACATGAGTTGTCAGCAAATGAAATGCTTAAATGGAGGTGGAGCCGTTCTGGCGTCTGTGTGTTATCAAACGCACCCCTCACACATCATGTGAATGGGGTTAAGTGATGTTTGGCATGGAAAGTGTGTGTGTGTGTGGGGGGGGGGGGGGGTGCATTGATTCTCGTCTGCCTGAGGCGTGTTTGTCCCGTGTGGATGTGAGAAAGAAGTGGACCCCTGCCGGGAAGCAAAATGCCCTCATCACGTAATGCTGATGAATGCTAATGTCACGTCAGATTATTTGCCACCTCCGAAATGTCTGAATCCTTCAGAGTGTTATTTGGTCCTACTTGAGAAATAATTGTACAGTTATTGCTATGTATTATCACAGATGTTCACAAAAAAAAACTTATTCAATAAAAAAATGAAGGTAAAATCTAACCTAATAAAGTCTGCTTGTGACACACGTTGTCTCTGATCTCTCGCAGGGGTCTCCGCTCAGTTGACGAGTGCCCGTCTACGCCGAAACACATCAGTGGGAACTCCTTTCTGGATGGCTCCTGAGGTCTGTCCTGTTACAAAAAATACCACTTTTATTTCTAAATCTAGCCAGTCAACATCCATCTCTTCCGATGTTCCAGTACAACACATTTTATTGTTAAAGGGATAGTTCACCCAGAAATTAAAATTCTGTTATAATAGGCCTTTATCACACCGCGTTCGAAAAGCATAAGCTTCAAATAGTAGCGTATAGGCTCCACTGTAGCCTGTGTAAATGGCAGGACCCCTAGCACATGATTCTTATGATTTATTGATGTAGTATTCATCACAGATACTTATCTAAACACATCAACCACAGTTTACAGTCTTCAGCTGGCTATGATGAAACAAAGAAAATGGTGTCATGTTATTCCGGCGTTTATTTCATATTTTAAATGTGAGCACACAAGGCTACGGTATGCACAATACAATTAAATAATTACAAAAATAAATAAAATTATTAAAGAGAATTAGAATTATGTCATACATCCCATAGCATATTAATTCCGTACTTATTAACAATAATAGTGTTGTTAAAAAAAAATTAATGCAATTACTTCATTTCTTATATAATCATCAAGTTGAAGTTGTTCAAATAAAGGAATATTTCCAGGCCAAAGTTGATTATTCAAAAAACTGGTTTGATAATCTTAAAGTCAATAATTTTGACCTGTAGTCTTACTAGTCTATAATTGTATCCCTTAAAACTCACCTTTGATTACCAAAATGACATATTTAGTTTAAGTTTTTTCCTTGAATCTTTTATCATGCCTTAAAATAGCCTGAATGTAACTCTACACCCTTGCCTCATTTAGTATATGCGGTTCTATGAATATGCAAATGAGCCCCGCCTCCACTCACTCACTCACTCACTCAGAGATCCACTCGTTGACGATCACACGTTGATCTGATTGGTTCCAGGTAGTTTGTGAATTCAGAAACACCAGCGATTTCAAACCGTGTTTTTGAGACTGTCTTTGTTTCACTGCAGTTTTAAGGAGAAAATACTCAGCAATGGTTTTTGACTTATTGTGTTTAATGACAAAATTTTCATTTTTGGGTGAACTATTTCAGTCAAACGTGGTACAAACGTCAGAATAAATTATGTACTATGGTACATTTGTTTTGAGGTCATACCATAGTGTTGTGCAAGGAATCGTGTGAAAATTCATGTTTAATAATTAATTAATTATTAAGAAGGCACATCTCTATACAGTAATACAGTAGATACATTTGTTTATATTGATAGATTCAGCTTTACCCACGTACATACCCACTTATACTCACTGTGTATATATACAGTATGGGTATATATACAGTATGTGTATATATATATATATATATATATATATATATATATAATATATATATATATATATATATATATATATATATAATATATATATATATATAATATATATATATATATAGATAGATATTGCAAATCCCAACTGTTTTATTGTTTATATCATCACAAAATGTAAACTATATTTTCTCCCAGCTCTAAATCTACTAAATGAGACTTTAAAGATGTTAAGACATTTTAAACATTAACATCATGAATATGTATTGTGAAAAGCACTACACAAATAAATGTACTATTCAAATATATATATATATATATATATATATATATATAATATATATATATATATATATATATATATATACATATTTTCTTATACTTCTGTGTATAGTTTTATTTACTGTACTAACTGTAACAATCTGGGTTTCTTTAACCTGTGAGTAGATTCATGCAGCTTTGTTAAAAAATCTGCATTTTAATGCTGAGTGTGTTTTGTGTATGTGTTAGTGAGCTGTCACTGAGTTTGGTGTGTGTGTGTGTGTGTGTGTGTGTGTGTGTGTGTGTGTGTGTGTGTGTGTGTGTGTGTGTGTGTGTGTGTGTGTGTGTGGGTCGTGTGAAGGTTAATAGCTGAGCGCCGCTCTGTGAGAGTGAAAGAAAGAGAGAGGATGGGGCCAGTGGGGGAGGCCCCTCAGGGCCAATTAAAATACAGTCTAAATGAAACGCTCGGCAATATGCCGATTGGCTACAGTGTTTCTGACAAACTGATTTAATGCTGGAAAACAACATAAAATAATTGCTGTGATTATTACAGTCCAGTAATGATTAAACATCACAAGTACTGGTTAACTGGAGCTGAAATAAAATTAGTTTAATTTAGAAAATGGTTTGGCTAAATCCACATGGATATGTTGGGTAAATGAGCAGAAATTAAAGAGCTTATTTAACCATTTTGAACCGTATAATAACGAAACTGATATGAATCCCTCTAATAGACCATAGTCAGCGCACCATATTTAACTTCTGACAGGAGTGAAACGAGGCTGTGAGGGATAGAAGGACAGTGTGTTCAATGGATTGTACTGTTGTTTAACAGCATACCAGTTCAGCAGACTTTTCTGGAAAAATACATAGCCTACAGTTTTGAAAGTTGTGAGTAGTGGAAATACATGATTTTGGACTTTTCTAGTGTGCATGTCATTGTAAAGAATGAAAGACTATCCCTTACAGCCTCGTTTTCATCTGCGTAAGATTAAATTTGGCATCTAACCTGACTAAGGTCTTTACATAAATTAACTTCAGTGTGGAGGCCATTTAATTTTAAAAAGTTCTCAATTATGTTTAATGTAGGCATCGGATATTTCCAACCCGATATCACGGCAATTCGTACGAGGTGGCTAATTCGTACGAATTTGTGCGACCTCATGCAAATTCGTTTGATTTTTGCTATTTTACGAGTTGCCCAATTTGTATGAATTCGTACGAGTGACCTACCCCTGACCCCTAAACCAACCCATCACTGGGGTTTAGACAAATCGTAAGGGTCAGGTCGTCGTACAAATTAATTACTTTGTACTCACTCGTACGAATTCGTACAAATTGTTTGTGAGATAGCATTCGATATTTCTGCTAAAATTCCTTTGGGGATATAAAAATAGACACAAATCAATCAATAGTTGACATGCAGCAGAAGTAGAATATAAATGTATGAAAGAGTATAACATGAATTGCATAACTCACAATTTTTTTGAGTTCACATTAAGCTTTCTGACTTGTAATTAGTGTCTTGACAAATCTGAGCAAAGTTGAGATGTCTTCTGAAACTCAAGAGGAGACACATCTGAGATCACTAGGGTCTTTTTCTCCATTTACTCTGAGAAATACAGTAGTTGAGAACATCATGGTTTGTGTGTGTGCAGGTGATAGCGTGTGAACAGCAGTATGACTACTCGTATGATGCCCGCTGTGATGTGTGGTCTCTGGGCATTACTGCCATCGAGCTGGCAGACGGAGACCCGCCGCTGGCAGAGATGCACCCGGTCAAAGCCCTCTTCAAAATACCACGGTAAGAGACACCAGGGGGAGCTATGCTCACACAGCAAACGGGAGGACCTAGAGGGAGGAATAGATGGAAATGGAGATAGACAGGAGAGATTGAGGAAAAGTGGGAAATAGGAATTAGAGTAGCGTGAGAGAGAGAGAGAGAGAGAGAGACCGATAGGAAAGGCTCCAGCGTTCTCATGCACATTGACACTCTGACTGAGAGTGACGTCACTCACGCCCCTTTCACACGGAGCGTTGATCCCAGAAAATTGCCATATAATTGCTATAGTGCCTTCTGTGTGAACGCAAACTCTCTCCGGGATTGATCCCTGATTGATCAGTCCCGGAACGCTCCCTGTGTGAAAAAAAGGCAGGATCAATGCCGTGAGGTGTGTGTTGTAGTGACGACGCTGAAGCTGAGATCGTTCACCAGCATAGTGAAAGGGTACAAGATGCGCTAGTTTATGATTGAATCTGAAATAAAAGCATGAGTGTGGTTTCTAGAGAGAGAAATCGCAGATCATAAGAAAACTGAACCTGTTAAGCTTCAACCCCAATTTTGAAAAATCCCCAGAAATGGCATACCCAAACTGAAACAGATACAGTTCATGAACCATTTGTTCTAAAAGCACAAGTATGATCTCATTTGAAAGCTGACACCTGGCAGTTTATTGCAAATGTAGAATTAATTATTGTCATAATGAAAAATAAATGTTATAAATAGCTTCAAAGTTTTGTCAAGTTATTAGAAATTTATTTTTATGAAATATTTTCATGAAAATAAAATTGAAGTTGGCCTGTAGCAATCTAGAAATGCAAATGCAGCTAAAGCCACATGTCTGACCATGTTATATTTAAAATCTGAAGATGATATGTCTAAAACTCTTTATTTAGTGAAATGTTTTTCAAGATCATGTCAAACGACTTTATTTTGATTAGACTCTAAAAAGCATACTGATGTTTATTGTCATCTTCTAAGCATCTATTCAGTCTGTTGTCTCTATTGTTTATGTGGTATAGACGAGACTCATTCAGTGTCAGTCTCCCCTGCACACATTCACACCTCTCCAGCCTCTGGTTATTGCTCTAAATATGCTTTCTTTTGTCTGCATTATAATTACTAACGACTGGCTATTCACACTGTTTCAACCCCTAATCTCTTTTAGGGAAAGTTCTCAAAGTTCTCACCTTACATTTGAAACTATACAAAATTACCTTCTTGAAAAAAGAAACATTTCAGCAAGCAGTCCTATTTAGAAATATTCATAAATATAACAGCTAGGTAGCAGGTGCACCAAGGGCTAGCTAGCATGTTAGCTTAGCACACCATCAATACACGACAATTTATGAGATTAAAACCATGTTTGTGCTCTAAAACTTACTTTATAGCACAAGTCGAGTGTTTTTAATAACCTTCTGTGCTGTGATTTGGCTTCAGATAAAAAATCGGACAGAAAATATAGTATTTTATAGTATTCTTCACGATGATAAAGTCTATATCGATTAGCATTACATTATAAATATAATCTATTATTATGAAAATACCTGACATGGCTCGAAGAACACAGGTAAACCAAATATCATTGCAATCATGTTTATTGTCTTCAAAACATCTTTATCTGCATCTTACAGCGATCTCTGTTAGTGTTTACGTCGTGAATGTCACATGATATGATTCTTCTTCGTGTTCCATATATGGAGTCCATATGTGCACAGGGCGCCCTCAGGCTGCCTGTATGTATTGAAAACACAGTACATCAGAGTCTCCAGCGCTCATAATGATTAAATCGACGCATTTGGGTAGATATTCAATAAATATGATTCCTGTCTATATAAATCTGATGTAAACCTATGAGAATCTATCAATATTTCTCCAAATCTGTACACTTTTGAGCTAAAAGCCCTGATGGACGTTGTTTTGTCAAGCTCTGTCGTGACGATCTCACTGGAGTTTTTTTCTGAATGGAAGCGGCTGACGCTCATAATTCATATCAAAGGTATCGACTCATTTTTTGATTACATAACTCCAGACACAAATTAAGACATAACTGTCACTATAAGATTCTCAGAATACAATAGTGGTCAAATACTAAACCTTCAGTCTTATATCTTTTTAATGATGTATAGTTTGTCAAGGTAATAACATTGAATCTGATAGTAACTTTGAACGATTTAAAAAAAAAAAAACGCTCAGAGCGCCCTCGCTCTGGCGAAGGTTAACAGGTTAAGACAATGTGTTACACGTATCCTGATGTTACGTGTCTTTACGGGATGTGTGTGAACGTATGGACAGATTCCTGAAAATCACTGGTGGTGTGAATGAACCAATTATCAGTGTATTTTCTGGAATCTCTGCGAAAGGGGATTCACTGTCAGCAGATTGCAGAAATCAAAACCAATTAAAAACTTAAATAAGAGAGTAAACTCAAATTCAAAAAAACATGGGGTTTTGATTGGAACTGAAATATGAAATATTGTAAAAAATTATCTTCAACATAAATTTTTGCAAAAGCGTTCATACACTGAAAAAAAAGTGTGTTGGATTTACATGATTTGATTGTGTACATCGGTCCCACATGAACCAATTAAGTTACACAAACATAATTTATTCTTGTAACTTCAACATCATGGAATTAAGTCATTTTAAGTCATGGAATTAAGTCAGTGTATATTCACTGCAGTTTCTAGCTGAAATTAAAAATTAGTGGCAGTAAAACACCAACAACTTGCCTATTGCCCTCATGTCGTTTCTCTTAAATTATGACTGTTATGTCCTCAAAACACTTACCATAGTGTGTGATGTTTTGACATTTGCAGTACATAATCAGTTTTATATACGACTTTTCTGCTATAGTGAACTTACTCGTTAGCTCACCCGGTACAGCATTGCACTTGTTATGTGTAGTGATCGAGTTCAAATCCTGTGAAACATGAGTCTCGATAAAACAGCTGCACACACTTGTAGAAGCAGCTGAAATGTTTTGGTCAGTATATATTTTATCGCATTTGATTTTGTTGATTAAGCTGGCATGAAACAGAAGTTGCAACAGTCTTTTCGTCTTTATTGTGATGTATATTCAAGTGAAATGGCTTCTCGAAGAAGTAGGGGCGGGACTTGATTTTGTCCATCTGGAATTGGATTGTTGTGGTTTTCTATTGCTGTGATCTCATGTGAGTGACAGTCCTGTTCTGACTTCAGTAAACGCGTCATCAGAGAAGAGAAGAGATGTTGCAAGAGAGAGTGAATTTTGTCACTACTCTTTTCACATACTGTTTTTCGCCTACTATATATAGTAGGGTACATAATTTTGGATGCAGCCTGGCTGTTTTTGCTACTGCCTCTGTAAGTCTTCTATATGTAAATGTGACCTCTGTTATATCAGCCTCGGCCAAGTTACTGAATACTGAATAGGTGTGGATGTGTGGTCATATGTTAATGAGCTGGTTGTGATGTTATTGACATGTGCAGTGAACATTTATTTCTGCTCATTCAAAAGCTCATTTGCATTTAAAGAGACACACACAAAAATGGGCGTTTTTGCTCACAACCAAAAGGGGCAAATTTGACAAGCTATAATAAATGATCTGGGGGTATTTTGAGCTGAAATTTCACATTCACATTCTAGGGACTGCAGAGTTTTTTATTACAGCTTGTGAAAAGGGGCATAATGTCACCTTTAAAGCGTGAACTGTCATATTAGTGCTTTATACATGTGTAATTTTTCACGTGCACTTCGCTATGCCCTGCTATATCCCCGTTCACACTCATGCTTGACTGTTTTATTATCACAGAATTGAGAGACGTGTCATAATATTCTGATTAATGATAAGTGATAAGCTTTGATGACAATCTGACCTTCTGCCATTTCTATGATCACACCATTATCACCCAGAATGCATTGGTTATGTCCTTTGATTGCAATTTTAATTTGTGATTAGCCCCATTGTCTTCTGGATGAGGCTGACACTCATGTTATCTGCGCTGCTCCAGGCCTGCAGGGGATGGGCCGCTCGCTGTCGGGACACTGGGAGTGTCACGCATACCTTTATGACACTGACACTACAGCGCTTAGCTCAGTTGTACTGAGAAATATAATACTAGCATACTGCTTACTCCACATTTTGGAGTATATCCTGTTTTTAAAGGTCACACTTTATATTTTGCCTCTTGTTAAATGTAATTAATTAAAATAAGTAAAAGTAACACAATTGTTTAATATTTTGTCACAACTTAATTTAATTGTGTTCAATCAACCTAATAGATTTAAAACTGAAATTTACTTAATTCATTTGTGTAAAAACTCCATTGCAGTGGATCTGTAGTTCCCAGCATGCTTTGCAAGGAACTGCATTAGGAGTGTTATTTTATGCATTTTCAGTAAATGGAAAGATGTTGTTAGTTAAGGTTAGTAATTAATTTTCAGTTGTGTTAGAAACTTAGAGGACTAATGTTTTTGAATTTTGTGGTTTACCATTACAGTATGCAGAAGAGTGGCGACTGTGTTTAGGCTGTGTGCACTCAGTATACACTAAATATGTATTAAACCTCTCTCACAGACCTGCATAAGTCATATCTAATATTACTAAAGTAGTTTTAACTAAATTGAATGAAGGCTTCTATCATTGAAAGTAACTGCAGAGTCAAATTAGCTCAAATTATAATGTTGGTGATTTTATGCAGAACAAAAATTAAATCTAGTTAACTTGACAGAACTTTATCTAGTAGGAATGATAGAAATATGTTAGTAGTCTCGACTAAATTAAGTTCATACAAGATTACAACAAATCATTTCAAACAAATTAGATTTTGTTGGAAAAATGTAATTCAATTTTGTGGAAAAGTTTTCCTTAATTTAATTAAGTTCGTTCAACAGCTTATTTTTGCTTGCATCAAAATAAGTACAATGTTGCTATTGTTTTGATGTTGTATTGTAAAACCTTGTTGTTACTATTGAGGTAGTTTAGTTTAGGACAGGTTTTAGGTTTTTAAGGGTTTAAGGATGGGTAACTAGAGGCAAAAGTTTGAGAAGAAACTTTGATGTTGGCTTGAGAAACCCTGAAGGGGCAGCCTGAGTCAAAAGAGCCAAAACACATGTCAGTTTGGTGTTCTAGACCTGGCCCAATTTTATTTTGTATTCTAATAAATAAGCTTATTACAGCAAAATTATACATACAAGTTAAAATTAACAATAAGTACAAGCAATAGCTCAAATAAATCCGGCTTCAGATCTGTAGGTGCTCAGGTATAGACATTTAATCATCAAATGTCAAATAACAGTTTTTATGTTTGTCTTTGTTAAATATAGATTGATCATTGTAAAAGCTACAAAAGTTACCTCAGTCAAGAGCAGTGATTTTTTTTTTCTTTGTCTGTTTTTTGTTGGATTAACATTAAAGACAGACGGCAGCTGGCTAAATGCGGTCACTTTAATACATCAAGCACAAATCCAATGATACCTGATAGCTGTTTTCTTTCTCAACTGTTTATGTTCACTTGAGACATAGCCGAATATTTTCGACAATACTCGCCAAGAATACTCATATTGTTTTGGCACTACTGCCCAAAGGGAGAGGACTTACTTTGAGACAATTTTCACTCATAAATTGCTAGTAAATTTCTCAAATAAATGGCAAGTAACACATTGAATTGAACATCCAATTTTGAATACTGAAATAGTATTTTCTCGTAAAACGTACTCCAATAGTTTTATTAACTTTGAAAAATCATTTTTTTACACTGTACGAAGACATTCTTTCTAATTTTTCCATTCAGCATTTTTTTGTTATGCTGGTATCCATTTGTAATGGAAAAAGGTACATTTTCAAGTGAAAGTGCACTGTTGAATCCCACTGTATTTTATGAAATACTGAGAATTTAAAGATTTGTGTGTTTGTACCAGTGTTGTGGCTCTGCCTTAATGCGGCTTGAGGTTTCGATTATGAATGCTGGATATGAGAAATGATAATGTTAGAATACTGTGCTTTTGCCTTTGCAGGCCCATTTGTCATATAGTTTATGCCTCGGTGCAATAATCATGTAGAGTATCTACACCATCATGATGTGCTTTAAAATGATGTGCTCCCTCTGCTTTTTCACCCAGCTGTCTCTCTCTCTCTATCTCTTGCCTCTACCTTTCTTTTTCTTTATTCTTTTCAAATGAAATTAGATATTTGGGCCATGGCGCATAAATCAGATGCGTGGGACCTTTAGCACGGCAGCGGGTGAATAAATCAGTGTTCGTGTGTGTACTGGGCCGTGAAATGATTCTGTTAACATGTCATCTGTCCGGGACGGCGTTCCCACTCTCAGACGGAGAGATTACGAGCGGGCTTGGAGCGATCAGAGCCTTTCAGTGCGAGATGTTTGACTCTTGATGAAGGCCATCAGAGGGAACTGAATACTGTAGCTGCCCATACACAAGCCTGCACAATCTCCTACCTGAATATGATTATTTGAGCTCAAGCTAACGCGTTTTTCTCACTAACATACAAGGATTCCTGGGTTTTTAATTAAGGGTAAATCATTTATATTGACTGAAAATCTTTGAAGCCTGAGTTGGCTGTGGTGTAAAGTGGGCTGTATTAATCCACTGCACTCAATAGAGTTTGTAGATTTGAAAATAATGCTTTTCCCCAATATTGTTGAATCACGGAAGCTACAGCAGATATTTTGCCAAGAGATTTCTTATCTTAATACATGTATCAGACCGAGAGAAGCATGCATAGAAGAATAAGGCTACATGGGAGGTCTTCATTCCAGATTTCTCTGTTCCCCATTTCTCTATCTTCTCACCCCATCATGCCAGCTTTAATGGTTTCTCTATGGTTTCTCACCCCCTCATGTTTCTCATCCCTCACCCCGTCATGTCTTTTCTTTGGGGTGTTACAGTAAGATTTAGCTTATATACACCACTGAGCGACTTTCAACTTCCTTGTAAGGTAGAAAAACATGTTGCTTATGTTTAAAATTAAATGTATACCTCATGCTTACACATGGTACAACCCACTTTCCCTTATACATTAGTGGTACATTTGCATCAGTTGAAACATTAATTTCCTTGTAAAGAACATACCAACTGAAGTATCATCATTAGTGCAACATCTCTGCTCACTGAACGTTGCATTGCACACATACTTCCAAGAAAAATGTATAACTCTCCTACCTTCTCTCCCTGTGTCTCTGCTCAGCACATGTACAACATACTCTGACTTCACAAAATACATTATGAAATTATTATGAAAATGAATAAAGAAAATTACTAAATAATACTAAAAAATAACATTAAACAGTAATTGTTTAATCTTCAGAGTTAAAGGCTCATGATCCATGCTCATAGCCATGAAATATTTTAATTTAATTAGCTGAAATGTGTATTTCAATTGCATCTTTTAGCTTCAGTCAGTTTAGTGATATTTCAGCAGGGGAAAAAAGGCCTATTGTCAATAAAGTTATAGCACAGCCCATGCAGAAGTCACTTTGAAACCAAGATCGGCACACTATTGTGTTTTGGACACTTGTCCGCAGAATGGGAATCTCGTGTTCTGGTGTCCCCACCGAGGGGTTAAGGTTTGACTGGTAGGCATGGTCCAGTTAACCCCTGCAAAGAGATGCTGTACGACACCTAGACCATTACGAAAAAACATCTTTCTCCATTGACACCATTTACATTTACATTTTATGCATACATTTTATGGCAGATGCTTTTATCCAAAGTAAATTCCATTCCATTCAAGGTTTACATTTGATCAGTTCAAGCATTTCCTGCGAATCGAACCCATGACCTTAGAGTTGCTAGCGCCATACTGTACTGTTTAAGATACACAAATGCTTCCCATTCAAAAGTAGACATTTATTCTGACAAGATACATTTTTGTGAAGCAACATTTTATATTTTCCCTGGCTGCTATCTTTGATGTCACAGTTCAGGAGTCACTAGTGAAGGGTTTGGTATTGTCAATCAGCCAATGAGTGTTCCCACGACATCATTTCCCTACGATTACCCATAGAAGTTTAGCATACTTGTAAAAAGAGTACTTGTTCCTGAAACTTACTTAGTTACTTAACATACAGAATATACTTAAAGTGATACTCCACTTTTTTTGGAAATAGGCTCATTTTACAACTCCCTCAGAGTTAAACAGTTTACCGTTTTCGAATCCATTCAGCTGATTTTCTGATATATAGAAGAATATCAGTAACCAGGCAGTTTCTGGTCCCATTGACTTCCATTGTAGGAAAAAATATATACTATGGAAGTCAATGAGACCAGAAACTGTCTGCTTACTGATATTCTTCTAAATATCAGAAAATCGGCTGAATGGATTCGAAAACGGTAAAACCCAACTGTTTAACTCTGAGGGAGTTGTAAAATTAGCCTATTTCCAAAAAAAGTGGAGTATCCCTTTAAGTGTGAAATTAAGTTTTTTTGACACTTATTTGCATGTTACCTAAAAATGTAATATAGTTTCAATTAGTAGAAAATGCAATTAGATGAACTGTAGAAAATGCAATAAGATTTTTGACCCACTACATCTTTAGATATAATTTCATAATCACTTCTATTGTCTTTGAAATATAAGTGAATGTACTGACAAGCATTTATTTCTACCAAAACTTGTCATATATCTGCGATTACACATTTGTAATGATGGAGTTGCAATCTAGTACATTTAAAATGTTTTTCAAAATTACATTTAAAGATAATATAAAGTTAAAATTTATAATACATGTGCATTTAGTATGTTAGTCAGCAACACATTAAAATAAGTGTACTTCTTGAATTATTAAAACAATTATTTAAATTGCATTTTAAAGTAAAAAAAAAAAAATTAAGTGTAAGAAATATATAGTATTGAAAGCGTACTCTCTTTAAGTACATTTAAGTGACCTATTTCATTAACATTATATTATCCGCAAGTACATGGTACTTTTAAGTACTTAAAAACACTTGAGTGGACTCCTTTTTCACAAGGGTAGTCACTAGTCACATATATTTTCAGCTCAGGTAACTGACTTCTGTTACATAACTGTTGTGTGCTGTTCCTTACTCCGGGAGTCCTGCCAACTGCCACTGATGTGAATGTGAATGTTAATGGATAGCTTTCTCCATGTATTATAGACCTCATTAGTCACTAGCATACCTCTTAACTAGCTTAACCATTACTAACAAGTATAAAACATCCTGGACATGAACAACATGGAAATTCCCATTAGCGATTTTGTCTATTTTTACCACAGTGGCAAATCAGTGGCAGTGTAGCATTTGCAAGTATGGAAATGTAAAAAAAATAAAAATAAAAAAAGCAGTAAATCACTTGTAAGTCTAGTTTCTGTGTTTAGCTGGTGGCAGGACATTCCTTCATTTCCAATCGCCTACAAATAGTTTTATCAGTATGGCCAGGCCACTGGGAGGGTGAGAAATTGTGGAGTCTTTTGTGTGTGGCAGATTAGTATTGACAAAATGTCTGCCATGCCATATATCATCAGAAACCTTGTGTTGGGGTCCTGTTTGTCTGAGGCTTTTTTTACCTACTGCAGTGACATCAGATGACTGCAAGTCAACATTTATAGTACATGCAAAAAGTGTGTGTAGGCATGAGATATGTTTAAATTCATGCAAAAGAAGAATGACTTTGGGGAACAACAACCGATAGAAGTGAATAGTGAATAGTTGGCGGCAAGATTGAGGATTTGCTATAATGTATGATATATTTCTGTTTACATACTGTGGTACTCGTCGTGCTGTCTATGAGCCTGAATGATTTCGTGAATGACCCAGTCTGGCTCTTGCGATTTCTCAGCAGATAAATAGCCAAGATGGCAACGCTGTTTCTCTTCCATCTTTATTAAGCATTTTATGTACTGATTCCATTTATATTTAGTCTTTTCCCTTTCAAAATGTTAGCGACAAGAAAACTGAAATTTTTTTGAAAACTGAAAATTAAACACATAACACAAACTTGCAATTGCGAGCAGTGTTGGGAAAGTTCATTTTCTACATGAACTAGTTCAAAGTTCAGTTCACACATTTTAAAATGAACTAGTTCAGTTCATAGTTCATACTTCAAAAAATGAACTAGTTCATAGTTCTTTTTTTCTAGTTCATAGTCCATATGTTGCTGCGAGCTTCTTTTTTTTTATTGCCACAGCCCATATACAACCACAGACAGCAATTATTTTATCGACTGGCAAAGTTTGCACAGAAATGTAAGATTTCCCATCCTCACCGACCTTGTCATAAAACTCGTTTAAATGATCATACGACGCCTCGCTCGCTGCTTTGTCGACTACATGCTGCTTTTTGTTTTGATGACGCATGCGGCAGTTCGTGCGACACTGGTGGCTGATGTTGCCAGATTGGGTGTTTTTTTTCGCTACATATTAAGGCGTTTTCACCTGGAAGGCTTTATAGAAATCTGGCACCCTATTGAACGAAGTAAACTGAGAGAGGCGAGCGTGCGTTCACAGACACCAGAATGAACGCGTTCACAGTAACGTTCATCAGGCAGTAATTCAGTACGTTCAGTTCACGTTCGCCCAAAATATGAACGAGTTCATGAACTATCGTTCATTGAACGCGTTCAGGCACAACTGATTGTGAGTTATAAAGTCCAGTTCTGAGTGAAAAAAATGACAAAAAAAAAAATAAAATAAAAAATAAAACAAGTGAGAATTGCCAAATGTAAACTCGCAATTGCAAAAAAGTCAGAATTGTGAGACAAAAAGTCGCAATTACCTTTTTTATGTTTTATTCAGTGGCGAAAACAAGCTTCCATGCTTCTGTAACAGGTTTTGTGTTTTTGGGCTGAAATGTGACCTATGTTCCTGACAGGTTTTATGAGATTCACACTTATGTATATTAATGTATCCCTCCCTCCCTCATTCCCTCCCTCTGTTTGTGTCTAGCTTGTCATCTCCAGCGTAACAAACTGATTTTGTGAGCAACATGGCTGACAGCGTGACTGTTTCCCAGTCAGAGTTTAGTGGCTCTGCGGCCAGATTAGAATAAACCCAGCGTGTTTACATCCTGTTTGCGTGTGCTCACAAACACCCAATGAGGGTGAACACCACGGCAGAATTTACCCAGCACAATAGGAGCGCCATCAGCGACGTTGCCTTGACTTTGTTATGTATAAGCAGCTCTCTACAGCACTGAAACATCAAGGCGAGCGTGTGGCTGCAGGCACGCATTATATTTTGCATTGAAGGAGTCGGTTATTTTCCTTTGATGTGTTCTTCAGAGACGACGGCCTGTCTGAATATCTATCAAAGCACCCAGTGACTTAGAGCAGCGCAGAATGACAGATTACTGTGAAAAAAAAAAAAAGAAAACTGTTTAACGGGGGTTGGTTTATATGCCTAATGCTTTGTTCTTGGTGATAGTTTCTGATGAAAGACAGAGAAGATGTGTTTTTAAGTAGTGTGTCTGTCCTTCGACCTATACTGCTCTTTACGTCTGTTTGAGACTTCAGTCAAGCCAAAATTAGATTAAGAGTCATTGAGAGAAAAAAGGAGATCTTGAAGCATGTCACAGTTGTGTTTTGTTTAGTTTGTTTTCATTGGACTTGTCACGTCATCTTCATTGTCGCTATCAGTTCTTCTGTATCACATGTGTTCAGTTAATCATCGTCATCTGTGTTAAACAACTACCAGTTACCATTAAACCTTCGTGTTGGAAATATATCCTCATCTCCGTCTGCCTTCCTGCAGCCACGTGTGACACAGCAGAAGTAGAGGGAATATAAATAAAAAGATGAGAGCGCCACATTCATATTTGCCTAAAAACAGCCCATCAAGCAATACGACACTGCAGACAGGGATGAATAGTGAATTTAATCATATTTCTGTTCCTCTTCATGTCCTTGTTGCAGAGCTTTTACTGGAAAATCAGTGTTGGCCCATTTATTTTGCTGACATCTGTGTGGATTCTTACAAAATGGTATTACTTCAGACTCAAAAACATGGGATTACTTCAGACTTTAGAAGCTTCATTCATCAAGGTCAGAAGAAGTAAAAGGAATTCCATCTGGTTCCTGGTCCATAACCACAATAGATAGGGTTCTGTTGTGTCTTTTAATGACTTTTCCATGATCTTTGGACAGGATTGGTTTGTCACAGTGAACTTTTTTTTACTTTTTACAAATTATACTGAACAAAATTATAAACGCAACACTTTTGTTTTTGCCCCCATTTTTCATGAGCTGAACTTAAAGATCTAAGACTTTTTCTATGTAAACCAAAGGCCTATTTCTCTCAGTATTGTTCACAATTTTGTTGACAGATTTTTTTCAAATTAGATTTAAGATTTGAAGAACACTACAAGTGTGCATTCAATATAATTAAGCACACTTCTGTTTCACAAGGGATTGAGTGAATGGATTTAAACGAATATATCTTTTTAGTGTACAATAAGTCAAAGAACATCATGATGCTGGATTGTATGTTGTTTAGGAGCACACATGCTGCCCTTAAAAATTATGTTTTCTTATGGCCTAAAACTGTCCCTGAGTTTGATGGGACCCTGAGTCCTCAAAGCATCACAGCTACTCAGATCTGCTTGTGTTAATAAATGAGCGTGTGTGTGTGTGTGTGTGTGTGTGTGTGTGTGTGTGTGTGTGTGTGTGTGTGTGTGTGTGTGTGTGTGTGTGTGTGTGTGTGTGTGCTAATATATGGGCATGTGAAAGTGTGTGTATGAGTTAATAGATGGCTGTGTCTTGAGTGTAGCTGACAGAGGGATTATTCGCTCTCATAACTCGGCAGCTCTGCGGACAGATGTTGCCTGCCAGACACTCGTTTGTCATCCCGCAGCAGGCCGACGCGTCCCTGGCCCACACTCTGTGTCTTAAAGACTTAAACACTTACAACTCCACCTCACTGATATACAGCAGCTCATCTGAGATACGACCCGCTCTACTGAAAAGTTGAAGACTCGCTTAACTGCTTCTCTGCAGCAAAAACTCAAAACTGAAGAACTGATGGGTTGTGGGGTTCAATATACTTCAGTCATTATTGTCACTCAAACATATATGGAAAAAGTCAAAACAAAAGGTTGGGTAGGGCTCATTAGTATATACACAGCAAAATCCCCAGAGTTAAATTAACTCTCTTCAGATATGGTCACACTCTAAATAATTTTAAAGTAACTCTGAATCAGAGTGATTAAGTGATTAATTAAGTGATGATCAAGCATTAGTGATGAACACCTGCTGGTAACAAGCAGAATAACTTGAGGAAAGAGAAACACAAGATCTACAGTACAACTGACTTCCAGCCACAGCCTTAGATGAAATCAACTGAAGACAAAAGAAGATATTAAAGCCCAGTTTCACAGACAGGGCTTAGATTAAGCCAGGATTAGGCCTTAGTTAAATCAGGACATTTAAGTAGCTTTTTTAAACGTGGCTTGGAAAAAAAAAACATTACTGATGTACATCTCAAGACAAAACAATGGCACTGATGAATTTTAAGATATGTCAAGTTGTGATATGCAAGTAGTTTTCAGTTAAGACAGCTCAAACATGCATGTTAGTCTTGGACTAGGTTTAAGCCCTATCTGTGAAACCGGCCTTAAATCTCTGAAGATCTCAGCAGAGGATGATTAAACAACTCCACATCACCAGCTTCACTTATTACTAACCAGATTGACTTTATTTCTGTCATTCATCTACATAAGTTCTTTTCGAGAATTAACAGAGGTTTAGAATTAGAATTAACAAATGTTTGGTCACCATTATGGTGATCAGTGTTTCTTTAGTTGGGCAGTTTGACCCTTGGCTTTTTATGTGAGTTTGTGGTCTAAACAGTGTTTACCACAACACATAATTTGGTGCAAAGCGCGTCAGAAACAAAGGTGATCAGGTGATCTAGTTTTCAGCATCATAAAATAGAATAATTCACTAATCTTATCCCTGACCAGAAGTGGTTATTTGTTATATTCACCAACAATACTTTCTTGCAACAGATCAGACATTCTGAGTTTTGATATTTCAATACATTGTAGGATATTTTTTAGACACACACGACATCAAGAATATGAATCTCAACAACGGTGACATGCTTCATGCCACAATGCATGCTGGGAGCCATGAGTTTTATAATATGGTGGCTCCCAGCATGCATTGCGCCATTTAGCATTGTTGTGTCTAAAGATGTATTTTATTATTGTATTTCCCAAATCGACCTCCTGACAGGGTTATTATCATTAACTAAGACTAAAAACATGAAGAAACATTTTTTTTCAATACTTTAAATAAAATAAACATTAACTGAAGTAAAATAAAATATAAAAAACTTAAACTTATTTTGTCAGCTAGTTGCCAAGGCAGTATTTCTCATGTTTGTTTAATTTAAGCTGAAGTACTAAAATAACTCAAACTTAATAAACTAAGACTAAAAACTCAAACTTAATAATAACATAGGCATTTAAAAAATTAACTAATAAAAACAACATGAATATTAAAACAAGCTAAAATTAAATAGAAAACTGAAAATATTAAATTAAAATCCTGTTCAAGATATTAACAAAAAACAAAAAAGCTCTAATAGTATATCAATAATACTAAAATAACTCTGCTTCCTGAACATCAGTGCTAAACCAAACATTGTCAGAATAATAACGCATAGCAACTGCATTTATAACCTGAAATCTGCAATTATTGTTTGAAAGTTCTGGGAGATTTTTGGATAGTGACGGCATTTAGAAAAGTTGAAACAACAAATTGATTTTAGTGCAGGACTGTAGAGAGGTAAAACTATTTGATTTCTTGCCTTTTATACTGAAGCTGTTCTGAATAGCTGTTCTTTGGCACAGGTCTGTACCTGAACGACGTGTTTGTGTTTTCTGGTTTCTTTGTGTAAAGAGATGAATGCGAACAGACATTTGTTCCGAAAAAACACAGTTGTACCTTTAGATTTGTAATTTATTTACCATCACTAAATGAGGTCAGTCCAATACGTTTGCTCCTATCTCATCAAGCGTGTTGTGACTGTGTGTGTTTTATCTGCAGGAACCCATCGCCTACCCTACGCCACCCTGAGCACTGGTGCAGGAGTTTTAGCCACTTCATCGCTCAGTGAGTACAACAGCTTTATCATTCTGTCCCTGTACAGAGGAATCTCTCACTCTGATGTGTTTTCTCACTAGTATTGGGTTTTATTTTTTCCTTGGTCAAGCAGTGCTGGACAAAAGTCACAAATACTAGTCTTTAAAAACTACTTGAGTAAAAGTACAGATATCCTAATTCAACATGTATCCAGTAAAAGTATAAGCGCTCATTTTCAGTCTTTCTTTGAGTAAAAGTACAAAAGTAGTTGATTAAATGTAAAAGTATGATTGATGAAATGTTTATTGTGTATTCTAGCCAGCAGTAGTCAACTAGTCATTATTTTCATCAAGAAAGATAAGTGCAGACATTTACGGGTGGGGGCGGGGGGGGGGGGGGTGGCGGATGGCTGATAGTCAATTTACAACTGTTCTTTGCGGGACACCGCCGTCATAGACAGTCACTGCCATCATGTCTATCGACTCGTTTTCGGGTTAAACTTCGCGACTGCGCAACTAGGTTATAGGTTGCCAGGTTGAGGTGACAAACGGGTTGAAAATGTAAATGATCTGTGGATTGTGTGAATATAATGCATTTAAAGGGGTGGTAAAACACATTTTTTCAAAGGCTTGATTGTGTTTGTGGGGTGCACTGTAACATGTGTTCAAGCTTCGATTAAAAAAAGTTGCATTATTTTTCATATATTTTATCTTTATTCTACACTGCTCTGTCCCTCCTTGTAAAAACGGTCTGATGGTTTCCTGGTTCTATGAAACCAGTCCCTCAAAAATACGCAATGGGCTCAGATTGGTTAGCTGGCCCAGTGTGTTGTGATTCGCTAACCGCCTAGTGCACGTTTTCCGGAAACGTCACGCCCCGTACCTTTACCGTGCTTTGGTGTATTATAAACAATAAATCCATACCAATAAAACGTCAATAAAACCATACCAATTTGAGCCCGAATCGGACCCAGAGAATGTTAGTGAAGATGATCGAGCGGAACCGGTTCAAGACCGGCTGTTAAACAACGTTTCAGAAAGGTTTGTTTTTTGTTGCCTCATTACTTTTTAGATACACTGTTATTTATTGTTCTAATTATTATAGTATTACAAAAAATATCGCTCTAACAAATTATACTACAGTCCTCAAAGGGATTTTTTTTTAGTAAAGACTGCGGATCTACAGATCGTTACTGGCTGTATGGCACCGTTACTTTTGCATTTTTAGATCGATTGTAGCCAAATATCTGTCGCCAGAACTATTAACCCAAAACAAACACTAAACATTGACTTAATTACTACAGTAACGGTAGCCAAATCAAACACAGAACCATGTTTAGCATGCCTGTAGATAAACAAGCATATAGCCCGTAAACAACAGCTTCTGTTCTTAAAGTTGGAACTGCTCCATCTTTCAGGACAAGCCGTTGTGCGAATCCTGCATTGAACTCGCGAAGATTGTGGAAGCTTTCCTCCGTAAAATGTGCAGCACAGAGAGCGAGATTTGGGTAATAATTAACCATTGATCCCTAACTCCCGCGACCCTAGGAAGGCTGAACAAAGTGGACCTGCAATCCGGATGAAAATAACAGCGCTTCGACGGCATTGCGGCAACAACAGCCTACTATACCACAACAACTCTCCAACGCAATATAAAATGGCCTCGCCCCCCTTATTTGGTATTCTCGGAGGAGGGGTTTACTGGGGTTAGTGATGTCAGCAACCCTGGAGGAATGTAATGTAGTCCCTACCGGCCGTTTGCTGTAGTCCTTAGAAATGTAGTTCTTTAAAAGCAAATATCTTCCTTTGCTTTGAACTTTGAGCGCTGTAACTTTGCAGATGCTGTTTATGCTCAAACAGCAACATTACACACTAGCTAAAGTTAGAAAAGTGAAATCGTGTTTTACCACCCCTTTAATACAATCTGGCAACTGGTCAACATTAGACCAACATATTGGTCCGCTAATTGATAAAGGAGTTTGGGCCATGCAAATTACGGGAGTTTCCCGGGAAAAATAACAAACCGGGAGGGGTCCGGGTAGGGTGACCAGATGAGATTGGCTGAAATTCGGGACGGGGGGGGGGGGGGAGTCCTACTATGATATTAGACTACATAGCCTTAAAAGATAATGAATTTCAATCCTGAACCAAACATATTTTTTTAATTCAAAATCAACAGTCTGCATTAGTCTTTAGTCTGCCACAAAAAAAAAAAACAACAACATTAAAATCATGAACTCAAATGTCATTGTGAAAAAAAATGTGTTAATGTAACAGTGTGTAGGCTAAATCATACCTTTCAGGCTATAGCCTAATAAGCTAATACGCTAATAAGCCTTATGCCAAAATTATTATTAGGCTACAACTAAATTGTCGGTCATTACATAGGAAAACTAAATAATTTTGTAGATGATTTGCTTTGTGTAACCCGACATCAGACATTAAGGCCCGGACGAAGTTTTTTTTTGCACACAGTGACGCGACCAATCACTCCTTTAATGCTGCGTTCACACCAGACGCGAATAGCGCGTCAAATTCGCGCCTACCGCGAGTTATACGCGTGAACACTTTGAATCCATTCGCGGGTCAAGAGCGAATGACTGGCTGCCTGCACATTCACTGTCCTCGCGGGAGTCGCGGCTGCGGCTGGTGCAATTTGAAGGGTCTGGCTGCAGGACGACTCAACTTCCACAGACAGTTTTGAATATTTTATGTCAAGATTTTGCTTTAGTATAATTTTCGGCACAATTAAGGCCGGTTTCGGGATTCGGGACAACAGCTTAGATTTCGGGACTGTCCCGAATTTTTCGGGACGTCTGGTCACCCTAGGTCCGGGAGTTTTTCCCATTTCCCAAAATGGGAGTGTTGACAGGTATGCCGTGGTTGGATCTTTCATCAGAACAATGATCCAAAACAAACATCAAAAATAAGTCACTGAGCACAAAATTATGCTTCTTCCACGACTATCTTAGTCCCCTGACCTGAATCCTATAGAAAACAGAAGAGGAGAGTGTATTAACATGGGTCTGTGAATCTGAAGGATCTGGAGAGATTCTGTATGGAGGAATGATCTCTGATCTCTATACTCATCAGGCGTTATAGGAGAAAACTCAGAGCGATTATCTGGCAAAAGAATAAAAGGGGGCCGTTAATTGTTGCCAGGGTGTATTAGAGACAAACATTTGACAATGAGATTTTCCCCCATTTTCACTTGTTTACTTTAATGAACGGTTACATTTTTGTGAATTGTTTGAATGAAAGATCACAATGTAGATTTAGTGCTAGTACTACCAGAAAATAGTGCTAGTCAACTGACAGAGCCAGAGACAGGAGAAGACGCGCATAACAAACCAGAGCAAGATTAACAAAGGGAATATAAAGGGAAGGGGTGACAAATAATCAGCGAAACAAGAAGATGATTGAGCAAACAAGGAGGAGGAGCTAAAACAGATTGAACAGGAGGAGGAAAACGTGCAAGACCAGAAGAACAACCAAACCAAGATCGGACACAAAAAGCACAGAAAGACTAGATATGATTGGAGTGATACTGACAGCTTTTTTGTGAAATGTTTTGTTTTCGTATTTTCTTTATATGATCAAATTAGTATTATCAAATGACTCTTGATATTTTTCATGTCTAATGCAATGACATTGTGATATTCTAAATACATTTTGTGGTTCTTTACCTCTATTCTGTCTCTATTCTCAGCTGTAATTTGACTTGACAAGGCAAATGCTGGCTAGTTCTGTATGAGCAAAACATGAACTTCCCACAAGCGCCGATCAGATATACGGTCTAATTCCTGTCAGAGAGACTGTAAATAAAAGAGGCCCAGCTCTGTGTGTATAAGAGCAATGATTATTATTTCATTATTGAGAATGAAAACATCAGAGAGAGGGATGTTGTGTGCACAGCAGGATGGCTGTGAATGCTAATTGACTCATTTATTTGTGTTAGTTGTTCATTTGTCAGTGTGGCGGCCGGGTTTGCTGGCCGCTCCTGATGAATTAAAAGCACAGACGGAGTCATATTCATAAAGTGTGTTTGTGCATGTATCCGTGTGCTGGTGGGATTTTATCCTGACTGCTCTTTAAGTGCTCATGAGTGTCTGCTCTATGTGTACAATTTGCCACACAAATGGATGGTTTGGTGTTGTGGTTAAAACTCAAGGTTGGATGTTCTTTCTGGGACCACAATGGTTGAGCCATTAACTCTCACCATTGTGCCCTTGAGCAAGGCACTTAACTGCAGGTTATTTCGGGGGAACATCGGGTTTGAAAGGTTTTGAAGGCCTTACACAGGTATAATGCGAAAGGCCTTCACATGTACTGTATACTGTAGTATACCTGTGGAAGTTTAAAATGTTTTCCTGACAGTCTCTATATTTCCTCAGGTTATTTTATCAAGGATCGCGGTTTAAAAACTTTGGGAATGGGAACCACTGGTCTATACCATAGTCAAGTCAAGTCAAGTCACCTTTATTTATATAGCGCTTTTTACAATACAAATTGTTTCAAAGCAGCTTTACCGAGATAACAGGAAAACAATGTTGTAATAGTATTGTTCAATTGAAAATTAAATGTCCCCAACTAAGCAAGCCAAAAGGCGAAGGCAACAGTGGCAAGGAACCAAAACTCCATCAGGTGACAGAATGGAGAAAAAAACCTTGGGAGAACCCAGGCTCAGTCGGGGGGCCAGTCCTCCTTTGGCCAACGAATGAACAGTGTATGATTATGAGTTAGGCAGCATAGTGTCAGGAGTCAGATGGGATCAGAACTTTCACGATATTATCCAGTTCATCTGGTTGGGTTGGGTCATCCGGCCGGTGAGGAGATGAGTGTGGTGAGGTGTCCATGGGCCTTCACAGCCCTGATAATGCGTGTCGTCGTGTCCATGTGATGGTCCTTCATCAGATCTGGATATGCCCTGGATCCGGCGGTCTGCGGTAAACCTCGGGATAAACAGAGAGACTAATATTAGCGTAGACGCCATCCTTCTTATGATGTACAAAGTACATCAGGAATTATGGGAAGTGTTCCCGGTTCCAGCTGATCTAATCTATGCAGCCTAACATTGAATTATAGAAATCTATAATGTGTTATGTGTATGCTAAGCCAAAGAGATGTGTTTTTAGTCTAGATTTAAACTGACAGACTGTATCTGCTTCCCGGACCGTGTTAGGAAGATTGTTCCAAAGTTTTGGTGCTAAATAGGAAAAGGATCTACCGCCAGCAGTCGATTTTGATATTCTAGGTATTATCAACTGGCCAGAATTTTGAGATCGCAATAGACGTGAAGGACTATAATGCGTTAAGAGCTCGCTCAAGTACTGGGGAGCTAAACCATTTAGTGCTTTGTAAGTAATCAGCAATATTTTAAAATTTATACGATGTTTAATAGGCAGCCAATGCAGTGTTGACAGAACCGGGCTAATATGGTCATACTTCCTTGTTCTGGTAAGAACTCTAGCAGCTGCATTTTGAACTAGCTGTAGTTTGTTTAATAAGCGTGCAGGGCAACCACCCAGTAGAGCATTACAATAATCTAGCCTTGAGGTCATGAACGCATGAACTAATTGTTCCGCATTTGTCAGTGAGAGCATATGACGTAATTTAGATATATTTTTAAGATGGAAAAATGCGGTTTTACAGATACTAGACACGTGACTTTCAAATGAAAGATTGGTATCAAAGAGCACAGGTTCCTAACTGACGTCGAAGACTTAACAGAGCAGCCATCAAGTGTTAGACAGTATTCTAGGTTATTAGGTGAGGAAGTTTTTTGTCCAATGATTAGAATATCTGTTTTTTCAGAATTTAGTAATAGGAAATTACTGGTCATCCAATTTTTTATATCAGCTATGCATTCCGTTAATTTTGTGAATTGGTAAGTTTCGTTAGGTTTTGAAGAAATATACAGCTGAGTATCATCAGCATAACAGTGAAAGCTAATTCCATATTTCCTAATGATATCTCCTAATGGTAGCATGTACAGAGTGAAGAGCAGCGGTCCTAGTACTGAGCCTTGTGGTACGCCATACTGAACTTGTGATCTATAAGACATCTCTTCATTTACTGCTACAAACTGAAAACGGTCAGATAAATATGATTTAAACCATGCTAGTGCAATTCCGCTAATGCCAACATAGTTTTCTAGTCTATTTAAAAGAATGTTGTGGTCGATAGTATCAAATGCAGCACTAAGATCAAGTAACACTAATAGAGAGATACAACCACGATCGGATGATAGGAGCAAATCATTTGTGACTTTAATGAGAGCAGTCTCAGTACTATGGTACGGTCTAAATCCGGACTGAAAATCCTCGCAGATATTATTTCTTTCTAAAAAGGAACACAGTTGTGAGGATACTGCTTTTTCTAGTATCTTTGACAGAAAAGGCAGATTCGAGATCGGCCTGTAATTGACTAATTCTGTAGGATCAAGTTGCGTTTTTTTAACAAGCGGTTTAATCATAGCCAACTTAAAGGTTTTTGGTACGTATCCTAATGACAAAGATGAATTAATGATATCTAGAAGAGGATCTATGACCTCTGGAAGCATCTCTTTCAGTAGCTTAGTCGGTATAGGGTCTAGCATACAAGTTGTCGATTTAGATGAATTAATGAGTTTGCAAAATTCTTCCTCTCCTATAGCAACAAATGAATCAAAATGTTCCTCACGGAGACTACAATATACTCCCTGATGCGATACTGTAGTAGACGGTTGCATAGTTATAATTTTGTCCCTGATATTATCAATCTTATAAGTGAAGAAGTTCATAAAGTCATTACTGCTGTGTTTCTTATAAACTTCTGGGCTTGAAGCTTTCTTTTTCGTTAGTTTAGTCACTTGTTCAAATAAATACCTAGGATTATGTTTATTTTCTTCTAATAGGGTTGAAAAATAATTAGTTCTAGCATCTTTTAAGGCCTCTCTGTAAGCAATCGAGCTCTCCTTCCATGAAATCCGAAATACCTCTAGTTTTGTTTTCTTCCAGTTTCGCTCCATTTTTCTGGCTGCTCTCTTAAGGGCCCGGGTGTGCTCATTGTACCACGGCGTTGGACTATTTTCTTTGATCTTTAAGCGCAGCGGAGCAACTGTGTCTAAAGTGCTGGAAAAGAGAGAGTTAAAAGTTTCTGTTGCAATATCAAGTTCTTCTAAGCTATCTGGGATGCTGAGATTATGAAACTGATTTGGAAGATTATTGATAAAGCAATCTTTAGTGGCAGAAGTGATAGGTCTAACATATTTATAACACGGAGTCGGCTTTGCAGCCTTGGCTAAATGTAATTTAGTATATTACTATAGTATATTATAGTAAGTACATTTTGTTAATTAATATTACTCAGTTCTTAAATGTATAATTACACTGTATCAATGAAGCCTTAAAGGAGTCATAATGTGGTATTAACTTTGATACCCACGCTCTACTATAGTCATTTCATGCCCTTCTAAAAAAGACAAATTGGAAAAAAATAAACACAGAGCTCGTTTGACCCTTATTTCTGAATGCATTATTGTCTCGCGAGATCTGATGCGAGGTTTTGGCTGTCGTGGACGGTCATTTTAATAATGCAAATGAGGGGCGCGTTGATTGGTGGCAGGAAGGAGGGGGCTTGACACCGCAGGTAACTTCAGCATATCATTCCAAAATGACATCATTCATGGCGCAAGTTGTGAATGAACCCGACCTGGCCGCGACCTACGGGATTCAACCGTATATGTTTGAGCCAGACTCTGAACCAGAGCTGGAAACGGAAGATGAACAACAGTCAATGGAAGGACGTCTACATCAACATGTCTCTGAATGGTAAAGACATTTTTTTTGACTGAGACATACATTAACATCAGTAACGAGCTAAAACGTTTTTTGCTATTTTCTCCCACATAAGTTTAGCTTTAATTTAATGTAGATTACATTAACGGAGATGTAGTCTACTTTATTTTCAGTTTACAGTGGTTATATAGAGATACGTTTGCTATAATGTAGTGTAAAACAAAGTGGAAAGATGTGGCTAGCATTCGTAGAGTCCATTCCCCGTGTTTACATCACATACATTAACCGCATTAGTAGTTAGCTGCGGTTTGTTACACAAAATATAGTAATAAAAATTAAAAACACAGTCTTACCGTTTCAAATTCAGGCAAGTCCCTGATTGTTGGAATGGCACCTTTTTCCAAACGTAGCTTCGATGCCAACTTCGCCTGATATTGCCCCAAATTTGTAAAAGATTCTTTTGTGAAATGTTTAGCGCAGACACCTAACGTTGAGCAAGTTGAGATGATTGTTGGAACAGCGTCATTAAAAATAAATTTCATCCACTGGTCCCTTGTAGTTTGGACAGTTTTGGGTAAAGAAAAAACATTAGAATGTGGATTATGACAGTCAACCACAGAGCAACTCGCGTGTGCACTACGTTCTGCATCTTTCTTGACTGAATATGATGGGGAGAGGGGCAGGGCGGGCCTCCTCTGCGGTGTCCATATATGGTATATCCGGCCCCGTCTTGACGTCAAGTCGGGGGAGAAATTGAAATCTCGTATTTGAGTGCGCGTGCACGTTGGCTAGTTTAAGAACCCTGGGGTAAACAAACGCTTCACTTTTGAATATTGGCATCCCGGCCAATGTATAATCGTTAGTCAATCATAACATACATTGATTCTCATGGAAAAGTGAAAATTGCACATTATGACTCCTTTAAAATAAAGTGACAACTTTATTTCAAAATTTAATTCAAAATTATGACAACTCTCTGAATAGTTTCAACATGCTAATTGATATGAGAAAAGTTATGTTTCCATCCGCCTATTTTTATGCGCATTTTGGGATATCGCTTAAAAAAATGCTGGATGGAAACACCAAGATGTTCATAAAAGACATATTTGGACCGATACCGAATTTTATCCGATAAATCGACTTGCACATAATCTACGTTTGAAACGCATGAGAAATCCCTCAATGCGCAACAATAACAACTCACTTGACTTTTCCTCGACAGTGGATGTGATTGGATAATTGTACTAACCAGCGGATCATTGCACAGCCTCTCAAATGTTGGGTTGCGTCTCACATGATTGCGTTCTCGAACACCAGGCATCTAAATGTGTTTCGTCTGTGCGCTCTGAGATGTGAGTCCTTTATGATGTAGGAGAAAAAAACCCACAGTTTCTTCCCAGATTCTTCAAGCAACTTCCATTTTTGTTACAGACATTTAGCAATTTAGCACAAACATGCTGCTGTGAGCATCTGCGTGAATAGACATACAGAAATCCTGTTGCGGATCTAGACAGGTGGAGCTGGGGGAGGTGGAGGGGTTCAGAGGAAGCTTATCTCAAACTCTGAACCAGACGTTTTGGTAACACTTTATTTTGATGGTCCCTTCTGTTTACTATAAGTAACTTTGCAACTACTTGTCAACTAGCAGTCATTAGAGTATTACTAGACTGTCTGCTTAATATCTGATAACTCTTTATTGTGATGGTCTTCAACAGACCTTTACTGACTATAGGTAACCCTAGCTTTGCAACTACATGTCAACTTATTCTAACCCTAACCCTACCAGTCTACAAATTCTCTATAAACACTATAATGAGAGTTAATAGAGATGTAAGTGCAACTCATTTGGCTGCAGAATCAGCAGAGGTTAATCAGCTTGTGCCATGTAGTAAAGGATGTGATTGTCAACAGATTGCATGAAAAAGGATACCAGAAGCTTGCGTTGTGTTTTCTGATTGTATTAGAAACACCCATAGGCAGTAGGCATGCATAGAGTCCATTGTTCCTGTCTTGAGGTTTAGTAAGTTGAAGAGGCTTTAGTGTCCACAGCATGCTCCAGTGTCATTATTAAGAAAACTGACATTCGTTTGTATAAATCTGTGTGATCATTAATTAAATACATGAAAAATACACACAGCAAAAATGCTTTTCTTACTTAGTATTTTTGTCTTGTTTCCAGTCCAAATATCTTAAAATTCTTAACTCAAGATGAGTAAAATATCGTAACATTTTATTTCTTGTTTTCTAGGGGAATTAAGAAAAAATAAATAAAAATTAAGTTAGTTTTTGATTAAAATAAGCTAAATTATTTGCCAATGGGATAAGAAAAATAATCTTATTTCAAACAGAAACAAGATTATTTTTCTTACCCCATTGGCAGGTCATTTCGCTTGTTTTAAGCAAAAACTCAATTAATTTGTATTTATTTCCCAGGAAAACAAGAGATAATATCTTATGGCATTTTACTATCTAAGTAAATGCATCTTGATTTAAGAGTATTTTTGTCTTGTTTCCAGTCCAAATATCAAAAAACTAAGTAAGAAAAGCATTTTTTTGCATAAAATTGCAATATCACTCAGCATTTGTGTTAGGCACAATAAATGTTCTTCAACCCAGATGAAGCTTTTTATAGACAGCACACTAAAAACTGGGTTTTTACTGGTCATTAGATCAGAAATAATTCTGCCTTATAAGTCGTGTGTGTGTGTGTGTGTGTGTGTGTGTGTGTGTGTGTGTGTGTGTGTGTGTGTGTGTGTGTGTGTGTGTGTGTGTGTGTGTGTGTGTGTGTGTGTGTGTGTGTGTGTGTGTGTTGCTACAGTAAATGCACACTGTGTTATCACAAGGTGCCGGCTGTTTGTTCTCTGTCTGTGTGTATAACCGCACACTGTTGTTGCGCTGTTATGAATGCGTGTGTAATTGTGCAGCTGAATGTCTTCTCCTCTGCTATCAGAGCCGCTCATGCCGTGTGCTAATGACAGACCCCTGGGCCCAATCTACAAGAGCTGGTTCAGTCTAGAGTAAAGCAGGACACTTGAGATTTACACCAACACTGGGAAATAAGAAAAACAAGAAAATAAATGCAAACTGGACAATTGAGGAGAAAGGCATTATTTTAGAAGAATATGGGAAAAGACATTTTGCCAAACTAAATTCAGCTTATCACTACCCTTGTGAAAACACACTTTAGCATTGTCTAAAAAAGAGTGCCTAAATAAATAATATACTTAAAGGGATAGTTCACCCTAAAATGAAAATTAAGTCATCATTTACGCTCCCTGGTATTTACACCCTTCTTTCTTTTTCGGACCACAAAAGGTGAATGCCCGGCTCGCGCTTGTCCATATAATGGCAGTGAAAAGCAAAATGTTATTTGAGGGAAAATTTCTTGTTGTTGTATTACATATCACATTTTATCTTGATTTCTCACGACTTGTGTGTTTCTGTGGTCGAACTGGGGATCTAGAGTCTCATGAACGCGCAGCCATGCACAGTGGCCAAGGTCAGGATTTTCATTAAATAAAACATACAATTTCTATTTGCTTTTCACCAAACGAATAAATGACAATTGTCATATGGGATCATTCTGTCATATTTGTGCATCTTTTTTAAAAAAGCTTGATGCTGGCCATTATACTGTATAGCCTACTGAGCGCAAAAAAGTGGGACATGTTTTAAATTTCAACTTTTTGGTCCAAAAAAGAAAGAACAGAAATAGGCTACTGCATTAGAACAACACCAGATTGAGTAAATAATGACTTCATTTTAATTTTAGGGTGAACTAAACCTTTAAAAGGTGCATATTACTTATGTGCAAACTAAATGTATACTTGACTTTGTTACTTGCAATTAAATTCAAAAGTATTATAGTTTAAATTTCAGCTAATTGTATTTAATATAAATTTAAAGTACTTTTGAGCCGGACTTAAGTAAATCTTTATATATAATTTTATAATTGATTCTATTCTCTTTGAAATATGGATACAGTTTTGTAACATTTAAGTTGAAATAAAATATACTTTAATATAATTTCCTTTAAAACTTGTATGTCATGTATTTTTTAAATATGTTTGTAATGACAAAGTTGCAATTTAGGACGTTTAAAATATATTAACTTTAATAAAAGTCATGTACACTTATTTAAGTGGCCTAAAATGTCATGTACACTTAAGTAAGTGGCCTTTAATTTAATATCATATTATTTGCAATAGGCTACAGTTTTTGAAAAATATACTTTTAAGATTTGATTTACACTATAAGTGCACATTCAATACAATTAAGAACACTTTTTCACAAAGACAGAGCTACAAATGAAATAAATCCTGTTGGAAAGATCATAAGAAATCAAATAATAACGCCGTAAGCCATGGTGGACAGGCCCCTGTGCCGTCCAGAACAACAGAGTCCAGCCTGAAGACGCATGATAAGAGTGTTTGCACTGAACACTATGGTGACGGGTCAGATGCTCAGACCTCAGAGAGCTTTCTGTGCGGCGTAGCAGAGACTCAGACTGGAGCTGTGTGAAGATGTACAGGTGACATGCCTTACCTTCCCGGAGCATTTTACAGGATCTTTTTATCCTGTATTACTCATTTGCAGGGAACGCTCTATGTTTGCTTGTTTCTCTTTCTTTCTTTCTTTCACATATTATGTCTCCTCTCATATCTGCAGGTGTTTGATCAAAGATTTCGAGACGCGTCCATCAGTGATGCATCTTCTGGAGCATCCGTTCATTAAACAGGCTCATGGGAAAGACACGTCTCTCAGGAATCAGCTGTCGGTCCTCATCCGTGAGCAACAGGACGTGGGCAGCAGGACCAGGACCACCAGGTACACAGACAGACCACCCTGTGTTACGTGACCTCAGCTCTTTCCTCAAACCAGATCCACATGTTCAGGAGCTACAGACAAACAGATCGCGGCACCTTTAAAAAAAGGCAAACAGTGGTTTTATAATCGCCTGCCAGTCACAGAGTGTCATTTTGAGATGGTTTGAGGTGTTTTTGATTCCTCTCAGGGTCAGAGCAAAGATCATTGTGAGGAGCTTGTCATTCATCAATGTCTTCTGTAGATGCAGAGCGGTCCTAGGGGATTTATCATGTGTAAATATGAGTTTTTCATATGACTGTGTCATCTATCAGCTGTGTGTCGAGGGCTTCCTCTTCCCAGCAGATGGCAGTGTTATCTGTGGAGGAATGAAACTCCTCAGGTTTAGCCTGAGAGCCAGGAGCGTTAGATTCAATCACATATTTAGTCAAACGGATTTCTCTGATGCTGTTGTAGATGATACACATATTGAAAGCGTTTCCACTGGCTTCTCATCTAAAATACTCATTTAGACCCCTCAAAACCTGCAGATCTTGTCGAGGGGAGTGAAGGCCTACACAATTGTGAATTTGAATGACAGCCCTGCCTATATATTCCTAGTGGTTGAGTTATATTAGCTCACATTCGCCTTTAGATTTGTTTAAAAGTGTCCATTGCAGAATATCAAATATAAGTATTTAGGATAATGTTTCTGTGTACTGTATTCAAAAGCTTTCAGAAGAAAAACAGCATGATTATAGATTAGGCCTATATTTGTTGTTTATTTGCTTTGCCACCGTCGTTTCACTTTTTCAGTTAAATTATGCATTTGGGGTTATGATGGGTTTTTATTGCTTGGGAGACTTATTGGACAAAGATAAATCTGAATCCTTCTACTAGAGTGTGATATTAGTAGTCTTAACCCTTTAACTATCTAACCGCTTGCACCAGCACAAACCCTTTTTTGCCGTTAAAAAAACAGTCACCAAAAGACACGCAGTGAACAATTAGCGCTGAAAAGGCGTGCACACATTTATTTTTGTGGCTGACCTTATGCGTTTGTAGGAGTTTACCTTTCAGATGTGTAAATTAACAGGCAACATGCAGGGTGATTTACTAAGGTTTGCTCTCGTCAATTTACCGGTATTTGCAGCATTATTTAACGGCCTAAAAAAAAGCGTGTCTTAAACGCTAATTTACTAAATCTGTCCCTTAGTGTTAGAGGTTTGTTAAAATCCCCAACCCTTAGTATTAATAAGAACAGTAGTTGTGATAAACACCAAAAAACTAAAAAAGTCTGCAGAATCAGGGTCTATTCTCTGGGGTTTAAAGGCTATTAAAGCGTGTCATCAATGTACTTCATCAGGGTTTGACCCTTTATTGTATTTCTGACCTTTAGATCATGTGGAAGCAGCTGCTCTTTTCACAGCTCTTAAAACCCATCGGGCCCCGGGGACATGACAGCGTACAGACACAATACGCCGCGCTTTACGTGTGCGAGAAACAGACAGACTGAGTGTGTGTGGCGCTGTCTCTGTGTGTACCAGTGTTCCCTCGCTCTGTAATCACTTCACTGATATTTGCCATCAGTGACTAAACAGAGAGAGCACAGCCAAGCTTATAATCCCATTACGTCTCTCTCACTGTCACTATCAGGATAGCAGATTATACGTGGCCTGGGGAACGAGGGGACACAATCTGGCAACCCAGTGACTGTTTATTCACTATCAGAGCCAACAGTTCCAACCCTTACTTGATCAAAACTAGTTTATAGACACTCTGTGGAAATGAAGGAACGTTGTCAAATCCTCTTTATCGCGTTGAGTTCATCAGGGTTAGATTAATTCAGGACTGTGAGTCCTCATTTAACCCTGAATCAGAGAGAAATCTGGCCCTAAGTATTAACCTTTCATGTAACTAACTAGTTTTATACCTTTTATGCTATGAACGTGAATGATACCTCAACGATGTGCCATTACATTTGATCAGACTTACATTGTTTTTGAACATAATAATATGTCCGCAGTGTGTATACACAACCACCCTATCATGGTAAAAAAATCCATCCAATCTGTTTGTTATTTTGCCCATAAATCTGAAACATTGTCTCAAAATGAGCCATTTAGGAAAATGCTCCAATGTAACGTCACACTGGAACAGGCTCCGCCCACAACTAGTGACAGAATCTTATTAGCATGGCTCCTCCCCTTTAGTGAGCTATATACACAGTCGGCCATATTTATCTCCTCGCCAGAGCATTTCACAGCAGCATTCAAGTAAGAAAAGCTACTAAAGTTATTCAATCAAGAGCAGTGAGTGATTTACAGTCTTTTTGTAGTTTTTGTTGTTTGGTTCATATTAATAACAGCATATATAGCTGAGGTATTGTAGATTACCCTGCTTTCTCTTTAATGCACAACTCTAATATACACCTGATTTCTTTCCCTGCTGTTTAAGTTCACGAAAATAACCGACTGTGTTTATGTGCACTCAGAAAACCATTTATCAAAAGTTTATGTCTTTAAAACAGATGCAAATATTATCTTTAATGATGATGAAGAACTGCAATGTCACTTGAGTGTGACTGCGATAGAGATGATAATCAAAACCAATCAGTTGTTTTGTAATGGCACTTTTTCATTACCAGTACCAGCTCGGCTCGGCTCGCTTTTCGCTCCGTTTTCGATTGCAGATAGTATATACCTCCACAATAGTACCTGGTCGTCATAGCAACGCCACAGGAAACTGCCGTGGCGTAATCTTCTACGCGACACACACCCGCTACCCACACACAGGACATTATTATTCTTACAAGTTGTCACAATGGAGGAAATCGAGTGTATGCTGTTTTAATAGTAGAAAAGTGTATATCCATAGACAGTATAAGAAGTGGACAGAGCCGTCTCATTGGAACTCAGTTGAGACAGTTGAAGCCCATTTTTAGCGATTTTTGAGCACTTCCGTTCCTGACGCGCAGACTCAAACGGACTCAAACTAAGCTTGATGACGTGGGCAACCTGTCTGACAGACGTAAATCTTCTAGTAGCTGTGCGTGAAAATTGCCAACGTTAATCTTGCAGAGACGGGGAACTTGAGCAAAGAGTTCTCATACCGAATTATTTCCAATTCCCCAAAAACGATGTTGAAATATTTTGTCCCGTTGCTTTTATGGACTCATTATCTATGGGCTTCTCCCTTGACGGGACGTCCCCCCGATTGCCTGCGAGCTTCTCCTCCTGTCTGTACGGTCATTTCTGTACAGCGCAACAGAGAGTCGAGTGGTTATGACGCAATCGTTAGCCTATTTTTACAAAAACTGTTTCTACGGGGCCATAATGTAACATAGAAGGTAATGGAGCCCTATACATTGTCGTGTTTCTTTAGAAATAAATAATGGACAAATGGAGTCTTTAAACGCCTCAGATGTAAAGTTATTCGCCGTCAAAGTGACGCCAAAATGAATGGGAGTCAATGGAAATGCTAACGCAAGTGAAGTTCTGCTACAAGATGGCGCCACCCAGCCAACTTCAACTTCCGGTCGATGGATTACCCCCTTGAGTATATCACGCAATCTCTGGACAAACTATTTAAAAATGGTGGGGTTATTCAGGATAACCTCTCTGACCAATCAGCAGTCTGCAGTGTTTTCACGTCACATTTTAGTATCGCCTCAGCTCGCTCAGAAACCTCGCCGGAGGTGATACGAAAAAAAGTACCCCAAAGCAGGTACAGGTACAACTTTTACACACTGGAAAACCAAACAAAGGCGAGTCGAGTCGACCTTGAACACAACAACCCAACAGAACACCCTAGAAAGTGCACAGCAACACCCTAGCAACCTCCCACAACAACTTAGTATCCAGGCACTGAGTTTTGCATTTCCGTAAAATAATAATAAAAAAATAATAATAATTGTTTATGATTGAATAGATTTTTGTTGTATTTATGGCGCTTTTCCACTGCATGGTACGCTCGGTTCGGTACGGTTCGATTCGGCGAGGAACGGTTCGGTTCGGCTTCGCTTTTCCACTGCGTGGTACGACTCGGCTCGGTACGGTTCGGTTCGCTAGCTCGGTTGCTTTTCCACTGCAGTTAGTACCCATTCAAAGTGGGTGGGACTGATCGTTACACTGTTTGTTGGTCCGGTGATAGCCGTGTGCGGCTAAGAGCTGAGCTAGCTGCTACTTCTTGGAACACTTTTTCATTCTGTTTTGCCCCATCCAGCTCTCGCTGGACCCGCTCCTAGGCAACCAACGAGAGGATTGTCTGCACCTCGACCAGGATTCAGCCATTTCCTTTTTAAAGTGTTGATCTCTTCTTTTTTTTTCAAGTAAGTAAAACACAGGTGCTACCGTGTTGGCTGTTGTCTACTGGTTATATGACTCTGTATAGCGGGTTTAGTGTCTCGTGTCGCAAATCCAATGACGCTGGTAGTGACGATTCTGTCTGTCTGACCAATCAGTGATCTGCAGTGTTTCACGTCACATTTTAGTACCGGTACGGTACGCTTGGAACCTCAACAGATCAGGTACCATTTAAAGCGCGCGGAAGCGCACCGTACCGTACCGTACCATGCAGTGGAAAAGCACCACAAGTGAGCCGTACCGAACCGAACCGTACCGTACCATGCAGTGGAAAAGCGCCCTAATATGTATTGAGGCTGTAACATTGCTGTATTGTCTTTTATAGGCATGAGCGGATCAACACACGGAAAACCCTGATCATTGAGATGTGTCCTGATGATGATCTGGTGAACCTGGAGCTTTTAGATGAGGTATTTAGAGGATCTGGCTGGAATTCATCGCTTTCTAAATCGTACAGACGCATTTTTACTTTTAGATCTAGAGTCAACATGAAATCAAAATGTATCGAAATCTTATTTACAGTTCCTGGACTTATTGAGCATGATCAGTGCATGTTATTTTAAATAATATTAAAAATGCCCGATATCATGAAAATAAAAATAGCTCCAACAAGGCGGGGTATTTGCACTTGGTGTAAATAGACACTCCTATTCATATTTGATGTTAAAATGTAATTAATTTCATTAACAAACTAATACTAAACTGTCAAATTATGTGAATTTAGTGAGTCTCTGGTTGTAAACAACAAAGAAACATTTCCATCTCCAGCATCTCTCTTTCATAGGAAACAATCATTACACATCTTCATAAGCGGTATCAGGATCTGCAGATCTACACGTATGTTGGTGATATCCTCATAGCCCTAAACCCCTTCCAGAACCTCAGCATCTACTCTCCACAGGTGAGATGAGCAACGTCAGGCGGTGGAATAGGGCATAATTAATGATTTTTTGATCAAATGCGTACTTCATGTGGCCTCCACTTTAAGTTGGCTTTCTGAATCAAAGCTTCCTTGTAGAGAGTGAACTAAAGTGTGTCTGTTCTCAGTTCTCGAAGCTCTATCATGGCATGAAACGCTCCACTAACCCCCCGCACATCTTTGCCACTGCGGATGCAGCCTATCAGAGCATGGTCACCCTCTCCAAAGACCAGGTGTGTCATTTATTAAACATAGCTCACATATCACTATAGGAAGCTTGTTTCCGCCACAGAATAAAACATTTTAAAAGACAATTGCGACTTTACATCTGAGAAATAGTCAGAATTGTGACAATTCTGACTTTATAACATGCAATTGTGACTTTTTATCACACAATACTGAGATAAAAAGTAATTTCTCACAAAAAGTTATGAGAAAAAAGGTTGCAATTGTGAGATCAAAAGTCGCAATTATCTTTTAAAATGTTTTATTCTGTGGCGGAAACATAGTTCGCTGTCTTTGCTTTTTAATACTCATGTGTAATTCACTTATGGTCTTTTTTTAACAGTTTTTTACAGTAGTTTAATACGTTGGCTAACAATGTAATTCAAAAATTTGGGGTCATTAAGATTTGATACGTTTAATACATTTTCAAAAAATGTCTGTTTGAGAGATAGAGGATTTAATACTTTTATTCAGCAAGGATACATAAAAATGGTCCAGAATTAAACCTGAAGACATTTAGAATGTTACAAAATATTTTTATTTCAAATAAACTATGTTTTTTACAACTTTCTTTTCATCAAAAAATCCTGAAAAAAATCCATCACGGTTTTCTCAAAACATATTGTGTTTTTTTTTAACATTGTAAATTGTACTCATAATTTTCATAAAAGAAACATTTCTTGAGCTGCAAATCATCATTAGAATGTTTAGAAATATTAGAAATATTATTTCAAGATATCACAGCAGCCTTGGTCAGTATAAGAGACATAAAAAAACCACATAAAAAAAAAAATATATTCTTACCAACCCCAAACTTTTGAATGGTAGCTAGTGTACATGCGCACCACAAAATTGCTTTTGTATTTTTAACAAGTAATAAGTTTTATACAGTAAGTATATACTGTGTTATAACATTATGTGGTGTAAATGAGATTTTGTTCCATTTTTGTGGGAATAACAAACAAATCATCCTCTTATTGGTGCTGCTGTATGTTCATCTATGCATGTGCTAGCTCTGTACAATGTGTTTATTTGTTTTGTGAAGTGCATAATCATTAGTGGAGAAAGTGGAGCTGGTAAAACGGAGAGTGCTCACCTCATCGTCCAACATCTCACATTTCTGGGCAAGGTACTCACAACTTTGATACACTACCTAAATAAATTCATAAACACTCATGCTTCAAAGAAGTACTCCAGTAACCGATCTTTCATGTTTGATTATGGGATTCTTGATGATTTTCCCTCTAGTAATGTAATCAATATGGCTGTAAAATAATCAGATTAAAAATCTTCGTCAGGCTCTTCAAACATCATCTGTCGTTTTGTATTTCAAGGCTAATAATCGGACACTTCGTGAGAAGATTCTTCAAGTGAATCCCCTGGTGGAGGCGTTTGGTAATGCGTGCACGGCCATTAATGATAACTCCAGCCGCTTTGGGAAGTACCTGGAGATGAAGTTTACACCCACAGGGGCGGTGATGGGCGCTAAGATCTCCGAGTATCTTCTGGAAAAATCCAGAGTCATCAAACAGGCTACGTGAGAAACTACTTTGACTAGATCTGTCGCCATCAGAACGTTAAAGTCAACATCGAACATTGTTTGCATCCCTTTTTACTTCTGTAATGTGAAATTATTTCTGAGTAAAACAAGATAAACATGTAGGGAAGGACTTGATTTTACCCATAGGGAATTGATGGGATGGTGAAAAGTGGTCTTTGACATCACCCAAAAAAATAGAAAGACATTTTTCTTTGGAATTTTAATGTGTGTGGGGCTAAATCATGTTGACTTTCAACTTTTTAACATTTTTTCCCACATTTTTGCTCACGTCTATTATTCTTCACATCTTATTTATTTTATTTTATTTTTCAGGGGCGAGAAAAACTTCCATATATTTTACTATATCTATGCTGGTCTTTACCACCAAGACAACCTCAAGAAATACAGGCTACCCAACAAAACTGCTCCCAGGTTCTTGCGTTTATTTGTAACAAACTTTGTAAAAAAAAGTGCTTTAAAGGTGTGTTATTCTTAATCTATTTAACATATCTACAATTAGGATCAGAGATTCATGTAACTTTTTTGGTCTTTCAGATACATTGATTGTTTTAATGGTAAAGTAATGCAGGACATCATCTCTAGCAAACTGTACAAGGAGCAATTTGGTGCCATTCAGGACTGTTTCCGTATCATAGGATTTACTGAGGAGGTACAGCTGAAATCCTGATTTATATTTCCTAATCATATGCAATTATACAAAAAAGGGATAGTTCACTAAAAAAATCATCTCTCATGTCGTTCCAAACATGTATTAATTTATTTCTTCTGTGGAACATAAAAGAAGATTAAAAAAAATGTAAATGTGTTTTTTTGTCCATAAAATGAAAGTCAATGGGGTCCAATTTTGTTTAGATATAGAAAAGAATATCTCCTTTTATTTTCCACAGAAGAAAGGTCATACAGATTGAAATGACATAAAGAAGGATTTTTATTTTGGTTCCACTTTATTTCGATAGTCCACTTTAGACATTCTACTAACTAAAAGTAACTTTGCAACTACATGTCAACTAACTCTCATTAGAGTATTATTAGACTGTCAGTAGACTGGTGGGTTATGGTTGGGTGTTAGGGTTCGGGTTAGTAGAATAACTTAACTTGTAGTTGCCAAGTTACTTATAGTCAGTAGAATATCTAATTTGGGGGGGGGGGGGGGGGGGGGACCATCAAAATAAATTGTTACCATTTAAATATCGCCTTAAATATTAAGCAGACAGTCTACTAATACTCTAATGAGAGTTAGTTGACATGTACAGTAGTTGCAAAGTTAATTATAGTTAGTAGAATGTCTAAAATGGACTATCGAAAGAAAATGTTACCAACCAATCCCTTTGAGAAACAATTTTGTCAGTCAGGCTTCCTTCCATGTTTTTTGCATACTTCAATATAAAATATTTTCTATTTTGATATACAGGAAGTGAATTCTGTGTACAGAATTCTAGCTGCCATTTTAAATACAGGAAATATTGAATTTACATCCGCCAGCTCCCAACATCAGAGCGACAAGAGTGAGGTGCCCAACTCTGAGGCCTTAGATGATGGTAAGTGCCTGGTTATTTTCGTGAATGTTAGTTTCTAGGTATGCATTTACGGAACCCACATTTTCCTCATGGCATAAATCTCACAAATGTTGTCAGTAATAAATCGGTCCATTCCTGATGTTCTTCTCTCTGTATTTGCTGTGGACAGCGGCCGCTCTGCTCAGTATCGGCTCTGAGGAGCTTCAGGAAGCTTTGACCTCCCATTGTGTGGTAACTCGTGGAGAAACCATCATTCGCACCAATACTGTGGACAAGGCCACTGATGTGAGAGATGCCATGTCTAAAGCCTTGTACGGACGCCTCTTCAGCTGGATTGTGAACCGCATTAATGCTCTTCTGCAGCCTGACACTAACATCTGGTACGGCTAAATATTATCACTATCATCATGGTGGCATCCTTCAGTTTAAAGTTAAAATATACCAAAGCCTACCATTTTACAAACACTTTTAGTAATGCATTGACACAGCTTAGACCAATTTGAAATTTCATGAGGGTCTTAATTCACCCAAAAATTTAAATACTGCCACAAAACAAGTGCACTTAATTGAACTGAATGTGTGCACTTGTTGTGTCAAATCTTAAGGGTATATTTTATAAAAACTACATGCAGATAATATAATATTAATGAAATAAAAGACACTTCATTGTACTTAAAGAGAGTACACTTTCATGGCTATATATAAGTGTACTTAAAGGGATACCTCACTGCTGACAAAATGGGTTTTAAATAAAACTTGACTGCCTATGCAGTACAGAGCCCTTAAAGGGACATGGTGAAGGGAAAAAATATGAGTCAATGCTTTAGCGTTCTCTCACACAACATTTTGTGTTCCCCTGAAAAACTTTCCCACAAAGGGGAATGAGAAGTTTCTCGGGGAAACGCAAGGGTTTCGTGAGTGAATGCAAAAATTCTCGTGGGAACGCAAAACATTTGCAAGCGAATGCAATGTTTCTCAGGGAAACGCAATCGTTTAACAAACGAACGCAATGTTTTTCAGGCAAACGCAAAGGTTTTGTGAGTGAGCGCAAAGTTTCTTGGTGGGAATGCAAAAATTCTCTGGGGAACATAAAACATTTGCAAGCGAACGCAAAGTTTCTCAGGGGAACGTAAAGTTTCTCAGGGGAACGTAAAGTTTCTCAGGGGAACGCAAAGTTTCTCAGGGGAATGCAAAGTTTCTCAGGGGAACGCAAAGTTTTTCAGGGGAACGTAAAGTTTCTCAGGGGAACGCAAAGTTTATCAGGGAAACACAAAGGTTTCGTGAGTGGACACAAAGTTTCTCAGGGAAACACAAAGGTTTTGTGAGTGAACGCATATTTTCTTAGGGGAACGTAAAACATTTGCAAGCGAACGCAAAGTTTTTCAGGGGAACGTAAAGTTTCTCAGGGAAACACAAAGGTTTCGTGAGTGAACGCAAAGTTTTCTCAGGGGAACGTAAAGGTTTCGTGAGTGGACACAAAGTTTCTCAGGGGAATACTAAGGTTTCGTGAGTGAACGCAAATGTTTCGTGAGTGAACGCAAAGGTTTCGTGAGTGAACGCAAAGGTTTAGTGAGTGAACGCAAAGGTTTAGTGAGTGAACGCAAAGCTTTAGTGAGAGAACGCAAAGGTTTAGTGAGTTAACGTAAAGGTTTAGTGAGTGAATGCAAAGTTTCTCAATGGAACTCAAAGGTTTTGTGAGTAGATGCAAAGTTCTCAGGGGAACGCAAAGGTTTTGTGAGTGAACGCAAAGGTTTCGTGAGTGAACGCAAAGTTTCTAAGGGGAACGCAAAGGTTTTGTGAGTGAACGCAAAGGTTTCGTGAGTGGAACGCAAAGTTTCTAAGGGGAACGCAAAGGTTTTGTGAGTGAACGCAAGTTTCTCAGGGGAAAGGAAAGGTTTTGTGAGTGGACGCAAGTTTCTCAGGGGAACGTAAAGGTTTCGTGAGTGGACGCAAAGTTTCTCAGGGGAACGCAAAGGTTTCGTGAGTGGACGCAAAGTTTCTCAGGGGAACGCAAAGGTTTTGTGAGCAAAAGCAAAGATTCCCGGGGAAGCTCAAAGGTATTGCAAGCGAACGCTAAGTTTCTCAGGGGATCGCAAAGGTTTCGTGAGTGAACGCAAAGTTTCTCAGGGGAACACAAAGGTTTTGTGAGTGGACGCAAAGTTTCTCAGGGGAACGCAAAGGTTTTGTGAGTGGATGCAAAGTTTCTCAGGGGAACGTAAATGTTTTGTGAGTGGACGCAAAGTTTCAGGGGAACGTAAAGGTTTCGTGAGTGAACGCTAAGTTTCTCAGGGGAACGCAAAGGTTTCGTGAGTGAACTCAAAGTTTCTCAGGGGAATGCAAAGGTTTCGTGAGTGAACGCAAAGTTTCTCAGGGGAACGTAAAGGTTTCGTGAGTGGACGCAAAATGTCTCAGGGGAACGTAAAGTTTTCGTGAGTGAACGCAAAGTTTCTCAGGGGAACGTAAAGGTTTCGTGAGTGAACGCAAAGTTTCTTAGGGCAACGTAAAAGTTTTGTGATTGGACGCAAAGTTTCTCAGGGGAACGCAAAGGTTTCGTGAGTGAACGCAAAGTTTCTCAGGGGAACGTAAAGGTTTCGTGAGTGAACGCAAAGTTTCTCAGGGGAACGTAAAGGTTTCGTGAGTGAACGCAAAGTTTCTCAGGGGAACGTAAAGGTTTCGTGAGTGAACGCAAAGTTTCTCAGGGGAACGTAAAGGTTTCGTGAGTGAACGCAAAGTTTCTCAGGGGAACGTAAAGGTTTCGTGAGTGGACGCAAAGTTTCTCAGGGGAACGCAAAGTTTTCGTGAGTGAACGCAAAGTTTCTCAGGGGAACGTAAAGGTTTCGTGAGTGAACGCAAAGTTTCTCAGGGGAACGTAAAAGTTTTGTGATTGGACGCAAAGTTTCTCAGGGGAACGCAAAGGTTTTGTGAGTGAACGCAAATTTTCTCAGGGGAACGTAAAGGTTTCGTGAGTGGACGCAAAATGTCTCAGGGGAACGTAAAGGTTTCGTGGTGAGTGAACGCTAAGTTTCTCAGGGGAACGCAAAGGTTTCGTGAGTGAACGTAAAGTTTCTCAGGGGAACGCAAAGGTTTCGTGAGTGAACGCTAAGTTTCTCAGGGGAACGTAAAGGTTTTGTGAGTGGACGCAAAATGTCTCAGGGGAACGCAAAGGTTTCGTGAGTGAACACTAAGTTTCTCAGGGGAACGCAAAGGTTTCGTGAGTGGACGCAAAGTTTCTCACGGGAACGCAAAGTTTTCGTGAGTGAACGCAAAGTTTCTCAGGGGAACGTAAAGGTTTCGTGAGTGAACGCAAAGTTTGTCAGGGGAACGTAAAGGTTTTGTGAGTGGACGCAAAATGTCTCAGGGGAACGCAAAGGTTTCGTGAGTGAACACTAAGTTTCTCAGGGGAACGCAAAGGTTTCGTGAGTGGACGCAAAGTTTCTCACGGGAACGCAAAGTTTTCGTGAGTGAACGCAAAGTTTCTCAGGGGAACGTAAAGGTTTCGTGAGTGAACGCAAAGTTTGTCAGGGGAACGTAAAAGTTTTGTGATTGGACGCAAAGTTTCTCAGGGGAACGCAAAGATTTCGTGAGTGGACGCAACGTTTTCTCAGGGGAACGCAAAGTTTTCGTGAGTGAACGCAAAGTTTCTCAGGGGAACGTAAAGGTTTCGTGATGTGAACGCAAAGTTTCTCAGGGGAACGCAAAGTTTTCGTGAGTGAACGCAAAGTTTTCAGGGGAACGTAAAGGTTTCGTGAGTGAACGCAAAGTTTGTCAGGGGAACGTAAAAGTTTTGTGATTGGACGGAAAGTTTCTCAGGGGAACGTAAAGGTTTCGTGAGTGGAAGCAAAGTTTCTCAGGGGAACGTAAAGGTTTCGTGAGTGGAAGCAAAGTTTCTCAGGGTAACGTAAAGGTTTCGTGAGTGGACGCTAAGTTTATCAGGGGAACGCAAAGGTTTAACGAGCAAACGCAACGTTTTTTTTTTGGGGGGGGGGGGGGGGGGGGGGGGAATGCAAAACATTTGCGAGAGAACGGAAAAGCATTGAGTTATTATTTTTCCTCCCATCTCAATTTTTTTCCCACCACCATGTTCCTTTTGGTGTCCATATGGTGTTGACCTGTATTGTTACCAGGTTTAAGAATTCAAAGAGTAAACATTTACAGTAGTGGGAGTGAGTTACTTTGGCTTTCCAGTAAAGGATCCAGCGCGTTGTAGGCAGCGGCTAATGGCTGCAAATTATTGTAAATATAGAGAGTTGCCATAGTGTTTCATTTTTACCATAATGCTGTTGGGAGTAGACAAAGTACGAAACACTTTTCAGTGCTAAAACCTACCCTTACAACAACTGTTCTGTTAATAACTCTCGGTCGTTCCAAATGTTTGTGGTGGGACAAAGACAGGGGGGTAAGACAGAAAAAGAGTAAACAATGTTCATTTGCATATACTTCCGACATTGTAACAATACAATGCGGGCTGAAAATCGGCGAAGACACAGTACACTTTAAAGTCAGCATGAAATGGAAGTTGCGTTAGTCTTTTCTTCCCTATTTTGATATATCCCAGTGAAACAGCTTCTCGAACAAGAACAAGCAGGGCTTGTTTTTGTTTGTGTGCAATTGACTGGATGGTTGTATAGTTGTGATTTGCTATTGCTGTGATTTCATGTGAGTGACACATGAGTGGTCATTTAAGATGGTCACCAGTCAAACCAACAGATAAATATATAACAACCTTTTACCTGCTGCTAGAAAAAAAGTACTCCCAGCCTGGTTAAGAGGTGTTTTCAGCTATAGACTATTGAGCTCATCTGTGTGTATTGACTTTTATATCAAGTTAATTTAACGATAATTTAAAGGTAATTTCTAAACTTTCACCCCAGTCTCCCTCCTTTACTCTCTCCTTTACGGATGCGTTTACACGCGCAAGCATCAACTCCAGCGATGACCTCCAGTCTAACCAGCTCAGAATATTAATATCCACAGCAAAAGAAGAAAAGATCTATAAAAAAGAGGGTTGTATAAATTTTTGATACAGAGTTACATTGAAAAAAATAATATGCAGATGATTAAAAAGACTTCAGAGAGAGTGGAAAAGCCGCTCATTGATCCGAGTGAATCCTGTCAGACTTCAGCCACGGGCTTGTCAGAGAAACTCACGTCTTCCCCCTCGATATACACTTTCCAAATTCTGCCATTTCCACTCCAATCAGCAGCGCATTCAACATCATTGCCACTAATAACCTGTTAGCGGGAGCAGAAGGTGACCTCTGGTCGCTGTCTGAGGAGTTTGGAGGAGATCGCGATTGGCTGAATGTTCAGAGACGAGTGCACCAGCTCTTTGTAAATTGAAATGACATGCTGTAGCAGACCTGTGTTTTTAAAGGTCTTTGTTTCTGTGTTTTCTTGGTTGACAGGTTGTAAAATATTTAGTTGTTTGGGTCATTAGCGTGGTTAAGGCCTTAATGTGTTGTGACGGTCAGCTAATGTTTGGCTCTGTGTGTCTTTGAAGTGCGGCTGAGAGTGGAATGAACGTGGGGATTTTGGACATCTTTGGTTTCGAAAACTTCAAGAGGAACTCATTTGAGCAGCTGTGTATCAACATCGCTAACGAACAGATCCAGTTCTACTTCAATCAACACATCTTTGCCCTGGAACAGGTAAGACTTTCTCTGTGCACAAACACCTTTAGGCAGGGGAATGTTAGCTCACGTTAATCCTAAACACACCAATATCCTTGAATACATCTGTATCAGTGTACATAGCAAATAAATGAAAATGAAATGAGTAATATTTTATCCTCAGTAGAATCTATGTGCCTCTAGAACCATTGTTTAGTCAATCAAGTAACCTGACAATATCTTATGAATTAGACAAATCAGTCATGTCATATGTGCCTCAAACAATTATTTATATTTTTAAAAACTGTACTTGAAAATAATATAAAGGTCACTTAAGTGCACTTAGAATAATTTTTTATTAAAGTCCCCTGTGGTGAAAATCAAGCTGTTAATGTTGTTTTATATGTGTCTATGTAGTGTTTTTAATATGCTTTAAGACAAACCATGTGTAAATTCATAAGTCAACACCATTGCTGAGTATTTTCTCCCTCAAACTGTTTCAAAAACACGGTTTGAAATCGCTGGTGTTTGTGACGTCACAAACTACCTTGTAACCAATCAGATCAACGTGTGATCATCAGCGAGTGGATCTCTGAGTGAGTGAGTGAGTGGAGGCGGGGCTCATTTGCATATTCATAGAACCGCGTATACTAAATGAGGCAAGGGTGTAGAGTTACATTCAATTTATGGAATGGAAAAAATAGGTAAAAAAAAAGGTAAAAACATTTAAATATGTCATTTTGGTGATCAAAGATGAGTTTTATGTGATAAAATGATTGACTACAGGGGGACTTTAACACACTTATGTACACTTTTAAAAAGTGTATTTTGTAATGTCAAATTAAAAGTTTTACTTTCACGTAGGCTACATTTGAATTATTTTGTTTTAATAATCTTTTGTCTTAATGATAAGTTGACCAACATAATAAAGCACATGCAAAGAACTTTATTATTTGAACTGTTAATGGAGTGTGTTATTCAATATTACATTTGTATAGAATGTATTTTCAATGTACTGCATCGTTGCAAATGTGTAATTAAAAATTTAAATGCATAAAATACAAATTTTAATAGAAATGGCTTTAAAGTATATTTTAGTTTACCATAAATGCTTGTCAGTACATTCAGCACACTTTCAAAGACAATGGGTGTAATTATGAAATTACATTTTAAAAATGTACTTAATAAACCATAATGCATTAAATTGCATTTAACATTATATTCATTTCACACTTAAGTTTATTCTTTTAAAGTATATTATTTCCGTAATAAGTACAGTGTACTTTTCCCCACAAATTATTGCTTTGCTTTGTTTCACACACAATCTATGATGATATAATGAATTTTGCATGTCCCATCCTTTATTCACGTATGTTCAATTTCAGATTACATTTGTATATTAAAATTGTATATGATTATTTCATGATTGTCCCTCCATTTTATGCACAAAAATAGGTAATATATAAAAATTTAAGATTAGATTGTTCATATGTGTAGCAAATACACTGTTGATAAGATGATCTTTTAACATCTCTACACGTTCTTGTTGATGTTAAGGTACAGTATACGTTACACGTTTGTTATGAAATGTGTGTGTGTGTTTGTTCAGATCGAGTATCAGAGTGAGTGTGTAGATGCCAGTCTGGTGGAGTACGAGGACAACCGGCCCATTCTAGACATGTTTCTTCAGAAGCCCATGGGTTTACTGTCTCTGCTGGACGAGGAGAGCCGTTTCCCACAGGCCACTGACCAAACACTCGTCGGTGAGGCTTTCTGCTTAGCGTTTCATCGTTACTGTATGCCGCATTAGTAGGCTACTGGTTCATGTAAAGTTAGTCATATGATGTTCAATATACATTCTTTTTAAATAATAATGCTATAGCAAGCCAGTTTTAATTGAAAAGTTCTCATTGTTTAAAGATCCCCTGACATGGGGTTATTTTATTATTTTATAATGTTTCCTGGGTTTTTTTAGATCAAAAATAGTCATATTTTAGAAATAAAAGGCATTTTTCCTAGCCTGATTTTAGCCTCTGATTTGAACACTCTGTTTGAAGGGGCGTGTCTGCTGTGAGACTTCAGTGTGAACGCCCAGTGCTGTGATTGGCCGCTGTGGGATTTAGTGTGAACGCCCACTGCTGTGATTGGCTGACATGCTTGCATATGAAATGGCTACGCATTACATGTGATACTCTCTCAAATACTTTTACTACAGTTATTATACGTTTTTACTATTACAGCTATCGAGATTAACGAATCGTGATAAGTTTTTAAAGTATTTAGATCTATACCCAAAATTTTGCCGTGATGAGCATTGAGCAGATGACAGTCTGTTGATCGCGAGACTGAAGATCTTATCATTGCAACGCAGTTTCTGCACTCTCTCTAATGCTTTCACCAATGCAAACACGATGTTGTACATACAGTAAGAGCTTCATTGTGCAGTGTAACATGCGTCATTGATTTCATAACGAGTTGTCCAGATAAACTCGCTTTATTTGGAAAGATTGTTCTTTGATCGCTTTCTGTATATATTTTGTTCACAATTTAATTAAGATTATTTTCATCCTACTAAAAGAAACGATGTGAATTTGATATTTTAGTCATGGCTTGACTTACTGATGCATAAACAGTATTGAACGATTTTGAGAGAAAGATTGAAAATTCTAGACACGAGGGGACCAAATACAGGCTAGGAGAACTAATATTAATGTTAAAAAACCTCAGAAAGTGAAAATTTCATGTCAGGGGACCTTTAAAAAAATATATGTACGTGAGATGACTATAACTATTCCAGTTATTTTGATAACTGTTTTGTACCATGTTCTGATGAATGCTGAAGATGTGTCAGTTTGATAAGATTCTCCACTCACCTTCAGTGTTTGCAATAAAGATAAGTTTCAGGATAACCTGAGAAATAAGTACTTCTGGACACCCAAGCGTGTGGAGCTCTGCTTTGGGATCCAGCATTATGCGGGCAAGGTAAAGAGCTTGATTGCATAAAATCTCACTCACTTTAGATGCTGTTTTACTAAAAGATTAAATATAATGCTTTCATAAATACAAAGTTCAAAGAACAGCATATTTTGAATAGAAATATTTTGTAACATTATACATGTCTTTACTGTCATTTTTCCTTGATTTAATACATCATTTGCTGAATAAAAATATCAATTTCTTTAACAAATCTTTTCACATGTTAAGATGTGTAATGATTCTGTTTATTGAAATAATTGTGTTTGTCTATCAGGTCTTGTATAATGTCAGTGGTTTCCTGGAGAAGAACCGTGACACTCTTCCCGCAGACATCGTGGTGCTTTTGAGAACGTCCGAGAACAAGCTTCTGCAGCAGCTGTTTTCCAGTCCTCTGACTAAAACAGGTACCAGAACCATTACACATCCATCCTGTGAGCTGTTCATGTTTGCGGTGTCCCTTCTCTCGCCTCTCTAGCCAATCGCACTCGATTGTCGGGTCAAATACTGTGGTGCCAAAGAGCATCTAGGAGGTTGGAACAGAGTGTCATTTTATTGGAAAAATTAGTAATGGTGTTAAACTTATCTCAATTGTTTGAGATGCTTCACCTTCCCGAGGTCACCGGGCCATGTCAGGGCCAATGGGTGATAGGCATTGGCCTACATTAAAATTCCTGATGGTGGATTGTAAAATGTTACGATTTGTTGGTGTGAACGTTTGTTTTTTAAACTTTTAAAAGTGATGATGTTCACACTTCAGCCCAGACACCAGTTGTAATAAGATTGATTCTCTTTGTCATTATGGCCCTGTTTACACCTGGTATTAAGATGCGTTTCGTTCGATCGGATCACAAGTAGACGAGGGAGACACGTTCCAGTTTACACCTGGTGTTTTAATCCGTGTCTTTTGTTCACTTTCAACCACTTCTGTGCTGATTTCTTTGAGGGGAGGGTCTTTTGCTGGGATAAATGTATGGGTTTTTTTTTCAGATCTTTCAATATAATGGACAAAATAAGCTCGCTCAATTTACATAAGAAACACGTCCGGGAGATGACAGAGAAACATACGGAGAGCATCAGCTTTCATTTCTGCTCTGATAGACACAAGACCAGCCGAACACTGTGAGTGTGTGTTAGAAACTTAGACTGTAAAAAAATGGTTAGAAATCAGGAATGGTGAGAGAACATTGTGCTTGGTATGTTTTTCATTTCAAACTAAAGTTTAAACCCCGTCTGTCTAGAGCTCTTCTCGTAATGTTACTCATTAGATCAGTAGACGGAGAGAAGACGGTGTTTTGTGTCTGTTTGAACACATTCGATCGCATGAGTGTTTACACTACGAAAGTAATCCGGTCGTGTTTTCTACTACCTCTGGAAGTGGTTGAAAGTGGACAAGCTCAAACGTTTTAGACCCGGTTACTCCTGTATTTAGCGTCCACTTGATCCGATCGACCAAAACGCATCTTAATACCAGCTGTAAACAAGGCCTTACACACATTACTGAGGTCACATTACTGAGGATTTGTCCACACTAGTCCGTTTCCGTTTTAACATGGTGTTATAAAATGAAAAAGAATCTTCGTTTATACTTTGGCGTTTCAGAAAAGATCTCCATCCACACTAGACGACCGAAAACGCATGTCACATGACCATGCATGCACGCTCCATGTAGAGCTTATGCCGCTTGAAATGAGATCTGTCGTCGATTGTTCTAATAACAGCTTTCCTCCTGCGCATGTAGGCAGTTGCAGTATTATAAAATGCAGTTTAACTGTACAATGGTCTCTGCTAAACAGGACAACAAAGTCAGCAAAGCTTCCAGTTCCGTCTCCATGTTATTGTTTATGAGGCTGGTCTGTTATTGTCTTGGTCTGGTAGCTTAATGGTCATATGATATTTTCTTGACGAATCAGGGAAGGATATGCAATGATCCAGAAGACTCAATCAGGGAGCGAAAGTGAGCAGCCAAGCCTTCACTTTCAAAAGTCTGTTTGGTTCATCTACACTGAAACAGCGTTACCTAAAGTCTGTTTGGTTCATCTACACTGAAACAGCGTTACCTAAAGTCTGTGTTGAAACGCTGGAGAAGTGTGGATGCCAGACATAACCGTAGCAAAAGATATGCGTTTTCAAACGAAAACACACTTATATTTCATATAATATATGTCCACAAATAGGGTACAAAATAGAAAAAATATGTTCTTAAAAATGTATAAAGTTTTAATATGAATTTTTTCAGTATAAAAGTATATAAAAATGCTAAGAATGGATCACAGGGTTTCAAATAACAGGTTTGAAGATTTAGCCTAAATAAAGCTTGGGACCAAATGTTGATTTGTAGTTATATTAAATTCAATCAACTTCAAAATGCGTTTCTTTTATGTAAACATAGTACACACGGTATATTGCAGACAGTAAGATTTTATTTTTTTCTATCTATTCATCAGAGAAAATAAATAAATAAAAGTCTTTTTGTACACACATTTTTTTCTACATTGAATTTCCATTTGACAGATTGTCAATGATTTAATAAAATGATCCTGATTTAATAATTTAATGGTATGAAAAGCATTGTAATGCTTTTCTTCTTCTTTAAAATAATGTTCAACAGTACTTGATCAAATATATCAATTCTCTCTCTAAACATTGCTTTAAAATATAATGGCACACCAATTTGTACCCTTTTTGTGAAAAGTGCCTCCCACATCGTGTGTTTGTGCAAATATTGAGTTTATGGAAATTCAGCACCAATTTCAAAATGTCTGGTCTGATGTAGAGCATGATTGCGTGAACGTATCGTGTAAATGTTCAAACTCAAATAAGTCAGCTGAATTCATATCCTCTCGCCACTTTCTGTGTGTCTCTCTCTCTCTTTATAAATACAAATCTCTCCCCCCATTATCTCTGGAGTGGCTGATCTCCAGGCAGAAGAATAGTGGGATAGACTGGAAGGATAGAGCTGTGGATGGATGTGTTTTCATTTCCTCTAAGCTGTCCGCGAGGCTCCCGCTGGTTCTCCGCTATCTACTGGAGTTTGGGATATTCCAGCGATAAGATTTTCAAATACCCCGAGGAAGAAAAGCAGCTATTTAGCCCAGTAAACTGCTTTTCCTCTGCTATCGTTCTGCCAGGCAGGTGCTTAATAAAGCCAAGAGTTGCTAGACGGTCACTAGACTTAGTGAGGGGTGAATAGGAGCATGCTGGGTAATTATAAGATGTGTATTTTCATACATCTCTGCAGTTAAGCCATTATGTAGCTGGCCGCTGCCTACGGCTACCTGTTAATGAGTGTGTATAGAGGAAAACCGGTGAAAAACTCAGGGATATGAAAGACCGGAGTGTTTTTAAATTAATGTGTTGAGCTTACGATAAAGTGTTGGTTAATTCGCTAAACGGATAGGATTATTTCATTGGTCAATTTTGAGGTGTGTGTGTGTAGAGAGAGAGATAAGTTAATGGTTGCTTCCCATTTTCACATCCCAGATCATAGATTTTTGAAAGAATATGAAAAAAGTATATACTATTTCAGTTAATTTTTTAAGTTATGTTCATGCTTCCTGGTGTTGAAACATTTATATTAACCCACATCAAAAAAGTAAGATAGTGATCAGTAAGAAAGAAATTCTACGGTTGAGAAATACTAATACTTTTATTCAGCAATAATGCATTAAATTGATCACAGGTGTCAGTAAAGACGTTATGTTACAAAATATTTTAAATAAATGCTGTTTTTTTAACTTTAATGTATAACTGTTTTCTCGAAAATATTAAGCAGTCCAAATATTTTTAACTGTGACAAAAATAAGAAATATTTATTGAGCATAATTAATTAATTGGCATTTTACATGGTCTTTTTAGTGGGCAGAGACTTAAATAATAAACAAAATGTAAATCTTACCAAACCCAATAACATTTAAATCCTGAATGGTAGTGTACACTACCTTTTAATATAATTTAGATGTATAAATATAAGAACAAGTCATTCACATGAGCGTAGATATCCAGAAATACACTGATCTGAAGAACCTGCAATGAAACTTCAAGAACTTTTGTAATCCTCAACAAACTCAAGATCCCTAAAAGTTATTTTTTTTTCCTATAAGAAACTGTTTTTTGATTAATCTAATATGCTACAAAGAATGACTGATCCTTTATTTGTTTTAATATTGTAGCCATAATCTTTCTTATACTTAACCTAATCATTTGAATCTGCAGGGTAAAATACCTGGTGGGTTTAATTTGCATATATTCTGATTGTTCTCTATATTTGCTGTAATCTCTAAACTTCTGGCAGACCCTGATGTAATCTGATGTGGCTCAGGAGTGCAGCGTGAGCTGGGACCGCTAGGGGTCAGGCTTGATGATTCAAACACACACTGTCACAGGTCATGCTTATACATGCTGTCTTGATGTCAGTGATATGTTTGTAGCATATGTACATGCTGTCAAATATTAGCCTGATCATAAGACATGTGCTGAATAAATGATATTTGTGAAAATGCTGCAGAGGTCCGTTATCTAATTAGAATACTTAGTATTTAGCCTACTAATAGGCGATTTACAGATGGATAACCATATTTTTATGTTTTTTTATTTATTTATTTTTTATAATTTTACATGGAACGATTGTAAACCCTTAACATTTTTGTTTACATATTAATGGTATTGATGCATCACTTTAGGTTAAACTTAAAGTTTGATTAAAAAAACTACTTGTTTATATTAATGATTAAAAGTCCATTTAAGTGTGCTTATACTTTCATGACTATTCAGGGCTACACTTAAAACAAAGTTTTAAAAAGTGCACTTTGTAATAATGTCAGATTAAAATTTTTACTTTTAAAGTACATTTCAAATCATTACAGTTTTAATAATCTTTTGTTGTGCTTTAGAAAAAAAGTACACTTATATACTTGAACACACTAACGCACATGTAAAGCAGCTGCTTGATTATAATGTTAACTGTAGTTTGATATTTTATAATGCATTTGATATATTTTAAATGTACTAAATTGCAACTTCATCATTATAAATGTGTAATTACAAATATTTAAGTACGTGACATACAAGTTTTAAATGACATATCTTCATTCTGTTCCTCTGTCTGAAATGATCAGTTTTTAAGGGGCGGCTCCTTTAAGGCTTGTCAGTAAACGGCCACTGTTATGATTGGCTAATGCATAGAAAACGGTATCAACGGCCACTCGCTATTGCATGTTTAAAACCACAAACACATCAAAATCTATTGTTAAAAGCAACATTTCAGAATTTCAAGTGTTAAACATTGCTTACCCAGTAGTTAAAAATGACCCAAGGTCAAACATAGTGTGAAAAGCCTACAAGTAAGAGTACAGGCTATCCTATTTTACTCAGATCCTTAGGACGATTAACGTTTAAGAGAGATCTGTAACTCTGAGATTGAGTGCCATGATCTCCTCAGTGCTGTTCAATTAAAGCTGCTCTAAGCAATGTCGGGTGACGTCACTTCTTGTTGACGTTTAAAGTATTGTCAAACAAAACGGAGGCTAGCTTGACCCTCACTCCTCTTCATCCGCGCACTAACCACCATTTGTTATGTTTCATGATGCGGGTTAGCCCAGTTTGTTTTTGTTGTCGTTTGTGTATCCTGGGGTTTCTGCAGAGACCGCGTCTTTTTACAGTGTGTTCAGGGGACAGGCAGCTAGAGGATAGTGAGGAGATGTCTGCTGTATGTCACAAAAAATGTGTAGACCTAAAAAACTCATAGAGCACCTTTAACATTCAGCATTGAAATAAATTCCACAGAGGCTATAGTGTATGTCTCTTCAAACCTCTGGAGCTGCAGAATAACCCCTGGCGTCCATCAGAAGGCCCCGCTCCTGAGGTCTGGTTAGGGTCTGGGGTCAGCCTGCAGATCTGCTGCTGTTTTCTTAGAGGAAATGGATTATATTTGCATGAACAAATTCCCCTAAAGCCAGAGCTCTTGTGTGGATTTGTAGGCTGGGGATGTTTGTCTTGGCCCGGTTCTAGAAAACTCCACGGGGCTTTTACTGCAGGCCTGTGGCCACACTGCATGTGTGTGCTCCTCTGTGCAGCGGATTTGCATAGGACATCTGTGTGTTAGAAGAGAACCGTATGGTGTTCTGGTTACCGTCAGCTAGAGACGGCCGCTCTCGTGGTCACTGGACAGGAACTGCTGGTGTTTTTGCTGTATAGGAAATTGCAGAGTGCAGAATGTATTGTTGAGCAGTTTGTACATATGGAGCGAATGAGTCGAGTCAGAGTGGCGTATTGAGAGTATCTACAGTTCAACTCTGTGAGGTCTGACTGTGATTAGATTGTACAGTTGCATTTCAAACGTCCTTTACATTTCTTTATGTTAGATTAGTTCCAGTAAAACATTCAGGATGTTTTTTTCAGGTTCTTGTTGAGCCTTAGTGCCATTAAATGGATGTGCCATTAATCATGGAATTACATGAGGCTAATAAAATTATGATTGTGTGGATGAATTATGTTATGTTTAATGATAATTTAATTAGCCTCATGTAATTCCAAACTTGTCTGACTTTTCAGCAAAACAATCTTGATTATCAGTTGAACCATTATCTTGATTTAAGGCTATTTGTGGAAATATTTCCTTCAGCTGTAACTTTCGCGCAAAGCAGGCTTTTCCCTCCACAGACGCATGTCGGTAAACTAGGAAATGAACTTGCGCTCCCGGGGCGGGTCGGCGCAAAAAGGAGGCGTGTTTCAGCGCAAACATTCCCTAGTGCTATTTTGCACTTCCAGAAAACAATTCCGCCACTGACCAAAAAATACCTAGTCTAAAGTCAGTGGCGCGTTGTTCATAATGCTATTTTAAGGGCACATGCTTGGCCATAATGTAGCTGGTGCACAACGCGCATACACTTTGATTCTCTCATCAACACAGATGCAGCAGTTTTTATTTTTGCAAATCATACATTATAACAAGGGAATATATTACCATACGAGGGAAATCAGTGTGGTATCCATGAAGATGTGAAAAAATAGGCATAAATCTAGCTTACACATTTACTCATTTTCAGGCAAATTGTAGTAATGACGGATCAGACCTGTTTGCCCAATAGTGGCAAGACACATACGTATATAAGGACATCTGACAAATTAGTTTGTCCGTCAAGAACCAGGAAAACAAAATCTGAAGACTGCGAAATCACCTTTACCATAATGTAAGTACATTAAAAACCTTACTCTTAACTTACCAGTTAAATTGAGCTTTCTCATATATTTTTCTATTGATTTGAGTGGGTTTGTCCCAATGTCAATTCTCTTTCTTTTACGGCCCTGACGAGAACATCGATCTCCTCGGCTGTGAACCGATTCTGAAGCGCTCCTGGTAAATCCGCCATAATAATAACAATCCGCCATGCAACATGCGCACCTGCTCTTAAAGGGTATGTTGGATGACGCTCTGAATGGTTTATTTCACGTTACGCCCAAACCACACCTATGAATAATGAAACTACTTCAGACCAACCACTTTTAAACTTGCGTCGGGCGCAAGAGTCCTGCCGGTAAAATAGCAACAGCGCCCAAGACCCACCCACAAAGCTAATTGCGCTTGACACTTGCATTTTAGATCGTTAAAATAGAGCCCCTAGTGTTTAGACTAATACATTTGCATGTTACAAATGCCCAGATTTCTAGATCATGTCTTAAAAGTCCCCCTGTAGTCAATAATGTTATCCCTTAAAACTCATCTTTGATCACTAAAATGGCATATTTAAATGTTTTTTCCTTGAAAAAAATTCTTCATGCCCTAAAATGGCTTGAATGTAACTCGACACCCTTGCCTCATTTAGTATATGCGGTTCTATGAATATGCAAATGAGCCCCGCCTCCACTCACTCACTCAGCTCAGAGATCCACTCGTTGACGATCACACGTTGATCTGATTGGTTACAAGGTAGTTTGTGACATCAGAAACACCAGCGATTCCTAACCGTGTTTTTGAGACTGTCTTTGTTTCACTGCAGTTTTAAGCAGAAAATACTCATTTAGCAATGGTGTTGACTTATGAATTTACACATGATTTGTCTTAAAGCATATTAAAAACACCACATAGACATATAAACAACATTAAAGGCTTCATTTTCACCACAGGGAGACTTTAAGGTCGATAAAATTTTCCCATATGTAACCGGGGCAGGAATAGCCTAATATTTGATTAATTTCCCTGGTGATTTGCCCTTATGGTTGCTTTGACTCAGCCGCGTGCGCTGTCCCCTTTAAGAGTGTGAGCATGCGCAGATGAGAAAAGAGCACGTCAGACTGGAGGAGAGCGCAGTTTGAGACGGAGTCACACAGAGGGAGAAATAGTCGATCAAACTGTTAAAGAGAGAACATTTCCAGTTTGATATTGACTTGGGAATTTGTGGTGATAAATAGTGTGATAGTATTGAGGGTATCGTTGATTTTGCGCTGCTCATAACAGTGTGGTGTTCCTGCACGTGAGGTCTTCCGTGTGGAAGAGAAACTCAGACGACGTTGGTGGAGATTGAGCAGGGGAGAACGATCACACGTGATATTGCACCTGTACCAGCTACCGCGTGAGCTTTTTCTGTGTGCTTCAGAGTCTCGATAAGAGCACATACAGGCCACTACCGTTGTTTTTGGCACTCATTCTATTTGATTTCTGAGATTATAAATGTAAAAAACCACCTTCTTATTTGTTTTTGTTTTGTAAGACTCGTATTACTTTGTTTTCTGCACTCATTGGAGTCAATTGGGCAGTTTATTTTGTTATATATGCCAATTTCTCGTATTAATTGGAATACTTTTCTAAAACTGCTTTTCTCCTGAACAAAAATATACATTAACGCTGTGTCTCATTTGAGGCTCAGTCGGGAATAAAAGAATCCTTTTTCTCTTTAGATGTTATGACTGTGTCTTATTCTTCGACATAATGTTTGAACGGCCACACATAAGCTAAAATTTCAAAAAATCCGTTAGTAGGTACATCCGGGCTTTTATTTTCAGTACTTACTTTGTTGTATTCACTGTAGCATATATGATCCTCGATCAGAGATCCTTTTTAGTGTTGTACTCTCACAAGTATTACAATCTTTCAAATAGATTTGCCACTCTTTCAACATTAGCTTGACCTCAGGGCAGCGCTGTGTTAGGCTTACAAAATCCCTTGCTGCTTTTCCAACTGTGATATTGGGTCTTAATCACACTAAACCAGCCCAGCAGACCCTCTCCTGATTAAAGTGACCCACGTAGAAGAACCCAAAGCCCTTTAAAGTGGACAGAATATCGTGACTCTCAAACCGCCTCTGGTCAAGATGTGGGCAGGGCATCTCGGACTGGAACCATCACATTTGCCTTTTTACCCATGCTGAGTTTCAAGAATATTTCATATTTATTTAAAAGAGCAGAGAGCTTCTGAATAAGAGATGAAGTACAAGGAAAAGCCAGGAGATACGAAGGCGCTTTCCTCAGCAGAAGTCAGCTTGTGTAGAGACTGCTGTCTGACAACTTTGATTGTCCCGTGTGCCGACAGCTTCACACACATACGCTGGGATGAAAGGTGTCATACTGAAGCAGGGATTGCTTTATAATCCAGGGCACATTGACTATTCTGGTCAATAGAAAGGCAACACAAGTGGCAGCTTGGGCCGCTGTTCTCTGTGAGAATCTTGCTGGGCTTAATTTTCAAAGTGAATGCACAGGGCTTTCTTTCTCTTTTTTCCCTGCCTCTCATTCGGGCAGCTTGTGTCAGAAGCACATGTGAGGAGAGATGCTGGGTGTCATCCTTTTTCACAGGCCTGTGAGTTAACAGACAGATTGACCTGATGGGAAGTGCACACACACACACACACACACACACACACACCACACACACACACACACACACGCACACGCGCACACACACACGCGTGATTTCCTTTCATTCATGTCCTGACCTCTCTTTTGGTTTCTGTGTTGTCTCTCTAGAAACGTACTCATGTACTGAAAGGTTTTTTTAGACATAAACATTATTTTGCTAAATATATTTAAGTTAGTTATTTAGGCCCCATCCACACTACTACGTTTTCGTTTAGAAACGGAGACCTTTTGCTAGGTTTGCATGAATGCATGAATAACAGTTTTTTAAAATATGTTTAATGGCATCTTTATACTAAAGTAATGTGGATGAAGGCCACTATTTCATAATTTTGAGCCAAATAAGCAAGCTGACATTCAGTTCAATCTGTTTCTTTTATTTATAATACACACAAATGTCATTTACGTCTTTTAGTTAGTCAAGAGATTTAGAGCATCATTTTTTAGCGTTTTTGAGCGTTTTGAGCGTCAAGTGTGCATGTGCGTACTTGCTCTAGTACGTAAGAACAAGCCTATTATTGAATCTGGAAATAAAGCAAAATAACTGAGAAAATAAGAGATTGTCCTCAGATGCCATGTCCATAATTTATAGCAAAACGTCTAGCATTAATTTGATCTTAAACAGATTTAATAAAAGTAGTTATTACTCCATCACCTGCGTGACATCATTAACCAACGTGGTTGAACGACCAGTTTGCGACAATGCGGTTTCGGGAAAAAGTCGTGACTAGCTAGTTGATTTCTTCAACAAAGCATCGTACTATGGAAGTTAAGCAGCGCGTTATGTTGTTGTACAGAAAACGCACCCCTGATGATCCGTCAATCTCTTTCCAGCTCAACCTATAGAGTGAGTTTGGGGCTCGGAAATTCAGAAAATTTAATTTATATGGCAGCAGCATGGTAGTCTGTAGATAAAACACGGAATGGAGTTTAGTTTATTAGGTCATTCCTCAAGTGGATTTGGTGCTCTGAAAAGTGACTGTAAAAGTGAGTGGGTCCAATATCATTGGTCTTAAAAAGTGGCTGTGTCTTGTCCCACCCACATACAATGTTTTCGACGCCCATGGCTTTATATAGAGTGCAGGTATCACATCACTTTGTAGGCCAACCGGCATTACACTAATTTCCCTCAAGAAAAAAACAATCGAATTTTCCCATTGGCTTTTGAATTATCTCAAAAACAAGCCAAAGGTTTTTTGGCTCATGTTTCTTTTTTTCATGTACTTATTTCATGTTTTGTGGTGATATTAGTAAGGTGTGCTGTTAGCAATTTTGCAAATTCAAACCTAGAATATTTTTTGTTTGCACAAAAATATGACAGGCTAATAATTTTTCATTTATAATGATTTGTTATAAGGCCCACAAACAGGAGTGATTCTACTAGAATTTACTCGGTTATCTATTCAAATTATAAGTATATGAATTGAAAACTTACTGTGATGGGGTTGAAATGATGTTGTGCTTCAAGGGTTAAGCTTATAGAGTTAATTGGAGTTGGGGGAAATAGTTTAGAAAACGACCATTGAAACCCCTGTGTTCGTTTAACACTGTGCAATATTGGGGAGTTGGGAATTTACAACGAAATATCAGGTGGACGTGTCATGAACTGGTATGTGGGTGTCAAAAAATCAAGAAGTCATTATGTGATTAATTTACATGCACAGACACTGCTTCTCTCCAGTGTGTGTGTGTGTGTGTGTGTGTGTGTGTGTGTGTGTGTGTGTGTGTGTGTGTGTGTGTGTGTGTGTGTGTGTGTGTGTGTGAGTGAGTGAGTGAGACAGACACTATGTGTGTGTGTCAGTGTGCGTAGGTGCGTTATAAGCTGACTTCAGGGTAGATCCCCTTCATCAGACCATGATGTGTGTGTGAAAAGCGTGAAAATGCACTTATGCATTGCATGCTTGTTCCACTTGCACTAATTCATTTTGACAAATGTCCTTTAATAATCTGCACTGAGAGATGAGAGCGAGGGAGGAGGAGAGCGTGTCAGAGAGACAGACAGGACTAGGAAGAGAAAGAGAGTGGTTAGGAAAAATGACAGGCTGAGCGAAACAGAAGTTCTTTCATTTGTGTTTAGCATGATGTCATGTGACCTGACAGACACTTTATCACGGCAATTAGACCAGCAGTACCTGAGACTCAAATATATAATGCTGATGACTGACTATAGGCACTTTCACAGCCTTTCTCTGAAAATAAGCATCGTTTTACCATTTAGAGATCATGTGTGATCAGTACCCATTAAGAATTCTGACAATTGTCCGGGTTCAGAAATTATATTACCTCAAAAAAGCATGTCATTGATCTTATTGTGAAAAATGAATTCACATGTATGGTTCTTTAAAAGAAAAAAAAAGTTGTTCAGCAAGCTCACAATGGCCCTCATTTATCAAAAGTGCGTACACCAAATTTCGAGCCTACACCCAAAACCACGGTGACTTTGAGATTTATCAATATGGACGTTGGCGTACGGCACGCTCAAATCCCACGCCAGCTCAGGAGGTGGTGTACGCACGTTTGAGTTAGTGCGGAAATGCGCAGAAAAACAATTCCTAACACCACAAAACGCACTGACAAACTAAAACATATGACAACAACAACAACATAGCAGGCTAATTATAAACTTCAGTGTAAAAATCTGTCATAAAGAACCGGCAAAAGTAATGATTATGAATATGTAAAATATAGCAAGGAGATATTTTAATTGTTTATTAATAAAGAAATGTTTTCTTTGTGTCGGCTGCAAAGATGAAGTTGAGATGCTGACTCGCGATCTTCGCAGTAGTGAACGCGCCAGAGAGAAATGCACATTTCAGATTACATAAGCAGAGCAGTCTGTGTCTGTTTTCTTTCGTTTTGAATTGTTCTGTTTAAAAGTAGACTGAGGCAAGTAGGGTACCTTATACACTGAGTTTCGGTTCATTTATGAGATGAGCTCAGTTCACGCGTCCTCCGTTTCATGATTATCTATCATCTGCTATTTACTTCTTATTTGTTAAATCCAGGTAATTGGTTGATGAAACATTGATTAAAATTAAGATACAATTAATACAAAACGAAATTCAGTTTAAAGAAAGGTTTTGTGCTTTATGTTTGATGTCTCTGTGAAAGTTTTAAAATATATTTTAGTGCCGCTTTCAGAGCGCTCACGTCCATATCATTGTTTTTTCCTCATAAATGCGAACACGAATAAGAATATTACAAATGGACATGCAAATATTAATGTGAATGAATGGTACTCCACATCACATCATCATCACTATACGTGATACGATATTAAATGCTAATTGTTTCAAAACACGTGCTGTAAAATAATGCATTGTGATAGGTCATTTGATCTCCACGTCGGAGAAGTTTCTCTTCTTTGCCGTCTTCCGTGTGTCCATGGCGTAAAATGAGGGCGTGGGGGAAGCGGAGACTTGAATATTTAGAGGCGTGTTATTCTAATGACGATCGTTTTCAGCCGCGGAATTTATCAAGAACAGGTATTGCGTACACCTAGATTTCAAAGGTACGCACAGCTTCATACATCAGGCGGTGAGAGGAGTGTAAGCATAATCTTACGCCAACATATACGCCCGTTTCTACGCAAGAATGATAAATGAGGGCCATTCAGTATTGCGTCCATCCAATCAAAATCTAATGGACAGAACCAAGTCCCCACACTATTTTTTTCTTCTTTTTTGATAATTGCTTTACTTGGATGTAAGTCACAACTCTCAAGAAAAGATATGGCGTAACTTCCATTACGCTGTGACATTTAAGGTTGTTTTTGATGATTGGCATCACAGAGGTTACCAGTAGTGGTGCTAATATGTGAATGACATCTTTTTGGAAGTAAAATAATGCCAAATGTTTTTGAAACAAAAAGCCTGTTGAATTGTTCTACTTGAAAAAAATATGCATTGCATTAACCCTGCTTGTATTTTAATTTTTTTTTAAATTTGGCTTTACAAAACCGAAAAATTTGGCTTTACAGATGCTAGAAATGTGACATTCAAGTGAAAGATTGGTATCAAGAAGCACACCCAGCTTCCTAACTCTAACTGATGATGAAGATTTGACACAGCAGCCATCAAGTGTTAGGGGCAGTTCACACAGAACGCGGTTTTCCATTGCAATGCACTAATTTCCTGTTTTTGTTTTTCCTGTAAACAGGTGCTAGACGGACGTGTGTGACTGTTGTGTATTGAGCATTTCAACTTTTAAAAATGCATCTCTAGACCAAAACTGTGTCCTGTGTGAACCAGACAGTATTGAAGGTTATTCTGTGCGGAGGTTTTGGTCCAATAGTTAGAATCAAATTTTTTTTTTAGAATTAAAGGGATAGTTTACCCAAAAATTAAAATTCTGTCAGTAATTACTCACCATCATGTTGTTCCAACCCCATAAGACTTTTGTTCATCTTCGGAACACAATTTAAGATATTTTTGATTAAATCTGAGAGCTGGATCGCTCCTCCATAGGCTTCTAAAGGATTGAAACTTGCCGGCCCAGAAACATTATTAAAGAAATCGTTAAAATAGTGACTACAGTGGCTCAATCTTAAGTTTATCAAGCGACGAGAATGAGCAAAAATAACGACTTTATTCAAGTATTCATTTCTTTCTCTGTTGGCCTCGGGATAGTTCACGTAGTGTAACAGCGCAGGGCTTCTGTGTTGTACGTCACACATAGGCTCAATATTGGCCGACGCTGGTCATGTGTGTGATGCGTGTGACGTTCAACCAGAAGCTCTACGCTATTATACTACGTGAACTATCTCAAGGCCGACAGAGAAGGAAATTAATACTTGAATAAAGTCGTTATTTTTGTTTGTTTTTTTGCGCTCAAAAAGTATTCTCGTCGCTTGATAAACTTAAGATTGAGCACTGTAGTCACTTGGACTATTTTAACGATTTCCTTAATAACGTTTCTGGGCCGGCAAGTTTCAATCCGAAGCCTATGGAGGAGTGATCCAGCTCTCAGATTTTACTCAAAAATATCTTCATTTGTGTTCCCGAAGATGAACAAAAGTCTTACGGGGTTGGAACAACATGAGGGTGAGTAATTACTGACAGAATTTAAATTTTTGGGTGAACTAACCCTATAGGATTACTAGTCATCAAATTCTTTATATCAACTATGCATTCTAAATAAGTTAATTCAACACTATTGCTATCACAAGCTGCTTTTAATATAAGGGTCAATTATTTTATATGTAATATGTAATAAATAAAACTTTACCAATCAGTATTCCTAAAAGATACTTTTATTTCAAATGAATAGGGAAAAAAATATTGCTGGAGTATAGATGTGCAGCATGAAACAACACTGTAAAAAGTTAACAGTTGGATCAACCTAAAAAAATTAAGTTTTCTCAACTTAAATTATCACGTTAAGTGATAATTTAAGTTGAGAAAACTTAATTTTTTTAGGTGTTACCAATTGAAGTAATTTTTTTAGGTTGATCCAACTGTTCACTTTTTACAGTGAATAGCATTAGTTTATTCATGTGCAGACAGAGTTTTTGATACTGATTTGAAAAACCGTGATGAGACCGAGCACCGGATCCAGCACCCAGTCAGTGGAAAAGAGTTACGCAGGGAGCCAGTTTCCAGTTCCCAGTGCTGTGTCAGTGTTTTGACTTCAGCAGAGACAACATTAACCAGCAGCCTACACTTGTAATCCCATTGGAAGGAGCGTGGGATTCCTGAGCTATGGTTAGATCTGAAACAACTCAATTAATCCCTGACAAATAGAGCAATTAAACATGATCTGCTCCGAACGCAGGGAGCCATGCGTGCTCATTCACACGAGACGGTCATTATGAAACAAGTGTGGCGATGGGAAGAAAAACGATAATTGTTTTCTTGACTTATTGTTTGTTTGTTTCAGCCTGTGACCCTTTCTAATCTGTCATCTGCTGTATTACTGGGGCGCAGACTACAAGAACAACAGATGTTTCATTTCCCTAGATTCCTTCAGACTTCACACACACACACACACACACACACACACACACACACACACACACACACACACACACACACACACACACACACACTTGCAACAGCTACAGTTGCAATCCGCTCGCTGTTTCTGCGGTGGGTATTTTTCTAAAGGTGTGTGGCACATCTGTCTGCCATTGTTTATTCATGCGCCGGAGCCTTTGAAACGTGCTAAAATGCTTCCCACTCATTATAAAACTCCTGCCACCCATGGATTAGCACTTTGATGTCACCAATCCGGCTTCAAAGGCTCCTTCAGTACCATTAATCAGAGTTTAGTCTCTGAAGACCCAGCCAGGGAAAACATTTGGACATCTTGTGCAGAAACTTTTGAAAAGCTCAGACGGTGCTGCATATGCAACAGTGGGGTTTCATATCCCAAAGACGTGTGTGTGCGTGTTTAAGAGGAAGCAGAAAGAGAGTGTATTAACGATAGGGATAGACAGTGATGCCTCACTCGGATCCTGAACACTTTCAGCGCTTGGATATTAGACTGTGCATGGGTCACAGGGTTAACACTGCTCCTTTGAGGCTGTCTGTTAAAGGTGCACTTAAAGGAGTATTTTTTTATAACATACATGAAATAACCCCCGTAGCAGATCTATACAGGTGGAGCTGGGGAAGGTGGAGGGTTCTGAAAGCGCTAAAAGCAAACGATGCCAAGTATTTGAATGTTGAGCAGCAAGCTCATTGGCTTCTGATGTAACAGCAACCAATCAGCTGTGCTATGTAGATAACAATGTGATAACACTTTATTTGAAGGGGTGTGCATAAGACTGACATGACACCTGTCATAAACATGAAGGAGTCTTTATGAATGTTTATGACTGTTGTCGTTAAGTGTCATTTGGTAAATTATGACACTTTTAATGCAAAGTTGACATTGTTTAAAATGTTTTTGTTATGACAACTTGACATTAACAAAGACAAAAATGTCTTGATTATGACAACTTGACGTTAACAAAGATAGAAATGTCTTTGTTATGACAACTTAACATTAACCAAGAAATCAAATCGTTAAAGACTCCATGCCGCTAACTTGAGATACTTCACATACTTTTGAAAATCCAGCGTTTACTTGATCCTAAAAAGCTCTTTTTGTCACAGTTGTAAACATGACGGCTTTCTTCTTCCATGAGGGGGTTTGGTGTCACGGCATCTTTGTTTCCAGGCAAACTGTTAAAGAATGTCTGTTTAGTTTCATCATTTTTGGTTTGTTTCGATTTTCCCTGTGATCATTGGTCATTAGTTTCTGATTAACCCCACACATGTTTCTGTCCTGGTTAATTAACTCTCCCTGTATTTAGTTTCCTTAGTTCTTTTTCTATGGTTTTAATCTGGCTGTGTTCTCCTGAGTTTCTCCCTGGATTTATTATTAAAGACTTTTTATTTCTCTGAATCTCCTGCGCCGTGCGTATACAGCCACACACGTCACATCTGCAAGTGCTTGTTTAAATATACTCACTTTTTTAAGTACACTGCAGAGCTTGTGCAAACAAATCCACATCGATATGATCAGTGGCTTACTTAACTAGTGTTTTCTCATCGCTGTTATTTTAGTTGTTTGTTTATTTTGTTATTGAGAGAAAGTGAGTGTATTTTAACACTCATTTAACAGTACTCAAAGATGACAGGCTCCCTGTCTCTGTTCCCTCCTTCAGGGAACGCGGGTTACATACGTAACCGAGATGTTTATTTTGTTATTGAGAGAAAGGCATAAGAAATAACTTGGGCGTGAGTATATCGGGGCCCTTTACTGTTATTGAAAATTTTTAAATGTTGATATTATTCACCGGCTCAGACACGGTGGTTGTCTGTCCATAAGGGTAGAGCAATCTTGATCAAGATCGCAGTCTTTGTAATTCTAGTCCGGTCCTGTCTTTGAGTTGATCTCCTCCAAGGTTCAAACATGCATTCTTTGTGTTGCAAGCCCAGAGCACAACACTACCGTATTGTTTTATTCATTCATGCTTCAGAGAGGGAGGATTGACGTGTCACTGATCTGTGTTTCCTCTTTGCTGAGCAGGAAACCTGGCCACATCCAGAGCAAGAGTGACAGCAGCGTCCAGATCTCTGCCTCCACAACTGAGCAGCGGCAGGAACAAGGTCTGAGCCGCTCTCTGACTGATACACTGTCTTCTGCACATTCAGATGTTCATCTCACAACTATTCTGCTTTTTTAATAAGTTTATCAAATCAGATTTACACAACATATATTTTAGTTCCATTTCTGATTTTTGGACAGTTTTATCTTTTTTAATAAAGTAAAATACCTTTGCATCAACTACAAAATATGAATGAATATAGTACCACTGATACAACTGTACAACTATAGTACTTGTGATGTAATTATTTTGCCTGTGCATTTTCTCCAGAACCTCTTAACTCTTGTATGTTTTCATAGAAAAAGACCCCTGTTCTTCACTGTTCTGTACTTTTTATCTATTATCTGTCTGAACTATCCTGTCTCCTCTCAGTCTCCTAAATACCTGCTAAAGGTAAGAATTTCTTCGTATCCATCTTCATATTTTCTGATGTAATTTCCACTACTTTATTTTCATTTTGTTTTGGTTTTATTTGAGCCAATGGACGAAAATTTATCAAAAACTATAATTAGTTATATTTTAAATAATCCTGAGACTATGAATCAATGTTTTGAGAAGCAGCTCTAAAGGGGTCACATCCTATCCTTTTTAAGTCAATCATAATCAAACAATCATAATCTTTTCCTCTCTCTTTTTTTTTCATTTTGAAGCTTTTTAGTTCATGTCTTTAGCTTTGAAAACATTTAAGGCTAATGTACACCTAAAAGATTACAAAATTCACTTTTAGATATATGCATTTTAAATTTACACTTTTGTTTCTTTTTTTTGAAAAGTGGAACAACAATATAAATAACTCTTATCTTGCAGTATAGATTTTGGTCCAATCCAATGCTCTATGAAATAAGATTGTTCCTTCCCCAGATAGACCACCTATCACCTGCAATAGACTAGCAATAGAAACACACGCTGCATTCATGCCATGTCATAATTACCATAGTCTTCTTGAGATGACAACACATGGATGTTCTGTCCGGAGATGTTCACTTCCTCAGACTGGGACTTATGACAAAAATAAACAGAGATGGTCTTATTATTGGGAGATACGAGGGTCCGTGGCTCTATCATGTTAGGCCTGTCTCGATTAATTGTCTAAATGTGATTATTTGAACTAATCCTTATTATGTTAGACCATAATAATTGTGCTGTTTAAATTTCAATCACATTTTATTCAAAAGTAAGGGAAATTTAGGCTGAAAGAAATGCTGTCAAATATGCAATATTATTATATTATATTATATTATATTATATTATATTATATTATATTATATTATATTATATTATATTATATTATATTATATTATATTCTTCTATATCGCTTCCGCGTTTTGTCTCAGCCCACCCAGTTACATCCGGTGCTGCGTCAGAAGCCGTTTTTGCATTAGGTGGAGATAATGGCAAATGCTGTTTACAAAAACTTCCTGCGGTTAACGTGAATGATGTTAACAACACTGTGAGGCAGTTGTCACACATAAGAGTGAAAAGGAGAAGGGCTTTAAATTATATATTTCGAGCTACATCGACAACTTTGAGGGTGGGTATTCTCTCATATCGTGCGAAATCCGACTAGCGAATCAGTTTCTAAAATCGTTGTCTCCGTTTCTAAGAATTTTTATTTTTTTTAAGTTTTGCCACTATACACTTGGCTATAGAACGCGCTATGCAGAAGTAAAGATGCTGGCTGAGATCCTACCGGACATACGTCAGCAGGGTTCGTGCATAGAGCCTATTTACCAATTGGTAAAAATTTACCAATTTTATCATGATTTTTATTATTATTTATAAATGATTTCAAGTAAAAACTAAAATAATGTATTGGCCTTGCACTGTAAATGCAATGCTATCTCACGACCAATTCGTACAAATTTGTACGAGTGATTAAAAAGTGGCTTATTAGTAAGAATTCATATGACCTCACTCGTACAAACTTGTACGATTTGTCTAAACCCACGTGATGCGTAGTTTTAGGGGCGGGGTCAGGGGTAGGTCATTCGTACGAATTCATGCAAATTGGGCAACTTGTAAAATATGTTCGATTTATCAAAAATCTTACTAATTCGTAAGAGTTAGGTCGTATGAATTCGTACAAATTAGCCACCTCGTAAAATTCGTACGAATTTCCGTGAGATCGGGTTGGTAATTGAGATAAAACAGGATTAAACAGAATTAACTTGTTAATCACAATTAATTCTATCACAATTAATCATCAGCACAAAATGAATAATTGTGACAGGCCTTGGTGAAGTTTGCATTTCTTTAGATCTAGCGCAGATTGAGGACTTCATAAAGCTGGATTTGGGCAGTCTGCTTCATGCTGCAATTTGTCCAAACTTCAGTTCTGGGTTACTGTTCCCATGAAGGAACACCCTGGATAATTATTTCTCCCTTTTCCTCCGTTCTGCGGGTAAGATTAAAACAGTCCTAGAGACTACCTGCTGTATCAGAGAAATATAATTAGACACTAGTGCACAGAACCCAATTAATTGGTTCCTGTTCATATTGCAGATACTGCTTCAGTCACAGATGAGATGCTATTGTAAAAAGCCCTGCATGTAAGCAGAAGTGGGACAGATGTCTTATTAAAACACAGGGTTAGTTCGATTGTCTCACAGTCAGGGGTTCATGTCCAACCCTTCAGTTTCTCAGACGTTTTTCATAAAGATCACACACACCCGCCTCCACGCACTCAGATGAAATAGAATATTAAGACACACTTTGCTGGTATAGACCTGCTCTAAATTATGCATCACCTTGATAAATTCATGAGGTCTGTTGTAGAGATGGCTGTTATACACATCATATCTTGTCCTTGTTATGAACAGTTGAAAGTGTGAAGTTCATTATCAAAGAACATCTTTGCAGTATCAAACCAATCGTGCTCAGGGATCGTTGCTTGGATCAAGATGTTGGATTATCTTAACCTGATTTTAATTTTAAAGTGTTAATTCATCCTAGTGCTAACATTTATGTTTTTCTATGTGACCAGTTCTGTGTACTTGTATATTGGTGATGTGTGCATGCAGGCTAAGCTACAGTAAGTGTGTTTATGTGTGTTTAGGTGGACACAATGGAAAAAGATGCGTCACCCTGAGGAAACCACTAACATGAGGAGACAGACAGTGGCGTCTTATTTCAGGGTGAATCCTCTGCATATCACATTATCAGTTTTGTATTTGATTGTTCTGTTTTAAAGGAATAGTTCACCCAAAAGTTAAAGATATGTCATCAATTACTCACCCTCATGTCGTTCCGAACCCGTAAGACTTTCATTTATGTTTGAGACACAAATGAAGATCTTTTTGATGAAGTTGCGACTACAACTGTAGGCGCTTTTCCACTTCGTAGCACGGCTCGACTCGCTTTACTTTGGTTTGCTTTTCCACTGCAGTGTAGTACCGCTTCAAAGTGGGTGGATTATAGACTGAACATTATAGTTGCGTCGCCTCTCCTGCTGCTCGAGACGAGAGGAACGTCTGCACCTCGTCTACTGACAACGATACTGTCACGTTCAGTTTAGTTCATGGACTTTCAGGGTGTTTCTTTGTTCAGTTTCCTGCCACTCTTTCGTCTCCTTGGTTATCATCATTATTAGTCATGTGCGTCAGCTGTGTTTAGTAATTATCCTTGTTGTGTTCTCCTTAAGTTGTTTCTTCTCCTGCACTCCTCCTCCGGTCACCGTAATACCTACATCGTGTTAATTTGAGTTTCCCTGTCTGTTACCTGATTCTTGAGTGTTGCTATTAAAGTGTTTGGATTTCATCTTCTGAGTCTTCAGCCTGTTCCTGACTACACCACGTCGTTACAGATGACCGGGCCAACCAATATATAAGAGCTCAGGATTTTTTTTATTTCTCTACGAACTTCTGTCGTCTCGTACTAACTAGCCTGCTCGACAACGAGACACTAATGACCCTGTTCTGGATCGGGGCGAACTTCCACGACCCCATCAACCTTCCATCAATGGACTTAGTTGGAGGCAAGATGTTGTGAGGTGTCTGGAGAGTGTACAGCCCCGATCCAGAACCTGGCCAGACCCTGAATCTGAATCTTCTTCGTCAGTCCTGTTATCCTCACCCAGCCTCCCTCTCCCACCACCTCTACATACTACCATCAGGAATGCTCTATTTCTTGTCGGTTTTTGTGTCACTCTCCATGTTCAGTCCTCAGCCAAGCATGCCACCCAGTCATCATCAACCCCCATCAGTCCCTCTGTGGCGAGGTTACACAGTAGACCTTCTGGGAGCCTTCTCCTCCTGGGTGTGATGAGCCCGTGGCTCCGCCTCCAGCCTCGCTGTGCTCTGTTCCACCTCGACTCCAGCGTTGGCCATCAGCCATTCGGCCTCGCTGGGCTCCCTCGGACCGCCGGCTTCACCTAAAATCGGACACTGCCATACATCCGCTGCGGTCTTGGGGGCCGTCCGCTACTCTCCAGCACTCCACCCCTTCGACTTCAGCAAGCTCCACCCTCACTCAGGCTCCACCTCTGCCCTCGGTCACAGCTGCTCGTCCTCAGCCTTCCGGATCCCCACTTCCATCTCTGGGGGTCGTCGTGGAGGCTCCGTCGCAACCGCCTAGATCATTGGCGTCTCATTACATCCTTGGACTTCCATCTGTGTGGTGGGCTCCACCTCCCAAGGCTCCTTCACCATCGATCGTTCCCCAGATGACATCACCATCAGAATCCTCCTGCCACCGACTCCGCCTTGGGCTACTGGCATGGCTGAGCTCTAGGTCACATGGCCACTCCTTCCATCTTCTCCACCATGGATGCTACCTTCTGCACCTCCCTGGTTGTCATCATCTGTCTGTCTGCCTGCCCCTTTCACCAGCCCTTCGCCACATCCTCCTAAACCTCCGCCATCTCTCCATCTGTCAGCACTCTTCTACGGCGCGAGGATGCGCCTTGCCGGGAGGGCGCTATGTCACGTTCAGTTTAGTTCATGGACTTTCAGCTTCTAAATCATACTAAATTATGTTTTTTGAAAGTTTTCTGTAAAGGTTGTGTTTAAGGGTAGAGTCAGGGTTAAGGGGTAGAATATACCATTTGTACTATATAAAAATTATTATGTCTACACGAAAACCCAACATGTGTGTGTGTGTACGCATCTTCTTTTGCAGTACTCTCTCATGGACCTGCTGTCTAAGATGGTGGTCGGCACACCTCATTTCGTCCGCTGTATCAAACCCAATGATGACCGCCAGGCTCTGCGATTCAATAAGGAGCGTGTAATGGTTCAGCTGCGTTACACCGGCATCCTAGAGACTGTCAACATCCGCCGACAGGGTTATTCTCACCGGATACTCATCGAGGAGTTTGTTAACAGGTAGAAAACATCCACAGAGTAACATAGCGCTCACAGAATGAGTGTTGTGCTTGTCCCACAGGGCCTGAGAAACAAAGAAGATCACACAAAACAAGCTGCTAATGAGAGCGGGAGGAGAGAGATTAGGAATGACACAACACGACTGACACAGGGAGAATACTGTTGAGTTCAATTTTTGATGCATTTCATTAGCGTACGTTACAAGAGCTACTTAAAATGGGATTTTTTTTTTTCATTTTGTGGTTCAATTAATTAGTGATGTTGCTCATATGTAGGGTCTGAATAAACACCTAAAGGATAAGTTTCAAAACCTTACAGTCCCCCTGTGGTAAAAATCAAGCTTTTAATGTTGTTTATATATCTACCTGGTGTTTTTAATATGTTTGTAATAGGACAAACCATGTACAAATTCATAAGTCAACACCATTGCTGAGTATTTTCTCCTTAAAGGGATACTCCACTTTTTTTGGAAATAGGCTCATTTTACAACTCCCCCATGGTTACCCAGTTGAGTTTTACCGTTTTCTAATCCATTCAGCCGATTTTCTGATATTTAGAAGAATATCAGTAACCAGACAGTTTCTGGTCTCATTGACTCCCATAGTATATATTTTTTCCTACTATGGAAGTCAATGAGACCAGAAACTGTCTGCTTACTGATATTTTTCTAAATATCAGAAAATCGGCTGAATGGATTCGAAAACGGTACAACTCAACTGTTTAACTCTGGGGGAGTTGTAAAATGAGCCTATTTCCAAAAAAAGTGGAGTATCCCTTTAAAACTGCAGTGAACCAAACACTCTCAAAATCGCAGTTTGAAATCGCTGGTATTTCTGACGTCACAAACTACCCTGTAATCAATCATGTCATCGTGCCGGCGGGCTTTCGCATATCATTAACAGCAAACTAGCAGGGGAGTCCTGAGGGATGCAAGGTTATACTGGTATATTTTTCTGTTGATATGAAAAATTGGGTAGATTTAGAAATACAGCGGGTCTATGATGTATATGATGATGTAACGATGAACTATATGCCTTTCTCCACTGACGTTCTGAGTTTCTGATGCATTTCTGATGATTGTTAGAAGGCAAACTGAGATGGCGAATGGGAAAATAGTTTGTGTAAAATTAGTAACACATTATTAGCTGTTTGATAACATAGTCAAGCGAAAGGCTAATTATATTAATTATCGTTATGTGTCCGACGTTGTGAAGAACGATACCGTTGTGCAGTGTTTACCTCAGTAAGTTGAGAAAGGGAGTGGTTCTCTGAGCTGGAGTGAGTGAGTGGAGACTCATTAGCATATTCATAGAACCGCGTATACTAAATGATATACAAGCTATTTTAAAGCATGAAGAAATATTTTTCACAGAAAAAACGTTTAAATCGTTTAAATGTCATTTTGTCGATCAAAGATTAGTTTTAAGCGATGAAATTATTGACTACATGGGGATTTTAAGACTTTCTTTCATCTTCAGATCACAAATTAAGACATTTTTGTTTTCTTTCATTTACCATATTGAGCTCTATGTACATGTGCCGATCAATGATTAAATGTGAATAAAAGCCTTAAATTAAATCTGTTCATCATATAAAGCAATAGCGTCTCCTCAAAAGTCTTGGAATAAAACAACTCGGTTCATATGGATTATCATATCATCTTTATTAACTTTTTTAAGCTTGAAATTTTTGGTTAGACTTCCAAAGGATGGGCAAAATGATGAGAGAATATTAAAAATGTCTTCATTATTGTCCCAAAAATGACCGAAAGTCTTACAAGTTCAATTTTGGATAAACTGTCCCTTTAGCCCTGAATAGTAAACTTTGACATGTAACGTACTATTGTGTGCTGTTAAGTGACTGGACTTACTATTTTCACCTGGAGGACAATAAAATCAATTAGACTTATATTGAAGAAGAGACTCTAGAGGTCATAATATTATAGACTTGGGTCAAAAAGAAACCATGCAGAATCTTTCATGCTCCATTTTACAGAGGTTATGTTAATAACGGTGGTCAAAATGATTATGTTATCCTGCAAAGAAAAGAAAAAACATTCTGACTCCAAGTCCAGGCTTCATCAGTGATGCAGTCGAAATGGCATTATTCTTGGTGTTCCTGTTGGACTACAGGAGTGTTATTAGATTAATTAGCTGGAGCTCTTGGGCTTCATAAAGAAGGAAGACAGACAGACAGACAGACAGACAGACAGTTAAGAGAGATCAAAGCTCTATGAGCGTATTTGAATACCCTCCTCTAGTGCACCATAAAGCTCCTGGGAAACTCACATCACAGGTTTATTATCTATATATTTTGATAGTGCTGAAAGAAGACCATAATCTTATCAATAATAGGTCATTAAGCCTTTGAGAATACAAGTGATGCTAAATTAGACTCTGGTTGAGTAATTAGTGGTGAAATGGTACTTTGAAGGGGCGGAGTGAATCGGCTGAAAGTTTCTCAGCGCAGAGGAAATGCATGGTCCAAATTTACTTTTCTGAGGCTTAGGGAATCGCACTTCATTTTCCATAAACTTTTCGCTTTTTTGCCTTTTCTTTCAACCCATCCATCTCTTTCTCTCGTGGGCCGTGAGATGGTGGACATGTAGGTCATCTCTTTTACATAAACATCCCAGACAATTTCTCCACACTCAGAGGAGCCGCTCAAATGCAAGGCTTTTTTTTTTTTTTCTGTCGTCCTTTTGATCACAGAAGTGTCCTGATTATCCGTATTTTCCCCAGACTTCCCCGACCAGTTCACATGAAAAAGAAATACTCTGTGACCGTTCTGTTTGCATGTTCTTAGTCGAATAAAGTCTAGAGCTCTTCCTGTCTGATCCACACTGACTTTGTAAAAATAACAGCTTCTATATGAAGAAATGGATTCAAATGGATCTCTTCTGGAAAACCTTCTCTGATGTCGTGAAGGAGAGCCTTTTTGTAATTTCTAGCAGAGATATAACAGCTATCAGGAGCATAATTATGAAAGAGTACGGTTCAAGTGGAATCAAAGGCAGTTTTCTTTCTTAAACACAAAGGCTGAAATCTTCCTCTTCAGAGTAAATAAATACCCAGGATCAACCGCAAGCTTCAGATGTTTCGATGAGACTCGTTTATGAGATTCATGCCAGTTTATTTATAGGCAGGTGTATTCAGAAGTATAACTGAAGGCCCCCAGACAATAACAACAAAGCTACAAAAGCCCCGTATTTATAGTTTTATCAGAAAATCAGGTGACGCTCGCTTTACCTGGGGGGGTTGTAGCAGAAAGATCTAGAAAGATAGTCTCACCATGCTCTTTTATCAGAGGTGTGTTATTTCTGCTCCACTAGTAGAACGGAATTTCAAAATGAGTTGCTATGTTAAGTATGTGATAGTTAATTTAGAGAATGGTGTCAAATTAACATTTAACAAAATAAACTATCAAATATATTTAGTTAAATGTACAACGATTAATCACATTCAAAATAAAAGTTTGTGTTTACATAATAAATGTGTGTATAATTATTTTGTATATATAAATACACACACACATGCATGTATATATTTAAGAAATATTTGCTTGTATATGCTGTATATATTTATATATAATTTAGATTAGCCTATATATAAATATAAATATGTTATATATAAATAACACATTTTTCTTAAATATATACATGCATGTGTGTATATGTATATGTGCAAAAAAATTATACACAGTACACACACATATATTATGTAAACACAAACTTTTATTTCGGATGCGATTAATCGTTGCCCACCACTATTAAATGTTGTAGGTATGATGTATATTTAGGCAAAAACATGGAAACAAGTTAGCATTTTAGCTTTTCCTGTTACAGTACATCATCATGAAGTCAATCCTTCTTATATACTACAAAAAATACGTCATCACAGTCGCACCTTATTTCAGGGATTTTACCAAAAAACAATTTAAAAATGTAACTTAAGATATTTTCATGTTTTATTTAAAAATACATGATAAAATACATCAGTACCCCATTTGTGACCCTGGATGACAAAACCAGTCACATGGGTAATTTTTTTATGAAATTGAGATAGATTTTTAGGACAATATTTGGCCGAGATACAACTATTTGAGAATCTGAGGGTGCAAAAAAATCGAAACATTGAGAAAATCGCCTTTAAAGTTGTCCATTTATGTTTGCGATTGTGCTGCATTCACTCACAAAAATAAATGTTTTATACATTCAAAGTAGGACATTTAAAAAATATCTTCATGGAACATGATCTTTACTTAATATCCTAATGATTTTTGGCATAAAAGAAAAAAATATAATTTTGAGCCATGCAATGTATGTTGCCTATTGCCACACAATATACCCGTGCTACTTATGACTGGTTTTGTGATCCAGGGTCACATTTGTGATTTTTTTAAAGCTTTTACTTGTCTTGAAATTACTATAAAGGTTGTCAGGACGTTAACCCAATAATCATGACATTGAACAGACTCACTAGTCATCTACTCACTAGTCTGCTTTTACACCCCTTATTGTGTTTATAAATCCAGTCTTGCAAACTATTTTAACCAAACATTCAGGGAAAATGTATGTTTTTTAAATAAAGATTGAAAGAGTTGTTGGAAGCTTCATGATGGTGACATTGAACTAAAGTCATGTGAGCGTGGTGGTGTTGTTTTTTTAGCCTACGTTTAGCTGTTTATTTCTGGTGATTGTGTTTAGGCTTCAAAATTATTAGAAGTTGTGTTCATTTGTGAAGATTATCATAATGAACAAAACATGTAAGGAACTTTTGGTCAAAGAGCTTATTAATAATCCAAAGGCAATGGAAAAATCCTAGAGGGATTCAGGGTGATGCTAACTTCCAGGTTGGCTTACAAAATTGTCATCACTGCAGCAGTCTATTTATTCTATATAAGTAAAATATTAGATTAAAATGAAGCAAATGTAGTAGTAAAAGTTGGTGAAAATGTTGCGTACTGTGCACAGCACACATACTTCAGAAATAGTAACAGTATGCTATGATATTCTGAACATAGCCATTGTTTCCAAACTACCGCTTTCTGCAAGCAAACAGAGCAACATTCAAAACTTTGACTTAAAACTCACTTGCACACTTGTACACGTGTATCAGAAAAAAAGGCACAAAAGCTGTCACTGGGAAAGTACCCTTCAAAAGGGTTCTGATATGTACCATTTAGGTACTAATATGTACACTTTTGGTACCAATATGTACCTTTGATGGATCAATATGCACTATTTAGGTACAAAGGTGTACCTTTTGAAAAGGCACAGCCACAGTGACAGCTTTTGTACCTTTTTTTCTGAGAGTGAGAAGAAAGTATCAAAACAATTACCGGTACATATTTCCACAGTACAACTTACAAAATGATCAGTCAAGTTGAATGAAACTTTGTTTGTTTTTGTACTTCTTTGGCTGGTGTAATCTGAGTCTGATCATCTTGTTTACTTGTAGGTATTACTATCTGGCCTTTCGTGCCCATCAGATGCCAGAAGGCAGTAAAGAGAACGCCATCATTATACTGCAGAAAGCCAAGCTGGAACACTGGGTCCTGGCAAGACTAAGGTAGAGTTTGAGATTTAAAAGTTACTACACTAAAAAAAAGGGTGTAGAATTTTTCACTTAGAAATGACAAAGAATCTGCATGTAACACATTGAATTAAACATGATGAAACAAAACTTGTACAACTTTGAAAATTCCCTTTTTACAGTGTATGACAGGTATTCCCTAGCCTGACGTCGTCATATTCAGATTCTAGTCTGAATGTGAGTCTGATATTGCTCCATTGGGCTGTGATTATGGGGTGTGTTTCAACCGAACTAGGAAAAAAAAATGCCTCTGCACTCAATTGGATAGACCGAATCCCGTAGGAAGAACGGCAAAAACATTTTTCTGATCGACAAATGCCTTGATCGCGATGTCGTAGATTTTTCCCTTAACCTAACTACGTACCTGGAACCTAATTACCTTCGTAAATAAATGTATCTGGGGCGTCCAGTCAACACCCAAGCGTCTACACATTGACACTTAATAAATATCTGGGGCGTCTACTCATCGACACCCAAGCGTCTCCAAATCGACACTTAATAACCTTTATACTCTAGCTCCTGCGTCTTCCGTCGACAACTAGCCGAGTTCCTTAACTCTAACTTACTTGCAGACAGACTTCAGCAATGTCCTTTAAATGCTTTTAATTACGGCCGGGAGAGTTCTCGAGCAATACTCAGAGAATCTCCCTAGAAGCAGCAAGGCCGGAGGATCTCAGACAAATTCCATTGAGAATCACACCAGTAAACACGAGTACAACAGTTTTTATAGTATGACATGATGCATTACATCATTTCTCTGCAATTTGATTGGTTCTTCATTACTTCATAATCACTTGCATTTCCCATATATGATATTTATACACATACATACACAACCAAAGTCATGAGTTTTCAACTAAAGGGGAAACATACATTTCAAATTCAAATGTTAGATGTTAAATAAGGTTAGTTTAATATACAGTCTAAAATTTACACCACAGTAGTTCTCTGTTCCTCTTTTAAAACGAATGTGCTGTCTACAGACGCAATGGCTGAATCTACACATAAATTCTCCAGCGGCAGCCATTCTCTGTTGTAAACGATGATTACGTTACTCTTGATCATCTGTGATCTGTCCATCATCGTATAAAGCCCGCCCTGACAATTTGAATGGTTCAAACAGCTCTGGTTCGGGAATACTTGCTTTCACAACAGATCAAGCCCAGACCGAACTTCCCATCCTCAAATGTTGTGGGTTGGGCTAAGTTCAGCTGGCATCCAGGCTAGTTATAGAGCATCACAGTCCCGCCCACAGCCGGTGCCGGAAGTAAGAATTCAATAGAATTACTCCATTGACAATTGGGGTATAAGCCATAAAAACGTAACCATACATGGGTAGACTTAAAACCAGCTACGGCTGTACTAAGCGATTGTATATGCTCATATAAACGCCAAAAGTTCATGGGGCACTAACCTTGTTTTGAGATAAATGCCTTTTATTCGCAATGTCTTGGATAAGTACTTCATTACCCACAATCCAGAACAATCCCACAAGCCCACAGTGATGCATCTGATTGGGGGAAGTCGTGGAAGTGTCTGGTTACCCCGCGAAGGTCCGTGAAGACTGAAGATCGTGTAATGACGTAGGGCTAGCTCATTGGTCACATGTCAGAGGCGCCCGCACCACGCCATTGGATGTGCAGTTGCCGCAGCACAGCCTATGAGCGAGCCAGATGCTGAATGTGCTAGCTGTGCAGATGCAAATGCGTTTTACACATAAGCTTCAGTAAATCGAGGAAAATGAGTTTCCCTGTACATTCACTATATAAAACTGGAGGAAAAAGTTCGCATGGCCATCGTCAGATTTGGAAGTCGCTCAAAAGGCTCTTTCGCGGTTGTGGCTTCAGTCGACTTCAGTGAGGCGCGGTGGTTTATGGGAGGAGTAATTCCTTCGCTCGGAAATAAAAATATGTACACGGTCTTGTGCCTTTTACTTTTTTTCGATTTTCTCTTTGTTTTTTCACTCGAAATGATATGTTGTATGCTTATGAGTTCAGCCGTAGCTGGTTATCCTCAGACATGATCTAAAACTCTTTAGATACGGATTTTCCAAAACGTCAATGGGAGAAATGAATGGGAAATTTACTTCCGGCACCAAAGCTCTCTCGGGCTGTGGGCGGCACTGTGATGCTCTATTCTCCTTTTAACAGCTGTTTGAATGTCTGATAGAATATATACCTAGAGTTGTGGATCAGGCAGGAAAAGCTCTAGACATTGTCCAACTAACTAAACAAGCTGTACACATTTGTGTCTCAGAGAAGGTTAAGTGACATGTCTACTATAGATATATGTACTGTAATGTAATTTACCTTTAATAGCACAGAAAACAAATCTAGCTTTCTCTTTTAGTGCACTGCCTGTCAGACCAATTCTTCCAGGTCATGGTTTCTTTCCTCACGTTTTTGTGTCCTCTTTCATCCCAAACCCATTGATTGCGATTATATTCGGACAGACACATGAAGGTAGAGTGTTCATTGTGAGGTATAAGTATGCTTCCCTGCATCTGAATAGATGTGTGTACATGTCTTTGCAGGTGTTTCTGAAGTACTATCACGTGGAGCAGCTCAATCTGATGTTGCGGGAAGTGATCGCTCGAGTGGTGTTGATTCAGGCCTACACCAAGGGCTGGCTGGGGGCTCGGCGCTACCGCAGAGAGAGAGAGAAACGAAACAACGGGGCAATTATCATTCAGTCAGGTTCTTATAACTCAAACTCATTACAAAATAACACTTCTGATGACAGATGTATGTGCAGGGCTCAGCAGTAAGAAAACATTTGTTGCGTTTTCAAGGACAATATAATCGCAATAAAAGTCGCAATTGAATAACTTGCTTTGAATTGCATACACTACCTTGTAAAAGTTTGGGGTCGGTACAATATTTGTATGTTTTTCAAAGAAGTCACTTATGATTGTAACACAGAAGACTAGGTATGCACAGCGGAATTCATGTGCAAGAGGATTTATTGGGCAAATACAAGGAGAGGGTCGTAAGATATGTAAGGGTTCAATCCGGCAAGACAGTCCAACCAGGCATACAAAGGCCAAACACAAGGCAAATAAAGGGGTAAACACAGGAGAAGGGAGGTCATACACACAAAAAACAGCTTTGGAAACCACGCTCAGTAATGCATTAGAAAGATTCAAGATTGTACAGGTTCTTGAATTTGGTGTCTGATGAGGGTAACAAGGTACAGGTGGGACAGAGGTTCAGAAATTCAGGAAATGGTTCCCTTTTTGACATTTCTGACATTGTGGCTGTTTGAGATTCTCCAGTTTTGTTGCACCCGCGGCTCTATCATTTTCGGTCGGGGCCTGCCCATTTGGACCCAGGCCTATAGTGAGTAGTGAGTGATTTTCATTCTAGCAGTTCATCCAATAAGCAGCCAGAGGAAAGCTTTGAGTGAAAGCTCCTCAGCCAATCAGCGGCTTCTACCCGGACTCTTAAGCCTGCCCACAGGCTGCATCGTCACCAGCGTAACCAGCGAGGGAGCCAATGAAATGAATGACGTTGGCGCGCAAGCTTTTCAAGCAAGCTCATTGAGACAGACACAGACGGTAGCTATTAGCTAATATGAAACGCAAAGCAAAGCAGCTTGTTTTCATTTAAATCAGCAAGAAACGCTCTGAAGAGCAGGAGGAGCAAACTCCTGCCATTTTAAGTTACGCGGTTACAAGTGACGAGTTACCATCCTGCTCGGCCGCCCTCTCCCCATCAAGTCCTCCTGTAGCCCCCCTCACAACAGGAAGCAAGTGGGCTAACAGTTAGGCTAACGTGACTGTTAGTGTCTGGCTGTCTCTATGCACATTTTTTGGAGGGAAAAATATATTGGCAGTGCCGCAGAAAAGCGCTGAAATGAAGATGAAGAGGAACCCGTTTTTTTTTTTTGCCTTATTTTAACTGGCCCATCCAGTTTTCTGGAGGTCCACCTACAATCAAAATCCTGGCGCCGCTAGTGTGCCGTAGTCTCCAAAGCACAAGCTGTAAAGGCTTCGACCTTCTTCTGGAAAGGGGGCGGGAGCAGAAGCTCATTTGCATTTAAAGGGACACGCACAAAAACGGCATGTTTTTGCTCACACCCAAATAGGGGCAAATTTGACAAGCTATAATAAATGATCTGTGGGGAATTTTGAGCTGAAACTTCAGACACATTCTGGAGACACCAGAGACGTATATTACATCTTGTGAAAAGGGGCATAATAGGTCCCCTTTATTGCTGATTAAAAGTATCAATTTCTTTAAAAATCTTTTGGAACTTTTGAACAGTGGTGTATACCATTTTATGATAAATGAATGTTCAATGGATCAAAAACATTACTATAAATATACTATAAATGTTACTAAAAATTGCTTTTCATATACTGTATCTGACTCCTTATCCGGGGAAAATATTGTAAGTAAATATCTGAACTACTTGTTGAACCAGATCAACAGAAAAAAATCTCAGATTTGTATTACATTGCTGTGGCCGCTAGAAATTGTTGATCAGTAACTAATTGTCTGTGTTTTATCTTTCCTTCTGTCTCTGTTCAGCCTGGAGGGGTCACATGGCCCGTCAGAACCTGAAGCTGATAAAGAAAGAGCGTGAGGAGGCTGCTGTGCAGATCCAGTCAGGTACACATCTCTCTTCAACCAATACAATTCATGTCACAAAGTTGAGAATTTCTACTCTATAATTTTTTTTTCTCTCAATTTTCAGGGTAGTCTGATTTATTGGAATGAAAAGTAACATTTGTAAACCTATTTGCATATAAGCTGCAAACAATGAAAAAGTGCAAAATAAAGTCAAATAGAAATTCTGAAAATCAAACTAGAATAACACTACAAAATAAATAAATGAAATTACATTTAGTCATTAAAATAGTCATATTTTGAGGCCCTATATATCTTATACGATATTAGGCAGGTGGTTTTAATGTTGTGGCTGATCTTTGTATATATATCTGTATATTTTGTCAGATAACAGTAATACAGGGTGATCTTTTAACACAGGTGAATCATTTCTGAATCTGTCAAATTAACACAAAGAGGCTATTATTAATAGATGAGACAGTTTAAAGGTTATTACTGTGAATACAGTGGAGCTCTCTTTCTTAGTTCATAATAGCACAGCAATAAAAACATGATCAGTTTAATTATAAGAGTCATAGAGAGGGTGTAAAATGATCATAGCAAACTAAGCAGCGATTGATTTTGACTTAAACTAAACTATTTTTTAATATTATTAAACATGTATTTAACATTATTCAAAAAGTATGAAATGACCCCTTTGGGTGACAGTAAAAACATTTATAATTTGGCAAAATATTTCTGTTTAAGCAGCACAGCAGTTTTTAACTGTAGTAATAATAATTGTGTTTTGAGCAACAAATCAACATATTAGAATGATTTAATGAAAGATCATGTGACACTAATTACAGTCTAATGACAATTCAAATAAATGACATTTTAAAATATATTCAAATATTTTAAATTGTAGCGGTTTTTCCACAATATTTCTAGTATTTCAAAAACATTTACAAAAATCTAAAAGTTAACTTGCGTGTTGTGAAAAAATAAGGGAGAAAAATAAGTAGCAGCAGTAGTAAAACTGTAAATAAGTTCCCTCTTTCTGTCTTTCCAAATCTTTCCAACTTTTTTTTCCTCCAATCATAATTTTCAGCATTTTCACAAAGTACCTTTTTGATCTCAACAAACAATCCCATGAAACAGAGCTGCTAAATTAATAATGTGTGGAGCCAGCGTCTCTTTTGAAAGTTTAGGTCACAGCATTTGGTCCCCATGTTTCAATAGAAAGCTGCATTTTGAGCTCTCTTTGCTTTCATCTGTTTCCCAGAGAGAGAGAGAGAGAGAGAGAGAGAGAGAGAGACAGAGAGAGAGAGAGAGAGAGAGAGAGAGAGAGAGAGAGAGAGACAGAGAGAGAGAGAGATGGGGGGTGTTGGGGGTTCCCTGCCACTTCCTCTCTCACATTCCCGGCCCATTACAGACTCTCACATACCAGAAACAAGATGGCTTTTTATACTGTCACCCTTTTCATCTGAAATGTAAATGAATTCTTCTTCGGTGTGGCCTGACGGAGATCAAAGCGGGTGTATTAACCTTCTCGGGTGCGCTACCATCGCTCTCTCTCTCTCTCGTCTTCTGAGGCAGGGGTCCAGCGGGAGGAAGGAGAGGGAGGAGTGATGCTATTGTTCTCCTCTCCTCTTCTGGAGTACTTCAGTTCCCCAGCAGACGTCTCTCTCTCTCTCTCTCTCTCTCTCTCCTCTCTCTCCTCTCTCTCTCTCTCTCTCTCTCTCTCTCTCTCTCTCTCTCTCTCTCTCCTCTCCTCTCTCTCTCTCTCTCCCCTCTCTCTCTCTCCTCTCACACACACTGGTGCAGGTGGCTCGGTGCACGACACATGTTCAGGGCTGTGTAGAGGTGTGTGTATCCACTTTGAGGTGGGCTGCATTAGCATTTCTAAAATAAACACTAGTCTTTCAAACGTCCGAGATCCATATGCAGAGAATATGCTGAGCTCAGTATGTAGATTAAAAAAACAGGCTTTCAGAGGGGGAACGTTTTCTAGGATATCCATACACTATGAAAAAAAAAAAAACTAAAGTGGTAACCTGTATTTGTTACCTTAAAGAGCTATTTTTTACTTTTTTTAACCCATAAAATAAAAAGAGTTTTGTTGGTATAAATTTAAGTTGATTCAGCTATACTCTTTTCTTTCTTTTTTTGGTATGTTATACTAATACTATAGTAAAAATACAATCATGCATAATTACAATTAACTAACCCTAAACCAAACCCTAATCATAATTATATAGTAGTGTATATACTGTATGTATGTATATAATATATATATATATATATATATATATATATATATATATATATATATTGTAGCTTCTAGTAGTAATTATAAAGTAAATGTTACACGTTACATGTATTTACTATAATAGTAACTATGCATAATTATGCATAATTACATGCAGATAACCCTATAGTAAGTACAGAACATGTAGTTAAATAATATTACACAGAACTTAAATATATAATTACACTGTAAAATAAAGTGTAACCAGTACATGTGGTTAAGTATTACTCAGTATTTATTTGTAAAATTACACTGTAACAAGGGCACCTTAAAATAAGATAAAGTGTGTAACACATTTTTGACTATAAATGAACTAGACACCTAAAATTGAGATTTTGAGTAAAATGTAGAAATTTAGATGTTAACTTTTTTCAGTGTAGGAAAGTTTCTGTGGTCATTCTGTTCTGAGTTTCATGTTGTACAACCCAAGCTGTATTTTTTTTAAATGGCAACTATATCAAAAATGATATGGGTAACACTACTTAAAACGTACTCGGTTACTAACGTAACCTCGGTTCTCTCTAGAGAGGGAACGAGTACTGCGTAATATCTTACGCTATGGGGAAACACTCTTTCCTCGAGATATTGAAGCCAAAAATTATCCTTAATTTTTAATCATGCAAAACGCTTTTGCAGCAGCAAGCAGACAAGGGCGAGACAGCTCGCGCGCCCATTGGCTGCCTTGCTGGAAAAGCTGCAGCCTATCGAGTGAGGCACTGCGTGACGTAATGACAAATGGGGGCGCTTCGCGCCCATTTCGTCATGTCCCGCCAGTAAAGGCGTGGTCTCGCCCTATAATACCCTCGATAGCTGTATTTCCTCTGATTTTTCAACGCTGAAGCGAACCAGAGCGTATTCCAAGCACGGCAAGATACGCAGTACTCGTTCCCTCTCTAGAGAGAACCGAGGTTACGTTAGTAACCGAGTACGTTCTCTTACGAGAGTATCTCTCGTACTGCGTAATATCTTACGCTATGGGGAACACCATGCAACACGCCGTGCTGGTAGGGATCCAACACCAAAGTCCCAGGGGCCGAAGCCCGGGGCGCATATAGTGCATAATCACCATAAACTCACAGAGAGTGAGGGAAGAGAGGCTAGAAGCATCATTCCCTGTAAATAGCATCCGAAGGAGCTGATCATGTGACAAATAGACCATACCGTCAGGGTGAACATTCAGCCTGAACTGGGTGGCCACAAGTGTGTCGACAATTTAATGAGCTGCTGTACCGGTCAGTGAGCAATACGCAGGTCAAACTCAGTATCTGAGCCGCACAGCGGGCAGATAGCACTGAACTTTATACCGCCAAAAGCTTAGCTTGCAAGGCGGGAACCTCCAGGTTATAGTATTTTATAAATGTAGACGGCGAGGCCCAGCCCGCGGCCATACAAATATCTTGCAGGGTAACCCCGCTAGACCATGCCCACGAGGAGGCCATGCCTCTTGTGGAGTGCGCTCTAACACCCAAAGGGCACTGTAGGCCCTTAGCAGTGTAAGCCAGCGCTATGGCACCGACTATCCATCTGGATAGGCTCTGTTTCGAAGTGGCAAGTCCCTTAGCACGGCCGCCAAACGAAACGAAAAGCTGCTCAGTCTGTCTGAACCAGACGAGCGGGACACATAAGCCCTTAGTGCCCTGACAGGGCAAAGGAGACTCGCGTCCTTCTCCTCATTGAGAACCGGAAGGGCAGACAGGGAAATCACCTGTGCCCTGAACGGTGTGTTGAGGGATTTTGGCACGTAGCCGTGCTTCGGTTTGAGTATGACCTTTGAGTCATTAGGTCCAAACTCCATGCATGACGCGCTCACTGAGAGCGCTTGCAAGTCCCCTACGCGCTTCACTGAAGCGAGAGCCATAAGAAACGCTGTCTTGAAAGACAAGTGTTTGATGTCTGACGACTGGATTGGCTCGAATGGGGCACCTTTCATGGCCTCCAAGACCGTGGAAAGGTCCCATGTCGGAACTGAAGGGGCCTGGGAGGGTTTAGCCTCCGAGCTCCTCTAAGGAAACGCACGACTAAGTCGTTCTTTCCTAGTGACTGGCCAGACACCGGTTTTACAAACGTTGCTATGGCCGCCACGTATACTTTGAGCGTGGAAGGGGTCCTGCCCTTATCCAGTAGCTCCTGAAGGAAGGAAAGCACTTCCGTAACCCCGCAGTCTACAGGTGAAAAGCTCTACGCTTGACACCAAGCAGAGAACACAGACCACTTCGAGGTGTAGAGCCGTCTGGTAGACGGGGCTCTAGCCTACGCGATCGTGTTTAACACTCCCTCTGGGAGGTCAGCGGGTACCCGTTGATGGCCCATGCGTGCCGGGACCACAAATCCGGGCGAGGATGCCAAATCGAGCCTCCTGCCTGAGAGAGGAGGTCTCTCCTCAACGGTAAAGGCCATGGGGCAGCGCTGGTCAGCTGCATCAGGACAGGGAACCACGACTGGTTTGTCCAGAGCGGAGCTATGAGTAGCACTGGGCATCCCTCCCTCCTGATTCGCTCCAACACCTGAGGCAGGAGTGAGACAGGGGGAAAAGCATATAGGGGGGGGCGGCGGGGCCAACATGGGCCAGCGCGTCCCGGCTTTTCGAGAAGAATCTCGGGCAGTGAGCGTTTTCTTGGGACGCGAACAGGTCCACCTGCGCTTTGCCAAACGTTTCCCACAGCAGCTGGATCGTCTGCGGGTGCAGAGACCATTCTCCTGCTGGGACGTTGTTTCTGGACAGCCTGTCTGGCCCCACATTTAGGTGACCAGGCACATGCGCCGCTCTCAGCGAGAGCAGGTTGTGCTGAGCCCAGACCAGGAGGCGTTCCGTCAGCCTGTAAGGTTTCGGGACCTGACGCCGCCCTGGCGATTTATGTACGCCACCACTGACATGTTGTCCGACCGGACCAATACGTGGTGGCCTATTATCTGGGGACAGAAGCGCCTTAGCGCTTTGTCGACTGCTATTAATTCCAAGCAGTTTATGTGAAGGAGCTTCTCCCGTACTGACCATAGGCCAGCTAGCGGTCTGCCCTCGAGCAGCGCTCCCCGCCCCGATGTGGAGGCGTCCGTAGACACCACCTTCACACCCGAGGCGATCCCCAGACTCACACCTGACTGATACCAGTCGGTCACTTTCCACGGTTTCAGAGCTGAAACGCACTGAAGGTCGACCCTGAGGCGAAATAGACCCGCGGTCCACGCCCTGGGGGAACTCGTGCTTTTAGCCATAGCTGCAGTGGGCGCATGCGGAGCAGGCCCAACTGGAGTACGGAGGCTGCTGAGGCCATCAGACCCAGCATTTTCTGAAACCTTCTGAGCGGGACTATAGAGCCGTGGCGGAAGGATCTCGCGACGTGCTGAATATTCAATCCGCGCTCCGGTGACAGGCGTGCTGTCATGGATAGCGAGTCTAACACTGTTCCCAGAAAGGAAATTCTCCGACTGGGGAGCAGTGAGCTTTTCGCTTAATTGACTGTAAGGCCCAGCTCCTCGAGGTGCTCGAGTAATGCGGCCCTGTGTTCTATGAGCTCCGTTCGTGAACGAGATAGAATCAGCCAATCGTCCAAGTAGTTCAAAACTCGCATGCCCCGAAGTCTCAGGGGGGCGAGGGCCGCGTCCATGCACTACGTGAACGTACGGGGTGCTATGGACAGGCCGAACGGCAGGACTGTGTATTGATATGCCTGGCCCTCGAAGGCGAATCTCAAGAATCGCCTGTGATGGGACGCTATTTGTATTTGAAAATAGGCGTCTTTCAGATCTATTGACATGAACCAGTCTCCTTGGCGCACTAGCGCGAGGATTTTCCTGGTCGTAAGCATTCTGAACTGGCGCTTCCCGAGCGTTCTGTTCAGCAGTCGCAGATCTAGAATGGGTCTGAGCCCACCATCTTTTTATGGTACCAGAAAATATCTGCTGTATAAGCCCCCTTCGCCCTGAGATAGAGGTTCTATAGCCCCTTTTCTCAGTAGTTTCGCTATCTCGGCTCGAAGTAGATGAAACACTTCGCTATACACCGTAGTTTCGACTCGCGCCGTATAACGGCGGGGGCGTCGAGCGAACTGTAGCGAACAGCCTCTCGTTATAGTGTTCAACACCCATTCTGATACCCCGGGAAGCCTTGACCACGCATCTGCGTGAATAGCTAGGGGTAGAATGAAATCTGGGCTCTGGCCGCGGCAGGACGGCGGCTCGAGAGCCCCTGTGTACTGGGAACACAGCACCGTGTTTACAGCGTTCGAGGCGGGGGGCGCGCTGATCACAGCGGGCAGCCTGGCCGCGCTCAGCTTCTCTATGGCGGGACGCGCAGAGAAAGCGAGCGGGGCGAATCCTGTGGGATTCGGCGCGTGTGAGGGAATGTGGGCACATTTACTAAATGCGGCACATTTACTACACTGAGAATACTGTCAGCTCGCGCGACTAAATCACTGCTGTGTTTACAGCGTGCGAGGCGCGCGCTGATCACAGCCGGCAGCCTGGCCGCGCTCAGCCTCTCTGTGACGGGTTGTGCAGAGAAGACGAGCGGGGGCGAATCCCGTGAGATTCGGAGTGTCTGCGAGAAACGCGGGCACGAGACAGCGGGCACATTTTCTGCACGGAGAACACTCGGCTCGCGCCGACTGAATCAACGCTGTGTTCACAGCGTGCGAGGTGCGCGCTAATCACAGCGGGCAGCCTGGCCGCGCTCAGCTTCTCTGTGACGGGTTGTGCATAGAAAGCGAGCGGGGGTGAATCCCGTGGGATTCGGCGTGTCAGTGAGGAAATGCGAAAACAGCGGGCACATTTACTGCACTGAGAACACTGTCGGCTCGCGCCGACTAAATGTGTGTTAGTTTCGTTTTTACAGAAACCAAGGGACACGCATCGTGTAGTGTAAGCGGGCATTGTATGGGCGCTTTCACTACATTTTCTGCACAACCAACATGAGTTGGTTTATTTGTGCTAGCCCTGCACCGTGGCGGGCTGTGTCTGGGTGTGGGAATGGGCACTGGGACGTGGGCATTCTTACAACACTCGTAACACCATCGGCCGTGGCCGGAACACCAGAAAATGCACTCTTTATTGGATTTATCTGGGTAGCCATAGAAACGGCTTTTGTGCGCAGGCAAGCGGGCTGAGACACCGGCTGCTTCACTGCGAAACACACTGGGACAGTCACAACGCATGGAACTGAACGAGCGAGAAGTTTTGGTGGAAATCCGGCCGCAGCGGGATCTGAACACCGTCACTTTCCTAGAGAGACTAGGAAGGCCTTGAGACCTCGGGCTTTACCTCAATCCTCGGCCGGGGCCCGCGCTGAGGGGGGCGGCGTCCAGCAGAGCGAGAGCGCGGTGTTTGATCTCGGGCCTGGCGGCGCTGCTAGTTAGCCGAAACGACGGCCTTTGTGCGCAGGCAAGCGGGCTGTGGAACCAGCTTGCTCACTGCGAAATACACTGGAACAGTCACATTGCTTGGAACTGAACGAGCGAGAAGTTTTGGTGAAAATCCGGCCGCAGCGGGAACTGAACACCGTCGCTTTCCTAGAGAGACTAGGAAGGCCTTGAGACCTCGGGCTTTATCTCAATCCTCGGCCGGGGCCCGCGCTGAGGGGGGCGGCGTCCAGCAGAGCGAGAACGTCGAGGAACACGGAGCGCTCAGCTTCCGTCATCTCGGATAGCGTTAGCCACAAATGTATCTCACCATTCAGACCGATGTAATCCACGGCTTGAGAGAGCGGACGCATCGGCTCAGTTTCAATGCCGTCTCCGGTAAGTTTGTCGAGCTCAAGTGCGGACGCGGCGGCAGACGGCGGCCGCTGTCCGTCTGGGAGCGACTCGAGCGAAGCCGGCGAAGCTGGCGGGCGAACCGGCGAGCTTTGGCGGGCTGGAAATAGCTCGGGCGCGCGCAGGGCGCGGCGCTTCTTGCGGCGCGGCATCACGGCGGGCTGGGATGCGGGCTCGGAGAACGAAGCTAGGCGAGTCCGCAGAGTCACCATAGGCAAGCGTTCACAATGATGGCATCCGCCGTCAGCGAGCGCGGTGGCCGCGTGATCCTCACCCAGGCAGGACACGCAGATGACGTGGCGTTCCTCGTCGCTGAGTGGGGCTCGGCAAGAACCACAGGAAGGCATCTTTAAAAAGACGCAGCTCTTTTAGAAATGGGTGTTGCGTCACGTAAGCAAACACACACACACTTAGCAGAGTAAAAGGATATAGTACGCCGGAAAGCGCAGCAGGTACGGCAGTTGAAGGCGGCTGGGCCAGCGACTTCAGAAGATGGCACGTCCCGCTGAGAAGGCTACAAGTCAACGGCGCGGCTTCTCACTCTGGATCCCGCGATGCGTGAGCTTCGCGTGAAGAATGAAAAAATCAGAGGAAATACAGCTATCGAGGGTATTATAGGGCGAGACCACGCCTTTACTGGCGGGACATGACGAAATGGGCGCGAAGCGCCCCCATTTGTCATTACGTCACGCAGTGCCTCACTCGATAGGCTGCAGCTTTTCCAGCAAGGCAGCCAATGGGCGCGCGAGCTGTCTCGCCCTTGTCTGCTTGCTGCTGCAAAAGCGTTTTGCATGATTAAAAATTAAGGATAATTTTTGGCTTCAATATCTCGAGGAAAGAGTGTTTCCCCATAGCGTAAGATATTACGCAGTACGAGAGATACTCTCGTAAGAGAACCTTTGCATAATGCAGTATTCGTAATGCACAAAATGCATTATATCTTTTTTTTCTCTAAATAATTGTAACCAAAGTTAAAATGCTTTATACAGGGTCCCCACGGGTCCTTGAAAGTTTGTGAATAAAAAAATAAAATAAATTAATATCAAGACCCTGGAGAGTTTTTGAAAATAAACATACATTGATACAGTTCATTGAAAGTGCTTGGATTTTTTTTTTTTTTTGTGCAAGAAAAATTCAATATTATTCCCTCCGGTCTGCTAATGTGTTATTTCTCCAACACCAAGTGCCCTATACACTTTCTAAGGGTGTGTTCAATGAATAGATAAGGATTATAATGTATTACAACTGTGGTTATAATTATTGATGAGACCATACATTACAAGACATAATTAATGCATTAAAAATATTAATGCATTATATATAAAGGCTTTATAAAGTGTTACCATTTTACGAAGCCTGTGTTTACGATGCATTATCAGGATATTTTAAGCGATTATAATGTATGAATAATAATTAAAGCTTGTTTCCGCCACTGAATTAAAAAAAGGTAATTGCGAGTTTTAAAGTCAGAATTGGACTATAACTCACAATTGCGAATTCATATCTAACAATTCTGAGAAAAGAAGTCAGAATTGCGAGATAAAAAGTCACAGGTATCTTTTAAATTGTTTTATTCAGTGCGGAAACAATCTTCCATACATAATAGCTTATATAGATTTTTAAAATAAACCTATGTTGTATCATCTCACAAATAATCGTAACAACAGTTATGTTATATAAAACTTATCTATTTGTGGTTATAACTTTTAAGATTTATAACACGTTGAACACCATGTTATATCCACTTAAGTTATAATGGAGTATAGTTCCATAGTTCAAATGTATTATACACCTTATATCTTTTTTTGTTTTTATTTAAAATCTGCACAAAATCTTACAACTACAATCAAAGGGATAGATTACCCAAAAATGAAAATTCGGTCATCATTTACTTTCCCTCAAGTTGTCCCAAACCTGTATACATTTCTGTCGTCTGTCGAACACAAAAGAAGATATTTTGAAGAATGTTGGTAACCAGACAGTTGATGGACCCCATTGACTTCCATAGTATGAGAAAACAAAATAGTATGGAAGTCAATGTTGTGTCATCAACACATGTCAGAATGTACTGTGTGTGTGTGTGTGTGTGTGTGTGTGTGTGTGTGTGTGTGTGTGTGTGTGTGTGTGTGTGTGTGTGTGTGTGTGTGTGTGTGTGTGTGTGTGTGTTCACATGGTTGTGTTCACACTCTCTGATTAAAGCATACATTTTGTACGATTTTTTTTAATTGGGCGTCTCGTTGAAAGTGGAATAAATGACTACTTTAGCATTTTAGAGCGGCTGCTTTCATCTGTTCTGAGATTTGCACTCATTTGTGTGTGTGTGATAAAGTACTAATTACTCACTCAGAGCTCATTGTGTTTTTTATCCTAAACATGCACTTAGTGTCTGATCAAAGGAATCAATTAATCTGAATGTATGTAACAGAATCAAAATCAAAGTAAGAAACTGTTACATTGCATTTGATACAACCGAGCAATATACGCTAGCCTATTAGTCATACTAATTTAGGTCATTTTTTTTTTTCAAACATTATTGCTCAAACTTAGTAGTGATCTGAACAAACCAACTCTATGTATTTATCTTGCTTACACCATTTGCACTACAGATTCCTTAAATATGTGTGCTGTTATTTTTCTAAGTGATCAGACTTATGATTTTCCCCTACTGGATAAACAATAATTGGTTTCTGATATGTTATTTTATTTATTGTTACAGCATACAGAGGCTACAGAGTCAGGAAAGACTACAAACAGAGTCGACAAACAGGGTAAGTGAGGGTGTGTTCATTGTATTTGTTTCCTTTGTATGTTATCGTAGTGTTTTTGTGTTTAGATATCTGTTTGTTTTATACAGTAAGTTCCCATAGATGCAAGCATTGTATTCATTCACATTCCTTAAATTACAACTAGTGAGCGACAATCCCACACACACACACACACACACACACACACACACACACACACACACACACACACACACACACACACACACACACACACACACACACACACACACACACACACACACACACACAGTTTCTCACAGAATGTTGCGGTGTTAAAAAGAAACTGATGATCAGTGTTATTGAATGCAAGTACATATACAACAAAATTATGAATAGTCAAACTATCAATAGTCAGTTTTTATTTAATAGTTTTATTATTATATTATTATTATTATATATTTTTTATCAATTAATTATTAATTTTTATAAAAAAATCGTTTTGTGTTTTTCTGTGTTTTTGTGGTTATTGTTGTGGTTTGTGACACATGACACAAATTGGTATGAAAGCTTGTTTCTACAACAGAATAAAAACTTAAAAAGGTAATTGTGAATTTTTATCACAATTCTGACTTTTGCGAGTTTATATCTTGCAATTCTGACTTTTTATCTCCGAATTGCTTGATATAAAGTTGTACTTGCGTGTTTTAAAGTCAGAATTGCGAGATACCGTATATACAAGATATAAAAGTTTATTTCTTGCAATTGTGTTTATATCCTGCAATTGCGAGTTTATATCTCGCAATTCTGACTTTATAACACGCAAGTACAACTTTATATCAAGCAATGCTGACTTTATATATCGCTATTCCGAGAAATAAAGTCAGAAATAAACTCACAATTGTGAGATTAAAAGTCACAGTTATCTTTTATAATGTTTTATTCTGTGGTGGAAACAAGCTTCCATAAATTGGACTCAACCGTGTGTGTGTGTGTGTGTGTGTGTTGTGTGTGTGGTGTGTGTGTGTGTGTGTGTGTGTGTGTGTGTGTGTGTTGTGTGTGTGTGTGTGTGTGTGTGTGTGTGTGTGTGTGTGTGTGTGTGTGTGTGTGTGTGTGTGTGTGTGTGTGTTGTGTGTGTGTTGTGTGTGGTTTGTTTTTTGAGACATGACACAAACTGCACTCAACATTGTATTGCCCACATGAGCACAACAGCTCAAGGTGTCAAAGCATACAGTGTGCACTAACCACTATGCCATAGATTCGACAATTATAATTTTTTTTTGTCTTTTTACCTTGATCTCAGTTCAATGAGACCTATGTAGCACAAAGATGGCTGACAATCATATCGTAATAACTCGTTTTTTTTTAAAAAATCTAAAGTTTTCCTCCATCCTCCCAGTGTTTTGGGTGGGTGTGTATATGTTTGTGTGTGTATCCTCCAGCCAGTTGGCCTATCAGAGGGGATTCTCAATGCTTGTTTATATCAGAAGTCTCAGTGGTAAAACTTCAAACCTCACACTTTGCTATTCTGTTTCATCAGAGCTGGAGAGGAACGTTATAGATTTATTTTGACATCAACTGGCCCAATTTTCCCTTGTAAAGTTCATAAACCTACCTACATGCTCATTAGCTACAGGAATGTTATCACAAGCTGACGTCATGTGTTGTGTGTGTGTGTGTGTGTGTGTTGGTGCAGTTAAATCATACATGTTCCAATACGCATCAGAGTTATTGCAATAAATAGTTATGTCACAGATGGTGTCTCGGAGAAACATGATGATATGTCATTGATGTTGTGGCAGTCACATGTACTCAGAAGATCATCTAGTTAATGAAGTTGTGAAGCTATTCACACAAGGGACATTTTATTTTCTTCAATTCATCACCATTTCATCTTTGGGTCACATGTAACAACTGCATAGCCTACATCAACACATTTTGTTATGTCCTGATAGTCCTTAGAGAGAACAAATAATTAACTTAAAGGGTTAGTTCACCCAAAAATGAAAATTCTGTCAGTAATTACTCACCCTCGTGTTGTACCAACCCCATAAGACCTTTTGTTCATCTTCAGAACACAAATTAAGATATTTGTGATTAAATCTGAGAGCTGGATCACTCCCCCATAGGCTTCTAAAGGATTGAAACTTGACAGCCCCGAAAAGTTATTAAAGACATCGTTAAAATAGTCCAAATGACTACAGTGACTCAATCCTAAGTTTATCAAGCGACGAGAATACTTTTTTAATGCAAAAAAAAAAACAAAAAAAAAACAACTTTATTCAAGTATTAATTTCCTTCTTTGTCGGCCTCCTGATTTCACGTAGTGTAATTGCGTAGAGCTTCTGTGTTGTACGTCACATGTAGGACTCACTATTGGCCGACGCTGGTCATGTGTGTGATGCGTGTGACTTTCAACCAGAATTTCAGCACATTATTAAGATCTCTTTTGAAACCCCAGAGGAGACATATGTGAAATTTACTTCTGGTCTTTTCTCAGAAATTTTCTCAGAATTATCTCAGAAAATGTTGTCTTAACTTACTCCTCGTGTCATTGCAAGCCTGAATTTTATCTGGGGAAAACAATAGATATGTTGAAGAACGTTGGGGTCAAAACAACATTGGACGTAATAAAATAATTAGACATCACCAGCAGTAAAAGTTGTAATCTTTTGTATTTATGTCCGAATAGTTTTATTCTTTTTGATGAGATTTTTGGATGTGCGTCAGGGTGTTTTGCATGTAGACCGATGCCGCTCAAACACCGTGGCTACACTGGATGGTGCAAAGTTAAAGTTGCAAATCCATTTGTCCTTCCAATGAGAAGTATCGCAAGTGCTTGGAATACGTCATAATGAGGCATCAGTTTACTGTTGGGGATTTGTCATGTCGTGTCGCATCCAATGTAGAAAAACATCGCTGGTTATAATGGGTTCTATTGTCTTTTGTCGCTTCGGGTGTGGTGGGTGCAGGCAGACGGGAGTGGCACTACTATAATGAAGGAAAGTGGGGGTGATAAATTGTTATAATTTGCAATAATTCCAAATCTAGTTCACTAAGCCTATTTCAATAGACATGCATCGTCAGGACACCGGCCCTGTGTGTGCGGTTTGCGTCAAGCTATTCTTAGTCTGGTTGTTTATGAGAAAGAGATAAAATAGTTGCAATAAACTCTTTAGGAATCCTACAACAGAAACAGCAAAACTATTGTTCTTTGGTGAGGAACAACTGATGACGGCACGGTTTAATCTTTGGTTGACCATCAACTGAAAGAGGCGTTTCATTCCCGTCCACATGTACAGATTGAATATTCAAGCTGTTAATTCATTTTCAAACTTTAGATAAAAGTCAAGCCAAATTCTTGTTGATGGGTCTTTCATTTTATTTTTGTTTTCGAAAAATAAATAAGTTATAAGTTTTGGCGGTGCAGATGTTGGCAATCTCTGGGTAATAAGCACACTCCCATAACCACGTAACCAAGCTAACGCTCTATGTAAACTGTGTAGTCCTTTAGACCACACAGGGACAGAGAGGACAGTACTTACGTGGGATTAGGTCACTTCAGCCAGTCTTTTTGACCTTTTCTCTCACAGCCGTGCAGACCAGAATTAGCACTGGAGAATTGCTCTTTCTCCTGGATAGGATGAAGAACACCACAGAGACCACATCCTGCCCTAAGGGAGGTTAATATATGGAGAATACATCACATGGACTTACTAACTGGGAAGTCCACCACACACCATGAAAGAGGTCCCTGCGGTCGATCCTACCTGAAAAAAGAGGAACTCTACAAACACAGCGATTGGCTGCACAGACAGAGCTCAACCTAGGGGAAGAAACGGTTTTACCGTGAGGGAAACTGTATCGTGGACAATACATCATATGGGTTACCATCAAGGAATCACTACATATGGAGCACCTATCCGAAGTATATAGGCTGACCTGAAAAGGGCATACATCATGAGTACTGGGCCTGGCGTCAAATTACTTCACCGAATTCAACGGTCAAGGTGCTGAGGGAAAACTCACGTCCAGGGTTCGCCGGTCCAGGGAACTCACATGGACAAAAAAAGCGCACATTCTCACCTCGGGGAGGGGAAGGTGCTGTGTTCAAGCGGCACACCTGACCAAGTGTCCGTAACTTACCTGTTTGTACCCAATAGCACACGGGACAAAACTGTCTCAACCTGGAGATGATAAAACCTCTGGAAGGTATTGGGTGTGACCAGCCTGCTGCTCAGATGTCTGTTAGAGAGGTGCCGTTTGCTAGAGCCCAGGAGGATGCAATATTTCTCGTGAAGTGTGCAGAAAATACTAAGGGATACGGCATGCCTTCGGCCTGGTATGCCAAGGCAATTGCATCCACAATCCACTGGGCCATCCTCTGTTTTGAGACAATCTTCCCCCTCTGCTGTCCCCCAAAACAGACACAGAGTTGCTCCGAGCTTCTGAAGCTCTGCATACAATCCAAGTAAACATGCAGGAACATACTGGACACAGCAACAACAAGGCTGAGTCTGCCTCATCCCGCATCTATCCACCTGCCACCTTTGAGGAACCTGATTATCAGGTCGTGCTTCCCTAAAGATTAACCATCCACTGCATTATGTCGTGCCTCTATAGCATTCACATACCCTTCCAAGGTGGAAGAAGACACAGCTGGTCCTCCAACCTCTCCTGCAGGAAGAAAAGCACTGACCCGACTGCACATCTCTGTGGGCCTTTTTCTCGGGAAGCACACCAGTTAGCGAAAAGACTCTTTAGGCCTGCCTCGTGTAGGGGGGTTTTAGCCTGAGTAATGGTGTCTATCACTCTAGTCTTCTGCGTCTCCGGGGCCAGACATGGAGGTTTCAGAGGTATGTGTGCGGGTGCCAGATTGTGCCGAGTCCCTGAGAAAGAAGGTACTAACTCAGGGTGAGAGCCAGGGAAGGGCTGTCGCAAGGAGCATGAGCTCCAAAAAAACTGGACTAGTCTGGGTGGACTAGTACGGCGTAACAATCAAACACCTCGTCGACGTGATTGACAGATAGAGAACTTTACGTTTTTCATTTTGGTTATTTCAAAATAACTGAGTTTACATTGACTTTTGCAGAATGTCTTGGCGAATCTGAGAACACTGAGGCAGTGTTGATATCTCTTCTGAAACATGAGATATTTAAAGTCCCCCTGTAGTAAATAATTGTATCCCTTAAAACTCATTTTTTGATCACCAAAAATGACAAATTTAAAAGTTTTTTTCTAGCTTGAATGTAACTCTACACCCTTGCCTCATTTAGTATACGCGGTTCTATGAATATGCAAATGAGCCCCGCCTCCACTCACTCACTCAGCTCAGAGATCCACTCGTTGACGGTCACACGTTGATCTGATTGGTTACAAGGTAGTTTGTGACGTCAGAAACACCAGCGATTTTTAAAACTGTCTTTGTTTCACTGCATTTTAAGAAGAAAATACTCCGCAATGGTGTTGACTTATATTTACACATGGTTTGTCTTAAAGCATATTAAAAAATACCGCATAGACATATAAACTACATTAAAAGCTTGATTTTCACCACAGGGAGACTTTCTTCTTCATAAGAAACACAGAAACTGATATACACCGCATTATGAAGAACAACATTTATAATTAAAATATACAACAATCATTTAGCAGAATAACAACCAGGACCAGAATAAAAATACAATAACATATACAGCGTAATGCGAGGAAGCAGTTGGACCTGGTGGAGAACATGAGCTGTTCCTCATACTGTTTTGGGCCTTTCTTCTGGTTCACTTTATTGGCCCTCTCAGTACCACACAGTGACTGCAGAACAGAGGTTAACTATGGTTTGAAGGAGATGTAATCCAGCAGACAATGTAGAAACACAGAACACTCACAATAAAAATGCTGTAGAAATGAATGCCGTAATCTGATATCAATGACATAATTTTGTATTAAACCAATTTTTTTTCTCAGAATTATAGAAATTCTGATTATTATAGAAATTAAAGAAACTTAGAGGAATTCTGATTGTTTTAACGATTATTTTTGTCCTCAGACAATCCACACCTGAAAGAAGATCTTCCACCAATCTCATCTCAGATGAAAAGGTCAGATATGATCATTCCAGAGCGTTTTCTCACTAATTTTCTTTCTTCCGTGGAACATAAAAAGAGACATTTTGAAGAACTGCCATGTTGCTCTTTTCCGGGCTACTCAAAAAAAGCATTTTCCCTGCTTCTATGGTGCTTCTTGTCCTTTTGCCCTTGGTCACTGGTTTACTCTTTTATTGAATGTAATAGTGCAGCATGACCATCCTCAAAATATACAGGTTTGAAATCCCATTTTTGAGTGAACTATTCCTTTAATTGCACGTCTGATACGGCTCATGTTAATATGAACTCTACTGTCACCTCCCTGCACTGAATATTACACAGAGCAACCCTCAGATCAAACAGCGCGGTCCTTGAGACAAAAGAGACAGTTCCCTCATAGAGAATTCACTTCTCCACTGAGAGAGAGAGGAACCCAGGGAGGTAGAGAGAGAAGGAGTGAATCAAAAGACTGGGAAAGCGTGGTAGAGAGTAAACGCTGACTTCTCCCTGAGGTGATTTGTCTTTTCGCTGCTCTCTCTACAGATGTTGGAGCCCCTTTTTTTTCCAGTAAAGACCTGAGGTTCTTTGCTAGGACTTTGATATCCTACTCGAATTCAATATGTGAAATAGTAGAGCCACTCTGTGACTTGGAGCACATCGCCGAGCTTTGAAGTCTGATCCAATTTTTGCTGCTCGCCATTTGATGTTGAAAGGATGAGATGAAGAAAACGTACAGTTTTTGCCAGTAACTCTGCTGAGCATATGTAAGATTAAAACAGCCCGCTCCTTTGGAGGGTGTACTTAGAAATGTTAAGCAGATTAATTCTTTCCTATAGCTCTTTTATTCAAAGATAAAATTAAATGTGTGTGGAAGTCTGCGAGGACGGCCTCCGTTATTTCCTGCATTACAATGAGCGTGACGAGAGAGAGAGAGAGAGAGAGATGAGAGAGAGAGAGAGGAGAGAGAGAGAGAGAGAGAGAGAGAGAGAGAGAGAGAGAGAGAGAGAGAGAGAGAGAGAGAGAGAGAGAGAGAGAGAGAGAGAGGAGAGAGAGAGAGAGAGAGGAGAGAGAGAGAGAGAGAGAGAGAGAGAGAGAGAGAGAGAGAGAGAGAGAGAAGAGAGAGAGAGAGAGAGAGAGAGAGAGAGAGCACTCGGGTACCAGTGCATTAGCACTTACTGTTGCAAAAACGTTGTGTGTTAATGGATGCTTAAAACCGGCCTGAATCACTTCAATTCATTCACACAAAAGACTCCTGCTGTTTTATTCATTATGATGCGCTTGTTTGTGTTTGTGCGCTTTGTTTCTTGATGTGTTTTCTGTTGACGTGGGTGTGTTTGTGTGTGCATTTTCTTTTCAGGTTGTGTCTGTCAGCTCCAGTGACGCGTCTGTGCTGAAGACTGACAAACTGAGTGACGGCAGAGAGAGAGACAGGCTGCAGGGGCGATCGGCACTGAGCAAGCAAGGTGAGTCCACACACAACACACACACACACACACACACCACACACACACACACACACACACACACACACACACACACACACACACACGTGTGTGTCTGCAACATTCTCATAGTCCCAAATGCACACACACAAGCGCACATGTACGCTGACCAAAAAAGACCGATATACAAATTATTCCACATTTATCTAAACTGACTTTATTCCTTTTAAAAAGAAAGAAATTTTGAAAAACCTCCAAGCTGCCTTTTTTATTTAATTTCTTTTCATAAAATGAATGCATGACCATTACTGATAATTACTGAAATCAAACTTTGAATACACAAAAGAATCCCTTGAGAAAAAAGTACACTTTAGCATTCTTTTAAAAAGAGTATTCAAGTAATATACTTATATATTTTCTGACTTGGTTGCTTAATGTTATTTGCAATTAAATGAAAATGTTTTATAGTTTAAATTTGTAATAAATTTTACAATTAGCTGAACTTTAGAGTGCTTTTGGGAACCACTAGAGTAGGACTTTAAGTTAATATACTTTTAAGAAGTACACTGCAAGTGCACATGTAATACAATTGAACATACTACTTTTTCGGTATGGATGAAAGAGATTTGAGAGTTACAGCAAAGAAGATTTTTAGTGAATAACGGCTTAAATTTCAGTTCATCACACAAATCTAGTGTATAGAGCATGAGTCAAATAAACTACTTTATGTGCTTTTGAAGCTTGACCTGAATGAGCAGCACAACCGTTCTGCTAAACATCTTCTTTTTTTGTTCCATGGAAGAAAGAAATCCATAAAGGTTTAGAGCCACACGAGAGTGAGTGAATGATGACAGAAGTACCTCTCTCTCTCTCTCTCTCTCTCTCTCTCTCTCTCTCTCTCTCTCTCTCTCTCTCTCTCTCTCTCTCTCTCTCTCTCTCTCTCTCTCTCTCTCTCTCTCTTCTCTCTCTTCTCTCTCTCTCTCTCTCTCTCTCTTTCTCTCTCTCTCTCTCTCTCTCTCTCTCTCTCTCTCTCTCTCTCTCTCTCTCTCTCTCTCTCTCTCTCTCTCTCTCTCTCTCTCTCTCTCTCTCTCTCTCTCTCTCTCTCATATATTCATGTCCTGTCATATCAGCTTATGGTTTGGCTGAGCTTTCAGTTTCAGGCCAGGCAGTGGATGAGAGGTGTGTGTCTTTGTAAAGAATTTTTGGGTAACAAAACACACCAATCACATCAAAGACTTGCACACACCAGTGACTCTATTAAACACTCCCAGTTACAGTGACACAGAGACCAAAACACACATATTTGCTGAACATATGTTTGCTTTGTGTTTCGCCCTGGGCTAGTGAATTTCATTAATGAGAGCAGCCTGGGAGGGTGTGTGTTGTGTGTGTGTGTGTGTGTGTGTGTGTGTGTGTGTGTGTGTGTGTGTGTGTGTGTGTGTGTGTGTGTGTGTGTGTGTGTGTGTGTGTTGTGTGTGTGTGTGTGTGTGTGTGTGTGTGTGTGTGTGTGTGTGTGTGTGTGTGTGTGTGTGTGTGTGTGTGTGTGTGTGTGTGTGTGTGTGTGAATCAGGGGCGGCGCTGCTGGGATCAGTTGCCGGGTCCATCATTAGAGTGATTACTGAGGAAGGTGTGTGCGGGGGTGGGATTGAGATTAGCTGTGTGTCCGCGGATTACCGGATTAAGACAGATAATGTAACACACACTCCGCACTGCAGTGGCTTCGGATTACTGTCAGATCACCACAGCATGCCTGGGTTAGACAGCTGCGCTAACTCTGTGAGACTGAGAACAGGTGACCCCACTCATCCTGTCTGTCTGAACACACACACACACACACACACACACAACTGGAGATAACATACTCATCATATTCTCCCACAGACTCACAAACACTTCTTATTGTGACTCAGTCATTAATTTGAATGATTATTAATACAGTTTTGTATGATTGGTTTTCTGGAGGTATGTTGTATCTGGCAGCAAAACGAAAAAGGTTTCAAACAAGGAAATACAATATTAAACTTGGAAAAATCTTGAAACGTAATGGAATCAAAAACAAAGGATTTAAGGATTTATTTGATTACAAAACGAAGGACTTCTGGGAAGTTCTTTTGGATGATAGATCAGTAATACGTTTCATTGAATAATTGAAATGAACCATTTTACAAACCAATGCTAAAATTAACCCAAAAGCTACATGATAGTGTGAGGAGTGTTTGATTATTGTCTCATCCAGAAAATGGAGCAACAAATGAAGATTGAAAAGTAGCCGTTAACTTAAGCAATAATATCCACCAACGCGCAATATATTTTCTGTGAATGCGAGACTTCTGATTAATTAATTGCTATAGATAAATAACTAGAAGATAAACAAAGTGCCAAAAATTATAAAACTATTTGCGCTACAAACCAGTTTGTTTATAATTATTACATTAATTTAATATGATAAGAAATACCAATCTGTTAAAAATAACTGGAAGCGGATGACACCGGATGCCAAACACATTAAATTTAAAAATGGCGGCGCCCGCTCTAACGTTAAAAATATGTGTAAGCGCGGCAAAGAACGTATATTTACAAGAAGTGAAAGCCAATAGAACGTTCCATTGCAACACCAGCGCCCAGCAGCAGCGCTACGCTTCCGCCATTTTGGAGTGAAAGCCACTCGCCAGTCATATATTATACATATATTTAGTCCAGTGCAGAGGTCATTTTTAGGTTGAAATAATTATGTAAAAAGAGGAGGCAGCGCCAGATAATTTTTAACGCAGGTGCCGAGGGGGTGCTAGATCATTGACAGGGGGAGCTGCGCACTTATAGCCTATATTGTATACTATTATTAAATGAGCAAAACTTCAATATTTAATATTCAATAATTTTAATTATCACAACTAAAGTTTTAATTTTACTAAATCGAATAAGCACAACATTCAGCATTCAATCAAATATATTTAAAGATTTATTATTTATAATGTTATTTCAACATAATATCTCGTTATTTCGACATACATAATATGTGAGTGTGCAACATAATCAGAGAGTAGCCTATTTCTTTTCGTTTGGAATAGTTTCGTTTAAAGATTTATTTGCAAGCTTTCTATATTTCTCATGTCTGAGGCATATTTCGTTTAATTTATGATGAGATTTGCTCAAGTTCACGAGCACTGCAAGTGACCGCGCCGTATGTCATGATTATATTGTCTGCTATATTTGCTTATTTATTAAATCCAGGCAAATGGTTGATTTAATTTTTTTTTTTTTAAATTAAGATACGATTTACACAAAATGAAATTAATTTTAAAGAAAGGCTTTCTACAAAACACAACATGGGCTAATGAGTCAAAATCATGTATGACCCACTTCATGTCTCCCGATATCATATCCTACTCATGCTGTTCACTTTTCATAATCAACATGGGGAAAAACACATTATAATATTTGAACAAATATGAAACTAAATGCGCTTATTTAATGGCTACAACAACACGTATACAGTAGTAGGCCTACAGACTCTCTATTTGTACAACTATTAGGCCTATATAACAGCAATAGAAATAGCTTTACAGTAAACTTCTTATATCGTATATTAATGACCGTTAAAGCAAGAGTATGTAAACAAAAACACAGCCACTGTACAAAATTGTGGCAATTATAGGATAACGGACACAGCAATGCATCATGTTCTATAAGATCATCATGTTTGTAGCATGATCCAGGGGATTAAAACGTACAAATATATTTCAGGCCAAGTGGAGTTGGTAACTAATAATAGTAGTAAATGTGTAAAGTTGCATAAAATGGAAATATTCAATAATGCAAGAAAAAACTACCTCAAAAAACTGTTATCTGTGCTGTTGTCCAGTAACTCCCGTTGGAATCTTCACGCCAAAATGGCGGCCGCGCTCCCGAAGCGCCACCTAGTGGCTGTTACCAGAAAAGCATCAGAGTTTCGCCTCTTGTGCTTCTATACTCTTTGAGCGCGGTTTACTTCTCGGCATCCCTCCTCCAATCCCTCCTTTATGCTGATTATTTGTAATCATATAATCCTTGGGGGGGGGGGGGGGGGGGGGACTAAAGAATCTACTAAAATCAAATCTACTAAAATATAGACCTACTCATGGTGAGAATATAAAATGAAACTGCAAATTAACCACATCTGTATTTTAAAGCATAATTCCGGTATTTAGCACTTTGAGTCTATTTTCTAGTTAGTTTTGGATGGTGGACACAGAAATGTTGAAGATTTTCGACTTTTTGACTCTTTTAGTCCCGCCTCTGAGCGCTTCAGAGTGGCTGTCTATGGGCATGCACAAACATGTCCTTAAAACAACCCTTAACGTTCGTTTTCAAAACTGTGCAACTCACCGAGTGGTTAGTGGTGTTCGTTGTTCCAAAACAAGTAGCGTAGCGAAATACAGTTTCTGTCGGGTTTTATTGCACGAGTTATTACAATGAGTCCTCCAACAGAAATCATGCGATTTTATGCCAAATAAAACTGTATTTCGCTACGCTACTTGTTTTGGAACATCAACGAACACCACTAACCACTCGGTGCGTTGCACAGTTTTGAAAACGAACGTTAAGGGTTGTTTTAAGGACATGTTTGTGCATGCCCATAGACAGCCACTCTGAAGCGGTCAGAGGCGATTCTAAAAGAGTCAAAAAGTCAACATTTCTGTGTCCACCACTCTAGTTCAAGTGCTAAATAACGGAATTATCCTTTAACAAATGGATATAACGTAATTTTATTTTGCGCCTGTTACATATCTGTTTGGTTAATTTATAGTTATAGTTTACATTTTGTAATGATATATAGACAATCAAGTAATTGAGATTTGTATAATTGGGATTTTGTATAATATATATATATCGCTTTACATGATTGTTTTAGTAGTTGTATCACTAGCGTTAAAAGTGTTGATCAAATTTATTTGATGACCAGCACTGTCCAGCTCTTGTGCTGTTCACACAGTTCAGTCTGTCACTCACTGTATTTACATTCATGTGGTGCTGGAGGATAAAGATCTCTCAGCATGACTCTGTCTCGCTGGTTAAAGCAGTTTAAGTCAAATTACCTCACCTTGAATATGCAAAAAACAGAACTGCTGACTGGACTGCCCTGAGACACACACACACACACACACACACACACACACTGGTTTTAGATCACAGTTTGATGCCTTCATCAGAGGAGCTGTTGGCTAAGCTAAAGACTTGATTCTGCCTGTGAGGAGAACACGTGTAAGTGTGTGTGGATGCTGTGTGGATGTGTGTGTTGTGGAAGAGTAAGCAGCGGAGACTTTGATCGGAGGAGATCAGTGTGTGTGTGTGTGTGGTGTGTGTGTGTGTCAGGGGAGACGGCAGTGCCAGATGTCTGGAGTTCTGCTCACTTCCTGTCTCTCACCCTAGTGCTGTCACCCTAGAGACACACACACACACACACACACACACACACACACACACACACACACACACACACACACACACACACACACACACACACACACACACACAAACAAACACACACACACATTATCCCCGGCTAACCCCTCCTTATCAAATGTTCGGGAGGTCATGGCCAGTGTGTTACTGTGAGACCCAAACACTCTTCTGCTGTCTTTATTAGACGTTAAGTGCTGCTGAGTCTCTGATCTGATCCCAGCTGTATCTGTTTGTGTGTGTGTGTGTGTGTGTGTGTGTGTGTGTGTGTGTGTGTGTGTGTGTGGTGTGTGTGTGTGTGTGTGTGTGTGTGTGTGTGTGTGTGTGTGTGTGTGTGTGTGTGTGTGTGTGTGTGTGTGTGTGTGTGTGTGTGCTTCTGACTGGACAGAAAATCATCACCCGTTCACATGCTCTATGATACACTACACTAATGATGTAGATTCAGGACACACACTAGAGCCTATGCTGGATTATTCACATCTTAAATGGTTACTTCAGCCAAAAAATGAAATTTCTGTCATTTATTCACCATCATGTCATTCCAAACCCGTAAGACTTTCGTTTATCTTTGAAACACAAGTGAAGATTTGGTAACACTTTACAATAAGGTTCTATTAGTTAACATTAGTTAATGTATTAACTAACGTTAACTAATAATGAGCAATACATCTGTTTCTAAAAATGAACTGTTCATTGTTAGTTCATGTTAGTTAATGTCAATGAAACAATATTAACTTTTAAGTTAAAATTAACAATAACTATGATATATAAATACTTTGGAAGTATTTTTCACTGTTAGTTAATGATAACTAATTCAATTTAATTCAATTCAATTTATTTATGGATAGCCCCTTGAGATGCAACATCTCATTTTCAAGAGGGTCCAATACATAACAAAAACAACACCAAAAAAAAAAAAAAAAAAAATTATTGAGCTACTAAGCAGCTCACACCATTACCATAGACCTCAGACACATCATAGCTCTGACATAACTGTCTCAAAAAACACATCACATTTACTCATTATGCAATTGGAACCATAATGCAGGAAATCAGTAAACAAAAAGATGCCACATAAGAAGAACCTAGGTTGAATCAACAAGAGATAAATAAATTCGGCAATTCCATAAAAAAAGACAATTACAAGCATTTCTATTCAGTCCAACATCAATAGCATGCACACACAGTGTTTAGATATTGGAATGAAGTTAACTTGAATCTACGAAAAGATAAGATGGACCTCAGGAAAAGAGGAAGATTATTCCAATCACTAGTAGCTTTGTAGTGAAAAGATTTTCAAGCAGTGGCTGAAACGATTCCTGGTACGGTAAAGACAGGAGATTGCATATCTCTAAGAGGATACAAAGAACTACGTGGAACCAAGAGTTTTCTCAGATATGGAGGACATTCGAAGTAGGCACATTTGAAAATAAAAAGAAACCAATGAAAGTCTCTTCTTGATTTCAACTGAAGCCAATTCAATGATGCATACATTACGCAATGATGTGTTTTAAAGGGATACTCCACTTTTTTTGGAAATAGGCTCATTTTACAACTCTCCCAGAGTTAAACAGTTGAGTTTTACCGTTTTCGAATCCATTCAGCCGATTTTCTGATGTTTAGAAGAATATCAGTAAGCAGACAGTTTCTGGTCTCATTGACTTCCATAGTAGGAAAAAATATATACTATGGGAGTCAATGAGACCAGAAACTGTCTGCTTACTGATATTCTTCTAAATATCAGAAAATCGGCTGAATGGATTCGAAAACGGTAAAACTCAACTGTTTAACCATGGGGGAGTTGTAAAATGAGCCTATTTCCAAAAAAAGTGGAGTATCCCTTTAAAAGGACATCTCAAAACAAATCTACATAAAGAATTAAAAACAACATTAAGTGGCTTAAAGGGGTCATATAATGGTACATGCACTTTTACAAGTTGATTGTACTGAAATGTGTGTTGGCAATGCCTGTACACAGCCATCATATAATGATAAAAATCCATCCAGTGATTTTGTTTTTATCTCCTTATATGTTTTCCCCTGCCTCAAATCGAGCCGTTCGAGCCTGTGACGTCACAGGCTCGGACGCCCCTCCCACGATTGTTGATTGACAGCAGCGTTTCAACACAGACCCGCCCTCGTTCGTGAGCGAGCTGTCAATCATGCGCGCGCGGACCGGTGTTGTGCCGAAAAGTACGCTGGAGCAGCACAATCTATGAGCAGAATGGAGTCTAAGCGCAGTTATTAATGTTCCTAAATCCGAACCGCTGAAGACGCAGAGTGGCTGAGTTTGTCTTTGAAGGGAATATTACCCACGATCAACGTCACGTGCTTTCATGTTTGCGTGAATCATTTCACACACCAGACTGCTTTATAAACAAGAAGGTATAAAGCTGGTTTTGCTAAGAAGCTGCTCCTGAAAAAAGGAATCGATACCAACTATTCGTGTTCCTGCACGTCCAGAAGAACTGAAGTGAGTGTAGCGTTTTATTAACCTTTATATTAATATTTATATTAATCTTTCTTTGCAAATCGCTAGCTTCACGATGAATGTGGCTAAGGTTTACACTCAGGGTACATTATGGCATGTTTTCTATGTGAGACGTTCTCAATATAATTCATAATCCCACGTTTATAATGAACAACGCGTTATGGTTTTTGTGTTATTATGTTACAAACGGTGTACGCACAGAACAGAGGGGCGGAGTCAGCAAAGCTCAGTATCATTTAAAGGCACATACACTGAAACGGCGTTCTAACAACAGAGCTGTTTTTGACCAGGTAAAATAAGTGTTTTCTTACAATACTAATAAAATTTTTTAATTAAAGTATATTACAAACTTTTAATTTAGACCCTAAAGAATCATATTAGCTTGTACAAAAATGGCATTATATGACCCCTTTAAGAGCAGCATATGTAGATAATATCAGCGTAGTCGATAATGGACAATATCAACTGGGCAATAAACCTTTTCATAACTTCAAATGTAAAACAATTAACAGATCTATAAAGTGTACTGAGACGGCCATATATTCTCTTTGTGATATAGTCAATATGAGGTTTAAAGGTAAGCTCGGAATCCATCCACAACCCAAGATACTTAAATATTTCAGATTTCACCATAGCAGACCCATTAGCAAAATACAGTTTTTAGTTCAGTGCACATGGACTTCTATGCCTCGTCCCAAACAACATACAACAGGACTTGTCCATATTCAACACTAGATTGTTCATGTGAAGCCATTTTTGAATCATAATAAAGTCAACTTGTAACCTATTCTGGATCTGGTGAATATCAGAGTCAGGTATAGATCACTGTATCATCAGCATAAAGATTAATCTTACTCATAGAGCAGGTGTGTTATAAATCATTGATAAAGATCGAGAACAAAAGGGGTCCTAAAGTGGAACCTTGAGGAACACCCTTATCAACCAATAAGTAATCAGACAATGAACCTTTAAAAGCAACACACTGCCTTCTATTATGAAGATAAGAGTTAATGCAGTTAACAAATATAATCTTATTTTAAAGTGTTGCAGAATATATTTTAATGAAACCTCAGAAATTTCTTTAACACTTAAAGTTCATAAAGAAATCATAAAATAATTAAATTTTTGCAGATCTAACCCTTTAATGTTTATGTACAGCATTGTTTCCACTGCCACAGACAATACTTTTGATTCGTCCCTTAGTTTATAAGTACCTTAAACACTAAAATGCATTACATTAGCCAAATATCACAAATCATAACCAATTATCTATTAAGAGATTATTTCAGACATGTTGACTGTGACGTCACAAAACAATTATGTTTTATTGTTTTTATGTATTAAACCAGAAATCAGTAATAGATTATTTGTTTATTTCCAAGTCAAAACAGAGATAACAACAATTAGAAATGTGCAAACTTATTGGTTATTACAGCAAGTAGCATCCAGTTACCATTTCGAAAATTGGATTTTGAAGTTAAAGTTTTGTGTAAATATTCCTAAATTTCTGGCAGAATAAATAATAAGTCCAGAGGGTGTTAAAAATGTTATCTTAAGAAAGGCTCATTCCTGACATTTGCGGTTAATTTCTTCTAGAAGTGATTGTGCCTATGTCTTTCTCTCTGCTGCAAGGCTTCAGCCTCCACAGTGAGAGAAAGAGTGTAGGGCTCGGAAATAACAGGCATTCGGAAAGATCTTTGGAAACAGGGCGAGTGCACTACATTATGGGATGGAGTATTCTGTACTATGTACTCCGTTGTTTACTGCATCATGTTGCATCTCGTCCTGTATCCTCAAGCAGAAAGCAAGCGATAATAATTGGGTTTACTTTTTTTTGCGGATAACAAAGTTGCTAAACGATTACGCACCAGTGTCATACGAGTGTGTGCAATGATTAAGTGGCATAGTTTTGCATTTTAAACTTTTTGTTGCTGCTAAAAAGTGCGATTGTACTGAGTGCACTTTTGTAGTGTACTTCAAATCCCTTTAAATGACTGCTAGTTGAAATGTAGTTGCAAAGTTACTTATAGTTAGTAGAATATCTAAAGTGGACTATCTAAATAGTGTAACCAAAGTACATTTTAAATAATTGTTTTAATAATCTTTTGTTATACTTAAAAAGGACACTTATTTTGGTGTGTTGACTAACGTACAAAAGCAAACCTGCTCATTGAAAATGTGCATCTACCTGCATTTTTGCCAACAAATTATGAATAAAAGAGCAGATTATCAATTAATAAGGACTTATTTTTGTGCAGTTCCTTGCACAATACTATACGTTATGACCTCACAACACTTCTACTATAGTGCATGATTTGTAAACTAATACATTTTGATGTTTGAATCACCAGCTTTATATGTTTGGCTTCTCTGACATAGTCAAATTGCGTGGTAGCTCACCTGGTACAGCACTGCACTTGCGATGTGAAGCAAATGCATTTTTATTTCTTGTTTGCTTTTGTTAACACTATCGGTCAGATTTAGGGTTGGGTTTAGTGTACGTGGTGCGCTATATAACATAATAAATTAACCTTTTAGTGCCACTCACTGGACATTTCATTTCTGAACCACCCCGATACGTACAACAACCAACGTATCAAACATTGCTAGATTCAGATTCACACTCATATGTTTCAGATAAAACTGAACTTGAACTAGTTTCAATAGAAATATTATTAAAGTATATATTTGTTTACCATAAATGCTTGTCAGTACATTCAGAAGTAAATTTTAAACACGTTTCAAAGACAGTTGAAGTAATTTTGAAATTACATAAAAAAGATGTACTTAAGTCTTACTTAATTGGGTCAATAAAATCACTTTTGATTTAGCTAACTGCATTAAATATTAACATAAACTATACAAACATGCAATTAAAGGTACAATATGCAGGATTTTTCACCACCAGGGGTCGCTAACCTCTTACAATAACAAAGGCGTATATTGATGCTGTACATTCCGCATTAAGGGTAATTGTGGATCTTGTCGTCAAGCTGATGGATCTTTTATGATGAGTGAATACATTGATGTTTTTAACATGACTGTGGTGTGAAGCGCGGCGCGATTGCTAGATGTACACCAGCGCCACACACAACGCGAGTCCCGCGGATATAAAGGAGTAAGGACATTTCATTCTACCGAACTACACGCAAGTGCTGAATTAATACTCACACAGGACAGTTTATTAGACGAGTTAAACTTGAGGAAACGCAGCGCTGTTTCACTCGCTCTAACAGTTACACTATCACACTAAACGCATTTGAGTGTGTTGAATGCTGTTAGTTGGGTTGTTTGTTGGCTGTATGAGACTAAGTAAGCTAGATCAACATTAGAATAACATACAGATCATATTCTAACATTTCATCATGTTGAACTAAATAACATTGATTAGTTTTATGTACATTTGCTCACCTGTCTAATAAAGTACATGCAACACTCGCGTCTCTGTCAAGTCGAAGTTAGTCGCGGACGTGGAGCTCTCGCGTCTCGAAAGATTTTGATCTTCGTTTTAGTCCTCTTTTTGTCTCAAAGTCTGCTTGCCATGGTCCATAATGTTTGAACAAAACAACAACAGCGTGAGCGTCCGCTAAGCATAACGGGCATAACCCGGTTGTCAACTTCTGTCGCCATGGTTACCATTGCAGTACGAGCGGTAACCGAGGGTAACGCGGATATGACGCGATTGACTGGCGACTCCTCACCCTGCTCACACGCCCCGTTTCCTTGGTTAAATTTGACATTTTCTCACGATTTACAAATAGTTGGAAACATTTGGGATATTGTAAGTAATCAACTAAACAAAATATATAACATTGGCCTTGTGCTTTTTGGATATTTTACTGCAAAATCCTACATATTGTACCTTTAAGTGTCTGAAATCATTATATTTAGATCACACTTAATTATATTATTTTAAAGTATATATTTTTCTTTTTTAAAGGTATGCTAAAGTATATTTCTCATACTTGTTTAATGTTTGTTTCTTTTAAAGAACTAGTTGAAATTGTTTTCTGTCCTAATCGACAGCAAGTGAAGAAAAGACAATGAGTTTAGAAATAACCTGGATATTCCTTCCTAAGTAGAGATCGAAAGTTAAGGTCTCTCTCTCTTTCAGCCCCTCAGCATCATACTTTACCTTTCTTGTTTTCTCACTACTGACATGTATGTTTACCAAAAGCATAATCTTTATAAAGCGGGTTAACATAAGGAGCTCAGCTTTCATAAACCATGAAGTCTGATCCTTTTTAGAATAGGGAGCAACAGAAGAGAACTAACTTGCACTTATGAAGTATGGACATATAAAGACAATGATGTGTTATTCCACATACATAAGTGTCCTTGAAAGGCATAAAGAAAATTCTAGAAAGAAACACTTTATGCTGCCTTCTCCAATTTATTTGCGTGTGGATGGCAGGCCTGCACATTGGCCTGAAGGGTTCTGGGGAGTGGGAGTGTTAGAATAGTCTGATCTGGGCTTTACTCAGTGTGTTGGCTGTGAAACACACCTCTGAACATGTCATTTGAATGCATCATCGAGTACAAGATCAAAAGTTTTACAGGATTAGCACAAATGAGTAACAAAACAAATTACGGTGTGCACACTAACTGATAGTGTCATCCCTATTTCGTCTGCCTTCACTCACTTTGGTGGATTAAGTCTTGGAAGTGCACATTTCCTTTAGGTAGTTTGTCTCCAAATAAATGTAATCTTGGTTTGGGCTGAAGCCAAAATCTTGTCTTTGATTTGTTCTGAAACTGTTACATATGTAACTCTGATCTAGACGAAACCATGCCATCATAGTAAAAAAAAGTTTTTATGGTAGCACTTGCGAATGAATCATAAGCCATATTATATATATATATAATTTGCATATATATATATTTTTACGTGGAATATTAGAGACTCTCACAATGAGGAATATTCCAGTAAATAGACTTTAATCACAAATGAACCAGGTGAAAACGCAGGAGAAAATCACAAACACATTAACGAGAATGGACAGAGACTGAGAGAGAACTGAGGGTTTAAGTAAACAGATCAAATAAAGGAACTTAATTAGTAAATTAACAGGGTACAGTTGAATTACATAACTAATTAAACAGACTAGGTCCCAGGGCTAAACCAAAAACACAATAGAACATAGAAGACAGACCATACATGTTACAGTACGTCCCCTATCAAAAAGGCGCGTCCTCGCGCTGTAAATAGTTCAACTGAGGAGGGAGGGAGGAAGGGGGCTCTGGAGGAGGGCGTGAAGCTGACAAAAAAAACAAAAAGAGTCCCGGGCAAAAACAATCCATGGAGAAGTGGATGGACGGAGGAGTCAGTGATGAGCCAGATGTTCAGCCAGGGACCAGCCAGGACGAGGCCAGGAGGAGCCATCGTGCCGACTTGATGGAAGGTACCCTGGGGACGACCGATGGAGATGCAGCTCTTGAAGAGGGAGACACAGGTGGAGAGGACAGGCCAATGAGTCCACGCGAAACCGGTGGCCCTGGAGACTAAGGTGGAGCCACGCCGGTGAGATTCCGAGGGGGAACCGATAGGACAGAGGTTGACCCGGTGGGATCGGGGACAGAGGATGAGACAGCTGGAAGACGGACCCGAAGGTGCAGGCAGGTCGACGGCTGACCAAGGCGAGCCTGAGGGACAAGGGAGCCCAGAGAAGCCGTATGACTGATGGTTTCCGATGCAGCCGAGGGAGGGAGGAGCCAGGGCGGAGCCGATGTGTCAACAAGCTGAAGCGGAGCGATGGACACAGAGGCTGGAGGTGGAGACAGGGGATCCTCTGTGCTGGATGGAGCTGGTGGCCTGAAGACACTGGGCAGGTCTTCACAGCATGTGGGAGCTGCAGAGGGACTGAATGACATCAGCGGAGGTGGGGTTGAGGAACTGGTTGATTGAGAAAGTGGGAGAAGGAGGCTTGGCGGGCATTTTGGAGAGACAGGGAGCGCTGGAGATACAAGAGATGTTAGAGAAACAGGGGGCAATTGGGAATAATCTTTCCAAAAAATTCCATTGATTTTACCTAAAAAAATGTCTTCAAGCTCCTCTAAATACTTTCCAGATTCCATAATTAATAGGGTTATGGACGGGGCTCCACTCTATCCCATCGAGCTCCACTAAATCTCTGATGAAGACTGATGTTGCCGGCTCACGCACCTGGTCAGACTTGAGCTGTGGTATGGGCTCCTGGGTGATGACTCCTTCCGACCTCTTCTATGGTTTTAGCTTGTCCATCACTGCGGGCTTGTCTCCACGGTCTGCAGTGGGCATAGGCAACTCCATCGTGCCGGGTGTGGATGGCTGGTCTCTGGCGGGTCGAGTCAGAGCATGGTTGGTGAGTTGTTGCTCAGCGGGGCAGACAGTGAACTCAACTCAATGTTTTTTATATAGCACTTTTAAAAAAAGTAGGGTTTACCAAAATGCTATACAAGCAATAATTAAAATGTAAAAAATAACAACAAAGAGAAAGAACATTAAAACACAATAAGAACTGGGACCAAACTCAGCGAATGTGGACCCCGAGGACTCACACCGGGCAGGCGAGGCTTTGTGCGCTCGTTAAGTCTGGCAAAAAAGAAAGCTCAAAGGGAGCGATCTGGGAAGTCTGTTAGGCTCGCCAGATAGAGAAATTCGCTGGTGTGGGCCTCGAGGCTTTGCTGCTTCTGCTCAAGGCATAACAGCAGTACAGCAGGTGAGGCCATGCACTTTTCGGTTGGGTCCGTTCTTCTGTTACGTAACGTGTTGTATTAGAAACTCTTACATAGAGGAAAAATTCCAATAAACAGGTCCATCCGTTTCCGGTTGGGGAGATTAAAGTGGAGGAAAACCGAGGAAAACGGGATTATGGCAGAGTCTTCAAAATGTACTGTCCTCCCGTCTTTGAAATTAAACTTTCATATGTTTAGATGTAATTTTATGTATAGTTATGTTTATTTAATATAATTTTAAAAAGAAGCATAAACACAACGAGGGGTGTCTGTTTTGTCTGTTTTTGTGACTAACGTTTCTTTAGTATAACCATGGAGTATAAAAATCAATATAAATTCTTGGTATTGCATTGGACTCTACGATCGGCGGAAGTTATCGAGCATCCTTAACCCTTCACCGGAAATACCGCCGTGCATAGAGCCCATAGCATACCTGCCAACTTTTGAGTTTTACTTGGAGTGAGATTTGTTGACGGGGGGGACGATTGACGCTCGCTCTAGATTACGAGAGATTTTGAACTAATTTGCGGTATAACTAGTCGATCACAAGTGGCTCAACAGGTAGATCTATAGATAAACTCATCTTTCAGGCATTTGACCGAACGGGTTGACGGGTGTGTGTGTGTGTTCTGACTTTTATGTTCAAACCCGCGTCGAAAAAAGTTGGAGAGACTCAGACTCAAGTGACAAAATGTAGAATGCAACAGGACGTTTCTGAATGGTTTGTTGATGAATTTATGTAGCTGATGTGGAGTTAACTATCTTCTAGTCATTGATTTACATATGCTGTCATGATAATCTAAATCGTCTTCCCGGGGGTGGGGTTTATGTAAATGTTAGGGTTAGTGTGAAGATCTCATTGTACTCCCCTACCAGCCATTTGTTGTAGTCCTTTAAAAAGTGATTTCTGTAAAAGAAAATATTTCCCTTTGCAGATGTTGTTTATGCTCAAACAGCAACGTTACATACTAACTAAAGTTAGAAAAGTGAAATCATAATCAACCACCCCTTTAAATATTTGAACATCTTCTGACATTGTTCTTGTAGATCATATCACTTAGACACAGGGCTGAAGTCATTGGCTGTGTGTAATTGGCTGCTCTGTCGACTGTTTCGGCCGCAGGGAACACGTCATGTCACGCAAGACCAACTCAGATCTGGAATTTATATTTTGGGTCCATTATTGTCACCATAGACATCATCTCTGTCACACAACTATCTGGAGACCAGCCAGACAGTCTCTCTCTCTCTCTCTCTCTCTCTCTCTCTCTCTCTCTCTCTCTCTCTCTCTCTCTCTCTCTCTCTCTCTCTCTCTCTCTCTCAGGCTCCCCTCTTTCCTACTAACTTGGAAAAACTACAAATGTTCATAATCAGCTAGTTGGTGGATTGTCTGAATGTTTTTCCAGTCTTAAGATACCCCTGTATAATTAGTCATGTCCACCGCTCTTGATCAGGTAAATATAAATATTCAGCCGTCAATAGGGTAACAAGCAGATATTCAACAAATAAACAGATAAATGAACTTTTATTGCCAAACACTGTTATTAAAGTCCTTTATAAGAAATTCTCCAATACTTGGTGGTGCAGAATGGTTGCAGAACGATGCACTTCCATAATGTAATCTGAGCACTTGAACTGACTGAGCCACATAAAGTTTATTACTGTTTGGTCTGAAATATTGTGGCTAGTTTGTGGGATCCAACAGTTTGTTGAGTTTTTTTTTTTCTATAGCAGCTATTTATTAAAGTGGCCATCTGTTCTGACAGACACGCAGGAGTGAGTATAGCACACCGTAATGAATAAGCAACAGACTTTAGAAAAAAAACACTTCTTTAATCTCACAAATAAACCTGTGGATATTGCATATTAATGGGAATATTGCTCACAGCAGGGATTCGTCCAAAGCGGTTGTCTTGAAATTCATTGTTGAAGTGAATTTGCACATAAACTTGAATCGATAAAGATGTATTAAATGTATATAGAAACATCTCAGAAGGTTTTACTATGCTGGCTGTTAAAGCACAGTACGCTTCTAGCACTAGGGGTGTAACGATTCTCAGTAAAAATCCAACCATACCGTTCTCCGGCCACTCTTACTTTGTTCAATGCGAGTGCCGTATATAGCAGTCATTTATGGCGTCATCAGACGGCTGTTGATAGCGCACGAGCACAGGTGGAACCTGCTATCTGTGTTTAAACTAAACTCATTTCAGCCTTTCCAATTTAAACATTCAGTCGCAAGAAGATGCAAAAGATTTGTGTGCGCACTCATCCGAAGAAAAATGCACAGAAAAACATGTCTCAGACAGCGTGTCAGATATTGAGATCTCTTTAAGTCTTGCCCTTGAATGAACAAATTTGCAAAAAAATTGTCAACATGCCCATTTTGCGGAATATCAAAGCAAACATAGTATGTCTTGAGTGAACGTAAACAACGAGAAAGAACACGTGTATTAGTGTATAGGATCAGTGCATTATTCTTAAAGTGACAGCAGACTAATATTCCTGCTGTCTGTGTTTTTAATGTTAATCAAACAACAAAAGACAAAAAAAATCACTCACTGCTCTTGACTGAATAGCTTTTGAAACTTTAATAATGATGAATCTTTATTTCATTTATACAGTGAATATTATGCGCAGTGTTATTTACTACATATTTACACACTATTATCACTACAGTTAGATATACCTAAATAACCCGAAGAGCACTGTTTATTTTATTGTATTTATTTGTGCTGTTGCTCTTAGTTTGAGTATTTGTTGACAGTAGTTCTTTTGGTAGCACATATTAAACCAAACCAAACCATGAGTAAAAAACCAAAACCAAACCATGAGTAATTTGAACCGTTACACCCCTGACTAGCACATTGCAACAACTTCTGAATCTTTTGAGAACTGAATCTCTTTTTAAATGTCTCATTCATCCATTAATATTTCAAGTTTCTATTTCAGTAGGGGTGGGAGAAAAAAATCGATCCATCGATGCATCGCGATTCTCTCTCCAACGATTCTGGATCGATTCTGAGAATTCCAGAATCGATTCTTAGCTTACCGGTAGTTATTTACCAGATGTGCGATGACGTTGAGTTTGCTTTAGAAACACGCGTATTCTGCTTGCTTCCAATTCCTCACATAGCCTACATAGACCACTCGAACCTTCCGTAAAATAATAGTTCATAAAGTTCGGAAAGGTTGAAGCGAATTACAAGGACATTCGCAGGCTTCATTGCACAGGAAACGCTGTGAGAGACGCGCGCTTTCTTTGATGTTACACTTGAAGTGTGCTGTCTCGCCCGTCGGTATTTTCCTTACAAATGCTCTACGAAGTCATCATTTATGTGGAATGCAGTGGACTTATATATTTAAAATATGAACCTCACTAACAGAAGGCTGCTTTGAATTTCAAATGCTGACGCGCGCTTTGTTTGTGAGACTGCTCGCGCATGCGGCTGTGCGACTCCATGTAGTGGTTTAATGTACTTGTGCAAAATTAACGTAAACACAGCCAGTTATGTCTTAAGGGATTAAACGGACAGAACACACCACATTACTTATTTTATTTCAAAAGAGATGCGTGCGTGAATGCAGCTTAATAGATCTCCCGCAGTCTATGATGTCATAGTAAAAAACAATGGTAAAGATGAAGAAAAATCACTCACAGTTCTTGAATGGAAAACGTTCAGATAATCTATAGGCTACTGAAAGCACTTTTTGTTTGTTGTTTGTTATATTTTTCTATGCTCCTCTTTATTATTTGTTATATTAGTTTAAAATTCTTAACATACAACTGTTTTAATAAAAAAAAAAATTAATTATTTTTTAAAAAGTACTTAATTACTTATGTAAATTAATGGTAGATAAAGAATCGTTCTGGAATCGGATCGTGACTCCCAGAATCGGAATCGGATCGGATCGTGAGGTGACCAAAGATTCCCACCCCTATATTTCAGTAGTACAAATTAAGATGTTCTTGAATCATAATCTGATTATTCTATCATTTAAAACCATATTTATCTTCGTAGTTAGCTACTTTGATTAGATGTTTTCCAGCTCTCGCTAAACACTGCTCTTCATTTCTCCGTCTGTGTTCAGTAGGTGAGATTAGGCAGAGCACTGTATCGTGGGAAAGTTTAGTTAACTTGGTGCCAACTTTTGAAATCCTCTTAATGTCAGTGAGAAACAGAGTAACTTTAACAGAGTTTAACAGGATGTACTTTCACACGGGACAGTAACAGACTGAGACTTTAAAATGATACTTATACTGTCCCATCTATTAGCATATTAGCATCCATGGTATTATGGTTTAAGTCTTGCTGATGAGTTGCGTGGATTTCCCTTCATCCTCCTGAGGTGTGACTGTTTTGAGTTAAAGACTCTTCTTATCAAAGTCAGATTTCCTGTGACCACACACACTATAGGGATAGATGCGTTACACGTGGAGATATTTATATATTTAGAGCTATGTATCCCGAAATAAAATATAATGGTATCATATTAAGCAGCAAAAACGGTTTTTCAACATTGATAATAATCATAAATGTTTCAAATTAGACTGATTTCTGAAGGATCATGTGACACTGAAGACTGGAATAATGATGCTGGAAATTCAGCTTTGATCACAGGAATAAATTACATTTTAAAATATATTCAAATAGAAAACAGTTACTTTAAATTGTAATACTATTTCACAATATTGCTGTTTTTTTGTCTAAATAAATGCAGGCTTGGAGAGCATAAGAGTTTAAAAAATGTAATCTTACCTCAAACTTTTGAATGGTATGTGTAGGTTTGTAAAGTACAAAACTCAGAATACATACTTATTTGTGCGAAATTTAATTATTTTAATTATGATAGAATATAATTACGTCGATGATTTTCACTATATAATTACAATGAGATTCATATTGATAGTTGTGTTTAAGGTTAGGGGATCAAATATACGGTTTGTACATTAGAAAAATCATTGTCTATGTAAAGTCCCCATAAAATATGGAAGCCGTGTGTGTGTGTGTGTGTGTGTGTGTGTGTGTGTGTGTGTGTGTGTGTGTGTGCGTTGTGTGTGTGTGTGTGTGTGTGTGTGTGTGTGTGTGTGTGTGTGTGTGTGTGTGTGTGTGTGTGTGTGTGTGTGTGTGTGTGTGTGTGCGCGTGCGCGCGCGTGCGCGTGCGTGTGTTGTGTGCCTGTGTGTTCTTTGTGAATTTAAGCACTTGGGATTAGATTTTAACAAGCCTGTTTCAATTCCAATCATCAGACGTTACTGAGAGCCTGATGTCAGAATAGTTCCAGATTGGCCTGGAAATCCTCCCAAGTGTCTCACTTTAGTTTTGTTCAGTAGCTTTGTTTGGGAGGGTTCAAGTAGGCAGTCTGCATGCAATCTTAGAGGACAGACCTGTGTTAGTGTGTGTATGGGGTTTTTGTGTGTGTATAAAGCCATGTGGTTTAGTGTTGTCTCTGTGTGATTTTATCTGTGTGCGTGTGTGTGTGTGTGTGTGTGTGTGTGTGTGTGTGTGTGTTGTGTGTGTGTGTGTGTGTGTGTGTGTGTGTGTGTGTGTGTGTGTGTGTGTGTATGGTCTGGTCTGCACATGCTTCATTTAGACATCAAAGAGCACTGCTGATGATTTTGCCTTACAATCCAGCCCTTCTCTCCATCTGTACAAACAAACCCCGGCGGCTCGGCCCGGCCCGAGACGTGTCAGGTGATCGCGCACGTGAGCGACGGGAATCAATACGCCTCCCGCGTTTATACGACTAAAAACCCTTTTAGCATCTCTTTTATGTAGTTTCTGAAGCTCGTTCTGATTTTCAAGGGATTTAGAGGTGCTTTTTAACAGGCGGCCCGAGTCTTGTCAAATCAAAACCTCTCTCCGAGAAGATTTCTCAGCCTTTTTATCCATCAAATACAAACATTTACGAAATGCAAGGCAAATGGTACAAAATAAAACTCAACCCCTTAGTGGTTTATTTTATTGTTTTGTTTTTTCCACCCAACAGTCTATAAGACAAATCAATAAGTCTTGAACAAAAGGATTATATTTGTGCAAATCTTCAGAGATTGATGTCCCTCCCAGCACAAACATGCACAATAAGAAACATGCAATTGCTTGTATTGGTGTTAATGGCTGTGTGTGATCCAGTCATTGCAGTGACATTAAATATATAATACTCTACCCAGCCCGACAAGGTCTTTTCTTAATATTTAAATAATTTGAAGGTCAAGATAAATAGATAGATAAATGTGTGTAACTATGGTATACTGACAATACAGTTTTATATAATTAGTATAGAAATCTGCAAAATGCGTATAGATTATTAAATGTTTATTGTTTACCAATGAAACATATTTGCCAGACATAAAATAAATCGCTGTCCATTTAAAATGAACGAAGAACCATTCGACCATTTTATTTGTGTTTTTCAAGATATTATATTATAAAAATTCTATAAAGACACTGTTTTACTGTTGTGGTATGAATAATAATAATAAAAAACACTTAAACTGCAAGCATAAGGTTAGGCTACACTTATAGAAATGTATGATAAATATGAAAGGGCTTTAAAATAAATGCTTCAGATGAATGAGGTTTTGAGCTGCAAATAATGTCTTCACTTGAAATTGTCCTATGACATGATATTCCTCTCAATATAAATGTTGAATACGAGTCCACACATAGGCCTACACCATAAAAATTATGATCACATTTCCTACAAAAGTAAACATTTTTGTACAGTTTTTTTTTGTTTTACTTCTCTTTCAATCTAACAGTAAGAGGGAGTGATTTCTTTAGACTCCACTTTTGACACCTGTGTGTTACTGTTGCCTGTGTATCAAACTTTAACTTCAAGTCAAGACTCAAAATGATCTTTTCCAACTTTCTAGCAAATCATAAGATACATTTCAATTGGATCACTAGTCATTCACACATGGGTCATTGGTGCCTGGACTCTGATGATTGCTCCATGCGGCTGTATTTTGGTTTTAATTATAGTATAGATGTAGTGTAGATGATATAGAATAGATTAAGTATAGATGATTGAATGCTTGCTTGCTTTGGTGTTGACAGCCGTCATGCCACCTCCTTGCCACCCTATAAATAATTTTCTAGATCCACCCCTGTTGGAAGACTCTTTTATCCAAAGTGACTTGCCTTGCATTCGGTTCATCAGAGAATCAGAGCCATGACCTTGGCATTGCTACCGCCATACTCTATTGTTGCTGTACAGGAATGTTTTTTGGGGGGTCATAACATTGTAACGAGGTTAGATTACGGGAAGAAGGAGGCGGGGAATCGGCGAACTTTCAACAAACTTTAATATCAAAAATAAAACAAATACAAAAGGAAAGTAAAAGCCAGCGGCCCCTCACGGACGACTGCTGTCACATATAACAAAACAAACACAACACAAGTCCAGGCCTGGCCTCTCTCCATCTCCACTGTCATCGCTCCTCCTTTAATGCTTCCGCTCCTCTGTGAGAGATACGAGACCGGTGCGTCGCGCAGGAGTCACTCATCAGTAATCACACCACCTAGTGTTGCTCTCTCATGGCCATCGGCCTCGTCCTGCTTGACACACTCATGTTTTGGTGGAATGATTGATTGACAGTTCCTGGTCCTTCACAGTTGTCCAAAAAGCATCCGAATCATGTGTGATGGTGGAGTATGAATTATCATTCAAGGCTTTTGTGTGCCTGACTAGTCCCAATAATGTTATGTTTATTGAGAAGAGGAGAGGTCCAAGCACCGAAACCTGAGGTACACCAGTGACTAGTTGTAAGTATTGTTGAAGACTGTCCTTTTAGTATTTAAGTATTGTTGAAGACTGTCCTTTTAGTATTTAAGTATTGTTCGAAAGATTCTCTTTCGAGTGTTCTGAATCACGCAGTACATAATTAAATTCAAGGAAGTAGGTAATTTTTTAATTATTCCCAACCAATATATTTTCTAATCTTTTCTTGACAAAAATAATTGTACACAAGTCATACGTTTTTGTTTGCTTTGTCTTGCTCCATGGGATTTAACTTTTTTTTGTCCTGGGTGTAATAGATGGATGATCGAATAGCTAATAGATTGCAGCATATGTTTTTTGTTGGTACAGACATATATGGATATATCACAATTATTTGTCTCCCGATATTGTGTGGCTAGCCTGAAACGTGCCTTTCTCAGTGCAGTTAGAACCACTTCTAGATGCAAACTGTGCAAGAAATAGTCTCTTCCTTACATACTGAGTCTCTTTCTCAAAATTTGCTAAATGTTTTCAATATATTTATGGACATCTGTTTCTATGCTTGAACGAAGTGACTGCCCGATTATTAGAAGGTTCAGATAAATCCATGCTTCATATAATACTTCATTTTTTATATAAGATCTGGCCAGTTCAATAAACAGTTTCTGTGTAACGTTGTTCTAAGAAAAAAGGTTACATTTTATCCTGATTTTCTGGAGTGTTGTCCCGTCTTTGTCTGGGGTGTGATTCTGTGCTCCAGAAGTGTGGTACACAGGCCCTAGGCGGGATGAGGAGCGTTTAGATGGCTTTTGACTGCTTGTGTGATGCTGGCCTATCAGAGGAAGAGCAGCAGCCCTGAGGGAGAGCTCTGGATCAAATGGTGCTGATTTCCCAGACAAAGGGGGAGGATCAAGTCCTAACCCACATGTGTGTGGTAGTGGGACTTACATATCACTAATAGCTCAAGGTCAAACTACTTAAAGGCTGTGTTAGGAGAGTATCCAACTGAAAGTGTCAGTCCTCTCTCTCTCTCTCTCTCTCTCTCTCTCTCTCTCTCTCTCTCTCTCTCTCTCTCTCTCTCTCTCTCTCTCTCTCTCTCTCTCTCTCTCTCTCTCTCTCTCTCTCTCAGGCTCCCCTCTTTCCTACTAACTTGGTTGGGGAGGATGAAATGTTGGTTTTAAAGATGTAATGAAAGGGCTGTAATCTGCATTGATTGGATTGTGTTTTAATTTATTTTTAATTTATTTATGTTTTTGCAGTTCTCTTTTTTTGGATGACATGTTGGAATGACACATGATAAATGATCAAATAAATATGTTTTAAGCCTCTCTCTCTCTTCTCTCTCTCTCTCTCTCTCTCTCTCTCTCTCTCTCTCTCTCTCTCTCTCTCTCTCCTCTCTTCTCTGTCTTCTCAGTGGTTTAACTGCATTCACTTGACTTGAAGTTGTTGCACGTTATCACATTTCAGCTTTTTACATGAAACTTCATTCGAAACCCTTTTTGCTTCAGTAGCACAACTTATTAAAGGGTTAGTTCAACTAAAATTTTTAATTCTGTCATCATTTACTCGTTCGACTTTCGTTCGTCTTCGGAACACAAATGAAGATCGTTTTAATGAAATCTGAGCGATGTGAGTGTCCCTCCATTGACAGCTACGCAACTACCACTTTAACTAATCAAAAAGTTCATAAAGAGATTGTAAAAATAAATCCAAATGAATTGAGCGGTTTGAGTGGTCTGAAACACTAGATCGATGTATATGCTGAACAAATTTTATTTAGTTCAAGCATGTTTGGTTGATGTACAAGAACCAATGATGTTCATTCTTATGTAACGCAGCACGTTTGAGCTTCAGCGAGATGTTTGTTCTCGCGCGTCAAGCTGTTTCGGTTGAGCTTCTATTCATCTTCACTGATCAATGTCATCATATAATGTGGTAGTGTCTAAACTGTTCAATTAATATGGTTTGGTTTTACGATCTCTTTATGAACTTTTTGAAGTGGCAAAGTAGTAGTTGCGTAGCTGTCAATGGAGGAACAGAAATCTCTCAGATTTCATTAAAAAGATCTTCATTTGTGTTTTCGAAGATGAACGAAAGTCTTACAGGTTTGGAACGACATGAAGGTGAGCAAATGATGACAGGATTTTCATTTTTGGGTGAACTATCCCTTTAAGGATGATAGAGAATGATTCAACAATAAAAAGTGTGAATGACTTTATGAAGGATTTTATTCATTATGAATTGATTGGATTGTGAAAAGTGGACAGTTGCAGACTTGATAACACAAATATTTTTATGATTACAAATGTATTGCCTTTGAAATAGCTTTTACTAAAGTTACTTTTATGCATTTTGGCGGTTTTATCCAAAACAACTTACATTAGATTAAAAAAGTATGCACTTTGATCAGTTCATGCATTCCCTGAGAATCAAACCATAGCCGTGCCATTGCTAGTGCCATTCTTTTACAGTTTGAGCTACAGTACACAGTAAGACCTGGCACATGATAAATAAAGTCAACAGGGTCCATTTTGATTTCATTTCAATTTCTGATTTAGCTTAGCTGTAATTATAGCTTCTATTTCAATTATAAATTAATTATTTCAATATTAATAAATATTTTTCTTAATCAATTTCCCCAGTATTTTATTCCATATGCTTTTTGGGTGTGAATATTCTTCTGTGCGTTTAGCGTCTGGATGAACTTACTGAATTGCTGTCAGAACAAATTTATTCATAAATATGTTTTTAAAAATTTTCATCTCTTATTTTTATTCTAAAAAGTTATGCTCTCTCTGTTTGATCTCCGCTCATTGGGCAAAAAAATAGAGTTTCTGTCCAAACAGAATTTTGATTTATAATCATGAAATGACTTGCAGAGCATTTCTGTTATATGGGAAAGGTTGCAGGTCCTTGATGGGAAAAGTCAACTTTTGCAAATTGAATTTAAAGTTTAAAGCAGTATCTTCATGTGACACTGAGTGCTCTTGACCCATTTGGAGAACTTGTGGACCAGAACTGTGCAGTCATTATAAGTGCATCAATGTACAGAAGTAGAGCACATCTCCCGCTCTTTAAACATTTCTGAAGCAGCAGAAAGTCAAATCTATGCAAAGCTGAATTACACCCAGCGAGAGAAAGACTAAACTTCAGTGCTTTGAAGTGTTAGAAGGATAGAGATGTTCTTCGGTCTGTTCAAAGCCGTTCTGTTGCGGAGCGTTCTGCAGAACGAGTACATCACTGAACTCTGTTTTAGAGACGACTCACAGCGGATCTGGAAAGATGATGAGTAGAGATGAAACAGGCCCAGATATTAAATATACATGTTGACGTAGAAAGGTGTCCTGGATTTCTGCTCATTTTGTCATGTTTGTAGATCTGAAAGGTTACGAGTGAACATGAGGAAGCAAGACTCTCTCTCGTTCTCTTCTTCCTGACATGCTGTTTGATCTGCCATAATTGTAATCCGATAGAATTTTGGAGGATCAGATGCTTGGCACTCATGTTTGATTGTGAAAAGTACACACTGAATATTTAAAACTACTTGAACTTTTATGTGATAACAGGAATTTCATTAGAAAAGCGGTTTACAGGTTTATACAAACATTTTAACTGTTTTCATCACTGGAAATATATAATACATGTTTCTTGAGCAGCAAGTCAAGATATTAGAATGTTTCTGAAGAATCATGTGACACTGAAGACTGGAGTAATGATTTAAAATAATTTTATATTTAAATTGTAATAATATTTCACAACATTACTGTTTTTACTGTATTTGATCAAATAAATGCAGCCAGAAAACCACATCGTTTGTGCTACAGTCATAAATCACACCTCATTTCATATGGCTTGTTGTGGAAGGGTTATACAATATTTTTCTAAACTATCATATTTCAGATTTTCCCCTAGTGGATAAAATGGATAAAAAAATCTGTTTACCCTTTATTTTAAGGTGACGCAGTTGCATTGTACTTAAGTAATTAGTCATTTTAATTAACTACATGTACTTACTATAGAGTTAGGGTTTGGTTTAGGGTTAGTTACTTGTAATTATGCCTAATTTACTGTTTAATGTGTAACTATGTCATCTTAATAAAGTGTTACCAAAAATCTTATAGACTTATATTTGAGAAGCCTATTGACTAAATGCCCCGATATACTCACTGCGAAGTTCTTTTTCGTTCGTCATTTAGGGGTAAATAAATACATGAGCAGCGATATACTGTTATCGAACAAACGAACAAAGTTTGATTTTGTTCTAAATTATGTCACATTAGTTCATTCTTTGATTTTGATTCCAAAGTTTATCGGGGCATTATGGCCCCGTTTACAGCTGGTATAAGATGTGTTTCGGTCGATCGGATCACAAGTGGACGACGCTAAATACAGGAGTAACCAGGTCTAAAACGTTTGAGCTTGTCCACTTTCAAGCACTTCCAGAGATAGTTGAAAACACATTCAACCGGATTGCTTTCGTAGTGTAAACACTCATGTGATCGAATGTGTTCAAACAGACACAAAACACCGTCTTCTCTCCGTCTACTGATCTAATGAGTGACATTACGAGAAGAGCTCTAGCCAGACGGGGTTTAAACTTTGTCGGCTGAAGACCCAAGTTTGGTTTGAAGATGAAAAACACAATATTCTCTCACCATTCCTGATTTCTAACACACACTCAGTTTGGCTTCAGATTAGTTTGGTCGATCTTGAGCAGAAACTAAAGCTGATGCTCTCTGTGTGTTTTCTGTCGTCTCCGTGTGCGTTCATATGTAAATTACACAAGCTTATTTCGTCCTTTTGATCGAAAGATCTGAGATAAAAACGTCCATAGACCCTCCCCTCGACGAAATCAGGACAGAAGTGGTCGAAACTGGACAAAAGACACGGATTAAAACACCAGGTGTAAACGGGAACGTGTCTCCCTCGTCTACTTGTGATCCGATCGAACGAAATGCATCTTAATAGCAGGTGTAAACAGGGCCTAAGAAACCACCCAATTACCAGTCCGATCATTTTTGCAACCGCATAACAACGGCCTCAGTAAAGCAATGACAACTTTTGCATGGACACCACTCACATTTTCTTCCAAAATGTAAAAATCTTGCCTTGTACTATTGTTAAGCGTGTGCATGCGATGTATTTATGTTGCAGCTGTCAGCTTTATTTGTGCTGCTCTGCTTATACAATTCTTCAGGGCGACACAATGGGAGACGTGTCGCTGATCCGTCCCGTTGTTTTGTGTGTGTGTGTGTGTGTGTGTCCCGCAGGTCCAACAGTGAAGCTGCACCACCGATCCCCTCGGCGTAGAGGACAGCAGCCCAAGCTCCTGAACAGCCCGGAAGACAGTCTTTATTACAACCATCTCAACGTGAGTTCAAAGCCTTTCATGGAAGCCTTTGTCTAACTTTGTTTCCAGATGATAATACAATTAAAGCTACCTGTGCCAGACCCCCGAGCCCCACCCCCACGCCGCTCTGCCGTTCTGTTGTCTCCACCATGTGCTTTGGCGCTTTATCTGTTGCTTTCATGTGAGGATGTCTCCCTTCACGGTGAATAATTGATGTGGTTTATCAAAGCCGAGCAAGATGCCTGCCTCATCAGCCTCAGCCCCACGCGCTTTGATCAAGAAAAATTATGCTGTGACTTCTGATATTATCAGCATCTGCACACATTCAACACAAAATCACTTTGAATTAAAAATTAATGATTCTCTCGCGCATGTTCCTTGCTTTCGCGCTTGTCTTTTCTGAAGCTTTTCTAACTCCGAGCGCATGTGTGTGTGTGTGTGTGTGGTTGTGTGTGTGTGTGTGTGTGTGTGTGGTGTGTGTGTGTGTTGTGTGTGTGTTTGCCTGCGTGTGTTTGCGTGCGCTGGTTCTGTGTCCTCTCTGCAGAGAAGTCTGGATTATCAGGGGAGCAAGAGGAAACCCAGAAAACTGGGGTAAATAACAGCTTTCCTTCTTCGTATCTAAACACCCCACCAGCTCAGGAGGGGAGCCGAGAAGACCACAGCTCTGTTTGCTTCTCATGCAAATTTGCTGCTGAAAATACGAGCTATTTAAGAAGCCTTTTTATGTGTATTATTTTTGGGAGGAGAGAAGACGTGGTATAAGAATGCATGTATTAATTGTGAGATATGTGACCTCACAGTCTGTGAAGTTAAGCCTGGTTCCTCTAATACCTCGAGCAGGCTGTATATCAGCGCTCTTTATTAAAGGATTAACCGTTTCTCGCAGTTTCTTTTATTTATTTCATATTTTTAACCCCTGCGAAAAACCTTTCTTGATCTTAGTTTGTTGCTTTAGTTTTTTTTTTACAGTTAAAGAGTAGCTAATGGAATAATAAATAGTAATATATTTTATTTGTAGCGCCTGTAATTTCTTGCTGTTTCAGAAACAAATGTAAGAGAGAGAGAGAGAGAGAGAGAGAGAGAGAGAGAGAGAGAGAGAGAGAGAGAGTAACAGTTGAAAGGTCATTAAAGTATCTTGTAATGGAAACGGGACAGGCAGCCAATTTATTTATAATGTAATTAGGGAATGTCCTGCTATTTTTAGGATAAAAAAGCTAATTTTGAGTAGTATTTTGCTTATTCTTCTATAATTAAAATGCATGTCGTTTTTCTGATCTCATATTGCTTGAGAGATTATGCTCAAATTTTTGTTCTTGATTTAATTATTTAATAATTTAATTGAATTAGCCAGAAATTAATTCTTAAGCTCATTTAATTTACAATGTGGAGCTCTGTATCAGTGTATCAACTTCATAGTATGATTCCAAGACCATTCAGTTATACCACGCCTAACAATATATTATAAAACAGCTTCATAAAACAAAAAACACAATTTTCTTATCAACCCCATAAAAGCACAGCCTATGTAAAAAGTACAATCTCAGATGTGTTTTTAAAGGAAATAACAACCAGTACAGTATAGCACCTTAAATATACCCTCTTTCATATTATGTGATACAAGGCAGGGCTGAAAATTGTCCCGAACTCGACTAGATTTCCCTCAGTGAATCTCTGCAATTTCCACCAGTATATAATTAATACATTTTACTGTAAAAACTTGCCAATGATTTAAATAATGTCCATGTTAGAGCCATAACTTAGCTCCAGAAACTACCTTATCTCACTCTTAAAAATGACTTTTGTTCTTGTAACCTTACAGTTAAGTTAATTCAGTTATATTAATTAATAATTTTGACTTGATAGATCCAGTTAATGTAGATATTACATAAAGCATATTTTTACAGCGTACGCTCTGTTTGACTTCATGTGTCTACGACTCTTATCACGTTTCTCTCTCATTTCTCAGGCAAATCAAGCTCCTGGATGGAGAGGATGAATATTATCAACTACTGTCCACAATAGAGTCGGTTCCTGAAGAGGAAGTTTTATCTGGCCCCTCCCCAAACTCTACTGCCCCTCCCACTATCTCCTCCAGATGAGCTGTGCTCCGCCCACCTCTTAGACTCGCGCTGACAGCTGGTAAGAGCTCCGCAGACAGCAGACCACTGCGTCTGTCCATAATTAAACACACACTAACTTATTGGCTTAGATTCTTGTTACGTCATGATTCTAAGTATTTAAAGGGATAGTTCACCAAAATTTTTTTTTTATTATTTGTCTATTCAATGGAAGTCAATGGTCACCTGTTTGGTTGCATTACTCAAAGTATAGAATTTCATACAGATTTTGGAATGGCTAACACAGTCTCATCCCAAGAAGTCATATAACTGACGTCTTGGGACGTCTTTTGACCATACGTCAATATCCGCCTTTTTAGGGTACCCTTATACGTCGGTTAGATGACGATCCTGGGACGTCATACAACTGACGCTTTACCTTTAACGTCAGTTAGGTGACGGGGTAGGTTTAGGGGTAGGTTTAAGTCTGGGGTAGAGTTAGGATCCGATAACGTCATCTAACCGACGTTTAAGGGTACCCTAAAAAGGTGGATATTGACGTATGGTCAAAAGACGTCCCAAGACGTCAGATATATAACTTCTTGGGATGAGACTGCGCTGGAATGGCATGAGTGAGTAAATGATGACAGAATTTTCATTTTTGAATGAACTATTCCTTTAAAACCAATGACAATTAGGCATTGCAGGTTGTTCTTTACAATGATTTTACCATGATTAAAGATTACATGGAAGCATCGCTTTTAGTTCATATCTGTTAGCTTTGAGGCTATCTACACCCTTGCGAAAAAAGTACACATTCTGTACATTTGTACTCTCTTTAAGTGCACTTAAGTGGCATTTTATTTAATTAATATTATCTGCAAGTACATTCATTACAATTATGCACACTTCTTCTACCCATATTGGTGTCGCAACCCAATTAAATAATAACCTTATTTTAGAAAAAATTTGTCCAGCCCAATTTGTTTTGTTGTTTTTGATTTGTCCAGCCCAAACATCCTGTTCAGTAGAAAATATGCCATCCCAGTAAATTAAAATGTTTTCGGACGGATGTTTATGGGGTCTTTAAGGGGTGTTGATAGCGTGGTTCAATCATGCTCCACATCAAGTAGCTTATTGCAACAGAGCAACAGAAATAGGATAACAGCCACCAGTGTTTATTAAAATTAGTCTCATTTATTTATTTAATAATATTCTTGTACCAGTATTTGGTTAGTGTACAGCATGTTGTAGATAATTAATATAGAATTAATTGATATAGTTTATATGTGGTCAGCTCTTGTAAAATGGACACTTCCTTTCCGGATGCTGATTGATAAATGCGCATCAGCCACAGACACCAACTAACCTTCGTTTACACGTCAGGAACTGTATCTTCTTGTGGAAAAAGGATCATCATTAATGTCTGAAACATCATACATTTGCTCAGTACAACGTTTAAGTTAAAGCTGTATTCCGTAACTTTTTTGGGTTAAAATGTATCCAAAATATATTTTTAAGCAAGTACATAACCAGCCACTGTTCAAAACTATCCGCTTGCTAGATTCAAAGCAGTAAGCTTGTAATAATGTTTTTAATTCCAGTGGTACTGGTGGTTTTCCACGGGAGATTCGATGTCTTTGAGTCATTACGTCACATCTGTACATATAAAGAAGGAGTCTCGGCTAGTAGCCTATATTGAGTGTGAGGATGTTGGAGGTGAAGATTTATAGCCTTTTCTCACAGCACTTGATATAATTATACTTATTAATTTGATGGCTGATCCAGAAAGGTTCAAACGACAATCCCCAGTGACAACTGAAGATTCACCCGTTGTAAAATGCAAAATACTTTGGACTTCGGAGTGGCTACAGAAAAAAAGAGACTGCAACCGGGCCCATCCGAACCCAAACAACCTGAGGCACAACCCACGTAAAGTTGATAATTCCGCGAATAACTGCAATTGCAGATTTCTAACAGAGATGGCGACAAAGAGGAAAAACTACGGACTGCAGCTTTAAATATAAATGTTTTATATTGAGGAAATAGTTAGTTGATACTACGATTGCTTTGAGACTATTTTAGCCTTGAATATGATCACAATATAACGCAACTTCGCATATTTTATTGCGTAATTTATTTGGCTCATCCAGTCAGACTTTAGACCTGAACCATTTGTTTTATAAGGATGAATTATACAGGACACTTACCTGGCCACAGAAGAGAGGTGGTACTTTTTGACAATGGTAACAGACCTTGGCACAAGACTAGTGCCGGTGTCTCTCTCTGTATTCAAACATAGATAAATGAGTACTACTAAAAAATATAGCAAAACTGCTCTACAGAGAAGCAACAAATCACTCACAGACGGCTTTGTCTCTTTATTTCTGTGCTCTTTTTCCAACTCTTTTTGTCATTGTAGTCTTGTTTGCTGTGGCAGACTGTCAGATCAGACACGTTTTGCCCTAATACACATGACAGACAGTGCAGATGTCACATGGCATGAATGAATGAAGAATTTAATGACAGAGCTCACTGATTTTGTAGACGTTGGCATCCTGTGGTGTCATAATAGTCACTCAGGACACAACAGCAGTTATTTTCGGAAACCCTGACTTTCCATTGACTTTCCACCCATATAAATACAGTGGCCTCCAAAAGTACTTGGACACTAAAGACACACTTAAAAAAAATAGATGAATTTCATTGATTTATCAAAGCAAGTGACATTTTAAGTCGTCACCTTCATTTGTCTTCATTTATCATAAAAGTGATAATAGGAAATACAACAAAGATTGTTTTGGCTGTACATCAGTTCAAGAAGAAAGTCATTTTCCAGCTTAAGTAAGTTTTTGATTGATTCATTTCGGTTGTAAATATCATTAGTTATTGACTTATGGGCCGCTTAAATTACACCGTTTTCAACTGAAAACAGAAACGTTTAATACGTTCTGGCCGTTCATTTACACGACAACAGCGATTTGGTGGCCAGAGAACACAAGCTTTGAAGTAGGTTTCAAGTTTTTGAAAACGAGTTTTAAAAAAGATAACGTTATCATTTCCATGTAAACTTCAAAAATGTGAGTCTGTGAAAAAGGTGATGGTGAACGGTAATCATTTTGATAACATTTTGATACAGAGGGAAAAAAAAACTTTTGTCTAGTTGACACAGTCTCTGCTGACACTACAGGGCTGCGTTGTGGTCGTGTCTAGGCGCAGGTATTTCATCTGATCTGGATATGTCCCAGGTCCGGCTTACTACAGTAAACCTCAGGATAAACAGAGAGACTAATATTAGCATAGATGCCATTTTTCTTATGATGTAACGAGTACATCAGGTGTTATGGACCAGCTGGAGTTTGTGTATTAAGCATGCAGGGCAATCACCCAGTAGAACATTACAATAATCTAGCTCAATCTAGTTGAGGTCATGAACACATGAACTAAGTGTTCTGCATTTGTCATTGAGAGCCTATGATGTAATTTAGATATATTTTTAAGATGGAAGAATGTGGTTTTACAGATGCTAGAAATATGGCTTTCAAATGAAAGATTGGTATCAAAGAGCACACCCAGGTTCCTAACCGACGACGAAGACTTCAGAGAGAGCAGCCATCAGGTGTTAGACAGTATTCTAGGTTACTACGTGTGGTTTTTTTTTTTTTTTGTCCAATAATCAGAATTTCTGTTTTTTCAGAATTGAGAATTTCAGAAATTCACAATGCATTCTGTTAATTTTGAGAATTGGTAAGTTTCGTCGGGACTTGAGGATATATAGAGCTGAGTATCATCAGCGTAACAGTGAAAGCTAACGCCATGCTTCCCTAATGATATCTCTCAAGGGTAGCATGAACAGGTTGAAATGCAACGGTCCTAGTACTGAGCCTTGAGGTACTCCATATTGAACTTGAACAAACTGATAATGGGTCATCATTTGTTCATCTGTATTATATCTGTTTTGTTTTTTTTTTGTTGTTGAACATCAATACATTTGTTACCCTTAAATGGGTTTGAGAGCTTTTTACTAATTCGGGGAACAGACACAGTCTCTATATGATGATATCTTGGTAAAAGCGTCTCTGTGTTTGGACTTTAACGGATGTGAGACAGTTAGCAGACGTGCTGTTTAGCCAGTCTGTCTGCTTCCTTACTTGGGCCCCAGTTATTCAAGGTTTAACTCTTAAGACCCCAGGCGGGATGAATACCATCTCTTTTTAACAGGTCAGGTCTGCCTCCAAAACTTCCAATTGTCCATGAAACCTATATTATTCTGTGGACACCACTTTGACAGCCAGCCATTAATTGAGGACAGTCTACTAAGTATCTCATCACTCCGGTGAACAGGGATGGGGCCAGACCATATTATATTGTCTGTCATCGTACTTGCGAGTTCACACTGCTCTGTAATGTTAATTTTAGTGATCTCCGACTGGCGAAGTCGGAACATCATTAGTGCTGATGTGAATAATAATCTTTGAGAATTTACGATTAGCATTAGCCAGCACTTTTATATTTGCTTTGATGTCAGCTGCTCTGGCTCCCTGCAAACATGTGACTATGGTGGCTGGTGTCTCTATTTTCACGTTCCATCTAATAAATAAAATCGAGTTCTGTTTTAATTTATATACAAAAAGGACAGATGAGAGTACCGGCAGTTTATGCGAGCTGCTGGTTCGCTAGAATCATTCCTGGTACTGTGAACAGCAAAGCAGGAGGAGGACTCTGGAGAAGACACAGAGCAGGCAGAGGACAAAAAACCTGAGGAGATGACAGAGGGAGATACCAGGGTGGCAATGACAAGGAGGAGTCAGGAGACAAGTGGGGACCCAGACTATAGTCAGAACGTTGGCCCATGGCGAGTCGAGGGAGGAAGGAGCCATGGTGGGACCTGGCTGACGACTGCAAGAGGACGACTGACAGAGATGAGGCTGATGGTTGTGGAGCCCAGGGCCCAGACGAAGAGCAAGCAAGACCAGGCGAAACCGATGGTCCTGGAGACTGAGGTGGAGCCGGAGTGATGAGCATCCGAGGTGGAGCCAAGGTGTCAGAGGACTAATGCGATGGTCCCAGGTGGAGCCAAGAAAGGGAGGATCCAAGGCAGAACCGACAGGTCGACGGACCGAGGTGGAGTGAATGGATCGACGGCTGGAGACGAAGACAGGGGATGCTCTTGACTGGGCAGAGTTGGAGACTAGAAGACCCGAGGCAAATCCACACAATAGAGTGGTGTCAGATGGTAGCCGAGGGGCTGAAGGGAACCAGTGAAACCAGGGCAGAGGAGCTGTCTGAAGTTGGAAGATGATGCAGGAGAGGAAGGCTGGGTCGGTACTCTGGAGACACAGGAGACTTTGAGCTGGGCGGAACCAGCAGGGATGGGAGAATCAAGGAAATATCCTCTTCCAAATCTACATAAAATTTTGCAGAGGCCAGCTGCAGCTCGCTCACAGCTGCAGGAGTGTGGGCGGTGCTTTCCTCCATGCCCTCATACTCCACGAGATGTCCCACAGCGACGGCTCACGCACCTGGTCAAGTCAAGTCAAAAACAGACTGTACATGTTACAAAAGCCAGATAAAAAACACAGAGCAGCATTATGTCAGCATTCGTCCCTCAAGTCTGTGGAAAAACGAAACCGTTTCGTGACAGACTCTAACCTGGCCGAGAACAGGCTCTGGCTCCAGAACGCTTCTGGTGGAAAAGGGGTATGTGTGAACTTCAGAAGAAATGACTTCATACTGTACATCCACTAATGTAAATCACCAAAACCACAGTTGTTTAAAATGTATTGAGCAAAAATTATCAAAAAAAGTGAAGTTAGTGAAGAGAAAAGCAGTTGTTGACACTTTCTTTGTTATTTTATATCTATTGCAATGTCAATGTAAGTGTGATTTTGGTGTAGAAATTTTTCGTAAGGCCACTGTATTATTAAATAATACATAAAGACTATTATAATACATTAGTATTATATATAAAGATTAATTGTATGTAAAGTTATAAAGATAATTCACCAAAAAAAATTAAATTATAAACAATGAAAGATCAGAGAATACATTTATTTCATTTTTAAGTGCTTTTTTAATGGTTCTTATTGTCTAAACCTACTTTTTTAAGGCCCTATGAACCAAATATTGAACTGCCCTTTTTAATATTGTGTGATGTTTAGGGCAGCCCTGCACACTCAGAGATAGATTTGACCTTATCTCATGGCATCAGGCAATATCTGCATTTCAAAGCCTCTCATGGTTATGGAAAGTTTGAGGAATACTCTACAATGTCTTTCTTATTTTTGATTCACATCCTTGATATAGTTCTTTCATTAAACACAGTTTATCAAACCAATAATGATACAATCATTAATTTGAATTCTCCTCAAGGAGGCAGATAACATTAGCACATGAAAAGTGATTCTTTGCTTTTGATCCCCCCTCTCACAGAAACAGAGACAAAAAGACATGAAGAGAGCAAGATAAGACTGTTATGAATGCCTTGCATTTCAAATTGTTTTCCACTTTGTTCTTTAAACATGTTTTTTTTTACTTTTTCTCTAAATCATTTTTTTTTTTTCAACACAACATTCGCGGACCTGTCGTGATGTTGGTGTAGACGAGGTTCTAGATGAGAAATTCTGGACCAATCTCTCTCTCAGATGAGAAGGGACGCACAGCGCACACAAGCCAATTTGTGGCGCTGTTTAATGAAATTTGCATATCATTTGGTTCATCTGAAGTTGTTGACCCCTCAGGGCCCAGAAGAAAATCTGATCTTTAGTGAAGATGTAGACAGATCTTATTCTCTCAAACTCTCTCTATATTTTTCTGGCTCTCTCTTTCAGCCTTATTGGAATGGCAAGGTTCCATTTCCAATATTTTCAAAGAATGAAATTTAATTAATTAATATTGCACACTTATTCAAACAGCAAGAATTCACATATCTTACAGCCACACTTGCATTGGTTGATCAAAATGGTTCTGGTGGATTTGATATTTCAGTTCAGTAATGGCACAATCTTTTTTTCCCTGTTTATGCACGTTATGTTTGTTGAGTCTGTTCTGGATCGGGTTCTCATCAGTTCATTGATGCATATATTGCAGTGAGAAGATTGTATGTTTGTAGCCAATTGTAAAAGTAGTTTATATTGATTTGATGAGGTTTTTCCTTCAGAACTGCTGTCAGTCATTTTGATTTGGAGACTCTCATGCCGGAGACTCTCATGCCAAACACTATATGAAGGTTTTTTTCTTTGAAATCGATGAAGCAGAGGAAAATTTTGCCTATATTTCGGTTGATTTGTTAATCAATTACAATCCACTGAGTGGATGCATAATCTGATGCGTGACATTTTGGTAAGAAGCCAATTTGGCATTTGTTCAGTAAATTTCTGTCACTATAAAAAAATGGATGAATTTGTTCTTGTATTTCATGCAGATTTACACATATCTCATATTAATAATTAGAGTCAAATAATGGTAATGAAACATTGCTCTCAGATCCTGGGAAATATGCTTGTCCTGAAGAGATGAATTTGAGAATATGAAATTTATTTCATGGTCCGTGCATATTCAAATTGGTGCATACTTTGTTCTTTTCGTTATAGAAGAATGTGTAGAAATTGTTTTTCCTCCGTGTTTGGTTGCACTTTATTTTACAGTATGTGTACTTTCAATGTAATTACAGTGTACTTAACAAGAAACTACTGAGAAATGTAAGGTAACCTCATGGGTTAAGGTTAGGTTTAGGGGTAGGTTCAGAAAACTAGTTATTGCCCAGTTATTGTAATTGCAACTAAGTATATGTACATCCAAAATGTAAAATAAAGTGCTACCTCTTATTAGGTTCTCATATCTTTCCTTTTACATGCATCATAAAGCAGTTTCCCACTGAACTAGTAAGTCTTTATTGCGATTTTGAGGTTAGCTGGGTAAACGCAGAAAAAAAGGTAGCCTACAAAGCTGTTCCTAGGAAGGTACCTTTCAAAAATGATCTAATATTTACCATTTAGATAATAATACTGTATATACGCTTTTTTTGGTACCAATCTTCAAGGTCACTCTCTAGCTTTTGACAGTGTATAGGCTCAAGAGGCTTTCAGAAGTTTTGGGTAGGCTTTCAGAAATTTTGATCTTTAAATTTATGCCAAGTTTGTGACATATTTGGAAAAACATTTTAAAGACAAATATTACTGAGTGATTTTCAAGCAGGCACATTATGCACACTTCTGTGAAGGTGTTTTGGACACGAGTGCTTCCCATGTATTACAGTGAATAAAGAACCTCCTTGTTCATAAATGGCCTCCATGTCTCACAACAAAAGGTTTAACCGAAAGTGTCGATTTAATACTCAACTTCCATGCAACTTCCTTCTAAAACACTGAATTAAAATGAACCGATTACCAAAATTACTCAAGGCCTAATTTCGAATGTCAGTAATGCTTAAGCCAGCAGACAGAGACAATATAGAAACACAATCATCACAAAGTTCTGTGAATGTGTGTTTGTCAGTGTTTGTGTGTGCATACTGACTAGCTAGTTCTAATCATAGCTGGCCGTGTCCAGTTTTCCAGCGCTCGGATGAGGCGGTAATGAGAATATTCTGCGAGCATTATTCCCCGTCTGAGAATATTTAGTTCCTCTGAAAAGCGCCGGCTGAAATAGGTCACTCTAACACCCGCGAGTGCCTCTTTAAAGAACATCGAATCCATTAAGAGAGATCTTGTTCCCTAGATTATTTTGGCCCTGTTTTGCCATGGAAATCAATTTTGAACAAGCTCTCTAGTTTTTATGCTTGCGAGAACCCTGTGAAGTTTGCCTTCATGGGGGGACTGTTCTCCAGTAGACACTCTTTAACCGAGACAATGCTACAACCATGGCGTAAACTCTGATTGTCCAGCACGATTCTTTTATTGACAAGCAAAGCTGATCTTGTGTCAGAAGCTCAATGTTGGCCCTGCACCTGTGCTCTTTAATATCTCAATAACTCTCCATAAAACCAGGACTGCCTATTCTTTGCGCTCATTAAAGCGCCCTTCGCATCTGGAGCGCCTGACGATCTCTTTTAATGTGGTCCGCACTCCGCCGAAGAGTTCCCCCCCTCGGTTTTAACTGTTTGTTCTAGACCGTGTGTTTTCTTTCCCAAGTATGCAGAGCAATGTGGCACCTTTCAGATATTCTGCAGCCGTAATCTTTAGATAGAGGAGTATTTATTGTCAGACAGCACACTCTCTCATACTAATAGACAGGGTGGACTTCAAAGGGGGAGCACAAATAGACTAGCATTGTCCTGTCTCTATATCCTCTGGAGTTCAAAGGAAGAGTTTTGAATAGCAGTGTTTCCAAAGCCTCTCTTTCAAACCTGCTGGGATGTAAAGCAGGTAACCTGCTATTGATACACAAGAACACACACTCCCGCACTCCCATATATGTTCATTTGCTAGTAAACGCTTCCCGCGAGCTGCATCTCCTAATCGCGGCCGGGATAATAAAGCTGGGAATGAAAGCAAACACTTTATTTTGCCGTCTCTGCTTGCCGCCTCTCCGAATAAACAGGTACTTTAGGATATTTCCAGATTAGCACCGCAACACTTTTACGCTGACTGATGTGTGACAGACAGACAGGCATAAGAGCCAAACAGATGTCGGGTACAGGGGTGGGCGCCCTCCCTAAAGACTGATTTAATGAAGAACCGCGGAAAGAGAGCGGGTTACGAGGAGAAAGACAGAAGGAGAGAGCGAGCTATAGCGTAAGATGTAGAAAGAGAAGGGCTGAGAGGGGGAAAAGGAGATAAAAGAGTGAGTGGAGTACGCACATCAAAGACTTGCTAATGATGGTGGATGCCATTAGGGCTTGTAGTGGCCTTTGTTTCGGCTTCCTAACACCTGCAATTTGTTGAGGGCTTTCTATGCCCCGCTGAATTACCCACATTTGCATGAGCACTGAGTGAATACCGAAGGGATAAAAGTGGGAGATTTTACCCCGCTGCATTTGGACTTGAATGTGCCCAAATCTTGCCAATGTTCGTCATCTGTCTCTCGGTAGTAACTGAGCTATTAGCTCAACTGTGTCTGAAAGATTTATGGTTTACCAAACCAGTCTATACTTTGACAATCGATTTCCGGTTCCTCAACTACAGGCTCTTTTATGTCCTGGGACGAGTTGATTTGGTTTTTTTTTTTATCAGATTTCCAACTTTTTTCTAAAACCGTTTTGCTTTTCACTGTGACTTTTTATTTTTTCTGCATTAAAAATGTTCTAATTCATATTACTGTACCACGATTTTTGTTCCTAATAAATGAAAATCACTAAAAAAACTGTTTTATAGTTAAAACTATGATAATCTAAACATGCAAAAAAATAAATATGAACCATTTAAATATTTGTTACGCTGCTGTTCAAAAATTAGGGGTCAGTAATTTAAAAATAAAATGTTTTTGAAGTCTTTTATGCTCTCCAAGGCTGCATTTATTTGATCAAAAATACAGTAATATTGTGAAATATTATTGCAATATAAAAAATAACTATTTTCTATGTGAATATATTTTAAAATGTAATTTATTCCTGTGATCAAAACTGAATTTTCAGCACATTACTCCAGTCTTCAGTGTCACATGATCCTTCAGAAATCACTCTTATATGATGATTTGATGATCAAGAAACATTTCTTATTATTATAAAGGTTGAAAAGGTGTGCTGCTTCATGTTTTTGTGAAAACAGTGGTACATTTTCAATTAATATTGATTTGAAATAGAATTTTTTGTAACATTATAAATGTCTTTACTGATTATAACTGTATGTGAAAATTACTTATATCAGATTTTACACTAATTGGCAGTCAGGCCAAAAAAACAGAACAGCAGAGTTACTTGTTTAACAAGGAGACTCATTGTAAAAAAAAATTTTTTTTTAAAAAAACATGAAAATATATTTTATAATAAACAAGCTGTAATTTTGTGCAATTATCTAAAAAAATTGTAAAAATATAATTTATTTGTATGTAGGATAAATAAAATGCTAGCTGTAAAATAAGTTGTCCATTTTTTTTTTTTAAAGAGCTTTCTAACCAGAGAATGCTATTAAACGCAATATGTAATTTGACAAGACAGTGAGACAGTTTTCTCCTGTGATGTATGCAAATCTACTTGTAGACATTGATAGTACACAAATTAAGTATAGAGACAAGTGAAAAGTGTTGGAGAATCGTGAAAAATTCTGTAATGATGGGGTATGAGCTGAACGCTGTCCCGCGCGCGCACGGCCATATGGAAGCGCGCGTAGCCCATATCTCCTGCAAATGAGCTAAAGTTTCTTTTCCTGCGGGGCTTGGATTGAGGTCTGGGGAAAATCAGAGCATGAAATTGCGATTAGCCCCTGTTGTTTCTGCAGACCAGGAATAGGCTACAGCACTTGGCATGGCCGAAGGTGTAACCTGTTTTGTTTGGCCTTGCTGAAGCCCTCCCAGATGGTGCTCGCAGCTGCCACTGAGCAAACGCTGAGAGAGGTGGCAGGACCTGTGTACATTCAGCGGAAAAACAACAAATCAGCGATGCAAAGAGACTCCGAGTGAATCTTGTGCCTCATCTTTTAGCTAAACCCATGTACCTATGGAAATTAATTGACATATTTCAGCTTGAATACTTAGATTCAAGACATCAAGACCCATCTACGTCATCTTCTCAGTTCTCGCGGATGTGTCGTCGCTTTTGTGAACTCACTCAGAGGCCCATACGGAAGAAAATGAATAGTTGAATAAAGTCGTTATTTTTGTTTGTTTTTTTGGTCACAAAAAGTATTCTCGTTGCTTGATAAACTTAAGGTTGAGTCACTGTAGTCACAGCCTACTGTAGTCACTGTAGGCTTGGAGAATGAAATGACCTAGCAGCCTATGAAGGAGTGAGACAGCTCTCAGATTTCATCAAAAATATATTAATTTGTGTTCCGAAGATGAACGAAAGTCTTACAGGGTTGGAACAACATGAGGGTGAGAAATTACTGACTGAATTTTCATTTTCAATTTTCATAACAATTAAAATTATTGTAAAATATCAAATTATTCCAAGACCAGATGACTCTGAGCTGCCTTCTACATTTACTTTATATCTCTATTATTGCATGTATTATTGACAACAAATTTGAGTCTATATGCATTTTCATATATGCATTTCAGGAGAAACATTTGAGATAAAGTTGATTCTTAAGCACAGCTAAGAACTTAATTAAAGGAAGGTTAGCAAATTTTTTCATAAACACTTTTTGTTATTCTGGTTGAAACTCTCTTCACATCCTGATAGCAATCAATAATAGAAGTGGTCTAAACATTAAAACATGTAAATATATCTTATCACATGACCAACATATTTTCGTCCAAAACGATACGATGTCCTCCCTGCCTGTCAACATGTATTTCCACACCTCCGCACACCTGCTCTCGCAGACATCACACGTCATCAGAGCGTTTCATGCTAGAGTTAGACAGACGTCAGTCACTGAGAGCCACAAACGAAACCGCAGCCGTCTTCTACAGTTCCTCCTGAACCAAAACAACCAGTAACCATAGCCGTAATTACAAGACGGCAACCATTGATATTCTACCTGGAGCTGTTTACGTCCTCAGACTCAGATTTATGCATTTTTGTGTAAACACTATCAACGCCGAAATGAATCTGCAGCAGTCAGGTGGTACATCTAGAGCTCTTGAAGGTGTTTACGTTTATTATTGTTGTAATGTGCTTTGAGACATCAGGTAGTTTATCGCCGCCTCTCGTGACACTTTACAGACTCTGCTGTTGAACGCTCATGAGTTTTAAAGGTGTGGCTTTGGAGACGCTCTGAAGGGAGGGTGGGATCTCATGCTTTCAAAGCTAGCTCTGAAATTGCCTACCCTACCTTTAAGTCTCTTGGTCTGTGAGCAATACTTTGTCCTCTGAGATTTGTGGATTTTGCAGCTCTATTTTCCATCATGCAATGGTTTAAACAGCCCGTTCTCGTCCCAAGGCGTCATACAGTTGACGCTTGTGACATTTCGTCGAAATCCTACGCACATGGCACCCTTTAGCGTCAATATAAGACGCAGCGGTTGTAATCCCAAGGCGTCATACAGTTGACGCTTGTGGGATTTCGTCTAAATCCGACGCCCTAACCCTACCCCAGACCTAAACCTACCCATAACAGTGCGTGTTATACTGACGCTAAAGGGTGCCATGTGCGTAGGATTTCGACGAAATGTCATATGGCGTCATTTATATGACGCACTAGGATAATACGTTGGTTTAAACATGATCTTTACTTCCATTTGGCCTACCATTGTTTAATATTAATTTGCCTTCAAAATTGTTTGTTGGTATGAGTGTAAAGTGAAATATGAATGTTAATTATCTCGCTCTCTGCACTCAAGTGTTTGATTAATTCGGCTAACAAAAAGAGCCATAATTATCCTAAGGACAAACATCTGCACAGAACTTCAAACCCCGTCAGCCCGAATCTAAAATTAGTAAATATCCGTGAACTATATGTTCAGCCCCTCCGTATAATCCGAAACCTCTGATCCCGCTCGAGGAAGCCAGACGTGACCCCAACAATTACCGCGGGAACCGAGCGGGTCAGAGTTGCGATGCCACACACAGCGGCGAGCGGCTGGTTAAGGGACGACCTCTCCCTCATCTCCTGACCCGAGGCCCGTCAGCGCACCGCTCCTTTTAAACGCGCAGCCCGAGCACAGGCAACAGTATCAGGTTTCAGGGGAAAATGTTGGAAATTAGCAAGAGCAGAGTCAGGCTACACCGCGTCGAGGGCAGAACACAATGGCAGCTTTCTGTCAGGGAGAAACTTCAAAGGCCCGCTGAGTGACTACTCTGAGTTGGACTTTGTTGTAGATCACTGAGGAAATTCACAGATGTTTTCCCATACGAGACACCATTACAGAGGCTCTCGTACCCGGTAGCCCCGAGCATTTCTCTGCCTTTCCATCTCTCCTGCTCTTGTGTGTGAGACAGATGTGGAGACCCTTTTTTCTTTTTTAGACTTTTCACTTATTTTCTTCTGCTGTCTGTCCAAAGAACATGAAAAGCTCGACACGGCTCTGACCTGTCCGAAGGAGACCTACAAATGAAGAAACTCACTGTTGACAGTTTTATCAAAAGCTCGCTGACAGCGCCGTGATCTTGACCGAAGACATCACTTAAAGTTGTGTGTCACCAGAGAACTCCTGATATTTTACAATATTTACATGATTTGATTAAGATCTCCCATTAACCCTTTAAAGCCTACTGTTTCTTTGGTCACTAAATTATTAACATGATAAAAACTTGGCTGAAAAAACCTGTTGCACACAATCTTCTACATGGCTTCTGTCGTCTGATTGTTAGTATATACTTTTTATCAAGTAAAAGACCGTAAAGCATAGTCTCCCCATTCACATTTTTATCAAGTAATCAAAGAATAACTGGTAACACCTTACGTTAAGGTTTCATTTGTTAACTAAAATGAACAGTGAGCAATATATATATAGGCTAGTATATATATTATCCATACATGTTATTGAGAGTTGAGATTGACTACTGATATGTATATGCATTTTATGTATGTCGTCTGCTATATAAAGATCTCATTGATTTACATTACAAGCTATCAGAACTTCTTTCTTTTTGGTCAATATAACTTTTTTTTAATAACCAAATTGCATATTTTTGCTCTGTTTGGGCAAACTGAGGTGTTTTTCCCCCTCTTCGAGTATGAGCTATCAAATATAATGCTCAACAGCAAACTTGTATTATTTAATGTTTTTTTGTTATATTTTGTATAAAGGTTCGAAAAACTATTCCATTTTATAAAATTAGATTTATCCCACTATTATTTAATATCAAGCTGTACAGGATCAAATGCGTGCATTTATGTTTGATGTAACTGCTAAAACTAATCACCCTCTTTCTTTCCTCTTTTACAGATTGCCTTTTCCAGTGTTTTGCTACGAAATGTGCTGTACATATGAAATAATGAGGAACGATTATTTATGTATGCATTATTTTCTCAGTATTTGGATTTGCGTATTTATTATGAAAGGTAAACGTGCTATTTATCAGTTTTCTTAGAATAAAAATGAAAAACGCATATTATGGTTAATTATAAGGACTCTCAAAGGCATCCTGGTGAATATTTACAATAATTTGTTGCCAAACAACATGATTAGATGAGCGATGGCTGACTCACTGTGCTGCTTTTATTTATTTCTTTTTTAAGACTGTTTGGTCTGAGCTGTTTATGAGCGACTGACCACAAAGCAAAGTGTGTACATCCTTGTTCTCTGCATTACTCATTGTTGTGTTGATACAAAACACCCGTTTCTGGTAATAGATTCATTCCAGCTATACAGTAGTTCACACTTCTGTGAATGGCATGTGAGTTTGGGTGGGTTTTTTTCTCACCAGATGTTTTGTATCCTAATTTGTCTGAGAAATAAAGTCATCAAAATTAAGTTTGCACTTTTGTCATTTATCGTGTGCTGCTACTTTTAAAACTCTTTGCATGCACCGTATAACCTGAATTAAGGTTGCCAAAATGTGTGGTCGTTATTAACCTGTCTGGGCCCAGGAATATACTCGGATATATTTAGTTAAAACAGTGACTGTTAAGAAGAATAAGCAGAATTGTGTCCCCTTGCGATTCTCTAAGGACTTCAGGAAAACTGAGACCTCCTCCCTGTGGGATTTCCCCTCCTTCCCCCCCGTTACTATGTGAGAAACCTTAATCCCATCAAAAGAGCTGATCTGCTTCAACATCAAGCACTCCAAACTGCTGGAAAGGGACAGTTTAAAAAGTCATAGATTAGAGGCATCTCTCTGTGGGAGTTTTCTTGTCTTGTTTTTATTTAGTCTACTGCTCACATTCGAAGCTGCACTCACTGATATGACAGTTTACTCGCCTGCGAAACTTAGAAACTGCTCAACTTTGAAGCAGTTTTCATGTGAGCACTCATTTACGATGCTTGATTCCTGTGATATTTGTGGAGGCGTCACGTGTGTCGGAGACTGGGTTGCAGTGAAAGCTTGACTGGTTCTGGGCGGAGAAGAGGGAGGAGAACTGGAAAATGTTCAGACTTTCTCAGACTGGATCTCCTCCTCTCGCCAGCCTGCAAATCACACAACTAAGACATCATCATCATCGTGTCATCTCCACACCTTGATGGGTCGTGGGTGGTGTGGGACTGTTCTTTACTAAATCATTTGTCTTTTCAACTATGAGAACAATAAGCAAGCGCTTGTTCTTTTTGTTCTTTAGTCACAATCAATTAGTGCATGTGATTTGAGAGCCGTTCTGTTGACAGCCTAGTCTTTTTTTATTATTTGTTAGAAAACCACTGTGGGAAAATGTTATCTGTCAATCGAAGTCATGTGTTTAAGACATTAGTGAATGTATTAACTAACATGAACTAACCATGACAACACATTTGTTATCTTTGTTAACTTTAGTTAAAAATCCAGTGTTTTATTGTTTGTTCATGTAACTTCACAGTGCATTAACTAATGTTAACAAATACAACTTTTGATATTAATAATGTATCAGTAAATCTTGAAATTAACATTGACAAATATTAATAAATGCTGTAGAAGTGCAGTGCATGTTAACTAAAGTAGTTAACTAATTAAATCTTATTGTAAAGTGTTACCACATATTTCATGTTGGGTTATTTGTAATTCAATTAAAATGTTAGGTAACAGTTTAGTTTAGGGTCTAATGCTCACTATTATCAAGTTGCTTATTAGCATCATATTACTAGGACATTGACTGTTTATTAGTAGCCTACTTATAAAGCACATTTTAATGCCTTATTCTGCATGACCTTATTTTATATCCTTTAATCCTACACAATACCTAAACTTAATTAACTACAACTTAACTTACTACTAATAAGCAGTAATTATGAGTTGAGGCAAAGTCGTAGTTAATAGTGAGAATTGGACCCTAATCTTAGGTGTGAGTAAATTTTATTTTGTCACATGCTGGAAAACTTGCAATTTCTAATTGTTAAATCACTAGATTCTATTTGATCAATTCTATTTTAAAAGACAGCATTGCAAATGGCCTACTACATTGTGGGTATATAATAACTGACTCATATGGCATGTTCACTGTGATTTTTGGAGTCAAACTCATTGTAAGTGTAACTAATTTAGCCATTAATCGTAAATTAAATGTTAAACTATGTGTGAACTTTACACTGAGTCAAATGGTTCCTTCCTCTTGAAGTTATCTCATAAGCCCGCGCGAGATCTCTGGAGATAACACACAGTCGCATTGTCGCACAACAAATCCTTAATTACAGAAAGGGGGATCGGGTGACTCCGGCGTCCAATAGCGGGGGTCTCAGGCGGCGAGGGGGTCTTTGATCAACAAAATCCAATTATTTGTGTATATACATTTCCCACATAGTGATTACTTCATTAATTGTCCCGCCTTTATCCCCACCCGCCCCATCCCCCACTAATAATCAGCCCTTTTATCCAGACCAACAAACACACCATAGGAGCTTTGTGTGGATTCAGAGGATTTGCTTCCCCCTCTCAAAGAGCCGCTCTTCTTTGATGATTGGGCAGCGGCGAACTTCAAAGTCATAAATCTCACTCCTGACTGGCTGGCGGCCCACCAAAGTCCTTATCAAATCCAAAGAAGTGATCCTTCACTCCCTCAGATAGTCCAGGGATAGCTGGAGGAGAGGACGCGACGCCAGCGCGCACAACACGCTCAAGTCTTTTTTATTTTGAAGAATTGAATTTGGCTGCTTTAAATCGAGAAGCTTGAGGAACTCGAGGAAGTGTTGCCATGGCAGCTGTGGCTGTGCTGAGGAACGACACACTACAGGCATTTCTGCAGGTTCGTCAAAACTTTCAGATATTGTTGAAAATGTCGTTCGTAAAGCGCGACGCGCGTCGCTGGTATAACGCAAAGAAGCGATGCTTATTTGACTTATTTCTGTGTCTCTGAACTAGGCAAACTACTGCAGATAACGCGACATTATTACTTTATTCTGCGAACTATTATTCAAACGATTTCAGATTCGGACAGAGTTATAGGAATGCATTTTCCATCAATTTAATTAGTATAATTTAATTAAATAGAGTTTTCCGTTTAATTTAACAGTTCTTACTGTAAAAGGTCTTACTTTACAGAACTTACAGTTCGTTTTTAATCATCTCTAATTCAATTCAGTGCTACAAAAAGTGCAATAAACTTGCTACTGTAGTTTAACGCTTCCATTTTGAATGCAATTAAACTTCACTTTAGTGGGTTGTGTATTTATTTATTTTTATTATTTTATTACAGTGTATGTCAAACAGATTATTTAATCGTCTTTTTTTAAATCGTATTATAACTGACTGATATGGCATGTTCACTGTGTTTTTTGGAGCAAGTCAAACTCGTTGTAAGTGTAACTAATTTAGCCATTAATTGTAAATTTATTGCCAAACCATGTGTAAACTTTATACTGAGTCAAATGTTTACTTGAAATAGATTTCACCAATGCAGCTAAAGTTAGGCAAATTGAAATTAAATGTCTGTCCATAATAGTTTCATTGGCTCGTTTCGAAACTGTATCTGCATATTGCTTCAATTTCTTCATAACCCCTGTGAAATACAGTACATTTGCATGAGAATTTTGTAGGAATCATTGAGCAAAACGTGTGTGCAAATCTTTCCCCAAAAAGTGTTTTTTTAACCATGTTTCATGTGTACATATTTAACATGACTCTTTCTCACGATCCAGGATCGCACTCCAAACTCCTCGCCAGAAAACAGCAAACATTCTCCTCTGGCTCTTTTAGCGGCGACGTGTAACCGGATCGGTCATCATCACGGATCCGCCCACACGGACTTTATCCAAGTTCCCTACGACACGACCCTCGGGTCGCCGTCACGGATTTTCCACCCTTGGAGTAACGAGGCGAATCCCCAATCCACGCTTTCCGGCAATACCTCTTTTGGACTATCCTCCAAATCTCACCTGCAGGGCTCCTACGCCTCCCACCATGAGCTCCCGTTAACCCCTCCGGCCGATCCCACGTATCCATATGATTTCTCTCCGGTTAAGATGTTGCCATGTTCAATGCAGTCGTTACAGTCGAGCTGTCCGCCGACCTACGTTCCCGCCGTCACCTACGCCGCGCCGGCTCCCATCCCACCCTCCATTCCCGGCTTTGTCCCGGGACACTCGGGCCTGGTCCATCAGCAGCCGAGACAGCTCTCTCCGAACCCGGGCGAGGATATACCGTGGTGGAGCCTTCAGCAGGGAAACCACGTCAGCCACCCGTCGCCCCTCGGCCCCCACCGCTTCCCAATCCAGAGGGGGTTGGTGTTGGGACACACGGACTTTGCACAGTACCAGACCCAGATCGCGGCCCTTCTCCACACCAAATCCCCCTTGGCCACGGCCCGCCGCTGCCGGAGATGCCGGTGTCCCAACTGCCAGTCGTCCAGCTCCAGCGACGAGCCCGGGAAAAAGAAGCAGCACATCTGTCACATCCCCGGATGCGGGAAAGTATACGGGAAAACGTCCCACCTGAAGGCGCACCTGCGCTGGCACTCGGGAGAGAGACCCTTCGTGTGTAACTGGCTCTTCTGCGGGAAGAGTTTCACCAGATCGGATGAGTTACAGAGGCACCTGAGGACTCACACGGGGGAGAAACGCTTCGTGTGTCCGGACTGCTGCAAGAGGTTCATGAGGAGCGACCATTTGGCCAAACACGTGAAGACGCACCAGAACAAGAAGAGCAAAAGTCACGAAAAGACTGATTACGTGAAAAGAGAAGACCTGAGACCTGTGTAGTTGACTTAGGCGAACATAGACTAGTGCAATATAATCTTCAGGATCCTAATGAAGTGAAAAACAAGCTTTTATTTTTTCATTAAAAAGGTTCATGAGACTTACTTAGACTGGGAGTCTTTTTTTCTTGGACTTGTAAATATTATTTTAATAAGTCGTTCCTAAAGGAACCCTGGATAATGTGTCCTGTCCCTGAGCTACTCGAAACATTAACACGTTTTAACTTGTGTTAAGATCTCTGTCTTCGGTGGAAGATTTCTTTATCCTGTAAATATATTGATAGCTTTTGTTGAATGAAAGTGTCAGTTTTTCGCTCCTTGTGGGGTGTTTTAGCATGCTATTAAAAACCATCTGTTAAACTTCCAAAATTATTGTGTGAAAATAAAGAAAATGACTTGTACATGCCATCGCAACATAAGACGGTGAGGTGGAGTTGTTATTAAAAGATTTATTTTTTGAAGAGGAAAAATGCAGGTTAAATGGATGTCAAAGTTTTATAGTGTGTGTGAGTGTGTATGAAACGCCTAACAGAGACACAGTGAAACTCTGTTGGGTGTCTGGGATCGAGAATCAAGCACTGTGAGATTTATCACTTATTAGGATAGAGTTCAAAGGACGACTTTAAATGACAATAAAGCAAACATTAACTGACGTCAGCTGTATTTTTCTGTTTTTCATGTCACTCGTGAGCATTTTGCAGATGCTGTCAGTGTTTGATATGTAAAATATATAAACACAAGCCCTCGAGCTATTAAAGAAATGCTCTTGAAGTGTTTTACGCTGCATCGAAATCTCAGAATCACATCAATGAAAAAATTAAAACTGTATGGCATTACTATCATGTCATCTAAAGTTCATTTAATACATCTATGGTATTAATTATGAAATAGAATATGTGCCGCACAAATCTGCTCCATCTAGATACACATATTCACATGCACTGCAATAGCAAATCTAATTTCAGTGCAGATTTTGATCAATCAGATCATAATGCTGTTTTGAATTGATATCAAATCAAGTCCATTTTAACCTCAATCTCAATGCGTTTCGATTTTTATTAGATGGTTTCTGGCAGTTAACTCTATAGAAGGAGAATGATGGTAATTATTAATTATATGTCTGAATTGTACTGACAATTTTGCATGGAGAAAGACACAAACTTTTGAAAAAAGTAAACATTTGATCATTAAGTGAGGTTTTTCGTACAATTTTCTTACAATTTATATTATCTTTCATGCCTTGACCAAACGTTTCACACATAACAACATCTAAAACCAGCATTTCTACGTCAGATTGGAATATATGAAGGAAGCGTTTATTAATGATATCTGGAAGGGGCTTTTTGGCACCTAAAGATAACGTCTTTGCTTCTCCAGCAACAGCGCCTCTGTTGGTAAATCACTGAACGCTTCTCTAATGTTTGCCATACTTGTGTTTAGAGGAGCTGTTTTCAACAGTATAGTTGTCTCTTCAGATATAAGTGCAAATACAGCAACGCATTTAATGATTTGAATTGCAAATATATACAGTTCTGCATAAATTGTCCAAATCCCACATATTTTTGTTTATTAAACACACTATAAAATCACATTTTATTCAGATTCATAAAACCACTTTCTCATTGAGGACATAGGTTAATGATGAAGATTGTGTTTGAGGTAAAGTTTCTGACACTTGGGTGTTTTGTAATGTGTTCCTCAAATGTATTTCTGTATTCTGAGGAGGGGGAGGGGGGTCTTTTTTATTATTATTATTATTATGTTTTCTCTTAAAACCACTCCATGATAGTCATAATTCTAGTTTCCAAGTTCACAGTACTACTTATAAAAAGTGTTTTAAGCATTTTGTTTCTGTGTTATCAGAAAAATCTTGTGTCTGTGCCGGTTTAGATAACGCAATCATTTTCTGGATCTTCGTACATAAACATGATTAAGCTAAATATTTTAACAACCACATTCTAAATTATGTAAAGAAGAAAAGCCCCATTTTTTGATTTACCTTAAATTATAATTATATTGATTTAACAAATAGCTTTAAACTTAAAACAGTTATTTTACACTGAATTATATGCTACACAAAATGACATGATCATAAAGTTATGTGTTTTTACATTGCTGTAACTCATCAAAATAAGTTAAGCAATTTTAAACTTATGTTATACAAGATTCAACTCATTTTTTAAGTCAGTTTAATGTATTTTAAGTTGAAATGACTGAAACAGCCAAGTTGATTGTACTTAAAAATTTAAGGCAGCAACTTTTTTTTGTACTATTATACTAGTCAACATGAAAATGCTTATTGTTGTTGTTGTACATGCAAAACAAGAGGACAAATGATTCAGACATTCTTAGTTGTCTCTTCACATTCATGCTTGATCAAGTACTTTCTTTCCAGAGTGACACTCAGAAATACATGTAAGTTTGGCCTTGAAGGAATAGTTCACCCAAAAATGAAAATTCGGTTCAATCTAACATGTGCTTGTTTACTTTAGAGTATTAAATGTGGGAAATGAACAGAACAGAATGGAAGAAAATTGGGTAACTAAACTATTGATGGACGAATTCCATAGTTTTTTTGTTTTTTTCTCCCATTGTATGGAAGTCAATGGGTCCATCAACTGTCTGGTTACACTTTTTCTCTTTAAAACATCTTCTTTTGTGTTCAGCAGAAGAAAAAAACTCATACAGGTTTAAAACAACTTGAGGTTGAGTAAAAGATGACAGAATTTTCATTTCTGGGTGAAGTATCCCTTGAAAACCCTATGAGAAGCCCATAAAAAAACTCTATTTGGTTATAATGGTCAGTTAATCATACTAAATTCATACATTTCCCAGATGAAACTTAAAAAAATATAAGACAAAAGAAAGTATATTATAGTGGTATAAGTATATATAGAGTATTTATAATGGACCCTTTTCACAGACGGCGATGACGCATTTACACAGTTATCAACATTGCAAATCTAGTAAAGTATTATATATTTTCATTTTTTTTAAATACACATATATAACACTATATATTGTTGTATTAGCTTGTCAGTAAACGACAGAAAAAAAAAAACGAAAAAACGCTGCTGTGATGTTTCTAATACAACAACTTGTCACGTTTCTGTATGTTTAAGTTCTGTTTTGAGATCTTGTTTTCCCCTGTCTTTGTGGTTTTTGGTTTAGTCCTGTTAAGTTTTCCCGCTCCTCGTTTGTGTTCAGTCTCATCACCTGTGTTCAGTTAATTATCCAATCATTTCAAGTGTATTTAAGCCCTGTGTTTTCTCCCAGTGTTTGTCGATCGTCGTCTATGTATGGTTGTGTGTAACCTTTGAAGTCCTGGAGTTTTGTTCCTGTTTCAGTTTGGAAGGTTTCATTTATGTTATTAAAACTTTATATTGAAGTTCCGTGTCCTCGTCTTCAGCACCTGCACAAACCCTGACAGAACGATCGACCGTTAACAATATGGGCCGAAGGAGGAAAAGCAAGGTGGTGAGCCCCTTTGAAATGCCTATCCTCTTCCAAGAGGAGAGCTCACTTGAGGAGTATGCGGGGCGTTACATGGGTCTCTACAATAATGAGTCATTGGAGGAGGAGGAACTCACAAAGAGTTTCTGGGGTGGTCTGAGGGACCCATTGGCCCAGATAATTCTAGTCAAGGATCTCCATCTATCCTTCCTGGAGTTCGTGGATCACACGTTGTGGGCGTGTGGATCCAGCTACCTGGTAGAGGATCTACCACTCCAACCAGCTCCAAGCCCGCCAACGCCTGAGCCCATCACCTGCACGCCAACGCCTGAGCCCATCACCTGCACGCTCACACCAGAGCCCATCGTCTGCCCACCAGAGCCTGCACACCGCATCAGCCCTGCCGCCAGATCGGTCCCTGGACTTCCCCGGATGATATCCGGTATGACTGATCCCCCACTGATATCGGTGCGATTGGCCAAAAAGAAGGTTCCCAAGGCTGGGGTTCACGTCAGCCACATCCAGCCAGATCCTGAGCCCGTCGCCTGCCCGCCAGAGCCTGAGCCCGTCGCCTGCCCGCCAGAGCCTGAGCCCGTCGCCTGCCCGCCAGAGCCTGAGCCCGTCGCCTGCCCGCCAGAGCCTGAGCCCGTCGCCTGCCCGCCAGAGCCTGAGCCCAGCCCCAAGCTCCCTGATTTGCTGGCCCCGTCCAGTTCCGAGTCCCTTGAAATGCTGGTTCCGTCCAGTGCCGAGTCCCTTGATTTGCTGGCCCCGTCCAGTTCCGAGTCCCATGATGTGCTGGCCCCGTCCAGTTCCGAGTCCCATGTTGACCCAGAGCCCGTTGACCCAGAGCCAGAGCCCGTTGACCCAGAGCCAGAGCCCGTTGACCCAGAGCCAGAGCCCGTTGAGCCAGAGCCAGAGCCCGTTGAGCCAGAGCCAGAGCCCGTTGAGCCAGAGCCAGAGCCCGTTGAGCCAGAGCCAGAGCCCGTTGACCCAGAGCCAGAGCCAGAGCCCGTTGACCCAGAGCCAGAGCCAGAGCCCGTTGACCCAGAGCCAGAGCCAGAGCCCGTTGACCCAGACCCAGAGCCAGAGCCCGTTGACCCAGAGCCAGAGCCCATTGACCCAGCGCCAGAGCCAGTTGACCCTGCGCCAGACCCAGAGCCCGTTGACCCAGACCCAGAGCCCGTTGACCCAGAACCCGTTGACCCAGCGCCCGTTGATGTCAAGTCAGTTCCCGATCATGAGCCTGTCCTCCCCAAGAAAATTTTGGGGGGGCGCCATACGCCTTCGCCGTGGCCGGCCAAAGATCCACGGAGGCCCGAAAAAATAACACCGCCATGGCCACCCGAAGGGTCTTCACCGCCATGGCCACCCGAAGGGTCCTCACCGCCATGGCCACCTGAAGGGTCTTCACCACCACGGCCACCTGAAGGGTCTGCACCGCCACGGCCACCTGAAGGGTCTGCACCGCCATGGCCACCTGAAGGGTCTGCACCGCCATGGCCACCTGAAGGGTCTGCACCGCCATGGCCACCTGAAGGGTCTTCACCACCACGGCCACCTGAAGGGTCTTCACCGCCGTGGCCACCTGAAGAGCCAGCACCGCCCTGGACGCCCGAGGGTCCCACAGCTCCGCCTTGGTCACGCCCACAGCCTGCTCCGCCTTGGTCACGCCCACAGCCTGCTCCGCCTTGGTCACGCCCGCAGCCTGCTCCGCCCTGGAGGCTTCCTGGACCTGCACCATGCCCTCGTCAGCCTCCAGGGCGCCCACCCTCCCACCCCTTTGGATGTTATACGGCGCGAGGTCGCGCCTTCGGGAAGGGGGGAGGTAGTGTCACGTTTCTGTATGTTTAAGTTCTGTTTTGAGATCTTGTTTTCCCCTGTCTTTGTGGTTTTTGGTTTAGTCCTGTTAAGTTTTCCCGCTCCTCGTTTGTGTTCAGTCTCATCACCTGTGTTCAGTTAATTATCCAATCATTTCAAGTGTATTTAAGCCCTGTGTTTTCTCCCAGTGTTTGTCGATCGGCGTCTATGTATGGTTGTGTGTAACCTTTGAAGTCCTGGAGTTTTGTTCCTGTTTCAGTTTGGAAGGTTTCATTTATGTTATTAAAACTTTATATTGAAGTTCCGTGTCCTCGTCTTCAGCACCTGCACAAACCCTGACACAACTGAGGGAGTGATGACAAATTTGACATCTTTCTCTCTTCTGACCAATCTGTCTTTTGGAAAGTCATGGAAACTTTTCTTTTGCGGCAAATAAAAATACAAAATATATATTTGCCATCATCTCTTTTTCATTGCTTTGGAAGTTTACACGGCTTTGACGACCTCCGCTTTTGAGAACCCTGGAAATGTGAAAAGGGTCCGTGTTTCAATTGGTCTAAATTCACAAAATAACCTGTAAAGTGCTTTAGTAGATGTGTCAGTTTTGCCTGCTGTCATGCTATAGAAGGAATAATAACTCAACTGATGGAAAATGTCCCGTTATGAAGCGAAGAGCTGAAGTTTTGGAGGAACATGTCTCAGTGTACCCCTGGGTTCCCACTGTTCCTCTCCTTCAGACAGAGAGATATGGTCAGGCTATCACAACAGCACATGTGTGTTTGCTGCAGGGAGTGTGTGTTTAAGCCTCAGCGTGACCTGATCTGAATGCCACACTCTGATCTTCCTTTGATGTGAGTCTGTTGAGAGTCTGGCAGAATCAGCCATTTAGACACACATACTTAAGCATGCATACTTCAAATCTAACATGTGCTTGTTTATTTTAGAGTATTAAATGTGGGGGGTAAATAAATAAATAAAAGAATACACCCAGGCCTAGCTGAGCATCAAAGGTTGTTTGGGGTGTTTAAGAGCATCACTTACGTCTTGAGAACGGACTGAGTGACACACTGCGTCGAGAGATTAATGCATTTCTACATCTGACTCAACGTCTCATGCTTTTTCTTACACTTTCTTTTTCTTTTCTTCAAAACAACACATTCTGTTAAGCACTGAGATACGAGATGCTGTGCTATATTGTGACTTGACTGCCTAATTGCATTTCTAAAATGGTTACTACATATGAAATATTTTTTTTTAAACATTTTATTAAGCTATTGACTAAGCAGCATCCTTCCACTAACATCCTTCCATTTTTTGTGCTTTAATAAAGTAGCAATCTGATATAGGCACACTGCATATGAGATATAGGCACAGTGCTATGAGAAAAATTTGAAGCCCCATTTGTGTGTGTGTGTGTGTGTGGTGTGTGTGTGTGTGTGTGTGTGTGTGTGTGTGTGTGTGTGTGTGTGTGTGTGTGTGTGTGTGTGTGTGTGTGTGTGTGTTGTGTGTGTGTGTGTGTGTGTGTGTGTGTGTGTGTGTGTGTGTGTGTGTGTGTGTTTAGTGAACATAACTAAATATTATTTTTAGGCTATGAAATCTTTGCACTGACCATTACTGCAGGGATGATCTTTATCACTACTTTCCTGAAGCATGTGAGCACTTGAGCACATTGAAAAAAAAATGGCTTAGTCTAATTTAAAGAACACTCTTTATGCCACATAAACATAACTTAAAATATTTATTTTTTATTTGTTTGTTTGATTGATTGATGGATTTTGCTTGATACATAGTGTGTCTCAGGGTTTTTTATATAAATGATCAAGTGTAAATGATGACTGAGCTTTGCGGACAGCTGTTAATATACCAGCGCCATCTTCCGGAGACTTGTGGGACATTATCTTTCAGCAGCTCTCCCTCTCTCTCTCTCTCTCTCTCCTCTCTCTCTCTCTCTCTCTCTCTCTCTCTCTCTCTCAAAATAACGTTTAATCACATCCATAGGCCTGCAAAATCAAAACAAACAACATTTTGAAAAAGTTTGATAGCAAACACATTTGCGCTGTTAAAAGATAAGGTTTTAAAATGACCAATAAGTGTTTGTCTTATCAAGAATACTCGGATTGCTTGTAGCCTACTCTAGAACCCGAAACACCAGCGTGGTTTTCTGAGGAACCACAGAGTGATTCTTCATTGAAGAGGGTCCTTCGAGTTGAGGAACCATTGAAGAAATGAATGTTTATGAATGTGTGTTGTGTTTTGGCTGTGCAGATGTGAGTGACGAAGAGAGGGAGCTGTCCAGCTGCTGAAACCTGCACACACACTCACATGCAACATCATCAGTTTCATCCCCATGCAAATCACATAAAGATAGGGAAAATACTGCTTAAGGAAATCTAATCAGGTTCCTATTAGTGAAAAAGATGGAAACCTGCATGCGTGAACTACGAATATGTGAGTGAACCCGGGAGTTTAACTCCATTAATTGAACGCTTGCTGCCACCATGTGGAATCCTCCTTCAACATCAGTCTGAAAAACATTTCACTTCGTTGCCAACATTCAGGACTAAAACTTCTGAGACGTGAGCTTGTCTTTTTCAAGGTTAAGAGGACGGCGTGTCCCATAAACATATAAACCTCCGAGCTCAATGCTAAAGTAGCCTATATTCATTATAGACAACCAGTTCAAAATCAGCTGCTGAAACACACGAACAAAGTGTTCTGCAAACACTGTCGTCCTTGATCTTTCAAGGTCAGAACGACACAGAGTCCTCTGAACGGGCATATGTGTTGGGTTGGGTTGTGTGTGGCTGTTGTGTTCAACTCTAAAAGTGTTTGTTCGTGACTTGCTTTCTCGTTTAAGCGCAAAGTCCTGCGGGAACGCGTGCCAGAGCTCGTGAGATGTGTTTCAGAGGCAGTCTGATGCTGTGCAGGTTCGAGGATTACCAGCCGTGAGTCTGCGCATAAACAGCCTCGAATAAACAGCAGCAGCGAGTACAACCCTGCCTTGGAAAGGTCATCGCGACCCGTCACTGAGGGTTTCGGCTGATTCTGGAGGAGTGAGGCGCGTGCACATTTAGTTGCGTGGAGATTTTGGACACTGTTGCGATTCTCTCTGGATTCCTTCACCAGGTAAGCGGCTTCCTTTACTTCCTAATGTTTCTGTTGATCATGTCAAAGTAAAACCGTAAATTATTCATCTAACAGGTGCTTCACAGTCATATGCGTTCAGTAAATCCTTCAATCGGTAAAACTGTGTATTATGTCTGGGGAGATCTCTGGGAAATATTTATTGCCTATTTGAACCTCATAATGGCAATCTATATTGCATAAGGACATAAAATCAGGTTTCTATTCATCTTCCAACAGTCATTAATTTCTATCATCCATACGTCATCTGAATTGAGAAATCAATGTGCACTATTTCCTAATCAATGCTTACGTGTTTGGGCTATTAATCATGACAATGTGTGATTCTTATTATTGGCATGATGATGAGCCAAATCCATTTCTGAGAAAGAAACTTTCAGAGCCCTGTTTCAGTTCACAGGGGTTATTTCAATGCAGACGTCTGAAAATGATTTGACATAACTTAGGTCGCAAAACGCGGGTTTTGCAGTGATTATACATAGAAGAATAACTATTTTGGTTTCCCAAAAGAACCTTTCAGTGAACAGTTCTTAAAAGAACCCCTTTCCACTATACATTTATATTTGGAAGACGCTTTAATCTAAAGCGACTAACATTGCTTTTCAAGGTACACATTTACATTATTATCAGTTCTTGCTCTCCCTGCATCGAACCCGTGGCCTTGGCGTTGCAAACAACAATGCTCTACTGGAACCACAGATTCCAATAAAGAACTTTTATTTTAGTAGCATGCTTCTCAGTAAAACAAACAAAACATAATTATCACGGGTTTGTTTGTTCTTGGCTTATCTGACTTATTTATCGTTAAGTTATAGCTTTAAAAAATAATTTAGGGCTCGGCAACCTGTGTGTGTAGACTGTTAAAAAAGAGGATTCATTCAGGGTTCAACGATTGTAATAGTTTCATTTTAAAGAATCCTGCTGAAATGGGTCTTTGTGGTTCTGTTCTCCTGCACTTTACTTCTGGCTCTATTTTCAGGACTTCTGCTATTGTTACAACCCAAATAACTTAGTGTTTGAAAAGTGCCACAGACAGGCTATATGAAAGCACCGTAACGATGTTTTCTTTCAGGCTATAAGATGAGAAATCTGCTTGAATGTAATAATGGAATAAAGAAGTATTGCTTCTGCAGGTGTTGCTGAATTCCTCACGAATCTCCCCTATAGACTTGAGTTGTCTGCTGAAACAGGAGCAGTTTCTCTGAGAGTGATTGAGGACTTGAACACTTGTGGTGATGGCTGCGTCGGCACCCTCCTCTTCCTCCTCTTCATCCTCTGGCGGCGATCCGGATCCCAACTCGACAGATTTACGGCCACCTTCCGCAAGTAGGTCCATCACCTTAAACCGCTATTTCACTCCGGCTATTTGCTTTGTGGCCAACGCCATTAATCTTCTCAGTGAGGCGGGGAAAACGGCGCTATTCGCTACGCGTCAGGACCAACAAATCACCGCAGCATTGAGCGTCGGACCTCCCGCGCCAGCAGACAGACAGACATGCAAACAGACAGACAGACATGCAGACAGACAGACAAACAAACAGACAGACAGACATGCAGACACACAGACAAACAAACAGACAGACAGACAGACAGACAGACAGACAGACAGACAGACAGACAGACAGACATGCAGACAGACAGACATGCAGACAGACAAACAAACAGACAGACAGACAGACAGACAAACAAACAGACAGACAGACAGACATGCAGACAGACAGACATGCAGACAGACAGACAGACAGACATGCAGACAGACGGACGGACAGACAGACAGACATGCAGACAGACAGACAAACAAACAGACAGACAGACATGCAGACAGACAGACAAACAGAAAGACAGACAAACAAACAGACAGACGGACAGACATGCAGACAGACAGACAAACATACAGTCAGACAGACCGGTAGACAGGCAGACAGACAGACAGTCAGACAGGACAGACAGACAGTCAGACCATTAGACAGGCAGACATGCAGACAGTCAGACAGACAGACAGACAGACAGACAGGCAGAGAGTCAGACAGACAGTCAGACAGACAGACAGTCAGACAGACAGACAGTCAGACAGACAGACAGACAGAGCGGTAGACAGGCAGACAGTCAGACAGTCAGACAGACAGACAGACAGACCAGTAGACAGGCAGACAGACAGACCGGTAGACAGGCAGACATGCAGACAGACAAACAAACAGACAGACCGGTAGACAGGCATACAGACCGGTAGACAGGCAGACAGACCGGTAGACAGGCAGACAGTCAGACAGACAGACAGACAGACAGACAGACAGACAGAGCGGTAGACAGGCAGACAGACAGACCAGTAGACAGACAGACAGACAGACCGGTAGACAGGCAGACAGACCGGTAGACAGGCAGACAGACAGACAGACAGTCAGACAGACCGGTTGACAGGCAGACAGACCGGTAGACAGGCAGACAGACAGACAGACCGGTTGACAGTCAGACAGACCGGTTGACAGGCAGACAGACAGACAGACAGACAGACAGACAGACAGACAGCAGACAGACAGACAGACAGACAGACAGACCGGTAGACAGGCAGACAGACAGACAGACCGGTAGACAGGCAGACAGACCGGTAGATAGGCAGACAGGCAGACAGACAGACAGACAGTCAGACAGACAGACAGACAGACAGACCGGTTGACAGGCAGGCAGACAGACAGACAGACAGACAGACAGGCCTGCTGTCAGCACTGCTGATGGCCTTTAAACAGTAAACACACCTGCTCACAGCAATTATACTGTCCATCATCATCCGTTTTAAATACATTTTTGCCTTGCTAGAACAGGTATTGCTGTCATGCATTATTATTATTATTATTAGGCTATTTTAAATGTATTATTTAAAATTATTTATCATTAAAATTACTTTACTTTAAAATTATTATTATTACCATCATTATGAATACAGGAGAATTGTATCGTCAGTATTGAATGAAATATATTTTTGTCATCTCGGTCTAAAAGGAAAAAAACAGCTGCGAGTCTGTCGTCAGTAGAAGTGTGTAATTGTATGAAGTGCATCTGTAATTGTAGGCAGTGTAAATCAGCACTAATGTCTCCGCTCGCTTCAGTGTGATGGCGGAGCGCACTCTATTACTTTCATCGTGACAGGGACAGAAACTGGCTCTTCAAGAATTAGTCACGACATATTGTGACTTCGTGTATAGGCTACAGTAAATAAGCCTCTAAGTCCGATGTTTAGCTTCGGTAATTTAATGACTATGAAATGGTTATTATTAGTCAGTTTTTGAAATACCCTTTATTTAAAAAACGTCCACTGATAAGAGTAAAATTAAAACATAAAAATGCCAATTTAAAAGAAAAATGTCAGACGGACACAGAAGTATTCAATTAGGTTATATATTGTAAAAATAGGCTATAAAGTATAGGTTAGGGTTATTATAAAGTATTTTTTATCTCACATATTTATTTATTTATTATTTTATCATTTTCAAAACCGAAAAATTATCTATTCATTCAATAGAATTATCATCTTGAACTTCAAAATGTTTAAATCTGTCAAACTTTTCAAAATAATATGTTCATATAATGGTTAAAATATATTTTTAATTATTATTGTTTTAGACATTTGTGAAGATTTAGAAATATATAATTTCATCAGATTTCAAATAGCCTAATAATTTTTCCCTACATGCCACTTTTATACCAATGGCAATTATTTCCATCAAAATTGCAGTTGAAACCGCGTTTTAATGCTTGTGATATGAATAGGAGTTCTCCATTGTGAGGAGACTGCCGGGATGAGGGAGACTGTGTCTGGGCCGACAGAGATAATGCGCTGGTAAATGGGGCTGAACTCGGGGTTTGGGCCGCAAAGGCGGGGCGGGACCAGATGGAGGCTCTTGTCCTGATCTGGCCTGATGAATTCTGTTTAGTTTCCCACATTAATTTCATATTAGTAGGCTAGCATAAAGGATGGCGCATTTACCGCTTGGGTAAATTTAGGAAGATGGTTTCTATTTTTGTGGATATATTAGCTATCGCTTTATTTAGCAAGATTTAGCAAGAGGTTCTGTCGTTTTCTCCCCGTAGATTATGACTGGAGTGGAGTCGCTCATGGATGTACAAGGAAACTTGGAATGAAGATATGCGGTAAGTTAAAAACAATTATTATTATTATTATTATTATTATTATTATTATTATTATACTCCTTTATAAAGAAATCAGTGACTATGGACGTGTTTGGGATACTGTTCCAGTTTTTAAAAAGAATACCACCTAAACTATTGCATTGCATTGTGTCTTAATTAATTGCTTTTAATGAGCAGACGTGTCATCTAGCGCCACCTTTTGGTGGTTTCAGCTCTGCGAACATCACATCAATTACCTCAATCATGTAGCATGAATGTAGCAGATTGCAGAAGCCTGCAAATGCGTTTCCTTTTAAAGCCAAATTTATACGGGTGAGTGTGTGACTCATGCTGATCATCCGAAAGACGCTCTGCAGACTAAAACCGATGGGGGAAAAAACATAACATTCTGAATATTAGAGAATTTGCTGATTTGCTTAAACATAACCACATGATTTAAAGAGAAAATACATTCGAAAAGGTTCAAGAATATATATATATATATTTTTTTTTTGCCATTGTTGAGTTAAGAGGTGAGCAGATAGCCTAAATCTGTGTCCCAAGAGAATTTATTCTCAATGGAAATCTAAATGGCAATTCGTCAAGCCTCTGTTTTGCCGAGATAACATATGCTTTCAAAAGAAATGGTCTTCCATGAATTAGTCGTGCTATAAATCGAAATGGTTGTGTTTCAATATAGACGAATGGAAAGGCCTAAATATATATTGTCAATTATAAATAACACTTCCTATAAAATTGCAATAACATAGGATTCAATTTCATCCTATCTGAAAAACGATTTAAATGAAATATTACGCTATTTACCATAGGTTGATTTGGCGCCTACTTTCATGTCGTGTGTTCATAAGCACCGCTTGAATGAGCCTATATTGAGCTGGAGAAGATGAAGATGAGGACAATGAGGAAGACAAAATGAAACAGTGTCGTTCATGCTGATGGAAAAAGCTATAAGGACATAATCTGACGTTTTGATAAATCAAATTCCTCTATAGCCTAATTTATGCAATGTGAGGAGATCTTAAATTCTGCTCTCAGATAGATATATATTATTTAGCTATAAAGTAGCCCACAGTTAAAGCCTAACCTTTACAAAAGTATTTTATTTTTTATTTTTTTTTAGCATTTAAAAGCTGCGGTGGTCCCTGACATCACTACTTAGTCTGCGCTCATTTCTGCTTCTCTGTGGTGGTCATGATGATGATGAAGGGTTATTGGGCATCTAAATCACTGTTACTCTGATGTCATCAGTGGTGACCTCCCCCTTGATAACCTGTGCCATAAATACACACGAGTCGGACAGCAGCCCAACTGCTCCGATCTCGAAGAGACGTTCAAACACATTTCATTTGTGTTCAATTATTTGCTGCAATGTTTGGGAACGGAGGTCGCTCATTTCAGTCTTCCTCTGTGTGTAATAATGTAGGATTTTTGCAGAAGAACAATAATGTTGAGGACAAGAGCCGAATTGTCGGGTTTTTTAACGACCAGCAGCCCAAGAGCATTTTAACACGGGACATCGAGCGAGAGTCTGGCTTCAGGCGCACAGAGACTGACTTCTCCAATCTGTACGCAAGAGGTGAGAACTACACTTCATTTATAGACCATTAGAGCGAAGAGACAGTAACAGACAGTACAAATATATATAATACAATACAAAACAGAAATAATAAAAAAAAAGAGTTAAAAAAAACACCAATATTTTCTCATATGTGACTATCGCACCACAATTGTGCCTAGCCATGGTTTGACAAACTGCATAATATAGCATGCTGTTAATTATCAAGCCGACAAATAAATGTATACATTAAACTTTTTTTCCCCTGCAGAATCCTCATACAGTTATTAGGCAACCTGAAGCTTACATAGCCTCACTTTTTTAAACTTAACCCACAAAAGATGCTGGTTTATAGTATGATATGCGCAGAAAAATCAAAAATTAGGTTGTCTTTTTGCCTTTTAAAACAACTATTTTCTGGTTATTCCGGAACTGTTCATATATCAAAATATAGAAAATAGAATTTGAAAAAGAAAATGTTTATATTAAATAAGGTTATTTGTGTTTTAGAATAAATGAAAAAAGGTTAATTAATGAAATTCCATGGTTTAAAAGCAGAGAGTGTTAAAAGCATGGGTCTATATATTGTAAATAGTTTGCCAAACCAAAAGTAAATTCATAAGTTCTCCTTGTTGTAGTTGTTGTGAGTAGATTTTTTTTCTTCTTAAACTTGATCTGTTTTGTGTTGACCATGTATTTCTTCCTTAAATGATTTGTAAAATATCTTTCCGCAAAATTTGACAAAAATGTCACCATGATTTACATTTATTTAAATGCTTTGCATGAATTACCTTTACCATTATTTTCATTTAAAATATTCTGCTTTGCACTCATAATAAAAAAAACATATATAAATGACATATTACACATAACAAACAACAAAAAAAATTTGGTAACACTTTATTTTAGTGTCTTGTTACATGTAGTTACAATAGTAATATATTATGCATTTAACTAACCCTAACCGTTATTATTACTCCTTAAATATATAATTACACTGTAACAAGGACACCTTAAAATAAAGTGTAACCAACATTTGTGTAGAACAGCAATTTGACTAATAAAACTAACAAAATTGGTCACAGATCTGCTTCCTGCTAAAAATGGAGAGGAGTACACCATGCAGTTCCTGTTGGAGGTGGTGAAGATCCTCACTAACTATGTGCGGAAGACCTTCGACAGATCCACAAAAGTGCTGGACTTCCATCATCCACACCAGCTTCTGGAGGGCATGGAGGGCTTCAACCTCGAGCTGTGCGATCAGCCCGAGAGCCTGGAGCAGATCCTGGTGGACTGCAGGGACACGCTCAAATACGGAGTCCGGACAGGTGACTGCCCTCTCAGTCCTGTTAATAGTAAAAAAAAAAGCATCAGTATTAAATTCTCTTTCTCTTTCCCTGCAGGTCACCCAAGGTTTTTTAACCAGTTGTCTTCGGGTCTAGACATCATTGGCTTAGCTGGAGAGTGGCTAACCTCTACTGCCAACACTAACATGTGAGTTTCCTTCCATTCACTTGAGATTTTGTAACGTTTCGATGAAGATTATGACGAGGCAAGGCAAGATGACGGATGACGGATCTTTATCAGCATAAACATTCATTATACTGCGGGACTGTTGAATGCTTCACTTGATTGGTTGACGAGGTATCACTTTAAATTAATTCAATTTTAAAGGTCCTTAAAGACGACAACAGCAAAAGAAACAAAACCCACAGTGAGACTGATCCAGCATATTAATATAGTTAACAACAGGATAAAAACGACAAATTATTTCCATGTTTTTTGCTACAAAATTACATTTTATACGGACAGCACATACTCTCTTTCTCCCGCTCTCTTTCCCACTCAAAACACACACACACAAAACTAATATTTTCTTAGTGAAACAGTTTAGCAACTTAAAGCTACATGACATTCTCACTAGCGAGGAAATAACGGCGCTGTTTTTGAAGCAGAGAAACTTACAGTTTTGTTATTAGTAGAGACGCTGCTGCCAAACACTGTTAAGAGTCACACAGACTTGGGTAATTCACACACGTTTAATCTCTCTCTCTCTCTCTCTCTCTCTCTCTCTCTCTCTCTCTCTCTCTCTCTCTCTCTCTCTCTCTCTCTCTGCTATCAATGACTCAAGTCCCTACTAGCTCTAAAATGATGCTTTGGAATTAGCAACGGACGCTTGGGATTAGATGTGTAAGACATTAGTCCTACACACATGAGTGTTTTAAGGACAAAAACCTGACAAATGCCTTGAAAAACGTCATCTGAACAATGTCTTGACGTGTAGTAACCATAGTATAACCTGAATAATTGACTCCAGTCCATTGAATTATTGAAAAAAGAAAATGCACACCCAAGGTGAAACGGCCACTAGGCAAAAAACCGAGAGAACTGAGGGCAATACAGTATATACACACAAGATAATGAACTGAAACAAAACAGGTGACAGATAATCAATGAACTAATGAAAAAACCATGACAACCGATGAAAATACGATACAAACTAAAAATCCATGAAAGGATTTCATTTGAGGGAGTAAATTAATTTGACCAAATTAGACCCTTTAGCAATGTGGCTTGCTGTTGAACATTAAAATTGACATCAGTGACAATGCATATTCAGTGTTTAAACATAAAGTCATCTTTACATCATGCACAGCTGACAGAAAACATGACTGTGCTAATGCCGCATTTAATTTACAGGGAATCAAAAACATGCATTTAAACCTAGCCTAAAACTTAGGAACAGCATATCAAGAGTAATGTTGCTCCACTGGAGAGAGGAATAAATGGTGCTGTGATTGACACTTACCCGAGTGTGCTGGAAAACATTACAGTTTTCAGCAGAAAAGCTCCAGTGATATGTGGCAGAGTGTTTTGAGACAGTGTGCAGATGGAAATGTCCAGAATGTGAGTAACACCTCATTGGTCAAGGCTAATTTACAGAGACACAGTGCCAGCTGAGCCCCTGATGACACAACACACACCCCTATCATCCCTTACACTCATCCATCTATAACCATCCATCCATTCCTCCACTCATTCTAAGGCAGACTAGTATCTTTGAGACATATTTGACAGTTATATGACATGGATGGCTGGAATGGTCTAATGACCCTATTGTCAGATTAGAAAACTAAAAGGAAGTTTAATTCTACTCTCTGAGTATTTTATTGGTCCACTGGGATGTTCTTCATTGATGTGAGGACAACAGCAGTGAATACCCTGGACTTGTTTGACCTCTGAGGGTCAGAGATTTAGCTAATGATGTATTTCACAGTCCATGCCCAAATTCTCCTTTGATCAATAGTCAAGTCACCTTCATTTATACAGCGCTTTTAACAATATGGACTGTTTCAAAGCAGCTTTACATTGATAATAGGAAATTAATGTAACAGAGATTGTTTTGGCTTTACAGCAGCTCTAGAATAAAGTTATTGTCCAGCTAAAGTTAGTTTTGATCGATTCCTTCCGTTGCAAAGATCATTAGTTATTAAATTAGGGGCCGCTAACACCACACCGCAAGTCACCTTTATTTATATAGCGCTTTTTACAATGCAGATTGTTGTAAAGCAGCTTTACAGAGATAACAGGAAAATAATGTTGTAATAATATTGTTAAATATAAAATTAAATGTCCCCAACAAAGCAAGCCAAAAGCCAACGGCGACAAAGGCTAAAAAGGCGACAGTGGCGAGGAACCAAAACTCCATCAGTGACAGAATGGAGAAAGAAACCTTGGGAGAACCCAGGCTCAGTCGGGGGGCCAGTCCTCCTTTGGCCAACGAACCAACAGTGTATGCTTATGATTCAGGCAGCATTATAGGTCAGAGGTCAGATTGGATGGGAATATTGAATATTATATAATGCAGTTCATCTGGTTGAAGATCAGTCATCACACTCGTATGGAGACGTGTTTGTTGAGGATCAGTGCCGATGACTGTCGTGTCGATGAGGCCTTCACGGGGAGAGTCTAGTTGACACAAGCTCTGCTGACACTTCAGGGATGCGTTGTGGTCGTGTCCAGGCGCAGGTCCACCATCTGATCTGGATTCGGCATAGTGTTCTACATGTATGCCAGGTTGAAGAGATGTGTTTTTAGTTTAAGTTTAAACTGACAGGCTGTATCTGCTTCCCGGACAATGTTTGGAAGACTGTTCCAGAGTTTTGGAGCTAAATAGGAAAAGGATTTACCGCCAGCAGTCGATTTTGATATTCAAGGTATTATCAACTGGCCAGATTTTTAGATCGCAATAGACGTGAAGGACTAAGAGCTCGCTCAAGAACTGAGGAGCTTTTGCTTTGTAAGTAATCAGCAATATTTTAAAAGCCTGAACCACATTTGTGTGTCTGTGAGAAAACGAAAAAAGGGCAGAATGGTGTTTTATAACATATTTAGTTTTATTGTTACCTAAAATTAGGAAACCGGAGTAGTCAGAAAGAGCTGAGTGACGCTATCAAGAACACTGCTGTTCTTTTTGTAGAATTACTGGCAAGTCCGAAATACCAAGGACTCAAATCCGAACTTTGCGTACTTGTTTAATGAGAAACGCCTTTTGTTCTTTGATTAACATTAATGACAGACAGCAGCAGGTTTATTAGGCTGCTGCCACTTTAAGACTCACATGACACGGATCTGACACACATCCCTCTTGTTTTAACTCTTTATGTTCATTTAACACTTTTTAGCTCATTTAAGACTGTGCTTTTGAGGATACTCGACAAAACCGGAGTTTTTACATCATTTTGTTTGTGTCCTTTCAAGCACGAAAGTCTGTTCAAGCAGCGTTAACGCATTAATGTTGACATATATAATCTACATTTAAAACAGCTTTTACAAAAACAAAATTAATACGGAGATTATACCAAAAAGATGGCACAAAAAATGCCAAACCCAAGAAAAAAAGACCTGCTAGAGAATTGCACTTTTGACACTAAACCTCACTGTTACTAATGCTGCCTTCACATGCTATCGGAAATGTCCTACTTCCTACTTCAGAAGTCGTGATTACGAGCTCACCACATTAAAATTTTGACTTGAGAAAGTGTTCATGTCCTATTTTTTAACTAGTATTTCTGATAATTCCATAAAACACTTAAATGCAGCATGAGATACATGCTTGTGTCAGTTTCCCCATGTGACAACTAGCCCCGGTCTCTCCTAGTATATGACTTCACCTTTCATGTTTGCACATGTTCCTGCTGTCAGTAAATTATATGTCAGTACTGTTTATATTGATTAGGCAGAACTGCATGAGCACTTGACATTTGCATGTACTAATGAGCTGCTCATCATTACTAATCACCGCGGAGGATTATTGACTTGTGCTAAAAGGCTCGGAATGATTCTGTGATGGATTGAACAGACTTACATAAATACAGTACAGTTAGTGAATTACCTCCTGCTGTCAAGACACTCATTAATGTGTGTGTGCGTGTGTGTGCGTGTGCGTGTGTGTGTGTGTGTGTGTGTGTTCATGTTTTTCTATCCCGGTGGGGACTTAAACCTGAATGCACACAGACTCATGGGGACTCGTGTCACTGTGGGGACCTAAACTGAGGTCCCCATGGGTAAACACGCTTATAAATCATACAGAATCATTTTTTTTGAAAATGTAAAAATGCAGAATGTCTCCTGTGATGGGTAGGTTTAGGGATAGGGGCAGTGTAGGGGGACAGAATATACAGTTTGTACAGTATAAAAACCATAACGTCTATGGAGAGTCCCCACAAAGATAGTAAACCAGACATGTGTGTGTGTGTGTGTGTGTGTGTGTGTGTGTGTGTGTGTGTGTGTGTGTGTGTGTGTGTGTGTGTGTGTGTGTGTGTGTGTGTGTGTGTGTGTGTGTGTGTGTGTGTGTGTGTGTGTGTGTGTGTGTGTGTCTTTACAGGTTCACATATGAGATTGCACCAGTGTTTGTACTGATGGAACAGCTCACCCTGAAGAAAATGCGAGAGATTATTGGCTGGCCAAATGGAGAGGGCGATAGCATTTTCTCACCAGGTATGGCCTTTTAATACACAGAATAATTAAGAATTTTTTTTCGTTTCAAATTTAACAAAATGTAAAAAAGTTGTCAATACATATTTTCCAAAATATGTGTTTGTCTTACCCTGATTCATTATATATTTTAGACCTGTCTATATGGTTTTCACTCGAAATTGTGTACATGCGTCACTCGCCTGTGCGTGTCTTGTCATATCTGTAAATAGAGAAAAGCTGCTCTGGCAAGAAAGGTTGACATAGAGCAGCTAAATCTCCGGGGAATCACCCGTTTTAAACAAACGCAGAACAGAGGAGAGTCTGCTGGCAAAAAGAGACAGATCTCGTAATAAAACAAGAATCAACATTGGCTTGGCTTTTCAGACATGGTAAGAACTGAGGGATTTGAAATGTTGTAGAAGTGACACACTGATGGCGCTTTTATTGCTCAACACGAGTAAATTGTAGCTCTCTAACAGACTTCATTGTAAAGCATTATCTATTGTGAAGGCTCATATTCCTCCGCACAGCCACACAGAGCCGAAGCACAACCAAAACAATGTTCTTCCGCAAAATGCTTGCAGTTTTTTTTCTGTCCGCTAGAGGGCAAAACATTACATAGTGTAGGCCTACCTTTAAAGGGTAATTTTTTAATACAATACATCAATGGCTGATGTTTTCCTCTCAACAACTGGTGGGTGCCATAAACTGTAAAAATAGATGTACGACTCCCCTTCACTCTCTTCCATTGGTGAAAAGTGAAGCCGCCAATGTCCTAATATGGCACTGACATCTTGCGCTTATTTGGGACCTGCTTCTGCGCAGTAGTGAGCGGGAAGTAAAGCCGCGATATCAAGTCCTGCCCTCACTCCCCTCAGAAACGGTTCATGCTAAATTTACTGTGTGAAATAAACAGTTATGGACATTAAAAAATGGAAATGGAAACAGTTATGGAAATTAAAGTTGAAGCTCCAATCTCCTCCCGAAAATGACTAGTTCGTTCAGAGAAGCTGTCAATCACAGCTGTCAATCATGACGTCATATTTCCGATTTTATAGCATCTAACTAAGACTAAACTTTTTTTTTTTTTAAACGAACAGTTAAACTTAAATCAGTGTGATAAAAACTACCTAAATGACAGAAAAATCTTGAAAAAAATTTATTTGAAGTGTAATTTGCTTGTTTAGTTTCCATCCCATCCATTAGACTTCATGGGTAGGCGGGCTTTATGACCTATACTGGGACCAGCCACCGGGAAGCTTTGGCTTCACTTTTCAGCACTTGTGCGGCTTGCTTGGTGGGTTCACAGATAACAAACAAAAAAGTATTCCTGTTAGCAAACAGTTTAAATTTTTGTTTCTTTTTTTCATAAAGTAGCTAATAATGCAAATTGTTTAAAAACATACATTTAATTAAATTGTTAAAACTGCGTCAATTTTATATGCAATTCAAATACATGAATCTTAAATTTACGCCTAAATATTTTTTTGAATGAGATGTGAAAAGGAAGAAACCTTATGAGAAGCCAAGACTGGATGGATGAAGGAGCCCGTCTACATTTGACTGCCATGTTAAAACAAATTTTTGCAGACAATTATAAACGCATGCATGCACAAATTCAAATTTGACCAAATAAAATTCAGTCACAGAATAATAATGATAATATTGACTAAATCATATGTTATTCAATTTATTTAAGACACATGTAAATGTCGTGTCTGTCTGTTCTTATGTTAATTACCTACCTACTCATCAGTTAAATGAAGGAAAATGTTTGTTCTTGCAGGAGGAGCGATCTCAAACATGTACAGTGTGATGGTGGCGCGGTATAAACACTATCCTGAGGTTAAAATCAAAGGCATGGCAGCGGTTCCCAGACTGGTGCTGTTCACCTCAGAACATGTAGGTCATTCACTCTCTCTCTTCTCTCTCCCTTTTTGTCTCTCTATCTCTGTGTGTAGTTAAATGCAAAAACTATGATTTCCGGTTAAAGTCATTTTGTTCAGTTTTTCAAAAAGCTAAAAGCTATAAAACTATTTTCAAAGTGGAGGATGAAGGACAAACGTCAGAAAACGGGTGCCTCCAAAATAGCCCTCTATACCCTTAAATAGGACACTATTTGAGGGGACAGCCATTTGTAGTGGTGTCCGAAACCATAGACGTTATCGAGTGCACTCATTCAATCCCACAATGCACCGCAATAACAAGTGTACAACCGATGTACGCTTCACCAGTATACATAGATATAGGGGCATCATTAGCGGCTGTTTCAATGGGCCGTTACACTTAAACCGTCCGCCATATTGGATTTTGATATTTTTTTGATATTGCATATCAGTTTATGAGTCACCATGCGGACCAAGAGGAAGGTTTGAGTTCAGGCAGATACAGCAAGTCTTTTGAGTTTAGCTCAGTTCATTTTGTACATGTCTTGTTCAAAAAAAAAAATTTGTAATTGTATTTTGCAATATTGTGTTGTTCACATTTGCCTGTTCAGGCACAAAGGTTGTGTTTTAGTGGCTGTCACAGCATTAACAAACATTAATCTGCTTTGCGTGGTGTTGAAGATGAAAAATTCTCGCACAGTCCACTGTTAAAGACCAGGGGTTGCTAACCTCTTACAATAACAAAGGCGTATATTGATGACGTACACTCCGCATTAAGGGTAATTATGGATCTTGTGGCCAAGCTGATGGATCTTTTATGATGAGTGAATACATTGATGTTTTTAACATGACTGTGGTGTGAAGCAGGAGCGATTGCTAGACGTACACCAGCGCCACACGCAACGCCAGTCCCGCGGATATAAAGGAGTAAGGACATTTCATTCTACCGAACTGCACACAAGTGCTGAATTAATACTCACACAGGACAGTTTATTAGACGAGTGAAACTTGAGGAAACCCAGCGCTGTTTCACTCGCTCTAACAGTTACACTATCACACTAAACGCATTTGAGTGTGTTGAATGTTGTTAGTTGGGTTGTTTGTTGGCTGTATGAGACTAAGTAAGCTAGATCAACATTAGAATAACATACAGATCATATTCTAACATTTCATCATGTTGAACTAAATTACATTGATTAGTTTTATGTACATTTGCTCACCTGTCTAATAAAGTACATGCAACTCTCGCGTGTCTCTGTCGAGTCGAAGTTAGTCGCGGACGTGGAGCTCTCGGCATCCCGAAAGATTTTGATCTTCGTTTTAGTCCTCTTTTTGTCTTAAAGTCTGCTTGCCATGGTCCATAATGTTTGAACAAAACAACAACAGCGTGAGCGTCCTGCTAAGCATAACGGGCATAACCCAGTTGTCAACTTCTGTCGCCATGGTTACTATTGCAGTACGAGCGGTAACCGAGGGTAACGCGGATATGACGCGATTGACTGGCGACTCCTCACCCCTGCTCACACGCCCCGTTTCCTTGGTTAAAATCGCAATTGTCTCACGATTTACAAATAGTTGGAAACATTTGGGATATTGTAAGTAATCAACTAAACAAAATGTATAACATTGGCCTTGTGTTTTTTGGATCTTTTACTGCAAAAATCCTACATATTGTACCTTTAATCTGTTATGTTTATAAATAACTAACTGCATAATCTATCTTATGGTTATGTTTATGTTTACATCCTGTAAATTCATGATTAAAAATGAAAATGTGAATGAAAACATTACGAAAGCTATTAAATGTTATAATTAAAATATGAAAATTAAATTGACGGTTAATAATAGATTATGACGGAATTTTTACGACCCTCTGCATCAAAATGAAGGACAATGAGAAAATCTGACACAACCACTGATTGTAAGTCTTCTGAAACCATAAGCTAGCATTTTGTGAGATCAAAAGACCAAAATTGTAGCCATTGCTCTCTGTGAAGCTCATTTGCGGCGTCTCTCACATCTCAAGATATCAATGACATCAAACGTTCTCGGCTCCTTGACAGATCATCATTGATGTCCAACCTGGTGTGATGTGTCTTGCACCGTATTTAAATGTGTGCAAATCCAAATGAGATGTGAGCGCTATGCTGGATGGTGCTTTTCATGGGTCGTGTTTGTCAGTTTTGGAGCTCGACGGACCTCATGTCTATTCACTTTCATTGTATGGAATAGAGGCGCCAGGATATTTTGCAGAAGATCTACTTTTGGGCCCACAGAAGAATGAAAGTCACACAAGTTTGGCTTGACATGAAGGAGAATTAATTAATTTTCTTTTTCTTTTCTTTTTTTGGTGAAGTATAGATTTAATGTACGAAATATCATACACTTACAAGTCTGTTACTGTATTGTTCCCAGAGTCACTACTCGATAAAGAAGGCCAGTGCAGTGCTGGGGTTTGGCACAGAGAATCTGATCTTGCTGAGAACAGATGAAAGGTAAGTGTGTCTGTGTTGTGTGTTTGTGGATCCTCTCATCAGCGAGAGTCTGTTACATTTGTGTCTCTTTGTTAGAGGTAGAGTCATTCCGGCCGATCTGGAGGCCAAAGTCATTGACGCCAAACAGAAGGTGAGTGTCCTGTCCACATGAATAAACTCTTCAATTCACCTCTCTGTCAGCCTCACTGAAGACAATGAGCTCTTGCTACTTGTCGTGTTAAGAGGCGATAATCATTCTCACTCCAATAATCATTTGACATTGTGTCACTAACGTATAATGTAATGACTGATTCGTGGAATGTTTATTACAAGTTAAGTCCTGCTGACAGTGTGTGTGATGTACTGTCATTTAATTTACCACATACAATGATTTTCATTATCATGTCTACAGCAACGCACTTCTGGAAGCCTACACTTGTCAAGTCAAGTCACCTTCATTTATATAGTGCTTTAAACAATAGATTGTTTCAAAGGAAAGTAAAGTAACAGAGATCGTTTTGGCTTTACAGCAGCTCTAGAATAAAGTTATTGTCCAGCTAAAGTTAGTTTTGATTGATTCACTTCCGTCGCAACGATCATTAGTTATTAACTTAGGGGCCGCTAACACAACATCGACACTTAATGCGATCTGGCCGCTCATTTGCACAAAACAGTGCCTGGTGTCTCGAGAACACAAACCATAAAATAGGTTTCAAGGTACTAGCCTTGAAAACGTTATAATACAGAATTTTTGATCGCTTCCGCGTAGCGTAGCGTGAACCGGAACGTTTTATCTGTACAGAGGTAAAGGGAAGGAGGCGTTCACAGGGGAGAGACTAGTTGACACTTCAGGACTGCGTTGTCGTCATGTACAGGCGCAGGTCCTTCATCAGATCCGGATACTGAATCTATGCAGTCTAACATTGAATTATTGAAGATTATTCACACTTGTGAAAAAGAAGTGCGCTTAATTGTAGAATGCACTTGTAGTTTACTTTAAATCTTAAAAAAATGTTCTTGCAGATAATATTAATGAAATAAAAGGCCACTTAAGTGTACTTTAAAAAGAGTACACTTTCATATGCTTCTTAAAAAGTGCAAATGGTTTTTAATTTAAAATACATTTTAAATATTTTGTTTAATAACCTTTTGTCATGCTTTAAATAGAACACTTATTTTGATGTGTTGACTAAAGCACATGTAAAGTACTTGATATTAATTTTAGTAGTGTGTAATACTTACAGTAAGTCCTACTGAAGATGGGTCCAAAAATTAAATTTAATATGAATTTAAACTATGACACATTTTAATTTAATTTGCAATTAACATGCAATTAGTTCTGAGCTCTGCAACTTTGATTTAGATTGTGTATGTGAAGTCGGATTATCTGGTGAAATGTTTTTGTTGTTGTTTTGGGTGGTGTGTGTGTGTGTGTGTGTGTGTGTGTGTGTGTGTGTGTGTGTGTGTGTGTGTGTGTGTGTGTGTGTGTGTGTGTGTGTGTGTGTGGCTGTCCAGGGGTTTGTGCCGATGTTTGTGAACGCCACAGCTGGATCTACAGTGTATGGAGCCTTTGATCCGATCAACGAGATCGCTGACATCTGTGAAAAATACAACTTGTGGCTTCATGTGGATGTACGTTTGTGATTATTTCTTTAGTCTCTTAAACAGACGTATTGAATGCTGTGAATAAGAGATTTTTGGAACTGATGGTGTGAATGTGTTTTTAAGGGAGCGTGGGGTGGAGGTTTGCTGATGTCCAGAAAACATAGACACAAGCTTAACGGCGTTGAGAGGTATCTTACATAAGCACTGAGATGATCTCAAAAAAAGGGGAGAAACATGTTATAAACCTTATGAGCTTGCTTCATTAATATTATATTCACTAATAGTGTATATACATTTTAAATAATTATGTTTTAATAATCATTTGTGATGCTTTAAAGAAGTACCCTTATTTTGATGTGTTGACTAACATACTAAAGTAGTACAAGTACTTGATTTTAATTTTTACTTTAGTTTGTTATTTAATATTACATTTAAAGTTAATATTTAAATGTACTATTGCAACTTCATCATTACAAATGTGTAGTTAAATGTATTTAAATACATGACATACAATTATAGTAGAAATTACATTAAAGTATATTTTTGTTTACCATAAAAGCTTGTCAAATGCTAATTGCATTTAATATTTTTTTAAACTTCATTTTCATTTAATTACAATTAACGTGCAATTAAGTGTCCAAAAACATTACATTCAGTTTGCACTTAAAGGGATATTTCAACCAAAAATGAAAAATTTGTCAGAATTTATTCACCCTCAAGTGATTTCAAACCTGTATGTGTTTCTTTCTTCTCCTGAGCATAAAATAATATATTTTGAAGAATATTTGTAACCAAACAGCTGTGGGGCACCATTGACTTCCATAGTATGGAAGAAAAATAGTATGGAAGTCAACTGTTTGGTTACAAATATTCTTCAAAATAATTATTTTATGTTCCACATAACAAAGAATTTCATACATGTTTGGAACAACTTGAGGGTGAGTAAATGATGACATAAATTTCATTTTTTTATTCACTATTCCTTCAAGTATACTATTACTGTACAAGAAAAAGACGTCCACTGCCAATTCAACCAGTTGATAGAGGTTTCTGCATGGTCATAAAGCCCTTGGTTTTATGAGTCAGATACATGCTTGCACTGCAGTTAAACAAAATTAAATTATAATAAAAGAAATTCCCAAAACTGATAGGGGCCGACTTAGAAATGTTTAAATGTTATAATGGTTGCTACACCCCTGTTAAGTACATACTCTACTATGTTCTTGCCTCTACAATCAACTAAACAGTGTGCCAGCACAGTGTTCTGACCAGTGTTGTTTCTGCAGAGCTAACTCTGTCACGTGGAACCCACACAAGATGATGGGCGTCCCACTACAGTGCTCCGCCATTCTGGTCCGAGAGAAGGTAAGAGAGAATGACAGAAACGGGGAGGCAGAATCAATGACATTTTTACATGTGATTATGTTCATCTCTGCTTAGTGCTCATGCTGTGTGTGTGTGTGTGTGTGTGTGTGTGTGTGTGTGTGTGTGTGTGTGTGTGTGTGTGTGTGTGTGTGTGTGTGTGTGTGTGTGTGTGTGTGTGTGTGTGTGTGTGTGTGTGTGTGTGTTTAACAGGGTCTACTACAGGGCTGCAACTCCATGTGTGCTGGATATCTCTTTCAGCCGGATAAACAGTATGATGTCACCTATGACACGGGGGACAAGGCCATTCAGTGTGGCCGTCATGTAGACATCTTCAAATTCTGGCTCATGTGGAAGTCAAAGGTGTGTGTGCACATCCATGAGATCAGAACCTCAGTGTCTGATAATGTGTTACTCATGAATAAATCAAACAAATGGATCGATGGTGTTAGGGGATTTACAGTCAAAAACTCAAGGACCAGATATGATTAATTAAGACCCGGAGTCAGAAGTGCAGTCAATTTATGACAAGGGTCAGAATTATAATAAATGAAAGAAAAGTTTTACTGAAGATAGTTTGCAGAAGTCAGCTTCAAGACTCAAAAGGAGTTCATATAGGCTGTCCATCTTAGAGTTACAAAGATACGGTTGAACGATTCTGATTGGCTAAGAAATAGATAAACATAGTCATTTTCCACACATGAACTGATAGCCAGTAGCACATCTCCATAGTCGTATCGTACGGCTGCCACCGGGACCCTGAGATAGGTACGAGTGCCCCTTCGAGGTCACAAGACTTTGTGTCTAGTGCCAACATGTCGAAGAACACAAGTCAGTCAATCTCCAATAATGCCACTTGTTCCTTAACCTGTAAACAAGAATACTAACACACACACACACAGAGAAACACAGCTTCTTCAAGGTTGGATTTGGTCGGCTCTAACTATAAATGGCAGAGTTTTCTCACAACATCAAGATAACATGTTCTTTCTTTCAAGGAGAGAAACACTTTCTAAATAGAAAGTAAGGTTTTAACAAAGAAATTATCCCTTAAACTATAGACTTCAATGACCCATGATGTGCCCATAGTTGTCAGGGTACCCTAGAAAAGCAGATGTATGTATCGACATGTTGAAGACCTTTCTCAAACACAAAATGAGTCCATATTGCATTTCTGGAAGCCAGGCTAAATGAGCAAGCACTGTTACTGCATTCAGATATCAAATACAGACATTAGAGAATGCATGAAAAGAACATTTCAGTAATCACACTGGTAACTTCTATAACAAAGAAATCTCATAAGCCTAGAGAAGTCATTCAACTCATTTGATATTTAGAAGGAACATTTTTGATTAATACCTTGATTCTAATCACTCATTACATATACAGCACATTATATATACATATACAACCCCTTCAATGGATTGATGAACAAATGAGTGGATGAATGAACGATTGGATGATGGCTGGATAAATGGATGTATGGATTAATGAATGGATCCTAAATGAATGAATGAATGAGTGGATTTATGAAGGATTAATGAACGAATGAATGGATGGATGGAGGAGGGAGGGAGGGAGGGAGGAGGAGGATGGATGATGGATGGATGGATGGATGGATGAGGATGGATGGATGGAGGATGGATGGTTGGAGGTATGGAGGGAGGATGGAGGATGAAAGGAGGGAGGGAGGGATGGAGGGATGGATGGAGGATGTATGGAGGGATGGATGGATGGATGGATGAATGGATGGAGGGAGGTATGGATGGGATGGAGGTATGGATGGATGAATGGATGGATGGATGAATGGATGGATGGAGGAAGGTATGGATGGATGAATGGATGGATGGATGATGGATGGATGGAGGGAGGTATAGGATGGATGGATGGATGAATGATGGAGGAGGTATGGATGGATGGATGGATGGAGGTAGGATGGATGGATGGATGGATGGATGGATGGATGGATGGATGGATGGATGGATGGATGGATGGATGGATGGATGGATGGACGTATGGAGGGAGGTATGGATGGATGGATGGATAGATGAATGGATGGATGAATGGATGGATGGATGGATGGATGGAGGTATGGAGGGAGGTATGGATGGATGGATGGATAGATGAATGAATGGATGGATGGAGGTATGGAGGGAGGTATGGATGGATGGGATGGATGGATGGAAGGATAGATGAATGAATGGATGGATGGATGGATGGATGGATGAATGAATGAATGAATGAATGGATGGATGGATGGATGGATGGATGGATGGATGGATGGATGGATGGATGGATGGATGGTCATGAGCGGTCCGAATGCATTGAAGGTTTTCTGCTTTCGGTTGAAACGATGTCGTGTTAGCGGCCCCTAAGTTAATAACTAATGATCTTTGCAACGGAAGTGAATCGATCAAAACTAACTTTAGCTGGACAATAACTTTATTCTAGAGCTGCTGTAAAGCCAAAACAATCTGTTACTTTACTTTCCTATTATGACTGTAAAGCTGCTTTAAAACAGTCCATATTGTTAAAAGCGCTGTAAAAATGAAGGTGACTTGACTTGATGGATAGGTGAACGGGTGGATGAATGACGAATGAATGGGTGGAGGGATGGTTGAATGAATGAATGGTTGAATGGATGATGAATGAATTGGTGGGTGGATCGATAGATAGATTGGATGGATGGATGGATGGATGGATGGATAGGTGAACGGTTGGATGGATGAATGGGTGGATGAATGGACAGAATGGATCAGCTGTTCTGTTATGGATCTTTGGTCTTTAACAGGGCACTGTTGGCTTTGAGAGACACATTGACCGATGTTTGGAGCTGTCTGAGTATCTCTACCACAAGATCAAGAACCGAGAAGGATACGAGATGGTGTTTCAAGGGGAGGTGAGTGAAAACGCAACAGACGTTACCACTGTCCATAATAACATACTATAGTACTATTCAGAGTCAAGGTGTCTGTTACTAGTCTGAGCTACATCATTGCTGTTTAATTCTGCCCTGTGTCTTTAAGACTAGCAGAGAGTTGCTCTATGCTCTACAATCTGGTAAGGGCCTGTAACACACTACTCGTGTGGTTCAAGTTTAACCAGTAAAAACTTGTTCAGCAAGATTCTCCTCAAACTTTTGCTCTGACAGAAACCTGGAAGAGAAAACCGACCACCGAAGAAGACTGTTGAAGTTTACATCCCTACACTGCCCCTCATGGCATTGCTGAGAATGCAGCACATACTTGCATTCTGACACATTTCAGAATGCAACAATACTTAATATGGCATTTTAATATATGGCGTATTAACTCTGTAATATGTACACTAATTCATGATCACCTCAGTCCCTTTTAAAACTCATATGAAACCAGTGGCAGGCTTCAGCTTATCCCTGTATTTTATTCTGTGATATTTAACGCGTTACATCATACTTTTTATAGAGAAAAACTATAAAAGGGAGTTTAAATGGCACATGTGCTCATGAGTGGTCATCTGCTGTCATCTACTGGTTATAGTAGTAATTTCAGGATGTTAAAAGTCTTTGTTTTCCACCAGGTGACAGAAATCCTCCACTAAAAATGGCACATTTTCCATGTTATCTCCATGAATGAAAAAGTTAATTTTACTGCACAAATGTAGAGTTTAAAAAAATTACACTGACATAAAAAATTGACAAAACAATGACACTGACATAATTATTTTAAGATATGTCAATGCAAGTTGCTTTCAGTTAAAACAGCTCAAACATGCATTTTAGTCTGGGACTAGGCTTAAGCCTTGTCTGTGAAACCGGGGGTAGATGTGTCAAAAAGATTGCCAATATTGACAATTACAGTAATATAAAGTTTGTCTATATTATCAATGAACATTAATGAATATTAGCTGGTTATTTAAAATGATTAGAAATTAATTCAATATTCAGGCAGTGACTTAATAGTATCATGCCTACCCTAGTATACAAACAATATAAAAAAAAAAATTAAAACCATACCCTCATTTGGGGCCACCTAATATTTAAATCCTACACTGTAAAAAAATATTTTCATGATTTGTTATCACAACTTTTTATATTTTGTCAAATCAACTTAGATAATTAATGTAGTTCAGATAACATCATATTTTGAGTTTCTATGTATTAAACCAATCTCTTTTGTTGTATTAACTCAAAGTTTTAATTTCAATTAACTCAAAATTTTAAGGCAACCAGGTAACTTACTTTTTTAAGTTTAATCCAACTTTTTTTTTACAGTGTAGAATCGTCCCTGCTGCTAAGAATGTGTCCCGTTATCTTAAATGCTATGTGCTGTCTTTCTGTCTGTTTCTTAGCCCCAGCACACCAATGTGTGTTTCTGGTACATTCCTCCAAGCCTGCGACTCCTGCCAGATGGAGAGGAGAAAAGACAACGGCTTCATAAGGTGAAATGATCATCTCAAAGACTCACTTCTACTCTTAGACCCCATTTACACCTGGTATTAAAATGCGATCTGTATCCAGATAAGTTATCCGGATAATAAGTGTTCTGATCTTACCTTTGCATTTACACCTTGTATTTTTAATGCGTTCTCGTTATCCACATTGAGATCGGATCTCTGTCCTCCAGAGTGACACATGCGCGTGAGCACGGGAAATCAGCTGTAGTTTGTCATTTTCAACGTTTTTCTATTAGGAGCAAACAGAAAAGACGACAGGCCCTGTTTGCAGCTGTTGTTTTTGCGGCTACTGTGAATGCTACGACAGTGAACCGGTCTCTGTGGATGAGAGAACGGAGTAATGAGAGGTGGGAACGTATTGTCTTGGGGTCTTTTGGCGAAGATGACTGGATGGTATGGCGTTATTTCCCTGTCAAATGTCGATTGTAGCGCGAAAGTACATTAATATAATGCGCGAGCGCGAATCTCTCTGCTCGCGCGCGGAATATGACGTGCCGAGCGCGAATCTCTCTGCTCGCGCGCGGAATATGACGTGCCGAGCGCGAATCTACCGCGCGCGCTCTCAGATACACTTCCCTTGTCTCTCTGGGCTCGCTCAGAGAATATGCCTGCACTTAAAACGTGTTCAGTGGAATCGCGAATCTCTCCTCTTCCCCAGCTAACAATTTTAGGTTATAAGAACGTGTTCATAACGATCCCATTAAGTTAGGCTATAAAAACGTTATTTCTGAATGTTCTAGGGAATTTCAAAAGTCCAGTTTTTTAGACGTTGTATTAACGTTATTTCTTGATTATAAAAACGTTAGAACGTTCAATTTCCCCATTATGTAAACGTTCTCTTAATGTTTTTCTAAGATAATGAAAAACGTTTCATTCACTTATTAAAACCTTTCTTAATGTTTTTGGTAACACTTTACAATAAGGTTCATTAGTTAGCATAAGAGCATAAGGATTCTTTCAAAAACATAAAAAAGTAATTATTCCAAACTTTTGGCCTTTTCCAAACATATTTGACCACAAAGAACTCCCTTTATTTAGCATGGTTACCATAATACTATATACAACAAAATACTACAAATTACAAGTAGCCTACTACAAAATGCAAGTAGTCATTAATCCATAATACTGTAGAAGTATTAAACTTCCGTCTGGTGATTTCTATCTAGGTTGCCCCCAAGATCAAGGCAATGATGATGGAGTGTGGGACAACAATGGTGGGCTACCAGCCTCAGGGTGAGAAGGTCAACTTCTTCAGGATGGTCGTCTCCAATGCGGCTGTAACTAGGTCTGACATCGACTTCCTGATAGACGAGATAGAAAGACTGGCTCAGGATTTATAGAGTGGAAACCCAGTAGACGTTAGTAGATTCTGTAGGAAATGGATAAGACATTCTGAAGTATTGCATTCCAGAGTATTAGACCAGTCAAGTGCTCTAAAAGAATGGAACTCGCAGATGTTCTAGAATGTTCCGCTAGGAAACTGAACATTCCAGAACGTTACGGCGAGGAGCTCTTTGAGCTGTAGTTTCATATGCCTTCTCCTCTTCACTTCTCCCAGTTGTCTGCAGTCTGTTGTGTTCTGTTCTTTCTTTTAACTGGAACTATTATACTCACGATAAACTGCACAACAAGGAATGTTCAAGGTTGATTTCCACAGAATTCAGAAATAATCTGTCCATCAATTTGTACAAAGAAACAAATTGTGCTTACACTAGCTTTTACCATGGAAATATTAGGAGCAAGGCATTACATCAAGGTCATAACACCACAAATTTTTAGCAGTTTTGTTCAGAATAATTAAGATAAGCACATCAACAATAATAATAATAGGTTCAAATTTGTGCTTTAAAACCTGTATGTCTTGCCCTACAGACTTCTACTGTAAGTGCATTTATTTAAACACAACATTTATCTACAAACTGAGGGATGAATCTAATAAATTTTTTTTTTTTGTGGAAATAGTGCATAACTTTTGAACCAGGAACATTTATTTAAAATCCAGAACTGGTCTAAATTCTCAATAAAAATAAGAGTTTTAGATTAGATTAGAATACACTGTACTATATCACCATCTAATAACCATCCAAGTCATTAAACAGTCAAATGCATACTGTAATTTCCTAGCTGTTATGTAATGGCGATTAATTGAAGTGTGTACCATTGTACTAAGCACTGTATTGACACGCTGTGTTTTTAGAATATACGACTCTTTGTGCAAATAGTGATTGTTTGTGACAAACATATATAACATGGTTTAACAGTAAGAAATGTTTGAATAGTGGTAATTAAAAAGGGATTTTTTGATGCGATATTATTTATATCACAAGAATACTTGTGTGATAGAGATTACTCCTCTATTTATACCCTAAGTATTTTCATTTGTGTTTTGAGAGACAATATTTATCTATATGGTTTAAAACAGTGAATTAGAGATTTAATTAATTTATTAACCAAAGACATGGAACAAAAATGATATTTCATTGTCAGTCTACATATATGTACCTCTACACTATATGGCCAAAAGTATGTGAATTATAATTAACCCTTAAAGTCTTTAGCGACCCGGGACGTCATTCGCTACCCTCCCCCTCATTCATTTTTTAAAGTTAGACATCAAACATCTTACTATCTATTCATTATAAATAATATAACAAGGAAAAAATACAATTATAAGAGAATTTCTGTTTTCTAATTAATTTTTTGTATAAAAAAAAGGTATAGTAACCCTATTTTTTTGCGCAACAGTTGAATCTCTACGGAAGCGTATTGCATTCACTTGAGGAAAAAAACTGACTCTGTTTTTCTGAATTAACGAGTTAATTATCTCAGAATTACGAGATCATTTTTCATAGAAAAAAGTTTTTGCTCTGTTTTTTTCTGAATTAACGAGTTAATTATCTCAGAATTATTAGATACATTTTTCTTGAAAAACATTTTTTCACTCTGTTTTTTATGAATTAAAGAGTTACTCAAAATTGTGAGATAATTAAGTCATTAATTCAGGAAAACAGAGCAAAAACTTTTTTCTATGAAAAATTATCTCTGAGATAATTAACTCGTTAATTCAGAAAAACAGAGTCGATTTTTTTTTCCTCAAGTGAATGCAATACGTTTCCGTAAATCTCTGATGATTCAATAAGAGAAATTCATTATTCTCAAATGGCTCAGCAAATTACTGAATATTCAATCAAATATTACTGTCCCGGTCACTTGATGGTGGACCTGGTGAAGAAGCTGTCAGTGATCAAATGTTTGATTTTGAAGATGTTGAAAATGATAGTTTTGAGAATATTTTCGAGATGAGCCAGATGCTGAATGCACTCGAGGACAGTGATGATGGTAAAAAGCATCTGCTCAAATTTAACCCTTCCAAGTTCCAAAAGTTAACATCTTCTTTAATTATTAAAATATCAAGAAAGTTTAATATTATTGTATTGGCAGTTTGAGATCCATCCGTGTGATTGTGATATATAGATCCGGGTCACTAAAGACCCGAATATGTAATAATGATTGGCGAAACATTCATGCCTTTAAGTGTTAATGGGTTTGGTTATTCCGGTAATTCCAGTGAAGACGTTTTAATGCTACATCACAATGACATTCTTGAGAAATGTTGCTGCCAAAAACAGGGTCCATATAAGTATGGTTTACAAAGACTTTGATGGGTCTACAAAAATCCCAGACGTGAACCTCACTAAACCACTTCGCCATTCCCAACATCCGTGCCTTTGGCTATATAGTGTATCTAACTTAGCATAAAAAATATATGTGTTATGATATCACCATAGTGCAGTGAATGGTTTACAACCAATTAATACACTTAAAAAAAGAAAGAATGCTAACAATAAAGTCTAAGTATTTGTTTGGTTAAGAGAGAAGCACAGCAACATAACATTCCAGAGAGGGAAATGTGTCTTATTAGCTGCTATTTGTAGTATTAGTAATTAGGTTTCATTGGCCAAACACAATAACACATTCCTGAATCAACAAACGATGCTAATATTTTGTGTACGCTATATGCTTACTTCAGTCTGCACTGTAGATGTAAAGCTAAAGATCTCTACATTAAAATACCCTGAGTGTTTACTAGCCAAAAGATGTGCATTTTAAAAGGCCTGCAGTATATGTGCAATATTGCTGTTCACTGTCACCAATACAAATAAACTTTAAAACACTCACTTTAAAAATGCTGATTTGTTTTGTGTTTATTAAGCTGTAGAATGCAGTGTTCTGTGAGGAAGAAAACAGGATCCGTCCCTTCATAGACATGGTCCAGTAGTGGCGAGGTCATCATTCGTCGTAACCGATAAAAGCCACGACTGAGCCATTTCACTCATTAGACTGCATAAGCTTCTGAATTTCCATGTTCCAGCTCATTTCACAGGGATTATCTGTGGATTTCACAGCCACTGGATGTAATGTTGAGACACAGCTGCGGCATTTAATGCAACTCACTAATCGAAATGCAATCACTAAAACGCACCATTACCTTATTCAAAAAGCTTCTTGTGGCAGATTTCAGCCAGCTTTTCAAGAAAGCTCTCTACCGTAAGTGAAAGTGTTTTGCCTAAGGATGGAGAAAAGAAACTCAGTATCTTTCTTATATCAGCCTCTCTTTCCTCTGTCTCTCTTGGCTTCTCACATTATTAACCCTGAGCAGGAGTTTTACTGAGTGATCTCCGCATGAAGTGTTTCCAGCCCTCTGTGGGAGCGGGTTTCTCATTATTTACCTCTTTAAAGATGTGTATTATAAAAGCCATCAGGCCTCGATCTCTTTCATAAGTAAAGGAGGCCTGTGGGGAGACAATGTCAGCGTTCTGCTGGCTTTTATAATGCAGGAGAAAGGTATATTTCTGTTTTTTCATCCTCACCCTGCTGACTTAAACCGCATTTATTTTCTGGTATTGCCAATGTAGAGACAAATACTCAAAATCTCTCTTAAAAATAAAGGTTGCAAAAGGTTTTTTTTCACACTGATGCCATAGAAGAACTATTCACTGATCGATAATAGACAATACAATCATATATATATATATATTATATGGAATTTTCGTCGTTTTTTTTTAACAAAACGTTGGTAAAAAATAATAAATATAAAAGGAGAGTTTTTCAAAGCGAGACATATATGAAGCTCTTGAATTCCTTTCAAAATGACAGATTTGTTATGGAAACACTGTAACCAATTCAAACTAGTGTCCAGGTGAAGTAAACCTAATTCATTTTGTGCAAAATAACAAGATAATGATATATGGACATAACATAATATGAAAAATTATGTTTTTTTAAGAGTAATGGTAGGCTATGTGTGTATAAAATTAAAGTGATTGTTCACCCAAAAAGGAAATTTCGGACATCATTTACTCTCATGTCGTTCCTGACTTTTTTTTTCATCTTTGTAAAATACAAATGAAGATATTTTTTCTAAAATATGAGCAATTTCTGTCCCTCCATTGACAGCTACACGACTACCACTTCTTTGTTGATTCATAAAAATCATAAATAGATCGTAAAACTAATCCATATGAATTTAGCAGTTTAGTCCAATTTTTCTGAAGAGACTGGGTCACTAAACAGATTTAAGTTAAACATGGATCAGCGAACATAAACAGAAGCTCAGTCGAACCTGCCCGTGAACAAACCTCATTGGTTCTTGCAGAAGCTCAAACATGCTGCGGGAGAATGATCCTCATTGGTTCTCGGGAGAATGATCCTCATTGGTTCTCGGGAGAATGATCCTCATTGGTTCTCGGGAGAATGATCCTCATTGGTTCTCGGGAGAATGATCCTCATTGGTTCTCGGAAGAATGATCCTCATTGGTTCTCCGGAGAATGATCCTCATTGGTTCTCGGGAGAATGATCCTCATTGGTTCTCGGGAGAATGATCCTCATTGGTTCTCGGGAGAATGATCCTCATTGGTTCTCGCACATCAAGCAAACATGCCTGAGCTTCCATTTACCACAACTGATGTGTGAGTTGATGAATGTTTATGTGAACAGCCTAAACTAGTGCACATTTTCTGAAGAGACTCGATCTCTTTGATGAACAGATTTAAACTGCTCAATTCATATGGATTAGTTTTACGAACTTTTTAATAAGTCAAAGTGGTAGTTGCGTAGCTGTCAATGGAGGAACAGAAATCTCTCAGATTTTATTAAAAATATCTTCATTTGTGTTTAGAAGATGAACAAAAGTCTTACGGGTTTGGAACGACAAGGGGGAGTACGCTAAATTATGACAGAAAACATTTTTTGGGTGATATTCCTTTAATTAAACACAACAAAACTCAATTTTATTCTCTTTCTGTTTGAAAAACTGCTGGTGCACCTGTAAATGTTATTTCCCCATAATGTCAAATGGATAAGCCATGTGGAAAGCAGCCAAAGAAGCTCTTACATTACCCTCAGTCTTAGCAGAGCTCGTCTTCACCCATCCATTCCAATTACAAGCATTATTAAACTTAGAGCCGCGCTGGAAAGAATAAGCTTGGCTCTGTTCCTTTACACACACACACACACACACACACACACACACACACACACACACACACACACACACACACACACACACACACACACACACACACACACACACACACACACACACACACACACACACACACACACACACTATGGGCAGTAGACTGAGAAACACAAGCCGTCTGCTCTGTCTTGACACCTCTATACAACACAAGGCCGCTTTCACACAAATGCGCTTTTGCCATTTCATAAGATAAGATGGCCAAACCAAAATAGATCGCCTCTTTACAATTTATGTCTGTTTTTACAATAACCTAAAAGTATCTTGATATTCTTTGAAGTGCCTTTGAGGACTTCTGTTGAATGTTTCCCTTAGAAATAATTGCAATACTTAAAATATATTCTTTATTATTTGTGTTCATTAGTTATACTAATGTTCCTATTTAGGTAGGCCTATTCATTTTTAGACTTAAAATAAAACCTTTTTTTATACTATGTAAACTTGAAGTTATATCCTATGTGCACTGCCAGTGGACTTATGCCAATGTATTACATACAGAGATTTGGTCATTTTGCAATTTTACTTGACTTAATGTCTTATAATAAAAGCCAGTATGTGAAAATCTGTAATAACTGAAAGCCACTCTATTACAGGAGCTATAGTGAGGTCATGTGACAGGTATTCTTTACTATTTACAACGTTTATAGTGAAATAATGGCGCTAACTATTAAGAATACAGCACTGTGGATCACTGTGTACTGCGCAGTATGCAGCAAACCAGAAGCTCGTACTTCATTTCAGAAAAAGCCAATCTCTTCAAGTTATCACTCCAGCGCCCTCAAGCGGACCAATCTGCAGCTGCTAGTGCTCTCGCTTTCTCTCACCGCCTACATCTCATACACACTGACATGACTGACACTTGTGCTGAACCCTGCAATTCAAACAATGAGGATATTGACCAAAATAAGCTGTCCCTGTCGTTCTCTCCTTTATTTGTTCCTTCCTAAATCACTTTCTCCACCACAGTGTAATCAGTATAACGGTAATACTTTAACCTCTGCATATCTTGTGCAGTCCTGATAAATTATACTGTTAACCATGATACTTATTTATTCAGCAATCATTCATAATGATTACTGCATCATTAACCATGCCTAATCAGGTATGTAAAGTAAGATGTATTATTGAAACGGGACTTCTTTGTAAAGCATCATCATTTCCTCAACCAATTATTACGCTCTGCAATATGATGTTTTACATTTTTGTACAGAATATCTACAGGCCTCAGGAGCAAATTGCTTAGTCCAGAGTGTGTTGTGCTCTTATTATGGTGGACAGTCTGCTGGTCAGTGATTCACAAGCTCAAAAGTTTATTAGTTATCTTTATTAGTCCGAAAGTAAACATTCTCTTGATGGATCATGGATATAATGGTGGTGAGACATCTGAATTGGAAACAGAAAGGTTGTTCAAACCTTGCACTGCATTCACTTCATTATGACTTTCTATGGGCACTCATACACAAAAGAAATATATTGAAATATATTTAACTAAAATATATTTATTGGGCCAATTTCAAATATATACCAAAAATATATTCTGAAAATATATTTCAAATATATTTCTTTTGTGTATGGGCATCTAGCGGCCGATCCTTGCATAGGTGTAATTTATTAATACTTTACCCATTTAATGCATTATTTCTCTGATAAAATAAGGACACAATTATTCAGTGTGGTGGAAATAAAATTACTGATATGTAAAATATTAATGTTATTATTTGATGTATCATAGGTGTAGGGACGCAGATGGTTTCATTTGTCTGTTTCTGACGCGTGCTTGTGTCTTGAATCAAATAAATAAATGTCCATACCTTCAGAATCAATTTCAGATAAGCCAAATCCTTTTATTGTCCATTTGGCATTGCAAATAACAAAATAAACGAAAACAAAACATTAAACCAAAATTTCTGATTCAAACATACTGTTAGGCATGAGCACAATCCAACTCTCCACATAGCACAGCACGGTCAAAAAGTTTGTTGACCTTCCATTTGCGCACCTGTTACTCATTATCACCACACTTAAATATACTCAAAATACTAATACGCCCTCTAGTGTCACAAACAAAAAAATACACTTCAAAATAATGGCTCCAACACACCGGCCCCTGAACTGTTAATGACGTAGGGCATAAACAATTCAAAATCATATATTTACATAAGGAGCCATCAAACAGTCCATTATACATCAGTTAATTTATATATTACTATGCAATATACTATGCATTTGAACCTTCCTCTCTTTACTTTTCTAATAAAAGGCAAAGTTTTGTTACTGGTCTTACTATTGTGTTTGTTTTGGTTTGAACTCGTACAGATCTAACTAAACCCCTTTTATCTGGGAAAGTCTCTATTACTCTTCCAAGAGTCCAAGAATTGCGTGGGGCTGTAGAATCTGCAATGAGTACGATATCACCCGGCATAAGATTACGTCTCTCTTTGGTCCATTTTTGCCTTTCCTGTAGCAAAGGCAAGTACTCCTTTATCCATCTTTTCCAAAAAAGATCTGAAAGGTATTGTACTTGTTTCCACCTTCTTTTTACATACTGATCTGATTTCTCAAAAAGACCAGGAGGATAGGTTGGGTTTCTCTTCATTGTAAGCAGATGATTGGGGGTAAGCGCTTCAAGATCATTTGGATCTTCGGACACTTTGGTGATGGGTCGATTATTGAGAATTGCCTCAGCTTCACACAGAACAGTGTGTAAACCTTCATCATCCAGTGTTTGTTGATTCAAAACAGAGGACAACACTTTTCTTATCATTCTGATGATGCGTTCCCATGCACCACCATGATGTGAAGCTGTGGGTGCATTAAAACTCCATTTAATTCCTTTGTGTGCTAAAACCTTTGTGATTTTATTTTGATTAAACTCTGCCAGTGCCCTTTTTAATTCCTTTTCTGAGCTAGTAAAATTTGTTCCATTGTCAGACCTCATATGACATACTTGTCCTCTTCTGCATATGAATCGTCGCAAAGCATTTATGCAAGAATCAGTGTCTAAGGAGTAGGCCACCTCCAAATGGACTGCCCTACTGGCCATGCACGTAAAAATTACGCCATAGCGTTTCACACAAGTTCGACCTCTTTTCACATCAATTGGGCCAAAGTAATCCACTCCTACATTTGAAAAAGGAGGTAGATCTGCAGTTATTCTTTCTTCGGGTAAGTCTGACATTTTTTGTTCACCTAGCTTACCTTGGTTTCGTTTGCAGAAAGTACAGCTTGAAAGAATTTTTCTGGCTGTTGCATTGGCTTGAGTAATCCAGTATTTTTCTCTTAATATAGACAGCATATGATTTCTTCCACTATGGCCACTCTGTACATGAATATGCCTAAGAATCAGTTTGGAAATATGCTGATCTTTAGATAAAATAACTGGATGTTTCCTTTCTTCAGGCATGGCAGCCTTGCATAACCTGCCACCGATTCTCAGCAATCCATCTTCTAAAATGGGGCTTAACTTGTGAATAGAACTGTGTTTTCTGATTTCAGATCTTCCAGATTTCAGTGATGAAACTTCTATGCTGAATCTTTCCCATTGACAGAACTGGATAATGGCCTTTTCTGCCTCCGATAGGTCGTCTGGAGACAAACACTTTCCTCCAAATGAAGCTTTGGTTTGTTGCAACTTTTTTTTCAATTCATTGGAATCATTTAAAGTTGTCGTCAATTGTTTTCTTTGCCTACTTACTTCAAGTAGAACTTTCTTTACTTTCAGTATCCATGCAACTGCAGTCTTGAGTCTTTTCCAATCAGAAAAGTAATTGATCAGCCTATGGGTTGCATTATTGGTGTCTTCAATGTTTACAACATTTGTTGAGAGCTCTTTCTTTAGTTCTGGATCATCATCAGCAATGTTTGACTCAATGTTGTTATTTAACCATTTTGAAACTGGTTCTTTTAGAAATTTTGGTCCATTTAACCATCTCTTGTTGGATGTTAGCTGTTGTACAGTCATTCCCCTGGACGCATCATCTGCAGGGTTTTGTGAAGTATGAATGTACCTCCACTGTGTCACATTTGAAGCTTCTCTGATGACAGAAATCCTATTTGCCACGAAGGTACGGAATCTCTTGTTTTCATTCCTTATATACTTCAGGACAGATGTGCTATCAGTCCAAAAACAAGAAGTTTCCAGTTGAAGCTGAAGTTGTTCTCTGAGCATTTTGTCAATGTGAATTGCTAGGACTGCAGCGGTCAGCTCCAAACGAGGAATGGTAACTGGTTTTAGGGGTGCCACCCTGGCTTTGCCAAGCAGAAAGGAAACGTGAACAGCATTGTTACAATTCTGTAGCCTCAAATAGGTCACAGATCCATATCCACTTCCACTGGCATCTGAAAAATGGTGTAGTTGGGCACTCACCGGCTGTCCAAAATCACGTGGTTTCAAACATCGGTCAACATTAAAAGTACTTAATTGATCCAAGTCAGAAATCCATTTAACCCACCTTTGTTCAAGAACTTTAGGAATCTCGTCATCCCAATTATAGTTCGTTCTGCACAACTCCTGGAGGATGAGTTTGACTGGAAGTGTTAGTGGTGCAAGATATCCTAAAGGATCATACACTGAACTGATCACTGACAATATTCCACGTCGAGTTGGCATTCTCTCTTTGCAAACAGTTTTGAAATGGAAGGTGTCAGTCTGTACGCACCATTGAAGTCCTAAGGCCCTTTCCACTGGTAGTTGGTCTCGATCCAAGTTGAGCTCAGTTAGATTCTTGGATCTATCTTTTTCTGAAATGGATTGTAAGACCTTACGGCTGTTACTGACCCATTGTGTTAAATGGAAGCCTCCTTTTGACATAGCGTGGTCAGGTCTTTGACCATCTGGACTGCTTCATACTCTGTAGATAAGCTTTTTAAGCAATCATCCATGTAGAAGTTATTATACACAGTGTCAATTACCTCTTCATTAAAGCAGTGTTGATTGTCTTTTGCAGTTCTTCTCAGAGCGAAACATGCACAGCTCGGAGATGAAACTGCTCCAAAAATATGAACAGTCATTCGGAAGACAGCAACATCCTGTGTAACATCTCCACCTGGCCACCATAGGAACCGAAGAAAGTCCTTGCCTTCTTCTGCCACTTTGACCTGGTAAAACATTGCTCTAATATCAGCCATGAAAGCAACAAGTTCTTGTCTGAACCTCAGAAGAACTCCAATTAAAGAGCTTGTGAGGTTTGGGCCTTGCAGTAGTTGATCATTTAAAGATGTGCCTTGGTATTTTGCTCCACAGTCAAATACCACACGTAACTTGCCTTTACGAGGGTGGTACACACCATGATGTGGAATGTACCAAACTTTACCGTCAGAGCGATCCAATTGATGCTCTGGCACTTTCTCAGCATAGCCTTGGGTAACCATATCGTTGACAAAGTCTGTATATTCTTGTTGAAACCTAGCATTCTTTTCAAACTTTCTTTTTATCCCCACAAGACGCTGTTTTGCAATGTTAAGATTGTTAGACATAACAACATCTTTGTTCTTGAAAGGCAGTTTCAAACTATAATGTCCATCCTTGAAGCTCACAGATTTCTCCATGATTTCCATGAACTTTACCTCCTCTCTGGACATTTCTTCTGTGTCCTCTGACACCTTTTCATTGAAATCATGCTGGTATTGCTTTTCCAATAGCAACTCCAAGGTTTCAACAGAGATCCTGTTTACTCTAGCAGTATGATGTTCATTTTGATAACTGCCTAGAGAACCATTGACGACCCACCCCAATAGGGTACGTATGGCATAGGGACCATCTCCCTGACTATTTACTACTTCCCACGGTTCAAGTAATTTGGAGGCGTTGGTACCTATCAACAACTCTACTTCAGCCTGAATGTGTGGAATTTGAATGCCATCAAGATATGGCCATTTAGTTAAGTCTTCCCGATTGACCATGTTGGCTTGGTTTACGGGCATTTGTTTCTGTGTGTACACTTCTGGTAATTCATAAAATGTATTACCATCAAGACTTGAAATCTCCAAGTTGTTTACCACATAGCTTGAGACTGTTGTTTTGGGACTCATGGTAAGCAAACAAATATTTGTCTTTCGTCCATTCAGGTGCAGCTTCCTCATTAAACTTTCTGAACAAAAGGTAGAGGTACTGCCTGTGTCCAGAAATGCGTAGGTTTGAACAATTTTGTTGCCCCTTGCAGACTTTACTTGGACTGGAAGGATAGGTAAGATACCACTGCCACTCCCGGCCCCAATATGACCACATGTTTGGGCAGAGACAAGCGTATTGTTGATAGTTGGTTCTACATACTGTTCATTGTTTGTGTTGACAGCTTTATCAACCTTGAACTCCTTAAGATGAATGTGAAGAACACTGGGATGTTTCTGATTGCACACTTTGCAAGTTAGGCGCCTTTTACATTCTTTGCTCATGTGTCCAACATGCAAGCAACCAAAACAGACAGCTTTTTCCTTTATAAAGTTGACTTTTTCCCTATGTTTCTTCTTCTCAAACTCTTTACATTGTTCCAAAGAATGCCCTTGTGAACAAAACAAACAAGTGAAGTTACTCTTTAATTGCCTGCTTGGATGTTCAGCATTTACCCTTTGGATTTCACCAACAATGGGTTTGTTAATGTTGGTAACATTGGTAGCAAAACTATCCCCTTTTAACTTTGGCTTTGACTGGAATTGTGACTTCCATTTGTAGATATCCTTCGGTTTACCGGTTGTTCTTATCTCTACATGTTGAATGGACCCAAATATTGGATCAGAAATGATTTTAACTTGGTATTCAATGAAGTTGACCACATCACTAAATTGGGCTCTTCTTTTCTGTCTTTCCATGATATCACATGCAGCTGTTCTCCATTTTTCTCTGAGTTTAAATGGAAGCTTTAGAATTACTGCTTTCATGTTTGTTGGCATGTCCAGTTCTTGCATGTACTGTAGATCTGCCATAGCATTGCAACACCCACGTAAAAAGAGTGCATAATCTTGAAGAGCTGTGGGATCTTCATACCTGATTATAGGCCATCCAAGCACCTTCTCCATATATGCAGCAGAAACAAAATAATCTTCTCCAAACTGCTGTTTAAGCATAGTTTTAGCTGTATCGTAACCTCTTTCAGGTGCCATATTCATACAGCTTCGAACAATTTCTCTTGGGCGCCCTCTTGTGTATCTTTCAAGGAAATACAAACAATCACCTTTGTTATTTGTTTTTTCCTCCACACAGTGTTTAAAAGCTTTAGTGAACAAACTGAATTGTAGTGGATCCCCTTCAATTCAATTCAATTCAATTCAAGTTTATTTGTATAGCGCTTTTCACAATACACATTGTCTCAAAGCAGCTTTACAGAAAGTGCATTTCAGAAATGTACAAAGAAAAATACAGTTAGTTAATCATGTATAAATTTAGGCATAACATATCGCCGGTGTTTAGTCGTCTCTTCACAGGCGTTTAGTCGTCTCTCCACCGGCGTTTAGTCGTCTCATCACAGGTGTTGGGGCATCTGAAGTCTTCGTGAGAGGCTGGATACAAACTGGAGCTGACGAACGCTATTTACCTCGGGACTAGCGTCCCGAGATAACAGCAGAAAGACAGATGGGAAATAATTAGCATAGCTGATGTTCATAATATTAATGCATTCGAACTGATTCAGAAGTAGTATAAAAGGTAAGCATTAAGTGAATGCTTGGTTAAAGAGATGCGTCTTTAATCTAGTTTTAAACTGGGACAGCGAGTCTGAGTCTCGAACAATATCAGGAAGGCTATTCCAGAGTTTAGGAGATAAATGTGAGAACGCCCTCCCTCCTTTAGTAGACTTAGATATCCTAGGAACGACCAGAAGCCTCGAATTTAGTGATCTTAAAGAGCGCGATGGATTGTAGGGCGATAGAAGGTCTGTTAAATACACAGGAGCTAAACCATTTAGAGCTTTATAAGTCAATAGTAATACTTTGTAATTGATACGGAACTTAATAGGTAACCAGTGTAGAGATGATAAAATTGGTGTTATATGATCATATTTTCTTGATCTAGTAAGGACTCTAGCGGCTGCATTTTGCACTAACTGTAGCTTGTTTATTGAGGAGGCAGGACAACCAGCTAATAAAGCATTACAGTAATCTAGTCTCGAGGTCATGAATGCATGAACTAACTTTTCTGCATCTGAAACAGATAGCATGTTACGTAGCTTAGCAATGTTTCTAAGGTGGAAAAAGGCTGTTCTTGTAACATATGATATATGATTTTCGAAAGTCAAGTTGCGGTCTAGCATAACACCCAGATCTTTTACTGTAGTGGATAAAGTAACAGGACATCCTTCTAAATTAAAGTTGTATTGTAAGGGATTTTGTGGGTAGTTTTTTGGACCAATAAGTAATACCTCCGTTTTATCTGAATTTAATAGCAGGAAATTACACGTCATCCAGCATTTTATATCTTTTAGACACTCTGTCAAGTTAGATAAGTTAGTGTTTTCATCTGGTCGTGATGAGATATATAATTGAGTGTCATCAGCATAACAGTGAAAATTAATTCCATGTTTTCTTATAATATTACCAAGTGGCAGCATATATATTGAGAATAGCAGAGGGCCTAGGACAGATCCTTGCGGCACTCCATAGTCTACTGATGTAGACACCTTCAAACACTGGAATATCACGTGGTGGTAAATGTTGAGACTTTTGCTGCTGTATTAACAACTCTGTTATTTCTTGATGTTTTTGAAGCATACTCTGTGTGAAATCAGACCTTCTATCATCTACTGAGGTAGCTATTCTTGGTCTTGAAGATGCAGGTTGCTGTAAATGAGATGATGTTGGTTGTAAGGTAGCACCTATGTTGCTTTGCAATACAGTTCTTGACTGTCTGTCAACTTCTGGATGAAGAGATGCAGTTGCTTGTTTTGCCTGTTTGCTGACATAGGATTCCATCCCATCTGATGCGATGCTGTTTGCTCGTTGTTCATAAGTCCTGAGCACAGATATCTTTGCGTTGGATGCAGCGATTTTCGCATCAATATCTGTTTGTTCCTTACGCTTCTGTAAAATTTCCAACTGTTGCTCAATATCATGCTTAGCTTTTAAAGACTCTGCTTGAGCGACAAGAGCGGCTTTTTCCGCTTCAAGCTGAATGCGTGCAAGTTGCACAGAGGCATTAGATTTGCTGGAGCGCGAACTGTGGCGGCTGCTCTTGTGGCTTGAAGTGCGACCGCTAGCCCATGTTTCAATGTTTGAAATGCTATCATTGGGTTCAATTTCGCTTGCAGCACGATCACATTCCTCCTGTAGCTTCTCCAACCATTTATATACCACAGAGCTGAATTCCACAACTCCTATCATTTTTGCTTTGAACCATGTTTCATGCCGGTCTATCTCTTCATTAGGCAATAAAACAATCAAAGACTCGTGTGCTTCTTTTGCTTCTTTGCATTGCATTTCAAACTTTTCAAACATACCTTTGACCTCATTTTCATATTCTCTATTACCCATTAACTCTTGTATTGTCTTTTTCAGTTGGGATGCTTTGTCAAATTTAGACTTTCTTTGTTTCTGTAAAATATCGAGTTTTGCCATTAACCCTTTTGCAGTAAGCTTAACCTCTCGTTTTCGTACAGACAATTCAACATTTTCATCTGATTTCTGAGTCTGAGCCCCATCTTGCTCGATTTCAGAACCAGGAAACTCAATTTCATCTGCCATTTTTAAACCTTTACTAACTGCATATTTTACATCATAAACATCTGATTAAAGACTGTAAACATGGGCAAACACAAGTATTTCAAATGATAAAACAGTTCAGTTCTTTGTTTCACAAACACCTTTTTTTTTTACCACCAATGCGCATTGGATTTGTCTTTGTTTGTTTGTGTGCACACAGTTTTATACATGGCCATTTAACTCAAGTTCAAATGAAAGCGCTTTCATACCTCAGTTCCACAAACGCTGAAGGCTTTGTTGTTCGTGTGCTCTGTATCCTCGTTTTGCACGTGCGGGTTTGCAGTCCTTCGAAATCCGCGGCGATCAATCCCAAGCAATAATCCACAAAAAATCCATCAAACAAACTGTCATGAATGAGCATCCGACTTCAGATCAGCTGACTTTTCCTGTAGTCGTCCAATTCGATCTGCTCCAGTCGATGTCGATAGGCTCATCCAGGATCCTTCGGTCAAACTTTTTGACTTATTGTAGGGACGCAGATGGTTTCATTTGTCTGTTTCTGACGCGTGCTTGTGTCTTGAATCAAATTAATAAATGTCCATACCTTCAGAATCAATTTCAGATAAGCCAAATCCTTTTATTGTCCATTTGGCATTGCAAATAACAAAATAAACGAAAACAAAACATTAAACCAAAATTTCTGATTCAAACATACTGTTAGGCATGAGCACAATCCAACTCTCCACATAGCACAGCACGGTCAAAAAGTTTGTTGACCTTCCATTTGCGCACCTGTTACTCATTATCACCACACTTAAATATACTCAAAATACTAATACGCCCTCTAGTGTCACAAACAAAAAAATACACTTCAAAATAATGGCTCCAACAATAGGTCTAATGTTATAATTATATACATTATATAGAAATATTTTTTGCACACAAAATAAATATCTTATATTTGTTTCCTATTATTCACCTTGTTTTGCCCACAACATCAACATAATGATCAGCCACAACTTTAGGGGTGATGAAATGGGTGAATGTGGTGTGCAAGAATCTTTAGGTAGGTGGCAAGTGTCAAAGTAACATCCATGAATGCCATGACCCAAGATTTCTCAGCACTGCCTCCTTATTCCCATAATGCATCCTGCAACCATCTCTCCCCCAATTAAACCATGCACACACGCCCGGCCATTACACACACCAGGCAACCTTCTTCCATTGCTCCATGGTTCAGTTTTGATGCTCACATGCCTGTTGTGGGAGCTTTCGGTGGTGGACTGGGGTAATCATGGGAACTCTATGGGTTCTCTGGCCATGCAATACAAACACAGTACATTATTAACAATTCACAAATACTGACTGTCCATAACTTCATAAAGTTAACAAACAACAGCCTTGTAAATTGATTTTAAATGGAGAAACACTTTATAAAGAGTATAACTGCACACTCAAGTATTTCTATAATTTTAATATACAACTTCCTACAAAACACCATAAATAGAACCAACAATACAAGTGAGATCAATGAGTAATTGATTGTTCTATTTATGGTGTTCTCCATTTTGTAAGAAGTTCGTAGTCATTCTTTACCATGATAAAGACTGCTTGTCTCCTTAAACATTGGAAATAATAAACATAGGAGAGTGTGCAGTTATACTGTCTTTATAGAGTCTCTTTTCTTTCACTTGCCCCTCAAAAAGGTGCGTTTGTAGGCTACAGCAGATCTAGAAGAAAATAGTTTCATAATCCAGCATATGTTCAGTAATGGTTTATTTTTGTTGTAAAAAAATATATATTAATTTAGTTCATTTATCTATAGCCACTCTGGATAAAACAGTGATGTCATCGTCCAAATGTCATTCATGCACAAACAATTCATTGAGCACTATAGCAAAAGTGTTTGTTTTGCAGTTGATGGCAGCAATCTTCCACTAAACTATGGATGAATGAAACCATGAATGAAACTGCGAAATGTCTTCTTTAATGTGAATTTTACATAAAACGTTGCTACTTTTAATAAACCTGTAGTATATAAATATCATTAATAATTTTGGCAAATACACTTAAAAAAATGCCATATATCCCCCTCACAACTGCAGAGTAAAACAGTAATTAATAAAAGTAATAGTAAGCATCTAAAAAAACTGACATGATTGTTACATATCACACTGTCTGGGGCCGCTGGAGAACTCAGAACAACTGTTAGTTTGCATAAAGTTTAAGGTAAAAATAACTGCCATTAAATATAGTATCTTATGCAGATAAACTGTTCATTCATCATCACTTTACCTCTGTCTTTATCCACTTTTGTCATTTTCTTTATTTTTGGCACTGTATATCTATCGCAGACTATAATGTATAATGTGTCATGTAAAATCGGTCATCCGTCACAATCCAATCTGCAACATGACATCATGACTTTTGCGTAAACATACACGCCACTTTCAAGTCAAGTGGCGTGTTATTTATACGCATTTTCAGCTATCCGCGTGTATGCGTGTATATCTACGCCGTTATGTCCGAGTGATTCCGCGTGTATGTACACGCTGTTAAAAATCCGAGCGAAATAAAGCCAAATTTTGATATACATCTGAGGGAGCGATATTTTTCTTACTAGGATGGTAGGGAAAGACTCATAAATGGTATTAACCAGTGACGGGTAGGTTTAGGGACGGGGTTGGGGTAGGTCATATATTTATATATACAGTAATGTAACGTTAAGTCAACGGCGTTCATAAACACGCTGAAAAGCGATTTTGCGTGTTGATAGCACGCCAAAAATGGAAATACGAATTGGCGTGTCATACATACGCAGTTTCATGAGATCAGTCTGCACAATCATGTAACTTTCACCGTGTCTAGATGGCGCGAGCTGCCAGGCCCGTTTCTACGGGGTGCTTGAGTGTGTTAAGCGCCCTCAAACGAAAGCAATGCAATGCTGTCTACATTGCATAGATATACCGGTATATTTCTACAATGGATGCGGCGAGGGGAAACTACACAGCAAATTATCAACAGTAAACTGTTCGCGCGCGCTCTCGGCGTCTCGCTATTCGCGAGAAATCCCTCTACAAATGTAGCCTACGCAATGACGCGAATTTGCACGTATAACCAATCACACACACATCCTTCTCCGGCTACAATAATATATTTTATTAATTTAAAGCAATGCCTATTATACAACCCAAAATATTTGCAACAAACATTTAGATGAAAACAGTAGCCTAATAATAATAATAATAATAAATCAATCTGAAAATAATCTCTTAAAGCATAAACACATGCAAACCACAGAAATACATTTGAAAACTGATAGAGATAATAATTATGCAACTTATTAAAGGGGAAAAATACTTAGGAATAAGAAGCTGTTCATTTTGAGAATTATTTAGCAAAGCACCTGATAATAAAAAAATTGCCACAAACTTAAGTGTAAGAGTTAAACAGATATGTTTATGAACAATCATACATTAAACATGCTTAGTCACTCTCTGTATTGCATATCCAGTTTTAATCTAAGAAAACAAGATATATTTCCCATCACTCAAACTCTTGAGTTCATTGAGCGCTTTGCTCTATTGTGATGTCACAGAACGTTCGCTCAGACAGTGAGCGCGGCGCTATATTGCAGTTTGTAGCGAGTAGGCGAGTGATCGTGAGTACACTGCTTTTTATTCAGGGTTTGGAAATTTGAATTTTATTACATAATTGCATTACTCAGATCAGAATCTACTTAAACAATCGAATGTTAATGACTCGATGCAGATAAATGAATAGGCATGATATACAGTGGTCATTTTAATGCACAATTTTGGGCACAATTTAATATGTGAAATGGGTTTGATGTTTTTAATATAACTATGTGTTGATATGCTCCCATACACAGATAATAACCTTCTATATTCTCGATAATTAATGACACATTATTCTCTCAATCAACACAACACATCATGAAAACAACAAATTACCATTTTAAACATTTATGCGTACATGGAGCGCTCCATCGACGTTATCTTTTATCTTTGCGAGGAACTCCACCACTTTTCAATCTCTCTTGCTTTGAGATCCTTTATATTCTTTGACCACCCAGCTCATGACACATAATAATGAAAGATTGGCCTTAATCTGTATCTCTGACTGTAACTGATTATATGCAAAATGGGTAATTTTCATTTAGACAGACAAATTGTCCAATTGAATTGAAGACAAAATGTCCAATTGAATATTTATTCTCGTTTGTTAAATGGAGCCTTTATTGCTGTCATCCTCTTTCGTGCAGTAAATAAAATGTGCCTTGACTACCAGGGACGATAGAAATTTTATAGTGCAAGTGCCCGTCCAAAATCAGTTTGTGTGTGGTTTTAGTAATTGTTGGTTTGGTGTGTTTGAGTGCTCATTGTTACAATTAAACAGCAAACATTCAGTAACATTTTTATTTGTGCATGGTAGAAAGCAAATACTGATACTGACATAATGACATACAATAAATATGGAAATTTTTACTATTTTTAAATTGATAAAAACTATAACTTAACTTTTTCAGTTTAATTGTTCGTTTCGAATAGATTTTAAGGAGGCTCTTGGACTGGACTCCCTTGCCTCTTCTGATTGACAGCCATGGGCATACACTGTAGAAAATGTATTTTTAGAAAAAGTATTTTGATGACTAAGACAATCAGCTTCCAGGTTTGTATGTGTTTGCTCCACTCATCTCTTCCATTTCTCTGTCTTTCACAGTGTTTTACAGATAGAGATTGATAGATTGCACAAAAGCAGTATTGTTCAGTTATCCAAAATCAATATGAGTATGTCAAACATTCCCATCGGTTTTACTGAGAGTGCAGAGCAGTCCTTATGTCCTGAACTCTCAGGTGAGCTCACCATGGCCCTTGCTGCAGGGGAGTGGTGGGCTATTATGGAGGTTTCAAGTCCCATCTCTGAGGTGCCTGAGTATGTGGACCTCACCTGGTGGGGAACACTGGAGGCAGGAGAAACTCCATGCCACACATCCCTGAAGTCCATGAAGCAGTGGAGGCAAAACGAGACACAGGGAGCACCTGTGCCCACCAGGTCCCAACAGGAATCACATGTGCATGCCAGTGATAAGAAGTTGAACCTCACCTCATCCTTCAAGGATGCACCTGAGAAGGCCTTGAACTCAGATAAAACACTGAGATCCACAGAACAGCAAGGAAACTGGAGGCAGAAAAAGCCACAGGAAGCACCAGTGGCTGCATGTTTCTTACATCGAGCACCCATGCCAGAAAACATCCCAGTTAGACGGAAGATAAATATCCCTGAGCCTATTAGGCAGGAGCGTTTGAATCAGCAGAGGCCTCAAGCTTCTTCTCCTCAGGGAGCACCTGTGCCCACCAGGTCCCAACAAGAATCACCTGTGCATGCCAGTTCTAAGAAGTTGAACCTCACCTCATCCTTCAAGGATGCATCTGAGAAGGCCTTGAACTCAGATAAAACATTGAGATCCACAGAACAGCAAGGAAACTGGAGGCATAAAAAGCCACAGGAAGCACCAGTGTTTCCTGTGCACTTTCGTCCTGGAAGCACCAGACGAAAGCAAAATATCCCTGAGCCTATTAGACAGGAGCGGCTGCAGCAAAAAAGGCCTCAAGCTTCTTCTCCTGAGGGAGCACCCATGCCTGCCAGGTCTACACAGGGATCACTTCTGCCCACCAAGTCCCAACAGGGTGCACCTGTGCATGCCAGCTCTAAGAAGGGCAGCCTCACCTCAGCCTTGTTTATCACTGATGCATCTGAGAAGGACCTGAACTCAGATGCAACATTAAAAACCACGGAACAGCAGAGAAAGTGGAGGCAGAAAAAGCCACAGGAAACACCAGTGGCTGTTGAGTCCCCACAGAACGCACATGTGCCCACTGGGTCTCCACAGGGAGCACCTATGCCCAAGTCTCCACCATCTGTGCCTGCACCAAAGCCACTGAAAGGGGAGCTTCTGCAGCAGAGGCCTCAAGCTTCTTCTCCTCAAGGAGCACCTATTCCTGACAGGACATCAAAGAGGGAAACACTAGAGGTCCCTGAGCCACTGAGACGAGAGCCACTGCAGCTGAAGCCTCAAGTTAATCTTCAGGGAACACTGCCTGACAACAGATCAAAGAGGCAAAGGCTAAAGATCCCTGAGCCTCTGAGAGGGGAGCTGTTGCAGAGGAGGCCTCAAGCTTCTTCTCCTCAAGGAGCACCCATTCTTGCCAAGACCTCAAAGAGGGAAAAACTAGAGGTCCCTGAACCTCTGAGAGGGGAGCTGCTGCAGAGGAGGCCTCAAGCTTCTTCTCCTCAAGGAGCACCCATTCTTGCCAAGACCTCAAAGAGCGAAAAACTAGAGGTCCCTGAACCTCTGAGAGGGGAGCTGCTGCAGAGGAGGCCTCAAGCTTCTTCTCCTCAAGGAGCACCCATTCTTGCCAAGACCTCAAAGAGGGAAAAACTAGAGGTCCCTGAGCCACAGAGACGAGAGCCACTGCAGCTGAAGCCTCAAGCTTCTCTTCAGGGAGCACAGCCTGACAACATATCAAAGAGGCAAAGGCTAAAGATTCCTGAGCCTCTGAGAGGGGAGCTGTTGCAGAGGAGGCATCAAGCTTCTTCTCCTCAAGGAGCACCCATTCTTGCCAAGACCTCAAAGAGGGAAAAACTAGAGGTCCCTGAGCCACAGAGACGAGAGCCACTGCAGCTGAAGCCTCAAGCTTCTCTTCAGGGAGCACAGCCTGACAACATATCAAAGAGGCAAAGGCTAAAGATTCCTGAGCCTCTGAGAGGGGAGCTGCTGCAGCAGAGGCCACAAGCGTCTTCTCTTCAGGAGCACCCGTGCCTGACGAGACTGCAAAGGAGTCACTGAAGCAAATGATGCTGCAGCAGAAGCCTGTCTGTTGTACACAGGGACCACCTGTCCCTGACAAGGTTCCAGAGAAGAGAAATCTTATATCTGAGCTACTGAGGAAGGATCTGGTGCAGCAGGAGCCCCAAGCCAATGGACCTTTACCTGACAGGACCCCAGTGGGAGCGTCTGAGCAAGCCAGGACCCCACAGGGAGCGGTAGTGCCCTCTGGAGCTCCAAAGGTAGAAGATATGCCCCCAAGGATCCCAAAAGGTGCACTTGTCCATTCAGGGACCTCACAGGGATCACTTGTGCCTGCAGATTCCCCAAAACTAGGAGAAAGCCCCAGGATCCCTAAGAGGCAGAGGCAGAAGCAGAGGGAGCAGAATATCCCAAAGGGAGCTTCTGTGTCTCCTAAGACATCACAGAGTTCACTTTTTCCACCTTGTTCCCCACAGGCAGCATCCGGGTTTCAACAGGAAGCACTCATGGCCTCCAGGGCTCCACAAGATGCACCTGTGCCCATGAACGTGTCCCCATTCCTACAGGGACCCCAAAGGGAGCAGCAGTGCCCGGCAGAACCAATGAAGGGAAATACACGATCCCTAGCCATCTATGGCAGCAGAAACCAAGTCCCTTTGCACAGTCCCATCCTGGACCACCCATGTCTAATCAGAGTAAGAGGCTGTATCAGTGGAGCACAGAAGCATCTGTAAGTCCCTTCCATCTCTTGTTTTTACTTATTTTCAGATTTATTTAAAATTGACATTGACTTCAAATGCTTCTATGTTTCTATTCAAATCATTTTATATAGAATTTAAAACTTTAAAAAGATATGTTTAGATTTAGTCTAACAAGCACTCATTAAACATGCCCAACATGATTATATTTGTTTCTTCAACAGGGCAACGTAGGTGTGTGTCAGCCACCTCCCCTAAATAAAATATGTGTGGAAATAAACAAGAGGGTGCAGCTGAATCCTAAACTGAGGAGCCCGAATCAGATAAAGACTTCACACCTGGACCAAAGCAGCCTTCAACCCAGGTCCCAGCTGAACCGGAAGAGAGCATTGGTAAGTTCCCTCCTTTTTTCAGATTTAAAAATGTAAACACTAATAATTTAACATATGACTAGTATCATATTCTTTTCAGTTTATAGAACCCTCATATTGAAATTGTAGAAGGAACATAAGATTTTCTCTAAGAATCACTCATTAAATCTGGTCAGCGTGACATGATATGTCTGTTCCTTCAACAGGACAATGCAGGTGTGGACCAGTCACCTCCACGAAAAATGCACCGCTTGGCAATCAAAACCAAGGACCAGCAGCTGGAACCAGGCAGCTTTAAGAAAATGTGCAATTTATGCAGCATATTCATACATTTTTGTAACGTTTTAAATGTTTAATATGTTATATTGTTTTGGTACATTTGATTTGAATGCATAATTAAAAAATAACATATAAACTGTGTTTTTGTTTATATATTCAGGCCAACACCATACACACTGAATTAACACTAATGTTATATAAATGTGCACTTTAAGCCAAAGGACAACATTGTAACAACATGTATGATTTCTATTTTCTACATTTTATGAGCCTTCGTGGATTACCATGTAATCCAACCAGGTAATCCAACTTGATTAAATAATAGGCTAAATTTAAATTATATTTGATCAGAAAGGTGGCTGAGGTTTGCCAAACAGTTCTGTTTAATACGGAATCACACTGTAAAAACACAACTTAAAGGGGTGGTTCAGGATTTTGGACATCGGACTTCATTTCCAAGTTAGCCTGGGTGTTATTTATCAGTGGAGACAGTTTAAAAAAAATGTCATCCAGTCCTTCCAGTTGCGTAGTTTGCCGGTGCTAGGCTAGCGCGAGTCAACGGTATCTGCTAGCCTGCCATTAAAAATAGTTTTACCCACTCCACAGTACACTACAAGCAAATAAATTACTAGCAGGATTTATCGGTGTTCAAGCAATTAAGGAAGTTAAGGCAGTTAAGCTCAAAAGCATCAAAAGACATTAAGTTTTATGTAGCAAGCATTTAACCACTTAAGACACAGATAGTAAAATAAGCTCTCATTTCTATATTCAAGATCTGAAATACCTAGCTTTGAACCAAAACTTTTATATAGGATTTTCAAAGGCAGCTTCACAGAGCCAAAACATTTATAAAAAACATTTATTATATGTATGTTTTTGTTATGTTTGGTTTCTCACTCCCCTGTGAGTGAATAATGAGCTTTCCTACAGTTTTGCTTAGTGTGGCACGAGACTTTGACATAGAAAGCAGGAAAAATAGCTCCCAAAGATTAACAGTAAAATAAGTAATTTCACAGGTTTTTGATTGTGATACTGATACAGATGCAGATGTTTCAGAGTTAGAAGATGTTTCAGAGTTAGATGATGCTTCAGAGATTGAGGAAAAAGTTGTTGAAGATACAGAAAATGAATGAAACTAGGGAAACTATAGGGAACTAGGTCTTAGGAAACTAGGGAAAGTTAACTTAGGAAAATTAAACATTTTCATTATACATCTAAATTTAATTGTTCAGTTATGATGTTCAAAGCATAAAAGGGAAAAAAATTGAAGAAAAAATTAAAACGTAAAACATATGCAAAAAAGTCAGTATAGCCTACTGTTTATTTTCAAATTTTGTCAAAATAAAACTGTTTTAAAAAATGGTTAAAAAACATTTTCATAAATCACATTTTCAGATATAATTGTTTTGTAATGTTTGCAAATGTTGATATTAAAAGTTTACAGTTTATATCTAAATCTTTGTTGTTTTTCATAGTGTAATTTTTGAGGAATTGTATTGAATCCAATTAGGGTCAATTTGACCCGGACCATACAGGGTGTGCACAGAAATCGAACAGTGCACCTGTAGTAGCCTATATAAATAGCATTAATAATTTTGGCAAATCCACTTAAAAAATGCCATATATCCCCCTCACAACTGCAGAGTAAAACAGTAATTAATAAAAGTAATAGTAAGCGTCTAAAAAAAACTGGCATGATTGTTACAAATCACACTGTCTGGGGCCTCTGGAGAACTCAGAACAACTGTTAGTTAGCATAAAGTTTAAGGTAAAAATAACTGCCATTAGCCTAAATATAGTATCTTACTACTATTCAGATAAACTGTTCATTCATCATTACATCACTTTACCTCTGTCTTTATCCACTTTTATCATCTTCTCTTATTTTTGGCACTGTGTATCTATCGCAGACTATAATGCTAATTTATAATGTGTCATGTTTCGGTCATCCGTCACAATCATGTAACTTTCACCGTGTCTAGATGGCGCGAGCTGCCAGGCCCGTTTCTACGGGGTGCTTGAGTGTGTTAAGCGCCCTCAAACGAAAGCAATGCAATGCTGTCTACATTGTATAGATATACCGGTATATTTCTACAATGGATGCGGCGAGGGGAAACTACACAGCAAATTATCAACAGTAAACTGTTCGCGCGCGCTCTCGGCGTCTCGCTATTCGCGAGAAATCCCTCTACAAATGTAGCCTACGCAATGACGCGAATTTGCACGTATAACCAATCACACACACATCCTTCTCCGGCTACAATAATATATTTTATTAATTTAAAGCAATGCCTATTATACAACCCAAAATATTTGCAACAAACATTTAGATGAAAACAGTAGCCTAATAATAATAATAATAATAAATCAATCTGAAAATAATCTCTTAAAGCATAAACACATGCAAACCACAGAAATACATTTGAAAACTGATAAAGATAATAATTATGCAACTTATTAAAGGGAAAAATACTTAGGAATAAGAAGCTGTTAATTTTGAGAATTATTTAGCAAAGCACCTGATAATAAAAAAAATGCCACAAACTTAAGTGTAAGAGTTAAACAGATATGTTTATGAACAATCATACATTAAACATGCTTAGTCACTCTCTGTATTGCATATCCAGTTTTAATCTAAGAAAACAAGATATATTTCCCATCACTCAAACTCTTGAGTTCATTGAGCGCTTTGCTCTATTGTGATGTCACAGAACGTTCGCTCAGACAGTGAGCGCGGCGCTATATTGCAGTTTGTAGCGAGTAGGCGAGTGATCGTGAGTACACTGCTTTTTATTCAGGGTTTGGAAATTTGAATTTTATTACATAATTGCATTACTCAGATCAGAATCTACTTAAACAATCGAATGTTAATGACTCGATGCAGATAAATGAATAGGCATGATATACAGTGGTCATTTTAATGCACAATTTTGGGCACAATTTAATATGTGAAATGGGTTTGATGTTTTTAATATAACTATGTGTTGATATGCTCCCATACACAGATAATAACCTTCTATATTCTCGATAATTAATGACACATTATTCTCTCAATCAACACAACACATCATGAAAACAACAAATTACCATTTTAAACATTTATGCGTACATGGAGCGCTCCATCGACGTTATCTTTTATCTTTGCGAGGAACTCCACCACTTTTCAATCTCTCTTGCTTTGAGATCCTTTATATTCTTTGACCACCCAGCTCATGACACATAATAATGAAAGATTGGCCTTAATCTGTATCTCTGACTGTAACTGATTATATGCAAAATGGGTAATTTTCATTTAGACAGACAAATTGTCCAATTGAATTGAAGACAAAATGTCCAATTGAATATTTATTCTCGTTTGTTAAATGGAGCCTTTATTGCTGTCATCCTCTTTCGTGCAGTAAATAAAATGTGCCTTGACTACCAGGGACGATAGAAATTTTATAGTGCAAGTGCCCGTCCAAAATCAGTTTGTGTGTGGTTTTAGTAATTGTTGGTTTGGTGTGTTTGAGTGCTCATTGTTACAATTAAACAGCAAACATTCAGTAACATTTTTATTTGTGCATGGTAGAAAGCAAATACTGATACTGACATAATGACATACAATAAATATGGAAATTTTTACTATTTTTAAATTGATAAAAACTATAACTTAACTTTTTCAGTTTAATTGTTCGTTTCGAATAGATTTTAAGGAGGCTCTTGGACTGGACTCCCTTGCCTCTTCTGATTGACAGCCATGGGCATACACTGTAGAAAATGTATTTTTAGAAAAAGTATTTTGATGACTAAGACAATCAGCTTCCAGGTTTGTATGTGTTTGCTCCACTCATCTCTTCCATTTCTCTGTCTTTCACAGTGTTTTACAGATAGAGATTGATAGATTGCACAAAAGCAGTATTGTTCAGTTATCCAAAATCAATATGAGTATGTCAAACATTCCCATCGGTTTTACTGAGAGTGCAGAGCAGTCCTTATGTCCTGAACTCTCAGGTGAGCTCACCATGGCCCTTGCTGCAGGGGAGTGGTGGGCTATTATGGAGGTTTCAAGTCCCATCTCTGAGGTGCCTGAGTATGTGGACCTCACCTGGTGGGGAACACTGGAGGCAGGAGAAACTCCATGCCACACATCCCTGAAGTCCATGAAGCAGTGGAGGCAAAACGAGACACAGGGAGCACCTGTGCCCACCAGGTCCCAACAGGAATCACATGTGCATGCCAGTGATAAGAAGTTGAACCTCACCTCATCCTTCAAGGATGCACCTGAGAAGGCCTTGAACTCAGATAAAACACTGAGATCCACAGAACAGCAAGGAAACTGGAGGCAGAAAAAGCCACAGGAAGCACCAGTGGCTGCATGTTTCTTACATCGAGCACCCATGCCAGAAAACATCCCAGTTAGACGGAAGATAAATATCCCTGAGCCTATTAGGCAGGAGCGTTTGAATCAGCAGAGGCCTCAAGCTTCTTCTCCTCAGGGAGCACCTGTACCCAACAGGTCCCAACAAGAATCACCTGTGCATGCCAGTGATAAGAAGTTGAACCTCACCTCATCCTTCAAGGATGCATCTGAGAAGGCCTTGAACTCAGATAAAACACTGAGATCCACAGAACAGCAAGGAAACTGGAGGCATAAAAAGCCACAGGAAGATCCAGTGTTTCCTGTGCACTTTCGTCCTGGAAGCACCAGACGAAAGCAAAATATCCCTGAGCCTATTAGACAGGAGCGGCTGCAGCAAAAAAGGCCTCAAGCTTCTTCTCCTGAGGGAGCACCCATGCCTGCCAGGTCTACACAGGGATCACTTCTGCCCACCAAGTCCCAACAGGGTGCACCTGTGCATGCCAGCTCTAAGAAGGGCAGCCTCACCTCAGCCTTGTTCATCACTGATGCATCTGAGAAGGACCTGAACTCAGATGCAACATTAAAAACCACGGAACAGCAGAGAAAGTGGAGGCAGAAAAAGCCACAGGAAACACCAGTGGCTGTTGAGTCCCCACAGAACGCACATGTGCCCACTGGGTCTCCACAGGGAGCACCTATGCCCAAGTCTCCACCATCTGTGCCTGCACCAAAGCCACTGAAAGGGGAGCTTCTGCAGCAGAGGCCTCAAGCTTCTTCTCCTCAAGGAGCACCTATTCCTGACAGGACATCAAAGAGGGAAACACTAGAGGTCCCTGAGCCACTGAGACGAGAGCCACTGCAGCTGAAGCCTCAAGTTAATCTTCAGGGAACACTGCCTGACAACAGATCAAAGAGGCAAAGGCTAAAGATCCCTGAGCCTCTGAGAGGGGAGCTGTTGCAGAGGAGGCCTCAAGCTTCTTCTCCTCAAGGAGCACCCATTCTTGCCAAGACCTCAAAGAGGGAAAAACTAGAGGTCCCTGAACCTCTGAGAGGGGAGCTGCTGCAGAGGAGGCCTCAAGCTTCTTCTCCTCAAGGAGCACCCATTCTTGCCAAGACCTCAAAGAGGGAAAAACTAGAGGTCCCTGAACCTCTGAGAGGGGAGCTGCTGCAGAGGAGGCCTCAAGCTTCTTCTCCTCAAGGAGCACCCATTCTTGCCAAGACCTCAAAGAGGGAAAAACTAGAGGTCCCTGAGCCACAGAGACGAGAGCCACTGCAGCTGAAGCCTCAAGCTTCTCTTCAGGGAGCACAGCCTGACAACATATCAAAGAGGCAAAGGCTAAAGATTCCTGAGCCTCTGAGAGGGGAGCTGTTGCAGAGGAGGCATCAAGCTTCTTCTCCTCAAGGAGCACCCATTCTTGCCAAGACCTCAAAGAGGGAAAAACTAGAGGTCCCTGAGCCACAGAGACGAGAGCCACTGCAGCTGAAGCCTCAAGCTTCTCTTCAGGGAGCACAGCCTGACAACATATCAAAGAGGCAAAGGCTAAAGATTCCTGAGCCTCTGAGAGGGGAGCTGCTGCAGCAGAGGCCACAAGCGTCTTCTCTTCAGGGAGCACCCGTGCCTGACGAGACTGCAAAGGAGTCACTGAAGCAAATGATGCTGCAGCAGAAGCCTGTCTGTTGTACACAGGGACCACCTGTCCCTGACAAGGTTCCAGAGAAGAGAAATCTTATATCTGAGCTACTGATGAAGGATCTGGTGCAGCAGGAGCCCCAAGCCAATGGACCTTTACCTGACAGGACCCCAGTGGGAGCGTCTGAGCAAGCCAGGACCCCACAGGGAGCGGTAGTGCCCTCTGGAGCTCCAAAGGTAGAAGATATGCCCCCAAGGATCCCAAAAGGTGCACTTGTCCATTCAGGGACCTCACAGGGATCACTTGTGCCTGCAGATTCCCCAAAACTAGGAGAAAGCCCCAGGATCCCTAAGAGGCAGAGGCAGAAGCAGAGGGAGCAGAATATCCCAAAGGGAGCTTCTGTGTCTCCTAAGACATCACAGAGTGCACTTGTTCCACCTTGTTCCCCACAGGCAGCATCCGGGTTTCAACAGGAAGCACTCATGGCCTCCAGGGCTCCACAAGATGCACCTGTGCCCATGAACGTGTCCCCATTCCTACAGGGGACCCCAAAGGGAGCAGCAGTGCCCGGCAGAACCAATGAAGGGAAATACACGATCCCTAGCCATCTATGGCAGCAGAAACCAAGTCCCTTTGCACAGTCCCATCCTGGACCACCCATGTCTAATCAGAGTAAGAGGCTGTATCAGTGGAGCACAGAAGCATCTGTAAGTCCCTTCCATCTCTTGTTTTTACTTATTTTCAGATTTATTTAAAATTGACATTGACTTCAAATGCTTCTATGTTTCTATTCAAATCATTTTATATAGAATTTAAAACTTTAAAAAGATATGTTTAGATTTAGTCTAACAAGCACTCATTAAACATGCCCAACATGATTATATTTGTTTCTTCAACAGGGCAACGTAGGTGTGTGTCAGCCACCTCCCCTAAATAAAATATGTGTGGAAATAAACAAGAGGGTGCAGCTGAATCCTAAACTGAGGAGCCCGAATCAGATAAAGACTTCACACCTGGACCAAAGCAGCCTTCAACCCAGGTCCCAGCTGAACCGGAAGAGAGCATTGGTAAGTTCCCTCCTTTTTTCAGATTTAAAAATGTAAACACTAATAATTTAACATATGACTAGTATCATATTCTTTTCAGTTTATAGAACCCTCATATTGAAATTGTAGAAGGAACATAAGATTTTCTCTAAGAATCACTCATTAAATCTGGTCAGCGTGACATGATATGTCTGTTCCTTCAACAGGACAATGCAGGTGTGGACCAGTCACCTCCACGAAAAATGCACCGCTTGGCAATCAAAACCAAGGACCAGCAGCTGGAACCAGGCAGCTTTAAGAAAATGTGCAATTTATGCAGCATATTCATACATTTTTGTAACGTTTTAAATGTTTAATATGTTATATTGTTTTGGTACATTTGATTTGAATGCATAATTAAAAAATAACATATAAACTGTGTTTTTGTTTATATATTCAGGCCAACACCATACACACTGAATTAACACTAATGTTATATAAATGTGCACTTTAAGCCAAAGGACAACATTGTAACAACATGTATGATTTCTATTTTCTACATTTTATGAGCCTTCGTGGATTACCATGTAATCCAACCAGGTAATCCAACTTGATTAAATAATAGGCTAAATTTAAATTATATTTGATCAGAAAGGTGGCTGAGGTTTGCCAAACAGTTCTGTTTAATACGGAATCACACTGTAAAAACACAACTTAAAGGGGTGGTTCAGGATTTTGGACATCGGACTTCATTTCCAAGTTAGCCTGGGTGTTATTTATCAGTGGAGACAGTTTAAAAAAAATGTCATCCAGTCCTTCCAGTTGCGTAGTTTGCCGGTGCTAGGCTAGCGCGAGTCAACGGTATCTGCTAGCCTGCCATTAAAAATAGTTTTACCCACTCCACAGTACACTACAAGCAAATAAATTACTAGCAGGATTTATCGGTGTTCAAGCAATTAAGGAAGTTAAGGCAGTTAAGCTCAAAAGCATCAAAAGACATTAAGTTTTATGTAGCAAGCATTTAACCACTTAAGACACAGATAGTAAAATAAGCTCTCATTTCTATATTCAAGATCTGAAATACCTAGCTTTGAACCAAAACTTTTATATAGGATTTTCAAAGGCAGCTTCACAGAGCCAAAACATTTATAAAAAACATTTATTATATGTATGTTTTTGTTATGTTTGGTTTCTCACTCCCCTGTGAGTGAATAATGAGCTTTCCTACAGTTTTGCTTAGTGTGGCACGAGACTTTGACATAGAAAGCAGGAAAAATAGCTCCCAAAGATTAACAGTAAAATAAGTAATTTCACAGGTTTTTGATTGTGATACTGATACAGATGCAGATGTTTCAGAGTTAGAAGATGTTTCAGAGTTAGATGATGCTTCAGAGATTGAGGAAAAAGTTGTTGAAGATACAGAAAATGAATGAAACTAGGGAAACTATAGGGAACTAGGTCTTAGGAAACTAGGGAAAGTTAACTTAGGAAAATTAAACATTTTCATTATACATCTAAATTTAATTGTTCAGTTATGATGTTCAAAGCATAAAAGGGAAAAAAATTGAAGAAAAAATTAAAACGTAAAACATATGCAAAAAAGTCAGTATAGCCTACTGTTTATTTTCAAATTTTGTCAAAATAAAACTGTTTTAAAAAATGGTTAAAAAACATTTTCATAAATCACATTTTCAGATATAATTGTTTTGTAATGTTTGCAAATGTTGATATTAAAAGTTTACAGTTTATATCTAAATCTTTGTTGTTTTTCATAGTGTAATTTTTGAGGAATTGTATTGAATCCAATTAGGGTCAATTTGACCCGGACCATACAGGGTGTGCACAGAAATCGAACAGTGCACCTGTAGTAGCCTATATAAATAGCATTAATAATTTTGGCAAATCCACTTAAAAAATGCCATATATCCCCCTCACAACTGCAGAGTAAAACAGTAATTAATAAAAGTAATAGTAAGCGTCTAAAAAAAACTGGCATGATTGTTACAAATCACACTGTCTGGGGCCTCTGGAGAACTCAGAACAACTGTTAGTTAGCATAAAGTTTAAGGTAAAAATAACTGCCATTAGCCTAAATATAGTATCTTACTACTATTCAGATAAACTGTTCATTCATCATTACATCACTTTACCTCTGTCTTTATCCACTTTTATCATCTTCTCTTATTTTTGGCACTGTGTATCTATCGCAGACTATAATGCTAATTTATAATGTGTCATGTTTCGGTCATCCGTCACAATCATGTAACTTTCACCGTGTCTAGATGGCGCGAGCTGCCAGGCCCGTTTCTACGGGGTGCTTGAGTGTGTTAAGCGCCCTCAAACGAAAGCAATGCAATGCTGTCTACATTGTATAGATATACCGGTATATTTCTACAATGGATGCGGCGAGGGAAACTACACAGCAAATTATCAACAGTAAACTGTTCGCGCGCGCTCTCGGCGTCTCGCTATTCGCGAGAAATCCCTCTACAAATGTAGCCTACGCAATGACGCGAATTTGCACGTATAACCAATCACACACACATCCTTCTCCGGCTACAATAATATATTTTATTAATTTAAAGCAATGCCTATTATACAACCCAAAATATTTGCAACAAACATTTAGATGAAAACAGTAGCCTAATAATAATAATAATAATAAATCAATCTGAAAATAATCTCTTAAAGCATAAACACATGCAAACCACAGAAATACATTTGAAAACTGATAAAGATAATAATTATGCAACTTATTAAAGGGGAAAAATACTTAGGAATAAGAAGCTGTTAATTTTGAGAATTATTTAGCAAAGCACCTGATAATAAAAAAAATGCCACAAACTTAAGTGTAAGAGTTAAACAGATATGTTTATGAACAATCATACATTAAACATGCTTAGTCACTCTCTGTATTGCATATCCAGTTTTAATCTAAGAAAACAAGATATATTTCCCATCACTCAAACTCTTGAGTTCATTGAGCGCTTTGCTCTATTGTGATGTCACAGAACGTTCGCTCAGACAGTGAGCGCGGCGCTATATTGCAGTTTGTAGCGAGTAGGCGAGTGATCGTGAGTACACTGCTTTTTATTCAGGGTTTGGAAATTTGAATTTTATTACATAATTGCATTACTCAGATCAGAATCTACTTAAACAATCGAATGTTAATGACTCGATGCAGATAAATGAATAGGCATGATATACAGTGGTCATTTTAATGCACAATTTTGGGCACAATTTAATATGTGAAATGGGTTTGATGTTTTTAATATAACTATGTGTTGATATGCTCCCATACACAGATAATAACCTTCTATATTCTCGATAATTAATGACACATTATTCTCTCAATCAACACAACACATCATGAAAACAACAAATTACCATTTTAAACATTTATACGTACATGGAGCGCTCCATCGACGTTATCTTTTATCTTTGCGAGGAACTCCACCACTTTTCAATCTCTCTTGCTTTGAGATCCTTTATATTCTTTGACCACCCAGCTCATGACACATAATAATGAAAGATTGGCCTTAATCTGTATCTCTGACTGTAACTGATTATATGCAAAATGGGTAATTTTCATTTAGACAGACAAATTGTCCAATTGAATTGAAGACAAAATGTCCAATTGAATATTTATTCTCGTTTGTTAAATGGAGCCTTTATTGCTGTCATCCTCTTTCGTGCAGTAAATAAAATGTGCCTTGACTACCAGGGACGATAGAAATTTTATAGTGCAAGTGCCCGTCCAAAATCAGTTTGTGTGTGTTTTTAGTAATTGTTGGTTTGGTGTGTTTGAGTGCTCATTGTTACAATTAAACAGCAAACATTCAGTAACATTTTTATTTGTGCATGGTAGAAAGCAAATACTGATACTGACATAATGACATACAATAAATATGGAAATTTTTACTATTTTTAAATTGATAAAAACTATAACTTAACTTTTTCAGTTTAATTGTTCGTTTCGAATAGATTTTAAGGAGGCTCTTGGACTGGACTCCCTTGCCTCTTCTGATTGACAGCCATGGGCATACACTGTAGAAAATGTATTTTTAGAAAAAGTATTTTGATGACTAAGACAATCAGCTTCCAGGTTTGTATGTGTTTGCTCCACTCATCTCTTCCATTTCTCTGTCTTTCACAGTGTTTTACAGATAGAGATTGATAGATTGCACAAAAGCAGTATTGTTCAGTTATCCAAAATCAATATGAGTATGTCAAACATTCCCATCGGTTTTACTGAGAGTGCAGAGCAGTCCTTATGTCCTGAACTCTCAGGTGAGCTCACCATGGCCCTTGCTGCAGGGGAGTGGTGGGCTATTATGGAGGTTTCAAGTCCCATCTCTGAGGTGCCTGAGTATGTGGACCTCACCTGGTGGGGAACACTGGAGGCAGGAGAAACTCCATGCCACACATCCCTGAAGTCCATGAAGCAGTGGAGGCAAAACGAGACACAGGAGCACCTGTGCCCACCAGGTCCCAACAGGAATCACATGTGCATGCCAGTGATAAGAAGTTGAACCTCACCTCATCCTTCAAGGATGCACCTGAGAAGGCCTTGAACTCAGATAAAACACTGAGATCCACAGAACAGCAAGGAAACTGGAGGCAGAAAAAGCCACAGGAAGCACCAGTGGCTGCATGTTTCTTACATCGAGCACCCATGCCAGAAAACATCCCAGTTAGACGGAAGATAAATATCCCTGAGCCTATTAGGCAGGAGCGTTTGAATCAGCAGAGGCCTCAAGCTTCTTCTCCTCAGGGAGCACCTGTACCCAACAGGTCCCAACAAGAATCACCTGTGCATGCCAGTGATAAGAAGTTGAACCTCACCTCATCCTTCAAGGATGCATCTGAGAAGGCCTTGAACTCAGATAAAACACTGAGATCCACAGAACAGCAAGGAAACTGGAGGCATAAAAAGCCACAGGAAGATCCAGTGTTTCCTGTGCACTTTCGTCCTGGAAGCACCAGACGAAAGCTAAATATCCCTGAGCCTATTAGGCAGGAGCTGGCTGCAGCAACAAAGGCCTCAAGCTTCTTCTCCTCAGGGAGCACCCATGCCTGCCAGGTCTACACAGGGATCACTTCTGCCCACCAAGTCCCAACAGGGTGCACCTGTGCATGCCAGCTCTAAGAAGGGCAGCCTCACCTCAGCCTTGTTCATCACTGATGCATCTGAGAAGGACCTGAACTCAGATGCAACATTAAAAACCACGGAACAGCAGAGAAAGTGGAGGCAGAAAAAGCCACAGGGAGCACCAGTGGCTGTTGAGTCCCCACAGAACGCACATGTGCCCACTGGGTCTCCACAGGGAGCACCTATGCCCAAGTCTCCACCATCTGAGCCTGCACCAAAGCCACTGAAAGGGGAGCTTCTGCAGCAGAGGCCTCAAGCTTCTTCTCCTCAAGGAGCACCTATTCCTGACAGGACATCAAAGAGGGAAAAACTAGAGGTCCCTGAGCCACTGAGACGAGAGCCATTGCAGCTGAAGCCTCAAGTTAATCTTCAGGGAGCACTGCCTGACAAAAGATCAAATAGGCAAAGGCTAAAGATCCCTGAGCCTCTGAGAGGGGAGCTGCTGCAGAGGAGGCCTCAAGCTTCTTCTCCTGAAGGAGCACCCATTCTTGCTAAGACCTCAAAGAGGGAAAAACTAGAGGTCCCTGAACCTCTGAGAGGGGAGCTGCTGCAGAGGAGGCCTCAAGCTTCTTCTCCTCAAGGAGCACCCATTCTTGCCAAGACCTCAAAGAGGGAAAAACTAGAGGTCCCTGAGCCACAGAGACGAGAGCCACTGCAGCTGAAGCCTCAAGCTTCTCTTCAGGGAGCACTGCCTGACAACATATCAAAGAGGCAAAGGCTAAAGATCCCTGAGCCTCTGAGAGGGGAGCTGCTGCAGAGGAGGCCAGCTTCTCCAGGAGCACCTTCTTGCTAACCTCAAAGAGGGAAAATAAGTCCTGACTCTAAGGACCTGCAGGACTCAGTTCTTCTCTCAAGAGCACCTCTTGCAAGACCTCAAAGAGGGAAAAACTAGAGGTCCCTGAGCCACAGAGACGAGAGCCACTGCAGCTGAAGCCTCAAGCTTCTCTTCAGGGAGCACAGCCTGACAACATATCAAAGAGGCAAAGGCTAAAGATTCCTGAGCCTCTGAGAGGGGAGCTGCTGCAGCAGAGGCCACAAGCGTCTTCTCTTCAGGGAGCACCCGTGCCTGACGAGACCGCAAAGGAGTCACTGAAGCAAATGATGCTGCAGCAGAAGCCTGTCTGTTGTACACAGGGACCACCTGTCCCTGACAAGGTTCCAGAGAAGAGAAATCTTATATCTGAGCTACTGATGAAGGATCTGGTGCAGCAGGAGTCCCAAGCCAATGGACCTTTACCTGACAGGACCCCAGTGGGAGCGTCTGAGCAAGCCAGGACCCCACAGGGAGCGGTAGTGCCCTCTGGAGCTCCAAAGGTAGAAGATATGCCCCCAAGGATCCCAAAAGGTGCACTTGTGCATTCAGGGACCTCACAGGGATCACTTGTGCCTGCATATTCCCCAAAACTGGGAGAAAGCCCCAGGATCCCTAAGAGGCAGAGGCAGAAGCAGAGGGAGCAGAATATCCCAAAGGGAGCTTCTGTGTCTCCTAAGACATCACAGAGTGCACTTGTTCCACCTTGTTCCCCACAGGCAGCATCCGGGTTTCAACAGGAAGCACTCATGGCCTCCAGGGCTCCACAAGATGCACCTGTGCCCATGAACGTGTCCCCATTCCTACAGGGGACCCCAAAGGGAGCAGCAGTGCCCGGCAGAACCAATGAAGGGAAATACACGATCCCTAGCCATCTATGGCAGCAGAAACCAAGTCCCTTTGCACAGTCCCATCCTGGACCACCCATGTCTAATCAGAGTAAGAGGCTGTATCAGTGGAGCACAGAAGCATCTGTAAGTCCCTTCCATCTCTTGTTTTTACTTATTTTCAGATTTATTTAAAATTGACATTGACTTCAAATATGCTTCTATGTTTCTATTCAAATCATTTTATATAGTATTTAAAAACTTTAAAAAGATATGTTTAGATTTAGTCTAACAAGCACTCATTAAACATGCCCAACATGATTATATTTGTTTCTTCAACAGGGCAACGTAGGTGTGTGTCAGCCACCTCCCCAAAATAAAATATGTGTGGAAATAAACAAGAGGGTGCAGCTGAATCCTAAACTGAGGAGCCCGAATCAGATAAAGAATTCACACCTGGACCAAAGCAGCCTTCAACCCAGGTCCCAGCTGAACCGGAAGAGAGCATTGGTAAGTTCCCTCCTTTTTTCAGATTTAAAAATGTAAACACTAATAATTTAACATATGACTAGTATCATATTCTTTTCAGTTTATAGAACCCTCATATTGAAATTGTAGAAGGAACATAAGATTTTCTCTAAGAATCACTCATTAAATCTGGTCAGCGTGACATGATATGTCTGTTCCTTCAACAGGACAATGCAGGTGTGGACCAGTCACCTCCACGAAAAATGCACCGCTTGGCAATCAAAACCAAGGACCAGCAGCTGGAACCAGGCAGCTTTAAGAAAATGTGCAATTTATGCAGCATATTCATACATTTTTGTAACGTTTTAAATGTTTAATATGTTATATTGTTTTGGTACATTTGATTTGAATGCATAATTAAAAAATAACATATAAACTGTGTTTTTGTTTATATATTCAGGCCAACACACTACACACTGAATTAATGTTATATAAATGTGCACTTTAAGCCAAAGGACAACATTGTAACAACATGCATGATTTCTATTTTCTACATTTTATGAGCCTTCGTGGATTACCATGTAATCCAACCAGGTAATCCAACTTGATTAAATAATAGGCTAAATTTAAATTATATTTGATCAGAAAGGTGGCTGAGGTTTGCCAACAGTTCTGTTTAATACGGAATCACACTGTAAAAACACAACTTAAAGGGGTGGTTCAGGATTTTGGACATCGGACCTCATTTCCAAGTTAGCCTGGGTGTTATTTATCAGTGGAGACAGTTTAAAAAAAATGTCATCCAGTCCTTCCAGTTGCGTAGTTTGCCGGTGGTAGGCTAGCGCGAGTCAACGGTATCTGCTAGCCTGCCATTAAAAATAGTTTTACCCACTCCACAGTACACCAAAAGCAAATAAATTATAACGCCAGACTATCGATGTAAATATTCTTTTGAGAGAATAATGTTAGAAATCAAACTACCCTCTCTGACTGCGACAGACAGTTCATTGAGAGAGAACGCGCTCCTGAGAGAGACGCGCTCGCATGCAGACTGAGTTCAACTCCAAGCCCAGGAAAATCACAGTCTGACTGGGTGTAAAAATGCTCTTGTTCACATTCACCCTGAACCCGAGAGATGTGATGTGCGCGCATACGCGGCAGGTGTCCTGCAACACTTTCTCCCTCGATTCGGCTATAATGAGCCAATCGTCTATGTATGTCAAAATCCTCAGACCCGACAGTCTCATGGGTGCTAAGCCTTTCTCCACACACAGACAGAAAGCAAACACAGCTAACTGGTAGAAACACACGGAGGTGTGTTTCTGATATGGCGATTCGTCCTCCTGCAGACACGTAAAGTGAGCAGCGTAAATCCAGCTGAACTGTGTAAGTGCAGAGATTGCGAGAAGCGAATGTCAACTGGAGAACAGCAGCGCTTGCAGGCGTTATATGCCCTCAGGTAAGGGGACGGGGTCTTACCTGGCATTGGCTGGCGCTTCTGTCTGTTAGCCAGACTTGGTGCAATTGGATGCTTCTGCAGAGGTCAGGTACGGATGCTCTTCCCATAGATGGATCTCGAACACGAGATGATGAAAGAGAACCCACATTAAGTGCTCATACATTTTAGTCCAGATCAGAAAGCTAGTTTAAGAAATATGTATTGATTCAGGTTTAAGCACATGGGCCGATTGCAGCCGTATTAGAGTTCAGGCTTTTTTTTTTTTTAATGAACAGGAAAAGATTTGAAGATGACTGCTAGAAAAAAAACAGCAAAGTCATGTCCAGATTTTTCTTTTTACAAGAAGCAGACTGGGCCAACTTCTGCGCCGAATTCCTGATCAGGAGCACCAATGTCCATAGGAGCGATATCAATGATTGGCAGACGAGATGTTTTCAATGTCTTATAGTCAATGACTGTCTTGCCCCATGTGCCAGTGTGTGACTGTGGAAAACAGAGGACAAAAAAGGACAAATTAATTATGATAAGATTAATAGAAGCTGCGGTGATGATGTATTTGTGTAGTTTAGCACTTTCAGTTTCATCGTCCTGAAGTCAATGGGTTTTTTGAATGGGTTTTTGGTTAGATACCTGAAATAAGATCTATGGTGAACACAAGCTCTTTTCTTTTCACAAGCACAATTCTTTTACTTGTCTAGGAAGTAGACATTAAACATTATCAGCCAAATCTACTCACAAGGTGCTTTCACATCATTTTTTTTTGTGTTTATAATTGCACACTTGCTATTCCAACTCAAACTTTAAGAAAACATTTTTTTTAAACGACTGAGAGTTGTCGAAATCTGTCGAAACAGTTCATTTATAGCCTACATTTAGCTTTTTACTTTTTTAAGATTGTGTTTAAGCATCAAAATTCATAAAATTAAAGGATTAGTTCACTTTTCAAAAAACTTTTGCTGATAATTTACTCACCCCCATGTCATCCAGATGTCCATGTCTTTCATTCTTCAGTCGAAAACAAATTAAGGTTTTTGATGAAAACATTCCAGGATTTTTCTCCATATAATGGACTTCAATGGGACTCAAACGGTTCAAGGTCCAAATGACAGTTTCAGTGCAGCTACAAATGCACAGAGCAAGGCGAGCATTTGTGCTTATAAAACTTAAACTTTTTTATTTATTTTTGAAATGACCGATCGTTTCGCTAGATAAGACCCGTATTCATCGTCTGGTATCGTTTAAAGTCCTTTGAAGCTGCACTGAAACCGTCATTTGGACCTTGAACCGTTTGGGTCCCATTGAAGTCCATTATATGGAGAAAAATCCTGGAATGTTTTCATCAAAAACCTTAATTTCTTTTCGACTGAAGAAAGAAAGACATGGACATCTTGGATGACATGGGGGTGAGTAAATTATCAGCAAAAGTTTTTTGAAAAGTGAACTAATCCTTTAAGTTTATCATGATGAGCAAAACGTGTTAGAAACATAAACCGTGTTTTGGTCACAGACCTTATTTTCTGCAATGATCCTATTGGCTTTTTGTCGAGGGAACCAGTCATTCAATATGATTGCTGTCTTGTGTGTCTGACATAGGAGGATTAAATGCTACTAACTCAATTCCTTGACTTCTAAACAATGTTGAGTGGAGAAGTGAGGGGTTGGGCCACAAGGTAACCATTGTTTCATCTACATTCCAGTGCATGCAAGATGTACTGATCGACAATGCATGGAGTTCACCAACACACTTAGCTGACTTTATGGCTTAGAGGCATGCTGTCTTCATTTAAAGCCACTTTAGATTACAATGCTACATAGTCGATTGTAAGATCACTTTTGAGCCTAATGCCCCATGAGTAGCCTTACTCTAACAGTCGGAGTGGGCACAATGGAAGGGATCTTCGCAATCGCATTGGAAGGGCGCAATGCTCTGGGATCTTACCTTCTACACAAAGTAGTGAAAAGCTTCCACCTACAAGCATAGATATTCCAGGTGGAGGGTGCTCTAGAACTCAGGATTGTATTCTGGATCACTCAATGGTTATTTCCTACTCCTGTGGGTTTGGGAGCCAAATCTGTCCATGTAGCTCAAGGAGAAGGTCCTGTCTCCAAGAAAGCTCAAGACCCTATCTGGTCTCTATTATGTGGTACTGCCTAAGCAGTTTTTTGACTAATTTGTTTTGGCGTGGTATCACAAACAGAGCTGAGATTAAACCAGGATTAGGCCTTAGTCCAATTAGGACATTTAAGCATGCTTTTTTTAAACATGCCTCAAAATATGTCAGTGCAAGTTGCTTTCCATTGAAACTGTCACAGACCATGTTTGAGTATGCATGTTTGCAATGCTGTTTGAGCTTGGGAGTCAGACACATAATCTGTAAAAAATAAAAATAATGTGGGGCTGGTTTATGGTTAAAAATCAGCCGCAAGTACTTTTTTCTTAAGGATTTTCTTAGCCTATTTTGATGGATTTTTACAAAGCATTATCAAGTTTAATGGGATTCTATTAGATCAACAAGCCCCTCATAATCCAGTACCATAAGAACGTGAATGATACATTTTGAAGTGTGGACAAGGCCTACATAGCATACAGGTAACCTATGGCATGATTTTTTTTAACTAACATGTTTTACATACCTGCATCATATGTATAAATTATATGCAAAAACATATCTTTAGCACAAAAACACCTTTCCACTAAATATAAATCGATCTGATGGACAGGTGGGCTTATATCCTACACCACAGGAATAAAATGCCATTGCCAGCATTTATCTTGCATTGATTCATTCTGCCTTGACACATGCACAGAGCTCTCCTTCAGAAGGCCAGTGGGTGGCGCTACAGACTGTTCTCAGAACAATCACATCACTAAACCAAATACAATGCAGTAAATGGAGCTTCCTGGCATTTATTTGAAAGTCTTTTAACAGGACTGTACAATTTATACCCAAAGTACATTATACAGCGGTTTGAAAAAAAAAAGCAACATCAAACAAAACACACACGGAAACCAAATTTACAAGAAAAAAAAAGAGCAAAATGTTAAACCTCTGTACAGGATGAATCTGCTGAAAGTTAATATCTGAAATCAAGGTCCTGTACAACAAATATACATGAATTCTCCAGAGGGGATTCTTTTATTTTGTCCTGCATAGGATTCTGTACATTGCCATTCATCTACATTTGGTTATTTTGTGCATTTAACATTAGTTTGCTGCCTGGGCCTAGTGTGCCAGGAGCCTCTCGGTATGCTAGAATTACATTCTCATAGCTAGTTGAACAAAGCAAGGAAAGCTAACACTGTTGTCTGTACCACATAACATTACTACAGAGTGAAAAATGAAACCTTTGCACGCCAGTTACAGTAACTCTGAATGTATGCTCTTCAAAGAAATCCTTAATTTACCGAACCCCAGCCGAGACCATGGGGATTGATAGTGGTTTGCCAGGACTCTCCTCTTTGAACTTGGAGGCAACCATGTGAAAAACCAAATGACAACAGTCACATTTCAAAGTACTTAACAGTAGCTGTGCCCTATTGAGTCCTCAGAAGGCATTATTTTTCTTCAATGACTTTATTGTGACATTCTTTAGATGTCTAAATATTCATGCTTTATTTTTCTTCATTTGCTTCCGAAACACTTTTCTCAGTAAACCCAAATCTTTGCTGCTGCAAAAGCACACTAATTCATCACAAACTTCCTCAAACTGAGAAAGCTTCTTTTCCTTCTGGCTGCCTGGAAATGTCCCCGCTGCTCTTGGGAAGGGGGACCAGGCGCTGGCCAGTGGGGCTGTCAGTCAGAGCGCTCAGTGCACAAGTCTTCAATAGGAGGCTGAGTTTGGTGCCAGGGTTCCTGATGAACTGGCCCGTCTGATGTGAGGCAGCAGGTAGGAGTCACTGCCCAGCTGGTGCACATCAAACCGGTCCTCTTTCCTGTAGGCTAGACACCGGCGGATGAAGGCCTACACAAAACAGGAACATGACATTTATTACATACGCAAACGCTCAAGGACACCATGTTTTTATTTGTTTTTGGTCCAAAATAATGTGAAAACATGCTCGGATTAATTATATATATATTTTTTTTTTGCCACAACAGCAATTAATGGGTTCTCATGGTATGTCACATAGTTCAGCAATTTATGATGTCTTTTAACAGTGAAAACTTTTTTACAAAAAAACCCCGTTTTTACTCTTATTAGATGCTAAATATGGTCTGAAAAATATAGAATGCGTTTAAGGCACTGTTTACAAAAGTTTTATTTTTTTGCTTTAAAACGGTGTTTCCACGGTTGTCGAGGCTGGTATGTTACAGAGCTGTTCACAGAGACTGCTCCGGTCTGCGTTTCACAAAAGCATTGTAAACCTAATTGATCGTAGAAACCATTAGTGGCAATTGTTCTACGATCAACTTACGATCGTAGAACAATTATGATCGAGAGACAACTTAGGCTTACGATGCTTCTGCGAAACGCAGCCCTGGTCGTGTTCCAGTAGCGTGATGTGGGCGTGCAGGCATGCCTTCATTTTCAAAAGTCTCCGTTTTGGTGCGTTTACACTGAAACGCAACCCCAGAGTTTTCAAACTAAAACAGGGTCTGCTGTGTTTTCTTAAGTATCGCATTCGAGGTTCGAAAAAGCCAGAGTAGTGTGGACGCCAGGCATAACCATAGCAAAAGTTATTCGTGTTAAAACAAAAATGCACTAGTGTAAACAGGGCCTAAAGTTCAACTTTTAACACGTCACATTCTAACTATGTATGCTATTATGTTGGCAAATGATTTGCCAGAATACTGTAGATAGGTATAAGAGCTTCCTCATCAGTTTCTGCTTTGAGAGACATGGAGGCACACACTCGTTCATTTACTGAAGTTCAAAAGAGACTTGCTTACGGTAAAAGTATTTTGTAATGAAAATATGAGCCTTGAATTCATTCAGTTGTGTAAAATGATCACTAAACTTTCGGCTGCACTGGCTGACTGATCCCTTGGCTTGCTTGATACATTTATTTTTAGAAATTATATTTTAGGAAATCAGAATTGGGGCAATGGTCTGGAAATATACACTGATGAGCCAAAACATTATGATCAGTCACAGGTGAATCGATATTGATACCTAAGCCCACTATAAGTCTAGTAGATTGTGGAAGCAACAATCTTAATGGTGAGAAGTGTTGTGCAGAATGGGAATAAGATCAGACAAGGCCAATTGTGTGGCAAGCGACTGGGTCAGTGTCTCTGAAACGCAAGCTTGTGAGTTCTCCGTCAGCAGTGGTGGGGATTTACCAACAGTGTCCGAGAAGGGACAAACCAGGGACCAGTTGGACGCCCAAGGCTCATCGATGCAAAAAGGCAACAAAGACTATCCCGTCTGGTCCAAACTGACTGAAGGTCTACTGTGGGATAAGCCTTAATGATGTTATAAGGGAGTAATGTGTCAACACACACTGCGTTTGAGGCTGTGTATTTGCAGACCGGCCAGAGAATAGTTCAGGAATGGTTTGAGGATCATGATGCAGAGTTTAAGGTCTTGACCCAACCTCCAAATTCCTGAAATCTTAATCTGTCAATCTGAGCATCTGTTGGATGTGTCCGATCCACTGCAGTTCCACCTTGCAAAATACAGGACTTGAGGATCTGATGCTTAAGTCTTGATGCCAGAGACGACAGGACACACTCAGAGGTCTTTTACAACGCACAGAAACCAACAGCATATTAGGCAGGTGCTCATAATGTTTTGGCTCATCGGTGTATGTATTCCATAGCAGCAGCAACACAGCGAAAAAACAACATGATCTCGTTCAATTTCATTGGAGAAATGGTGAATTCTGCTTTATGTGTGAATTTGAGAGTATTTACATGCAATTTCACAGTTCTCTAGCCTGACTTCGTCATACTCATTTTCTAGTCAGAATGTGAGTCTGATGCTGCTCCATAGGGCTTTGATTATGAGGCGTGTCTTAACCAAACCAGGAAAAACCAACAACTCTGATTAGGTCTATCCAATTGAGTGCAGAGCAACGCAGTAAGTGACGTATGTTTAGCGACGCATAGATGTCAACAGAACTCAACTGCACGCACTCTGGAAAAAGTATTAAAAAAACAATGAGTGTTAACGATCTTTGCCGGTGTTGCAAAAATAATTTAAGGATACGCGGAGTACTTGCAAACATGAAAAACATTTTTGAAAGAAATACGTTTGATGACGTGATGATTACGTCATTCGATGGATCATCTGTCCATCATCGTATAAAGCTCGCCCTGGCAATTTGATTGGCCCGACGATTTCTGAACCGATCGTTATTAGGGATGTCCCGATCAGGTTTTTTTGCCCTCGAGTCCGAGTCATTTGATTTTGAGTATCTACCGATACCGAGTCCCGATCCGATACTTCTATATTAGGCTACATAAAAAAAAAAAACAAGAATAAAGAAGAGCAAAAAAACAGATCTAGGATGTTCCTTATTTGTTATTTAATTCACCTTATTTTAACATTCAAAAACTCTGTTAACAAACAGAGCACTTCTGTGAGGTAGCTTGAACAATCAAATAATAAATAACATAAATTATTCACTTTTGGACTTTAGTGCAACAGTAAATATATGAAAAAAAGTCTAATATAAAAACAAATAGCATCACAACTTTAAAATACCGGCAGGCATGTAAACAAATAAAAAAATAAGTGTATAAAAAAAATTATGAGAATATACATTAGGGGTGTAACGGTTCACAAAATACACAGTTCAGTCCGATACGATACAGTGGTGTCACGGTTCGGTATGTTTTCAATACAGTAAAAATAAAGAAATGCCAGAGAAATTTCCTATTTGTTAAAAGAAAAATATTTTTAAATAAGTTTGAGTTTTCTTACATCTTGAAACTTTCAGGTTTAAAAATGGGGGCAATCTTTGAAGGATGAACAAATAATGTTTTGGTCATCACATTTAAATATATTTATATATATAATATTTAGATAATATTTGAGTTTTGAAGTGCTGGGAAAAGATGTGTGAAGTACTTGAGCATTTCACTATTCCAGGCAAACTTTCATGGCTACAGTTAGTGTTACTATATTAAATCCATGGTGAATCTTGCTGATCTGTGGACTTAAAGCCTATAACTAGTTCATTCACGGCACAATGTTTCTCCTGGTTTGCACGTCAGCGCTGTAGAGATATAATAGAAATCTGTGGTTATAACAGAGAAATTTGAATGCTTCTCACTAGATCTCGCAGCGATGTTATTACTTCAGTGGCGAATTCAAATGCTTTATTCACTGGATCTCTAATAGTGCTGTGTAGTAACAGTGTTGCTTGATCAAGATCGGCTCGCGCTGCACAGATGTTGCTGGCAGTGTTGCCAGATTGGGACGGTGATTTCCAGCCCAAAAGCTCACCAAAAACCGCCCACTCCGAGAAAAAACCGCCCAAAATTTTACTGCCAAAATAATGTGATATAATTGTATTGCCATGTCATTCAAGGTTGATAAGCACCATTTTTATCTCCTTAAAACAAAATAACGATGATAAAATACAATAAAAAATAAATAAATTTCTCAGGAAAACGGATCAAAACAGGGCAATAATTAAGAAGAATTAGCATTAGCAAATATGACTAAAATGTCCAGGTGGACACTGTCAAAACGGCAATCAAGAAATGTACCGATGACTTTAACCCTCAGAAGTAGCTGTTACACATTGTAGAACATAATGCAGAATTTAGCAGTCAAAACTGATTCATTGTTGATCAAACCTTTTTCAGCAGCTGTCAGGGACAGGAGAGTTCATGCAGTCTGGACGGTGTAAACGTTGCAGATGTCTGGTTAGGCTATAGTGCACATGGACAGGAGTCGTCCCATATTCGATTCCAATTCAAGTATTTCAACTGAACTTTGCTCTCCTCTCAGAGTTAACCATCGAGTCATCTCCCACCACATGTGTACGTTTTTAGAGTTGATCACTATCTTACTCTTTACTGTAGATACATCTTACTGTATATGATCACTTTGGCATTATCGATCACTAGAATATACAGCTGCCTTCAAGTTATCGCGCTAAATCGCATCTGCCTGCTGATCGCTGATTGGCTATAAGTGCGTGCGTGCTCGTCGGTGACGTCAACACCAACGCCAGCTGACTCTGCATGGGCGTGTGTGTTTGTCATGATGACAGCACATCGCATGTGCAGCACATGCACACTTTAGCTTAGTTTTTTAACCAATTAGACTTTAATAAGTAGATGTTTGAAAACCGCCGAACTGACCCCAAACCAGGCCAAATTTTGTCCACCCGCCCAAACCCTTTTTTACCCGCACAATCAAATTCAAAACCGCCCAATTGGGCGGGAACCCGCCCAATCTGGCAACACTGGTTGCTGGTCCGAACTGATAAACGGTCCGTAAAGCACAATATAATGAGTAGCGCAGTTTCGTTCCGCTTTCATTACGTTCGTCATTTGGTGTTGCGCAACGTTGTGGTGTTGTTGTTCACGTTCACGTCAGCGCGGATTTTGTCGGCAGGAAAAATGATCCAAGGACCTGGTTTGGTTTGTATGCGTACACCCCTAATATACATATATATCCGAGTCCTGATCGGGAAGTGACGTCCGATTCCGATCGAGTCTGAAACCACGTGATCGGGCCCGATTTCCGATCACTTGATCGGATCGGGACATCCCTAATCATAATTAGGCTACTCCTCAATGGATCGAGTCCAGACCGAAGTTCCCGACCAAAAATGTTGTGGGCGGGGTTCGGGCTGGCATCCAGGCTATAGTTCTATATTATTTATCTGACACCAAACACATGGATATAATATAAATATAATTTTGGCCGTCTCAGTGTGTTTTGATTCATTCATCAGTCATTGCATCATATAATCAACTAGAATGATCAGTTCAGTAATGATAACATTTATGCAGAGAAAAATGTAATATGAACTTTAATTATTGGGGCAAACAAATTATTATTTGTATGATTTGAATGACTTTTCGGCGTTATGAGTTTAAGTAGTATTTTGATAGAGGGTTAATGATTTAAAGCACTAACACTGCTGTATTTTATATAACAACACTCTCCAAAAGGAAATTAGTTTTCTTAAAAAAGCAATATTTTGAAGTCAAATCTCAGTTTTGCCATCAATATATCTCATTTGTGATTCACATTTTTAAAGGTACATGTGCAGTCTACCAAAAAATATTAGAGCAAAAATACTTGGAACGGCCATTATAGACCCTGTAATAAAGCCCCTGGTACATATATACAGTATACATGATTGTGATTAATAAAATCTCATAACTCCATGGGCATTTTCAAATTTGTACGAAAAATCCTTCTCACAAAAGACTGGAAAAGGAAATTCATTGGTTAAAAAGTCACACTACAGAAACAGCTGTGATACATCATGTCAAACACCCATCATTATTATATTACTGATTACCTTGGCTTCGTTGCTGGCAACAGGTTTGGAAGGGAACTGAACCTCTGTGGCTTTCAGGATGGTGTTCTCCTGTAGGATGTCCTGCTGGGACTGGTTATGGCCAAATGGCTAGAAAAACAAATCAAATTTGCATGGTTATGCTAGCTTGTACTTGTAATAACAAGACCTAGTTCTACAGATGCACTAGAAATGAGGAAAATGACAGGTATTCCCCCCATTACTCTGTAACTTGTAAATGGTACTAATAATATTCCCATTTATTCCGAGAATTGCTCCTCACCTTTCTTCCATAGAGGCACTGGAAAAATATGACCCCGACCGACCAGACGTCCACTTTATTGGAGATCTTTGGAGGCTCTTTACCCACCACAAAACACTCAGGGGGGAGGTACCTTACAGCCACAAGAAGACACAACTGAGCTACATGCTTAAAAAGGCAAAAGCCAAAATATGAGTGTATTTGCGAGCGTTACCAGTAAGTGCCGGCCCCTTGTGACGTCAGGTCCATTCCATCGACTCCGTAGTTGTCGTCGTCCATGATTTTAGACAGTCCGAAATCTGTGATCTTTATCTCTCCACATGCCGTTCCATCTACCAGTAAAATATTCCCTGTACACAACCACACACAAATAAAAACACATAGATAATCCAGTTTAATGAGTCTTTCTTATACCCTTCACATATGCACAATAAGGGTGGGTGAATTATATTTAAAAAATACAATATTTTTTATACTTTTTTTTAATACTTCTACTTGTTCTTTAAAACTGTCTATTTAGCAAATAATCCTGAAAAAAAAATTTGTATCATGATTTCCACCAAAACATTAAGCTGTACAAAGGTTTTCCATCGATAAGAAATGTTTCTTGAGCATCAAATGAGCTATTAGAATGATTTCTGAAGGGTCATGTGACACAGGCAGAAAGTCGAGCATATTTGAGTGTTAAGAGAGCTGTGAAAAGAGGAAGACAGAGAATGTGTGTTCACCAGGTTTGAGGTCATAGTGAATTATGGGTGGCTTGATCTCGTTCAGGTATCGTAAAGCATTGACGATCTGCATGACGATAGAGCGAGCCTCTTTCTCAGACATCAGCTTGTGCTGTTTCAAGTAGAAATCCAGGTCGTTTCCTTCACAGTATTCCAAAACCGTACAAAACCTGCGGGAAACAGACAACCCTAATGTAACTCGCGTCCAACCTCACTGATGTGTTTTCATAGTTGATTGGTGTGGAACTCACGTGTCTGTGTCCAGTGAGAAGTAATCGTACAGTTTAACTATTCTGGGATGATCCAACTGTTTATGTATTCGGTATTCCCGACAGGCGTGTCTGCGGAGAAGAGAGGCACGGGTTACCATGGGCAACAGAGGTGAGACCCAGGCGACCAGCGTCATGAGAGACAGACGGACTAAATTTCCAGACATTTCAAGTTCTGCACAGAATACCAATTGGCATGGAAATACACCCTTATATAATGTCCCCGCACCACAATATGAGCCTGCCACATATCGATCGCACATTCAAAAAAGAGAGAATTGGCTCTAAAAATAAAGGAATGTTTGGGTTAAAAGCAGCTTAAATATGGCATATTTGAATGAAAATCAGGCTGTGAGGAATGTCCTGTTTTCACAACAGATCTTGTCTATTGAGAATGTTTTGGAAAGATACATTTCCAATGTTGTGTTGGCAAATTAAGCATGTCAACCCTGTCTATACAGTTAAAGTGCATAATTCACAATCTAAAATCTACTTTATTTCTTGCGGTGATGCCCAGCATGCCCCTGATGTATTTAACATGAACAGCATCACAGATGAGGAACGTACTTGTGGTAGTTTTCTTTCTTCTCCTCTCTCCAGTTTTTGTTGAGCTGATGAATCTTCACAGCAGCGTACCGTTGCTCAATTAAGTCAAACGCCTGAAGAGCAGAATGATGAATTCAAATGATCCGTTTCTTTCGCAAAGGTCAGCATGAATCAGGCTCTGTTATAAATGAGGGGTAAAGATACCTTGTAGACCTCACTGAAACCCCCCCGACCGAGCAGATGTAACAGCAGATAGCGTTCATTCAGGGTGGGATGGTCCTTGAATCTAAGAAAGGTTTAAAAAAAAAAACAAAAAAAAAAAACGGAGAAACAGGAGAGAAAGGGAGGGTTGGTGGAAAATAATCATGGAAAACTAATTTGTTTTCGGTGAAACCAATAAATACATGGACAACATTTTATAAAATGCTACAGAAGTGTAGAATATGGGCCCTTCACAGGCAGTGAGCTCATGAAACTGCTGTTAATACGAGGAGTCAATGTCCACTTGAAAAGACACAAAATGGAAGGAAGAACGAGATGAGAGGCTGATGTCATCAGTGCCGGTACATACTGTGAGCTGTCCTCATTGTTTATTCTTTTCAACTCTCGGATGTGAAGATTTCGCACCCTCTCCAACCTCTCCAGCTCTGCCTGAATCTCTGCCTCCTCCTGCAAAAATACACAAATTGAAATAAAAAAAAAAACTGTTAGAAAAACATAATCAACATGTTAGAATGATGCTGAAAATTCAGCTTTGATTTTTATTTAAAGAATTTAATTTAAACTGTTTTTTTAAACAGTAATAAAAGTTCACCATATTATTGTTATTTCATTTTGATAAAATAAATGCAGCCCTGGTGAGCATTAGAGACTTCTTTCAAAAACATTAAAATCTTACCAACCCCAGATCTCAAGTAAATTAACAAATTCTGGCACCTTCATGATTACACATTAAAAGATGACTAATGTCTTTATTTTACACTAGTTAAAACATTAAAAAAAGAAAAGATGCTGTCTGTCTTTGTTTCTGCAGTGTATCAATCAAATACAAAAACGAATTAACCTAAAATAGTTTGGTAATTAAATCGCACATAACATTAAAGTTTTTAATATATTTTTTATATTACAATAATTTCACATTTAATCTCCAAATTAGTGTAGAAACAATATGCATTATATTTTAAATATTTGATCTAACAGGTGTAGGACATATCCAGAATTGAATAAAGTTATCAGACACTTCATAGTCTTCCCTGGATAAATGATCAATTCAATGTAGATTAATCCTTATTAAAGCTATAAAAGTTATTCAGTCTTTTCTCTGTTCTTTGATCAACATTGACAGACAGCAGCAGGTTTATTAGGCACATGATCTGACACATTTGCATGAATGCCTCAACTGCGTTAAATTTTAACACATTAAATTGAAAAAATAAAAAATTTAAATGGCATGCATTTACATTAGTTTTGACAGGCCCAGTTTGAACCTGTTCTGAAATGCAGGAGGATCTGAATTATTCAGGAGACACTGAGATTGAGCACTGACCTTTTTGAGATGGCCGAGTCTCAGCTTGAAGATCTCCTCCTGCTCATGGTACTCCGCTAATGTTAGCCTGCAGGAACATCAGAGGAACATCAGAGGAACATCAGAGGAACAGCAGAGGAACAGCAGAGGAACAGCAGAGGAACATCAGAGGAACATCAGAGGAACATCAGAGACATCAGAGGAACAGCAGAGGAACAGCAGAGGAACAGCAGAGGAACAGCAGAGGAACAGCAGAGGAACAGCAGAGGAACAGCAGAGGAACATCAGAGGAACAGCAGAGGAACATCAGAGGAACAGCAGAGGAACATCAGAGGAACATCAGAGGAACACAGAGGAACAGCAGAGGAACAGCAGAGGAACATCAGAGAACAGCAGAGGAACATCAGAGGAACAGCAGAGGAACAGCAGAGGAACATCAGAGGAACATCAGGGAACACAGAGGAACAGCAGAGGAACAGCAGAGGAACAGCAGAGAAAGGAGGAACATCAGAGGAACAGCAGAGGACAGCAGGACAGAGGAACAGCAGAGGAACAGCAGAGGAACAGCAGAGGAACAGCAGAGGAACAGCAGAGGAACAGCAGAGGAAACAAGACAGCAGAGGAAACAGAGGAACAGCAGAGGAACAGCAGAGGAAACAGCAGAGGAACAGCAGAGGAACAGCAGAGGAACAGCAGAGGAACAGCAGAGGAACACAGAGGAACAGCAGAGGAAACAGACAGAGGGAACAAGCAGAGGAACAGCAGAGGAACACAGAGGAACAGCAGAGGAACAGCAGAGGAACAGCAGAGGAACAGCAGAGGAACAGCAGAGGAAAAAACACAGAGGAACAGCAGAGGAACAGCAGAGGAACAGCAGAGGAACACAGAGGAACAGCAGAGGAACACAGAGGAACAGCAGAGGAACAGCAGAGGAACAGACAGAGGAACAGCAGAGGAACAGCAGAGGAACAGCAGAGGAACAGCAGAGGAACAGCAGAGGAACAGCAGAGGAACAGCAGAGGAACAGCAGAGGAACAGCAGAGGAACAGCAGAGGAACAGCAGAGGAACAGCAGAGGAACAGCGAGAACGAGGAACAGCAGAGGAACAGCAGAGGAACAGCAGAGGAACATCAGAGGAACAGCAGAGGAACAGCAGAGGAACATCAGAGGAACATCAGAGGAACAGCAGAGGAACAGCAGAGGAACATCAGAGGAACAGCAGAGGAACAGCAGAGGAACAGCAGAGGAACATCAGAGGAACATCAGAGGAACATCAAGCTCAGAGGAACACAGAGGAACAGCAGAGGAACATCAGAGGAACGGAACATCAGAGGAACATCAGAGGAACATCAGAGGAACACAGAGGAACATCAGAGGAACAGCAGAGGAACAGCAGAGGAACACAGAGGAACATCAGAGGAACACAGAGGAACACAGAGGAACACAGAGGAACAGCAGAGGAACAGCGAACGAAAAAGGAACGAGCAGAGGAACAGCAGAGGAACAGCAGAGAGGGAACATCAGAGGAACAGCAGAAGGAACAGCAGAGGAACATCAGAGGAACATCAGAGGAACAGGACTAAATAAAACTCCATACATGTACTGGGTTAGGATGCTCTGACTGTCAGATGAGTTTGAAACAATTAACCGATTCTGAAGAAGCTTATGCGATCTCCACACTGCTCAATTAACAGGGTATTTTTCATATTGTGGAAATAAATGTCTTCAAACTGAAATATGTAGTGCCTATTCTTGGTACATCTGCTTAAGGATAATTTCTATAAAATGAAATCAGTGACTTGTTCATGTGAATGTGAGTGAAGCATGTAAAACACGGAAGGCCGCTGTGTGTGTGGATAACAGAGGTTGTACACATTGAGGTCATGTAATGCATCACTCACAGCTGTGGAAGGCTGGGTTTGAGGAAGGGGTCGTTGTCAGCACCGTTCACAGCCTTGGTCTTTCGTTGTTTGGGCTCAGAGTTGGTGCTGGGCGACTGAGAGCTGCTGGATGCTGGTGGTTTTCTCTTCGCTAACAATTTCCTCTGTCTTTCGATTTCTTCACGTTGTTGAATGATCCATTCCTGCTGTCTGCAATAAAAACAGTTCATATAGGCAATAGAACAACTTAAATTCTGTAATCAAGTGAAATCTGTAATGGACTGACAGATTTACAAGAGACCTGAGGCCCGTTCACACTAAGAACGATAACAAAAAGAGATAACTATATTTGCATCCACACCAACGGACGACAATGTTCAGGTGGATTCTGATTGGCTGTCAATTTTCTTATCGTTCATCGGCTGGAATATTTTTCAACCATGTTTTTTCCTCTGTGTTGTTATCTTTAAAGTTGTGGTGTATTCCTATTCCCGATGAATAAGACCAATTATAAAAACTTTAGTTGCATTTTTCGTCCCTGGTATGAACAAGCCTTTACTATAGAGATGGGTAAAAATTTGAGTGAAGAGACAAAACAGTTGGGGCTCTTTAGCCCGCACTATACTTCTTTTTACAAGTCAAGTATTAGATTATGTGCGTATGCGCTCAACCTTCAGTAAGTGTCTTACTTGACGAGGTTCTGGAAGGCATATCCGTCTGTCCACTGCTCTGTAAACGAAGCTCCGTGTCTCACAGTGGTAAAATGACCCAAACGCAGTCGGTCCTGCATGCTCTTCTCCCGACACGCTTGCTTCTCCTGTGTGCTCTGGACAAACACACACACTTTTGTAAAGATCTGAACCACTCTTTCTACCATTTTCAAACTATTAAACTTTGAAGCTTTTGGTTAAACGATGCCCTTTCACAGCAATCTTGTAGGTTACACACAATCATTTTAGATATTGAGGTAATAAGACATGCAAATTTAAATACATACACACACATCAAAATAATTGATATGTAATAACAGGCCAGCACTGGGTTATTGTTAGAATGATTTCTTAAACATCACCTTCTCAATCAGAAGTTTCTTGCTCATGGTGATGCACTTATTTAAACGTTCTTTGTATTTTTCTAGAAGCTTTTGTTGTTCATCAATTTGTCGTCTTAGATCACAGTTTGCCTGTGGAGAAGAGGAAGAGAAAATGCATTTAAAACAATTCAGACTCTGCTAAGCTGAACTACTTTAGGAAAAAGAGATTTCTCATAACGTCACAAAAAAAATTTGATACATATTTTTTGGTGAGATTAATAATTTTGTCTTATGTTACTCCTTCCCATCTCTCTCTCACTCTCTCACCCGCAGCAGATCGTCTATCCTGCCCTCCTTCTTCTCCAGGTCCAGGTTCTTATTGCTCTCTATAGTGGCCAGTTTTACTACCGTCAGGTCAGTCTGCAGAAGAGCAATATACAAACAAACAATTCAGGACAACTACACATTTCTATGTTGTTTTATAAATGTGTTTCTTCAACAACAGTAATTCTAAGCTAACTTTTTTAAATTTTTGATAAATGAAGATCAAACATAAAAAAGGGAACTTTTTACCACACATTAGTCAATTATTTGTTCTACTTTTTAAAATGCCGTTTATGTTTAGATTTTATTATTTAATCATTATCCCAGACAACAACAAATCAAATATTTAAATAATTATTGAACTATTTTTACTCTCATTTCTACCACAATCAACACGTATTGCCCTTAATGAAGCTTCACCCCTCTTTTCAAAAGTAAGCATACTTGTTTAACAAGGAGTGTCAAACTCAACAGATTAATTGATTGTTGTAATCGAGAGTTTTATTCTAAGATTTTTTATTCTTGAGTGCAAGTGCATTATGACAGTCCCACCTGAATACTCTTGACTGCCATCAGTCTAGAAGAAATCACAGAGTCCCCAAAACACAGGCTGGTGGGAGACGAGCTGTTTTGCCGGGTCTGATCAAATACAAGATTGTACATGATTTGATTAAACTGCATAGTAATGAGAGGCACAAGTAGACAGTTAGTATTGTGGCTGAGCTGAAACTATACAAGTGTTGTGACGTGTGTTTGTGTTTATGAGTCATGATTGATTATGATACACAATTAGTGAAATGAACTGAGGCCCAGTTTACGCTTACACATCTCAGATGCAGTTCATTTTGACAGCACATTTTGATTTTGCTTTTAGTCATAGTCTCCTGGCTTAAAATGCATTTAGTTTTAGTCATATTTAGTCATCTGAATGGTTTTATTTAGTCTACTAAATACCACCGTGTCAACATTGCTGCAATCGGTTGCAACACAATCTTCACACTCCAGTTTATGGTGCTGTTGTAAATGGGAGAAGAGATTTGAGATGCTTACACTTTTGGATGCCAAATATATATTTGAATTATGGCATTCCCTTTCTATTGTGCTCTGTCTGTTTGACATGCATGCACTCTTTCAGTGAAGGGTGTGCAGTTTAACAGAGACTTGCATGCTTTCATTTTCCTGCCATGGCTCACACTGCGTCCACCGTTATTTCTCAGATGTGTTTGCAGCATTTGCAGATATGGCAAAAATATCACATCACGATTTTTTTCAGGAAAATCACGATTCACAATTTTATCACGATTCTTTTTCATGTTGGTTTTACTATTTTGCAAGTGACTGAGCATTACAGCCAAACTAATTTCCCCATTTTAATACAAAATAACAAAAAATAATGGCAGACACTTAGGATAAAGTGGTGAAGATAAATACATACACAACATAACATACAAATGAAATAAACAGTGCTTTATTTCAGCTACAGTACGTGTATTTAACAGTAGCATTCAAGAAAGAAATTAAATGAAAAAATATAAAAATAAAACAATAAAAACACAATAAATGTTCTCAGTCAAGAGCAGTGCGTGATTTTCTCTGCTTTATTAACATTAAAAGGATATTTCCCCCCAAATTAAAATTCTGTCATTATTTACTCCCTCAAGTTGTTTCAAACCCCAATAAGTTTCTTTCCTCTGTTGAAAATGAAAGTTTTTTTGAAGAATGTGGCTAACCCAAACAGTTGCTGGTCCCTAGTGACTTCCATAGTATGGTTACCCAAATTCTTCAAAATATCTTCAAAAAACTGTCCCTTAACCCGTGTGCATCCTTATGGACATTTTTGTCTTTTTTGATAATGTAAATGCCAACAGCATAAATTTTGGCACAGGTGTGTATTTTTATTGGAATTTTACTATTTCACCCCCATTTGCAAAATCTTTTTTTGCACTAGTTATACAAAATAGTTCCTCTCAGCACCTTTTTGACAAAAATGTCTGCATTGAAACTGCAATAAAAATCAACTATAAAATGATGCAATATTTGTTAAAAGGCTTTAATTCTGTTGGCAAGGCTTCAAAATTATTATTTTCTTTACTATTTTTTACCAGATGGTGCCATTTTTTCAGGTTTGGCCTATAGCGCAAATACTCACTTTATTCCCGTTTTCTGCTTCGGCATTTTATAGAGCCAATTGGATAAATGATGCAGCTATAATTGTGTGGGTAAGTTGGTATGGATGTTAGAGTGTGGTTTGTATGCGTGTAATAAAACAATTTTTTGCATGTGTGTGCTTGTAATATTTGAGAGAGGAAAAACTCAACTGCAAATCACCAAATCCAACCGCGCCGTGCACCAGTGGAGTTGTGCTGGCATCTAACGGGGAAACTCTGGTACTGCGCCCAAACAAGATCTTACCGAAAGCTCATTTTTGGAGATATCAACCTCAAATGTGGAACACAACTTGCTTAGATTTATGGCTTTGATTTTCTAGCAGTTTTAGAGTTCAACATGTTTCATTAAATATTAATTTATATAAAATAATGTTCATAAACCGTTTTCATAAACTTAAACCTCTATAACTTTTTTTGGGGGGAGGGGGTAATTTTTATTTCAACAATAATCTCTTTAAAATGTCTAAAGGTCTTCTTTAAAATAAGACCAAACTTAAGTCTAACTAAAATTATTATGACCGTTTTTTAACACAGACATTTTTGTCCATTATGGACCTGTGTGTAAGTTTTTAATTAATGCACAAGGGTTAAAGGAGAACTCCGGGCAATTTCTAAGTTAATCTTGATCGTTAGACCTTTGTGAGTACTGTCTATAGAAAAAAAAACTAACCGGATTGGGGCTTGCGACGCGGAACTCAGTTGTACCAGGGAAAGGTCAATAGTGTCCAGGTGGGAGGAGCGAGACTTCAGCGCGAGACTGCAGCTTGCCGTCTAAAACACTATTTAGGTGAATTTAAACCATGGCTAAGTTGCTAAATGCATCTTGTTCACAGGTAAGGCCCCTGTTCATGTTGGACAGACATTTTAATCGCATTTTGTGTCTGTTAAGAGGCACAAAAGACACTCTTTATGTTATGCCCCCAGAGCTGCCGTTTTAGCTGAGTGAGAGCTCTGGGCATTCGCGGTCGCAGCTCCGCGTCGCAAGCACCGATCCGGTTCGTTTTTTTTTCTATAGACAGTACTCACAAAGGTCTAACGATCAAGATTAACTTAAAACTTGCCCGGAGTTCTCCTTTAAGGACAAGCGGCAGCTAACATTAGGCTACTGTCACTTTAAGACCGACAAGCACCTGATTTTCTCTCAAATGTTTGCGTTTACTTTAGGCATAACCAACTGTTTATGTAAACCTTGTGTGTATTTGACAGTATTAGCACAATAAGACTAAAGATAACTTAGTCCAGTAACCAGGCGCTGTTTGACAGGCTTTTAATGCCTGAGAGTTTCGAGGCGCATTTTACTACTGGGAAAAACAGCCGTCTGTCAGCTAATGATCAGATCAGTCAAGACAGCTCCTAACGCCAGGTGTAAGAGAGAGAGAGAGTGTGTGACGTACACTGGATCCAGGTGCAGACTGGGAATGGGAGTTCTGGGGTGAACGGATGACAGGCGGTAAACCTCTTACTGGACTGGACCCATTACCACACTGAAACTACAGAAAGAAGGAAATAAGCAAATCATGTCGCTTGAAACCATGATCTATGTAAGCACATCAAGACACCACTCCACTTAACACCATATGAAGAGGAAGTGGAGAAAAAAAATGTGCACAAACCTTCGAGCTCATGTGCATCGTCAACACATGAGGTTTTAATGTGCATAATATCAATGAGATTTGAGATCTGCGGCAGAAGGTAAGATATTCAGAAGACTTGAAATGTATTGCACAAGGTTTTTTGTTTGTTTTGGGTATGGGGGAGGGGGGTTGGGTTGAAAGCCACTGGTCATTGTGTGCTTTCACGGCATGGAACAGAGCAGCTTGGACATTGTGCTCGATTTCTGCTCCCAATATAGCAAAACTGGCTTTAATTTGGATCAGACCCATGGCAGACAGGGAGTGAGTTCGGGAAACCTCGTTTGAAAAGAATTACTCATTGAATATTTTTTGCAATGCCGCTTTATATTGGTAGCACAAAAATAATACATTACTACACATACAAAGACATAAGCAAATTAAAACTGACACCATTACCATTTTCAATAAATGTATTTTGACTAATAATAAATTGTTGTTCTTACTTTGTTTGACTCATCAGTTTGTTATTCTAAAGAAATGAAAAACCTTTCATTAATGAAATGTTTCTCCACCTCTAAAATAATTTTTGATGTAGCAACACCGCTTGGGTGGGAAAATAATATTAATTGTATTTTAATAATAATATTTTTCACAATCCAATCAAATCATAAATTAAAAATAAGGTCTAACTTACATTATTTCGTTCCAAATTTTCAGTTTTGCTTGAAAATGTTAAATATGCTACAAATGCGTTCACATTTTTAACCCTCTGTTTGCTGCTCGCAAGGTGGTCAAAAATGAAATTATTTTTCAATGAAATTAATGTACTACATTTTAGTTTGATAATGTTTTTTATTTACTATTTTGTATTTTTAGGGGATTTATGATACTAAATTATGTTTATAGAATGGTTTTATTTATTTATTTTTATTTATTAATTTATCCACTAATATAAATAGTTAACATTTTATCATTTTATTACCAGTTAATCACTTTTTGAGCATAGGCCTGAGAATGAAATTTCCAACTTAAACTGCTTTGATCTCTTTTTAAAAAAGACATTTGGCAGATTATAGTTGAATCTAAAAATAGGATATGGAAATTTAAGTTAATTATGGAAATTGCATCTTAATACTATTTTTTCCAAAACATGTTTACTCTAAAACTGTGAGAAAAATCAAAGCCATAAACCTAAACAAGTTGTGTTTCAAATTTGAGCTAGATATCTAAAAAAAAAAATTAAAAAGTGCAGTACCGAACATTTCCACTAGATGAAATCTCGAACAAGTACAAGCATGACTTTTCAGGACCATTTAACCTTTTGTGGTTAAATGGTCAATCAATATGTGGTGTTCACATATCAAGTGCCAAAACATTTGCCAAGTTTCGTACCATTGCGAAAAAGAAGGAAATTCTACAAAACCAAAACCTAAAATTTTTCAGTCTAAAATGACTGAACAGCATCAGAGGGTTAAAATAATATTGTCCAAGTTGCAATGACTTGTCAATTCCGCTCTCATTAAGCCAATGCCGAAGATGTATCATTCCCCTCAAATTACTGGCAGATACTCACATCAAAATAATCACTAATTTTCGGTCCCCGAATGACGGACTTCCCTATAGAGAGGGGATAAGAAGAAAAGAAAAAAAATGAATAAGCATATTAAGCTACATGTAAAGAACATACTAGAAAACACACACATATATGTGAGTGTGAGTGAGTGAGTGAGTGAGTGAGAGAGAGAGAGAGAGAGAGAGAGAGAGAGAATTTACCTTGACTGCTTTCTGATTGGTTGTCAGCAGCTTTCCTCTTCCTGCCCCGTGATGATTCAGAGTGCTTCTTTTCAGGAGTCTATAAATGAGAGATATTACATTCATACACTATTTGTTATGAATTTATTCGGTCTTATTTTGCACTCGATGCACGATAACGCTGGCCTCAGCAAAGCATTGAGCACCACATTTAAATTCATAGTCTCCTGAGAGCAAACCGTACAATCTTTGAGTATCAGCTCAGAGAGTAAAATGAGACACATTGTGTGTCTTCAAATAGTATTTAATGACTCTTGAGTCTAAATGACTCCAAGAATATCTCTAATGTGAGAGTGCATAATCCAGGGCCTGGACCAATAATCACAGTCTATTTTCTCCCTCGCCGGGGAAAGCATGCAGAAATATCCTGCTCTTTTCAGCACACACAAAGAGGGGTGAACTGCCAAGGGCATCTTTGCATTCTGATCAGAGAGCAGTTCTCGCTCACTGGCGTGGACTGAAACCTGCACATCTGCCACCAAACTCCAGCAACAGATACCCACACAACCCTATTAGGAGAGAAAGCCTGTCCCACACATGCAGTTCATATATAAAAAGAAACGCTGCCTCATCTGTATGTTGGTTAAAATGCTAATCTCTTTTTAGCTGAGAAACGGAGACAAAGAGAGTTTCCAAAATAGATGTGATTAAACTCCGAGACTCCGCCCTGTATATTATACATGGCTTCATCATGTTAATTTCACAATCTAAGCTTAATTTGAGGTTATTGTAGAAATGATAAACTCATGTGGGCTAGACCAGTGCATTTTTGGAAACATCCCTGCAAAGAGAGGACTGTTGATTTGAACCGAGATCCTCCAAAAGCATCATTTATCTCTCGATTCAATTCTCACATGACTGGGACAGAGAGACTTACTGAATACGCAGGAGAGCTTCCTCTTTTCCCATCTGATCCCTGCAACAAAGAAAGAGGAAGAGAGAATGAGAGGAAAAGAAAAAAATAGGAAAGGACAGAAATTAAAGGAAAAATATATATATAAAAAATGATGAGGAAAAGGGAAAAGAAAATGAGAGAATGTAATAAAAAAATTCAAATAGGAAAAAAGAAAAGGAGAAAAATAAAATGAAGGAATAAAGATGAGGAGAAATGAAAGGAGAAAATAGAATAAGGAAAAAGAAAAAGAAATGATCGAAAGAACAGGAAATGGAAAACAAGAGGAAATGAAAAAAATGTAAGCGAAAGGAAAACAAAAAGACAGAAATGCAAGGAAAATCATAATGATAATGTGAAAATGATAGGAAAAGGAAAGAAAAAGAAGGAATCATTAGGAAGAGGAACATGATAAAGAGAAAATGGGATGAAAGAAAAAGGAAATGAGATGAGGAAAGTATAAGGAAAAGGGAAATGATAAAGAAAATAAGTATAAGTAAAAGGAAGAGGAGGAGGAGGAAAGGAGAGTGTGTTTTCGATGCGAGTGGGTCAGGAGCTGAAGCTGGTGTTTATAATTAGCCCTCAGTGACAATGACAGAATGTCACGGTGGCCCTAACGAGCCGCACTGCCTCATATTGATGTTCTGCACACACACAACTGGCACTTCTGGGTCACGATGGCCACGAGCTCAGAACAAGAACACACAGACCATCACTGCAATTACTACAGCTAGAATTATTATTATAAGAGCCTACAGAGAAACAAAAGGCAAATCTCATTCAATGAAGAAAAAAAAATTCAACCAGAGAACAACCCATGCACTTTCTTCAACGGTCTGTGTTCGTTTGATAGAAGAAACTTCTGCGCATGTGACGTTCTGAAATATAAAGATTATATAATCTTCGTTCCTGTCACTGAAAATATAATCCTTGATATATATATATATATATATATATATATATATATATATATATATATATATATATATATATATTCAAATCCATCATGAATATGCAAATCACCCTGCATTAAATGAGTCGCGTGCTTCAGGCTGCAGGTGTTGGAGGCAGTTATTAGTGTTCAGGGGATTATGGGTAATCTAGTGTATATAGTCTGAGGTGGGGCCTTAATGGAGGTTTTGGTGCTGTGTTGGGTGTATGTTGCAATGTGAGTGAAAGTCTGACAGTGGCGCGTGTGTGTGTGTGTGTGTGTGTGTGTGTGTGTGTGTGTGTGTGTGTGTTTGTGTGGCAGCTTTAATGCAGTGGGAGCATATGTGTGACAGGCGTGTGTGTGTGTGTGTGTGTGTGTGTGTGTGTGTGTGTGTGTGTGTGTGTGTGTGTGTGGTGACAGTATCTAGGTGTCTGACATCTGGCATAATAAGCAGCTCACAGCCACAAGAGAAGTTTATTCTCAACCTCCCAGTTCACTTTCTCTCTTCATAACTCGCTTCATTGGCTTCCTCCTCCTCTTGCTCTGATTTATGTCACAGCAGGTGTGTTGTGCAGGGGGAGGGGAGAACAATTCATCTTACTATGATGCTGTGTGTGTGTGTGTGTGTGTGTGTGTGTGTGTGTGTGTGTGTGTGTGTGTGTGTGTGTGTGTGTGTGTGTGTGTGTGTGTGTACATGTGTAGTGCTTTGCCTGCTGATGGTTTAACTATTGGAGGTTATGACAGATGCCAACCCAGCTTGAGTCTGCTACAAACCTAAACACACACACACACGCGCACGCGCGCACACACACACACATACCCACACACACACACTCCTCTAAGAGGCAGAAGCTCAACCCTCAGCGCACACAGAACTAGAGCTTCATTACAGGGAACATTTCCCATCGGCCTGAGTCACATACACACACACGCGCGCGCATCAATTTCTCTGTAACGCTTTGGTTCAAGGAAAACACAGCAGAACGTCTCTGCACCATCTGCTGAACTATGAACAGAGTTATTAACAACAGCTTTCATCAGGACTCAAGCGTGAACAGTTTAGAAAAGCATATCTATTACAGATCTCAGTTTGGAGCAAATGCTTCAGTGCATCAATTAATGGTTTACTGATCTATCTATTTATTTGTCCATCACAGTCCTTTTGGATAAAAGCTGTACAGATACAATCACATACACACTTCTAGAGTGGCGATTCACTGATTACACTTCTTGAATGGCGAAGACTCCTACAGCACAAATGCCTACATGGAAATTAGCATCCTGAAGATTGATTCCCATTATCTAGTCTCTATGATGAATGAAGAGACAATATTGTGTGTGCGAGTACTTTGAATAAGTGATATACGGCACGCAACACAAATATAACATTTTTAATGAAACCGGAGAGATTTCAGTTCCTCCAGTGAAGCATAAAAATGTAAGTGCGGTGGACTTTCTAAGACACTGTAAAAGTAATGTTACTCCAAGTCTTCTGAGGAGACCCAATCACTTTGTGATGAACAGATTTAAATTTCATCATCATCATCATCACCACATATGGTAAACAGAAGCTCAACCGTACTTGAGAACAAACGCCATTGGTTCTTGTACATTAAGCAAGCATGTTTGAGCTTCTGTTTACTATATTTGATGTTACTGATGAAAATAAATCTGTGCTCAATGTATGCGAGTTGAAAGTTTATATGTAAATAAAAGCCTAAATTTAATCTGTTCATCATATAAAGCATTTATATTCATATAGATTACTCTTACAAATGTCAGGTTTGGTTGCAGACTTTTACTGGAGGGACAGAAATCTCTCCGGTTGCTTTAAAATAATCTTAATTTTAAATTTTGAAGATGAACGAACGTCTTACAAGTTTGAGTAAATGATGACAGAATACAAATTTTTGGTTCAACTATCCTTTTAATTGGCCAATAAATGATTGGCTAATGCTGTTAATCTTAAAGTTATAAAAAAAATCAACTGATTAATCAGTAAGGACAACTATAATGAATCATGATGTGTATCGTCTTGTAATATCCAGCACTAATTATTTCCCATTGAATATTCTGTTTGGAAATATGCCACAATATATAACAGGTATTTGGTTTAAAGATTACAATCATACAGAAAATAAATACAAAGCACTACCGGTACTTACCTCTGACTCTTTATCACTGGAGGAGCCCAGACTACCAAAACTGTGATTGGAACATTCGTTGTTTGTCAAGGTCTGTACAGGAGAAACACATTTACATGAATCAATGAGCCAGCTGAGAGTAAAGGCGGATGAATATGAGGTATTCATGCAACAGGTGTTATGAATTAATGATTTGACAACTCAAAGGAGGAGACAGTTGTACAAGCAAGAACACATCAAACAGTGAAAGAGAACTGTGTGTTTCAGTGTGAGGTCCACTGTAACCTGACATGATCCTCACGGTCAGAATGTCCTCCTTTTCAGAAAAATCATTTCTTCAAAAAGCTCATTACGAAAGTAGGAAGACATGAGACTCTCCCATGAACATTTAAAATGCTGCCTTATCAAGCAGAATCCAGAGGAAAGAAGCCACGTCTGCATCAAAACATTTGTACCAATACGATAATTCTTTATATCCGAAAGCAGAAAACCGATATATTGGCCGATAAATCTAATTTTTATATAATTTTTGAGAGCCTGATTACAAAAACGAAAATCTCAACATTAAAATGCATGTCCCAAGCACTTCAACATAACATAAGCATACAGTACAGCTTAGTTTTAACCTGTGTAAGTTTAAAAAAATAATTTTACACTTCTAGGGCTAACTTAAAAAAATAAATGATTGCCTTACAAATAAAATAATGAAATTCACAATGTTTTATTACAATACTGTTCTCATTATAATGGTATGTAATATGTCAGTCCTGCATTGTGGTTTTGAGCTGCATGAGCTGAAGCTAAAGATGATCACCGGAGCGCTTTACTACCGTGTTAATTCCTGACCAAACAAAATCTAATCCTTTGCGACTGATACGCTGCTAATCGGGTGGTTTTAGGTCAATGTTTAGGCTGTAAATCAATGATGCCCTCTAGGGAAGAGTAAAATAGCTGCTCGAACACTTCCGGTGGCTTCACCGCCTGATGGCAGTTTAGAACGCAATGAGCAATCCAGTCATTTATACAGTTATGTTTCTATTAATCTATTAGTCTGCATTTACATCACACGTATCTATTTTGACATGCCATTTCTGTCCCGTTCTAGTTATCACCATGTCAATTGCTATGAGTGTTTATTATAATAATTTTATAATAAATATTATGTAGATGTCACTTCTGATATTTTGTAGTGTGTAATTGGCCGACCCTTAACCCTTAATCACTCCTAGAAAAGGATAACACTTAAGGTCTTTGGGGTCATTTTGACCCCAAACTTTTAAAGAGCGATTGCATAAGGAAATATAAATTTTTTATATGGAAAACTATATATAATTTTTTTTATTTACTTCTCAACTATACATTTATGCTGTGTTTTTGTGGAAATTTTGAAGTTTTTTACTTATTTACTGCACAATTACATAACTAGGCCATAAATTGGCACATGAAAAATGATTTTTTAAAGAAAAAATCACTTAAATTATGATATTAATTAAATCTAAATAGTTTTTGGACATTGCTCTATGTGTTAGGGATAGAATACTGCCATCTGCAGGTTTGTGGAAAAACTTTAGAAATTATAATTAAAGAAAGAAAGTGCAATGACCACATATTTCCAGTAGAGGTCCATAGAGACTCATTCATTTTCACTTCATTTTTCTTGATGCTTCAAATTCTCCTCACAACTTAATATATATATGATATATATTTTTTGAACTGCATAAAATATTTTTGTCAAAGTTAGAGTTTGTTGTTGTTGTCTGATATATTTTGAATGATCTGCTTTTGTAAATTATTATTCATACATTTGCAGAAACATTACAAGTCAGCACTATGACATGATTGTAATCACACACTATTTATTTTAGAAAATTATTCATCAACAATTATTATTTTTTTTAGAACAAGAGATTTTAGAACAAAATAAATTTAATAAACCAAGTAAATAAACCAATATGATACAAAACAACAACACCAATAAACTGTAATGAACAGGATGCATAAATATGCATACGTGTGTGTGTGGCTGTGTGTGTGTGTGAGATAGAAAGCTCGTTCCGCTTTGTGTTTATGCTCTAGGACCAGACCTTGATTTAAATGTAATTTTTTTTAGATTTATGCCAGTTTTGTTTATTTTATTTGCCAATTTCTGTAAAAATGCTCTCTTTACAGTCATGACATGTGTGTGTTTGTGTGTGTGTGGCTGTGTGTGTGTATGAGATAGAAAGTTCGTTCTACTTTCTATTTATGCTCTAGGACCAGACCTTGGTTTATATGTAGAACATTTCAGATTTATAATGGATTTACTTTTATTTTTTTGACAAATAAAATAAAAAAAGTCATTTTTTTCATTTTCCCATTCATTTTCAATTGGGGTCATTTTGACCCCAAAGACCTTAAATGGTAAATTTTTTTTTACACACTTTTAGAACAACCGAATCGAACCCAGTTTTTTTGTGCATGTTTAGATAGATTATTTAGGAAATGTTACCGAGTTTCATGGCCCTGAGATGAAGGGAACATTTTAAAAAAATCAAAAAAAAGTCCAGTGGGGTCAGAATGACCCCAAAGAGTGATTAAGGGTTAAGGCCATTGCACACTGAGTCCGAAATTTTCGCACGTTAAAAAAAAAAAAAAAAAAAAAAAATCGACCTCACGTTATGTTAATCACGCTTGCACACTGCCTCCGAAACTTTCGTCCGTCAAAAAAAAATTCGGATCAGGTTCGATTTTCTGCGTTTTTCGCATCCACAGCCAGCATTTTGAGAGGTTTTTTGACTATTCAGACCCACCGTACAAGCGAACGACACAATCCAGAATGGCATCTGACAAGTTGATACACTTCGTCTCGCAGCACAAAGTAGGCTACTGTATGATAAACAAACCTGTATACAGCTGTTCTGTATGCCCAGCGTTTCTGCCGGCCGTGTGTGTGTGTGTGTGTGTGTGTGTCTTTTTTGGTGGTCTTCTTTTTAATATGTGGCTCCAGTATCGCTAGCAAAGCATCAAACTGTTCCATTGACATTCTGAGGTAAATTTTGAATCGCTCGGGATAATTGCGCAACTCCTTGATGAGCTGAAACTCTCCTTCCTCTCGGCACAAGATTGGATGGACCCTCTTTTTCTTCTTTTTCTCTTTTAAAGAAGAGAGAGGGCAACAACATCATCCTCACTGCTTGACGAATCCATTTAGTATTTTTTGCGTTTTTTTCCGCAAAGGTTTAATAAATACGCATCGGACTCAGTGTGCAAGGTTTCTGTGTGTGACGAATTTTCAGGCTGATGAACACGAAAAAAACGCATACGAAAAATTCGGACTCAGTGTGCAATGGCCTTTAAAGGGATACTCCACTTTTTTTGGAAATAGGCTCATTTTACAACTCCCCCAGAGTTAAACAGTTGAGTTTTACCGTTTTCGAATCCATTCAGCTGATTTTCTGATATTTAGAAGAATATCAGTAAGCAGACAGTTTCTGGTCTCATTGACTCCCATAGTATATTTTTTTCCTACTATGGGAGTCAATGAGACCAGAAACTATCTGGTAACTGATATTCTTCTAAATATCAGAAAATGGACCCGAAAGGATTCGAAAACGGTAAAACTCAACTGTTTAACTCTGGGGGAGTTGTAAAATGAGCCTATTTCCAAAAAAAGTGGAGTATCCCTTTAGGCAGCATATAAAACAATTCTTCAATGGATTACATATAGCCTCGAAAGAGCGCAAGTACGCTGCCTTTACAATCACTGAAAAAGCTGTCACTCATCTCAGTTTGCGATCTCACAAAGTTCCATTCAAATCAATAAAGTAGTCTACACTGCATACTGAATCGCTTATTTACGTCTTTGTTTGTGAATATATTTTGAGCGGTGACTGGATTCTGACTAAATTAAACATCTCTGATTGGCCATTGCATTCAAGAGATTAAGAGATATGACTGCTATTGGTTAGGCTACATTTCTCACCGCTGCAAAAACACATTTTTTGTTTTAATAGAAACATCTGACGGTCTCCAGAGCGCAAACACAAAAACGCAGTGACGTTTCACCAGTATGATTTTATTACACAGTTGAGGGTGTTTTTTTTTAAGGGTGCTTATATTTAAAGGGGCTATGTGTAGTTTTTTAGCGGCCTCTAGTGGTGATGTTTCAGATTGCAACCAATTTTTACAAGAGCGCTCATGCGCATGCTCGAACTCAAGAGCACTCATGGTACCGGCCACACTGACACTTTCTACACACCAGAGAAAGCATCACAATAGGGATGAAAGCCAACTCCGCTTTGTTTTAGGTATAGGTATATGTTTAGGTATGAAACCAGACCCGGAGGTCTCTCCATAATTCAAACGCTCTGCCGATGTTGATCCGTGTTTTCGTCCAAAGTTGATCTGATTCACGTTTGGCCTGTCGAGCTTCAGCTGATAAAACTTTTTTTGTTTTTTATATTTATGTGGAGTTTGTGTTGGGGTCTGTGTTGTGCTGGAGGCAGGTCGTTTTTTGGTGTTATCAGACTCATGTAGTTCGCTGCAGTGCCGTCGCATAGACCGTATATAAAAAGGAGAGAGGCTCGGGAGCGCGCATGCACGTCACATCCGCTGGATTTCGCGGTAAATCCGACCCGGAGCCTTCACATAGAAATAGGAATACTGGCCTTCAGAGGTAATAGCAAAACCTGACAAGTGGATCATTGTAATGTGTGATTACAACCACTTCATTTTAGAAGAAAAGCTACATAGAGCACCTTTAAATTCGATTTTGTGATGTTATTTTTTTACCCATGTATTAATTTAACAAATAATTATTTGTGATGTTTTTTTATTAATTCAATAAAAACTTGTGTAATCGGACATTAAACGATGGACCCCTGCAGTTCCGCTGCGGACCCCCGGATGAAAACTCTCAGCCTATTATATCCCACAAGGCTGTGGGGTGTCTGAAGAACCAGTTAAAACCAATTAATTTACAAATGTATTATAGTCAATCAATAGGCATTATAAGTCAATATTTGCTTGGTGAGCTCTAAACTGTCCTTGAATTTGTTCTAGATCAAACACGAGGCATGATGGTGCCTTCCATTCACAAACGCTACCTTCTCTTTCAGACATAACCATTGTGTTTGCAATAACAGTCCGGTGGTAAACTCGGCTACTAACTTTGGTTCCTCCGCTAGCGCTGCCAGTGCTGCCCACTGTGTTTCCACTGACTCCGCCCAGAAACCTGGCCTCCAGCAACTCCTGCCGGCGCGGGTCCAAACTGTGCAGCTCCTCCATAGGACCTGAGTGATACACACACACACACACATACATAGGTCACTCTAAAGGTTTGTAAACCGCTTTCACTTGTGCTCACATCATATAGGTAGACAGAAAAAAAGCACATGAAGTCATATCCAACAGTCTCCTGGGTCATGTGTTCACAAACACACAGGTACCACATTCCCCAGAGCTTACATAGTCCTCAAAACTAGATCACACAAACAGGTTAAACCTCATGACCTGTGTCTCAGAGACACAAAAGATCCAGTCTGTTGAGTGGAGATACATATGTTAACATGCACTGACTTCTCCGAGGAAGACTATAGTGAAATGCTGCAGCACACCCAACACAATCACATTAAAACTGACATTTGGACAAAAAATACCATTGTTCGCATGATTACTGTCTATGCACACACACCCACATCCCTCTTAACCACTTCTCCCTCTGTTTTTCCTTCAAATCACCCACTTCCTCCAGCTTTCCACTCCTTCCCTCAGCCTCAGTTCTCTCTATCAGCCCCTGAGGCGTGAAGGAGCGAGTCGCTGTGAGGTTTCTCTGGGCGTTCTCGTCCGGGTGGCTCCTCAGGGCTCACCCTGCTGTCATTATCTCCATCTAATGAGCCGCCATTACAGCTCGACTTCAAGCACAGCAGCTCAGTGCAGGAATCACTCAGGATCTCTACCACAGGGAAATGCTCGTATACTGCTGAGAGTACACCAAGAAAATCCTTAACAGTTCATTATAAGGTGAAACTTGTATATTGTTAAGACTGCAATATGCAAGTCTTACATCCTCCGCTTCGCATCAGGGTCTTCATCACCCTGTCAGGGGTTTATTCTGAGATAACAACCGGCTGCATATACATTATCCCACTTATTACACGGCTACTTGCCATGTAAATAATTAAATGCAAAGCTTCCGCGAGAGAGAGCAGATCCAGCGGCAAATTCGAACTAGACGGACATTTAATGCGGTAAAGTCATACCACTTAGTTATTATTACACAGCATTTTGCCACATAAATAATTATGGAGATAAGAGATATTGATTTCAGATTAAATGGTTTTAAAACCGTACCTGTTTGTAGCTTATAGTCCAACAGTATACAAAACAATAGTCACAAAATAGCAGCAGCTGCATTTGTATGAAACGAGAGAGCGAGTCCACGATACTGGATGGCATAATCCAGTATACACAAAATATTGATTTGACTGAGTTTTAATATTTTATTAGATCACCAAACACAAAACCTCCACGAAGAAAACACGTTCCTAGCAAGCGTATAGCACTGCTGGCTTCAGTTACCCGGATGAGCCTGCTTATCTGTTGTCAGCCATTGTTTTCTGGGAATAACTTGGTGATGGTGATGACGGTGAGATTGACCAATCAGAATCAAGTATTACACAGAGCCGTGTAACAATACTAAATATTCCCAGACAATTGCACTGTTTCAAAATCTAGTGAGATGCAATAGACAGAATTGTAAGGCATAGGCATCAAAGGTACGCTCCTAAAATGATGTCTGGTCCAAAAGGCATCTTCATTACACTGCCGAAGGCTACGTTGCATGTCCTTCATGGAGAAGGCCAGAATGCACTATGTAGTGTTCCATTAGGGCTAGGCGATATGGAGCAAAAAATATATCTCAATATATTTTGTTATATCTCGATATACGATATATATCTCGATATCTTTACAGGAAAAATAACCCCCCAAAAACTACTGCAAAAACAACTATGCCAAATACCACAGTCTTTTTTTATTGAAGTGCAAAGAGGTAGGCAGTTCATGTAGGAACAAAGTGCTTCTGCGACATTTAAAAAAAAAAAAATCACTGTATACAAAAATAATAATTCAACGACGGCAATGGGTAAGGTTGCCACCTGTCCCGGTTTTACCGGGATTGTCCTTTTTAATAACCTGTCCCGGGAAATTTATCCACTCTCCCGGGACACAGAATTTTTTTTTTTTCAAGGCATCGTATCAAAGTTATAAATTCCAGTATTGTGACAACAACACTATGCTAACCATTACAGTTGTACTCATTAAATACTGGTTGTTTAATTCATGCAAAATAAATAACTGACTAAAAATGTCAAATATTTTTACTTATTGTATATGTAATAAAGCAGTAAAGACACAAGTGGTGTGCTTTGTATTTTTTAGACTTTAAAATTACATCATATAATAAAAAAAACAAATACAAAGACTGATTGCCTGAAATGTTAATGGGCTTTCAATAAACTGTGGCTGCCTGAGAAGAAAGAGAAACATTTGAAATCAGTGCTACCTGACTAAAGAAAACCCAAAAAAGGCTGTTGCCTTCCATTTTGCCATCCAAGGTCACTCCCAACAGTCTGACATGGATACAATTACCATTCAAATACGGTCTTGTTTTATTTGGAAATAGCTGCTTAGCAAACTTTTAGTCATAATGATGTCGACTTGCATTGTTCCCAAATGCAGTTTAAAGGGATACTCCACTTTTTTTGGAAATAGGCTCATTTTACAACTCCCCCAGAGTTAAACAGTTGAGTTTTACCGTTTTTGAATCCATTCAGCCGATTTTCTGCTATTTAGAAGAATATCAGTAACCAGACAGTTTCTGCTCCCATTGACTCCCATAGTATATATTTTTTCCTACTATGGAAGTCAATGAGACCAGAAACTGTCTGCTTACTGATATTCTTCTATATATCAGAAAATCGGCTGAATGGATTCAAAAACGGTAAAACTCAACTGTTTAACTCTGGGGGAGTTGTAAACTTTAAAAAGTAAACTTTTACTTTAAAAAGTAAACATTTTAGCAGGTGTGAGTTACATCTGGTTTCCAGTGAAGGATCCAGCGTGTTGTAGACAGTGGCTAAAGTCTGCAACGAATCGTAAATGCGGTGAGAACGCCTAGTCGAAATTTCAAACTGGATGGCCATGGCATGAACACATTGTTTTGGCCAAACGCAGGGGAAAAAACTCAAAGAAACTGCCACTCTCTGAGTTCTGCTCAAGCAAAACACAGTTCCGTACAGTTAAGAAAGCTTTCGCCATCAGGCGTTCCCGTGTTCCTAAAATTGCTTCACTACATTCACTGGTCTGGCAGTTCTACCAGGCGTCAGAAGAGGACAATCAATTTGCAAAGTCTTTGAGATTTGTGAGATTTGAGCATTTCTTTTCTTCACAGTGGTGTGCTTTCGTTCCTCCCTAAAAACTTAACGTCAAAATCAGCTAGATCGGGGATTGTCGTAAAATACAGTCTACAGTTGCTAAACTACTTGATAATAAAACAAGTTATTAAAACAGCATTAAGCCGTAAAAGTGATACTGTTCTCCAAGCAGCTTTCTATCTTTTTTATTATTATTTATTTATTATTTCACATAAATGCTAGTATTTGTAAGCTCCAAGTTGTTCCTAATCACATCTAAAAGAGGCAGTGAGTTGATAAGTTGATGTTGATTATGACTAATAAATGATGAGTTGTCAATTCATACTTATCTCTAAATTGTTGTTAAGAATATTTGGCCTATTTATTCTGGTGATCGATATCAGTAATCAGTATCGGCTGATCAATACTGTATCCAGTGATCGATAATCACCCCCAACAATCCTGATTGAGCACCCTTATTTTCAGTGACTAAAATGACAATGATTAAATATGACTAAAATGTCAGTTTATGTTGACTAAAACTAGACTAAATTAGTTTCTTTGTCTAAGATAAAGATAACATGGGTTAAAAAAGATAAGGTTGACAAATATAATAAAAACTAACGAATAAGGACATTTGATACAAGACTAAATTACAAACTATTTAAATGTGTTGAATATTGTGTTAAAGGTTACACATTATTTGTGTGCCATGTTTGTGGCCACTGGCTCCCGTATGTTGTAACCACAGGACAGAGAATCACATAAACTATCAACATGATCCACTGACACTGGTGGTGACACTAATGGAGAGATGGTGTTCACAAACACCCAAAGTGGCACACAACACACAATACTGTTTGGCTTCATTTTAAACAGCATGACTCATTTAAAACCTATCAAACATCTTTTTGTGAAATGTCTTATAACACTGACCAGTAGCAATTACTTACCCAGTAATTAACCAGCAACCACTATTGACAGTATTCATATTAGTGGTAAAACAATATGAGATGCTCTTAATCTCGGTGGCATCACATCATCACTCTAGACTACATTACCCGTGTCAGATATCATCTTTATTACCCCTTTTCCACCAACAAGAACCGGGTGCTGGTTCAGAGCCAGAGCCAGAGCTGGTTCGGAGTTGGTTCGACTGACAAGCTTACTAAGAACCGGTTTGCCTTTCCACCGGCTTGAGAGCCACAACAGAGCCAGATCTTACGTCACTGCATACGTCTCATGTTGCCCAGCAACGCTAGTGCGGTAGCGCCTAACACAAACACGCCAGGCTTGCTCGAGATGCATCGGCTTCTCGCAGATCGATCGCCGCATGACATCAAAGCACTGCGAAAGCGATCCAAAAGCACAATGAGTCGTATGATCTCCAAACACTCCCGCAGCTCCGATCGGTCCGCGCCGCTCCGATGCATCTCGAACAAGCCTTATATCAACCATGGCGGCCGTTGCGTTACTATTGATGCTCATGGCTTTGCGAACCTAACGTACATCGGCATCCAAACACGGCGAATAAAACATGTTCGTGCAGCTCGCCGTAACTTGCATAAACGGAGATTACAATCGAGCTGCTATTAGCTCGATTAGCTGCTAATTCAAAAATGGCGGTCACAAGTTTCTGTTCGTCTTGTTGGCCACGGTAACCCCGCCTCCAGCCGCTGACGTAAGCGGTTCTTACTTCTGGACCAGCAATGATTTGGTGCTACTTAAGAACCACTTTTACTGGTTCGGAGCTGGTGCTTCGGTGGTCGAAAACCAAAGAACCGATTTGAAACTAGGCTCTGGCTCCGAACCAGCACCAGCTCTGCCTTGGTGGAAAAGGGGTATATGAGTCTCCACATCAACCACAAGCAGCACATCATTCCTCCACTGAGACTCGTCTACACCCTTGAGTCCTTCTTGCATAACAGAGATGCCCAAAACAACACCATATACATACCATAAAATTAACTAAAAATTCACATGATAGAATTGCTGAGAAAAAAGGTAGGAAGAATCAGATACAGATCAGTGAGTGCAATGTCAAAGTAAGCATGAGGTGGAAGTGACTGATGGCACTGCAGAAACTGATATTAAAACTGACCAATGACTCTCTCATATGGAATAATGTTAAAATAAATAACCACATTAAGCATGTGAGAAACAGATACAGGTCCTGATGCCACACTCCTTCACTGGTGGCTGACCACACACACACACACAGCTTTTCTCTCCTTCTATGAGATCAACAAAGCCAGATCACACAAATATAGTAAGGAGAGAAAATACAACATCTCTGAGACATACAGGATTACATCAGGGGACACGGGGAGACAAATGCCAGAGAGAAAAGGATACTGAATTATGGCCAGTCTCAGCTTATTACAAAATAAAACACACAAACTTTAATTCACTCTGTGTTAATGACAAGAATGGTGTAAAACTAACTTTTTAACACTGCAACACATCATGACAGCTCTCCTTTAGCAGTTCTGCTCAGTAACTGGTCTGCAGTGACACAGAGTCGTGACGCTTGGACTGATACGTAGAGAAACATGAGAAATGTCACGTCACGCAGTGGGACTGAAAACACAACATTCATACATGCAAACTCTGGACCGGTGAAAAAGGAGATGGGTTGGTGCTGAAGCAGGTTGTTATGGAAGGGGAGCTCAACTAATACTACAAAATACTCATCATTAGGCCAACAATTTTACTTCTTCAAAACATATTGGAATCGGCAGTTGAAACAATCAGAAAATTCTGATATTGGAATAGAAGAATAGAATAGCAATGTCGTATATGTAATTAAAATGACCCGCAAAAAAACATGATTTACAGTTCGATTTAAGCGACTTGACAGTTCATAGAAATTAGTTTTTTTTTTTGGACAAAACAAAAAGGTTTATAAAATAAGACATTATACGTCAAAAGTACTTAAAGGATTAGTTCACTTTTTAAAAAACTTTTGCTGATAATTTACTCACCCCCATGTCATCCAAGATGTCCATGTCTTTCTTTCTTCAGTCGAAAAGAAATTAATGATTTTGATGAAAACATTCCAGGTTTTTCTCCATATAATGGACTTCAATGGTAGCCAAAACGGTTCAAGGTCCAAATGACAGTTTCAGTGCAGCTTCAAATGACTTTAAACGACACCAGACGATGAATAAGGGTCTAATCTAGCGAAACGATGAGCCATTTCGAAAATAAATAAAACAGTTAAAGTATTATTAGCACAAATGCTCGCCTTGCTCTGTCCTGAGATGCACATTCGTGATTCTCCTGTTCGAACTCGTTCATCAAAATGAACAAATCTTTTTTCGAGTCATCGCATCGTTTCGCTAGATAAGACCCTTATTCATCGTCTGGTGTCGTTTAAAGTCATTTGAAGCTGCACTGAAACTGTCATTTGGACCTTGAACCGTTTTGGCTACCATTGAAGTCCATTATATGGAGAAAAACCTGGAATGTTTTCATCAAAATCATTAATTTCTTTTCGACTGAAGAAAGACATGGACATCTTGGATGACATGGGGGTGAGTAAATTATCAGCAAAAGTTTTTTAAAAAGTGAACTAATCCTTTAATTATTGAATTGTGTTTTAATAAAGCAATTGCCGCAGGTGTATAAAATCAAGCGCATAGTCATGCAGTCAGTACAGAACGTTTAAATGCCATATTGGTGATTACAGATGAGTTTTAGGGGTTAACATTATTGATTACAGGGGGACTTTAAAAAGATTTTCTTGGAGTCCTCCTCGATCCTCATACGTGCAAGTGGTATTGCAAGTGTGGTGATGTAAATGACGTTATGAAATTAGGGAATGCAAATTAATTGTATATTAATTTAAAGGTTCTCTAAGCGATCCTGGGTGACATCACTTCTTGTTGACGTTCGAACTATTGTCAAACAAAACGGAGGCTAGCTAGACCCTCCCTCCTTCTCATCCACGCACTAACCCCTCAAACCCACCCCCAAACCATTCTTGTCGGTTATTGGCTGGAACAGTTTGTTATGTTTCGTAGAGCGGGTCGCTAGAGTTTGTTTTTGTAGCCGTTTGTGGATCCTGGGGTGTCCGCAGAGATCGCGTTTTTTTACAGTGTGTTCAGGGGACATTAAACGAAAGAAATGAAAAAGTTAGAAGAGAAACACAATTGTTGCGTAGAATAACACAAGTAAATTTGCTGTGCTGCCTGAGGGTCACATCATCAAGCAAAAGTTTACATACTCTAAAGTTAATGTCTCAAGGGACTAATGTCGCCCACAGTACAAATGTGTTTTATGATGCTTGTTCATCGAGTTTGTGTTCAGACAGCCACAATAAAACATTCATTGTAACTGTGTAAATGACAACTGTTCTGGAGAGACTCCCACCAAATCAGACACTAAATTAAATGAGAGCAAAAACAGACACTTAGTATTACTTCATAAAAATGAGAGATTATTTAATCAGTGTCACTTAGAGAGAGAAACACTTTGTGACTTACACAGACTTTTGTACAGTAGCCTTAAATATTTGGACAGTAAAGTCACATTTAAAAATGTCTGAATGTCATTGCATCATATATAAAAAAATGTATATAAAAAAGGTAGTACAAACATGTTTTAGGCAAGCATGGCGAATTACAGGCTACAACTGTGATTCCTCTGCGAGGAGAGATGTGTGATCTTGAGGAAGATAAGTGAACATATTCTTGGGGTGCTCTAATTTAAAGGTATAGCGGAGGATCTTTCCGAATTTTAGAGAAGACCCGTCCTCTCCAATTTTTTTAAAAATGCACATGCGCAACACTATTTGCTCCCGAGAGGGAACGCCTATTAAACGTGTGCACGTTGTTATTATACTGATCGATTGAGTGACCGAGGACTCAAGACATGATATGCAATGGAGAAGTAGCTTGTTGCATTTGTGTAATAAATGCTATGGTCAACACACTGGAATTATCGAAAATTAACACACAAGGTTTTAGAATATGTCAGTGTGATACTATTTACCATTTGGTCATAAGGCTACTTTAGACAAATTGAGATGTTTACCGTGTCTACTACGCGGTGCATGACTTGTGCCAGGGCTAGCATCGCTAATCATAGCTTACATTAACTTTTACTAGCAGTGATTTTAAATGGATTTCTCCTAATAGCATGACAAACTTTACCTGTCTAGTAGAATCTTTGCGACTGCGGCATCAGTGGGAAGCCCAACCTGTGCTTTTAGCGCACGCCAGCGTGTGACATATTCACCCAAAATCACTCTGGTCTTGTTTCTATATTCTGCGGCCTTTCTCTTCTTATCATACACTTCGTATACATTTTTTCTCTTTCGACCCTCAGCCATTTTCAAAGGAATGGCTGAAACGTAACTCATCACACATAATACACCTGAAAGTGCGCATGCGCAGAAAGCGAAAGCTACGTACGACGGCCTTACGTAAACATATCACCAGAATGATTGACACTTAGGTGGACCAATAGTATAGGCTACCCACCCGGAAAAAGAAGATCCTCTGCTATACCTTTAACTCTAAGTTCAGAACTCAAACCTATAATGGCTGTGTCCATGCAATCTTATAATCAGTCAAAGATGGCATGACCAGGGTGGGAAATTAGCACCAGCCACCAGCCAATGGCTGGTACTTTTTCAAAGTGGCTGGTGACTTTGCCTTGTATACCAGCCACAGTGGCTGGTAGATTGTAAAACATATTTTTATTGGTTACTACTTAAAGGATAACTCCGGTATTTAACACTTTGAGTCTATTTTCTAGTTTGTTTTGGATGAACTAGAGTGGTGGACTTAGAAATTTTGACGATGGGTCCTGTCTCGAGTTTTTGACTATGGCATAAGTCTCTTTATTAGACATTCTCTGGTTGTAGTCTTTTCGCTCGGTTCTCCGTCTCTCAGAAGGCTAGCGTGAGCAGAGCAACTGATCACCATCAAGTGGTCGGGAGTGTGCTAACGCTTCAGACTCAAATATCGAGCGGAAGTTTATACGCGGTTGTGAGGTATCTGAAAATATAGTTCTACTATAGTAAATAACACGGATTGAAAGCATACATTGCGCCGATATATATTTGTTTTTAATCATCAACGAACACCACTAACCACTCGGTGAGTTGCACAGTTTTGAGAGCTAAAGTTAAGGGTTGTTTTAAGCACATGTTTCGGTATGCTCGTAGACAGCCACTCTGAAGCGCCCAGAGGCGATCCTAAAATAGTCAAAAAGTCAAGACAGGACCCATCGTCAAAATTTCTAAGTCCACCACTCTAGTTCATCCAAAACAAACTAGAAAATAGACTCAAAGTGTTAAATACCGGAATTATCCTTTAAAACATTCCTTGCAACAGATTGGACGTCTTTTGTCAAAGAATGCTGTTGCTAAGTAACAATAATGCACTTTTGTCGAGTAACTAATTTGATTGGTTTTTCAATGGACCGTGACACATATAGCTGAGCTGAGGTACAGACGAAAGGAAAATTTTAAAAATGTGGCGACATATACCCGGTGTTAAAGGTATAGTTCACCCAAAAATGAAAATTCTGTCAGTAATTACTCACCCTCATGTCGTTCCAACCCCGTAAGACCTTCGTTCATCTTCGGAACACAAATTAAGATATTTGTGATTAAATCTGAGAGCTGGATCACTCCTCCATAGGCTTCTAAGGGATTGAAACTTGCCCCGAAAAGTTATTAAAGAAATCGTTAAAAGAGTCGAAGTGACTACAGTGGCTAGATCTTAAGTTTATCGAGCTATGAGAATACTTTTTGAGCGCAAAAAAAAACAACAAAAAAAAATAGCGACTTTATTCAAGAATTCTCTTTGGGCCTGGAGATTTCACGGAGTGTTATTGCGCAACACTTCTGGTTGAATCACACATGACCAGCGTCGGCCAATAGTGAGCCTACGTGTGACGTATAACACAGAAGCGCTGCGCAGTTACACTACGTCAACAGCTTTGGAGAAAAACATGGAAGAGAAGAGATGGTTGAATAAAGTCGTTATTTTTGTGTTTTTTTTGCACGCAAAAAGTATTCTCGTCGTTTTATAAACTTAAGATCTCGCCACTGTAGTCACTTGGACTCTTTTGACGATTTCTTTAAGAACTTTTCTGGGCTGTCAAGTTTCAATCATTTAGAAGCCTATGGAGGAGTGATCCAGCTCTCAGATTTAATCACAAATATCTTAATTTGTGTTCCGAAGATGAACGAAGGTCTTAGGGGTTGGAACGACATGAGGGTGAGTAATTACTGACAGAATTTACATTTTTGGGTGAACTATCCCTTTAAGAGGCCCGCCGTGGAGTCAGCAGTAGCTATGAATGTACAAACTGTTGAGGGCGAAGTAAATAAAAAGAGAAGGTACTTTTCGAACAAGTGGCACATTAATGACGAAGGGAAAAGAGGGAATGGTTAGCCTACCTTCCCGTCGAACAGTCCATGCACTGTACTTACTGTGTATAATAATACTTTGTAAATTTGAATTCCGGGAAAAGTGGCTGGTAAAAAATATAAGTGGCTGGTAAAATTGGGCATCCACCAGCCACTGTGGCTGGTGGGCAAAAAAGTTAATTTCCCACCCTGGGCATGACTAATCATAGATTGTAAAAAAATGCGCTAAACATGGCATTTTAATTTGTAATTGATACAATCTTCAATTGAAGCGTCAAGTTACTTTCGATACTCTATTTTAAACACTACCGTAGACCGTATCCGAATTATAAACTTATTACAGTACTTCTGTGATAATCAGAATATTTGTAACAGAAATAATGAGACCGTGTGGTTGAAAAACTTTTTCATACCTATACATGACATGACAACTGCTCTCTCTGGATCAGCGGCAGCGCCAACGCAGATTTGAATATTCTGTTATGATCGTAATTGTTAAAGGTTTTGAAGACACAGCTGAATCATTGTCATTTAGGAATAAGGTTGCATGGCTGTTTGAATCGAGATTGTGATCTTTTAATGGTAACCGTGCAGCTCTAGTGTACAGGTGTTCAAACCAACAATGTAGGATCAATAGAAAATTCATTTTGCAGTGCCTTTTCAATTGACACCTTCAACTCCAATAAAGCTATAGCATAGTTTGCAGATGCCACTCATTTTGATCCATTTTATGTATACTGGCACTGCAATGACATTCAGCACTTGAATACAACATTGAATTCTCTTTCACATCTTGCACTTGAATTGACAAATTCACACAACATTATGTAAAAAAACAGACAGTTCCACTGTCGATAAATTCACTTGCTGGCTTCCCAAATAATACATTACAACAGCGATAATCAAAAAAACGTGAACAAAACTGTTACTCTTTGTAAACTCTGTTCAGGGCGAGTGCCAAATGCTCAAACATGAGCAGTCATTTACGCCGTCATCACCAGCTGGGAGGTGATAGCGCACAAGCGCAAGCGAGACCTGAACTGCACACATTACTATCAGGGTTTAAAACTAAACTCATTTAAATTTTGCCAATGTAAACATTCAAGAGCAAGACGCGAAAGAACTCGCACGCGCTGTGAGAAGATGTGTGTGTGTCCTACTCATCTCAGACAGTGCGCAAATATTGAGTTCTCTTTCAAGTCTTGCACTTGAATAGACAAATTCACACAAAAAAGTATGTCAACATGTCCGTCTTGAGTATCCTAGCAGACAAATACTGTTACGCCTGTGAACTTATACGGTCTAGAAAGACAACTCACAGTATCAGTGTCCTACCGAATCAGATCTGAATTGAATAGCTTTTGTAACTTTATTAAAGGATTAAACTTTAATTTATAGGCTACAGTTAAATATGCAAAGTTATTTTACATTTGATTATTTTATTCAATTTCTGTACCTGAAAACTAATGTTAGACCTAGCTGAAAAGCATATGTAATTTTAGCATGTATTTATTTGTGCTTTTGCTTGTGGTTAGATTATTTGTTCTTATTTTTTTATTTGACAGTAGTCTTTTTTTGAAGTGTAACGGTAGTGCTGCACTGACAAGCTGCGCATAATTGCAGCCTTTGCCAAATCGCGTGCAGTTTCATTGTGACTAATTGTGCAGCAACCCTAATTGTGATTTTTTTACGATTTTCCCCCCTACTTATTAAGGAAAGCAATAACTACAAACGGCAGACAACTTAAGCAAATTTTGCTTTTATTTAATCAAAAGCAAGACAAATGTAACCCCAATTTCTGGAATGAATAATAAATAAATGAACACCCTCTTGGAATCAAAGTCCCAACTGTGTTTGTCTAGACTAAAAAGAGACAAACATTCAGCTTGAGAGTATAGCACCATTTTCTAAAGCATTACCAATACATACAAATCTGGGGAAAATTGTTATAATTCGAGGATTTGCCAGCATACAGAATTCAGCACTGAACAAAAAGTATGTTTTGAGCGGTAAGGGGAGTCTGTTTTAAATGCTTAAATTGGCCATTGCGTTCAAGAAATCAACACTGGTATGTCTGAGATTGGCTACATCGCTCAATGCTGCAAACATATTAGAAATAGAAACTCTGGCCTGTAAATCGTTTCTATTTTGTTTTAGTTGTTCTTGTTGCTTTTCTGCAACAGATTATGTTTTAATCATAGATATTTCTAGTTTGCGGGAGTCCCGCGAATCGTTTTATTCTCCCGCAAACCGCACACAGAGAGTGAGTGCATTACCGCCCGCGCTCGCGCTCGGCCATCAAATCTAGTCCCGCGGCGCACTCTATTGCGTTGTCAGTGCACGTCTCTCAAAGGCCCGACCCGAGGATAGGAACGGGAAATATCGGCCCGACCCGCTCGAGCAGAATACGCTTGAGTTCACTCCTATGCTAAGGAACAAACTTCCCACTCTCACCGGTAGCCATGTCGCTTGCTGTATGCTGTTGCAGCTGTTGCAAACTCTATATTTGTGCAGTGTGCTGTGCGCAAAAAAAATCTATCCCGATCTAAAGTGACAAACGCGCACATCACCCCGATCACTTGTTTAGCGTTCATGTAGGCCTACATTCAGATTCATCAATGAGAATAAATTCAGGGTGTCATCACTCAACAATGTCCCTCAGCAACATGCGTTTTTGTTGTTGCCCACTCTTTTTTTTTTCAATTTTCTGCAGCAACTCTGAGCACTTTTCATATTCTTTATCCTGGCTGAGGCAATTTTGTTTCAATCTATAAGAATAATAAATTTAAGCCTATTGTTTAAAGTTAAAGATATTAATAAGTTGAGAGTCTTATGTTTATTTGATGGTGATTTTACATTTCTTGTTTGTATGAAGGCTAAATACAAATAAAAGGTGAACGCTAATTTATTTGTACCATTTTTATTTCTAAAATACAATATAGTTTTATAGGAGGAGGTTTCATAGACTTGGCGAATTAGTTTCTCAGCAGTTTGTAGGTACAGACATCCGTTGTGGGCGTTATTAGTAGTTTTTCTGAGGCTTTTATATTAGAGATATCGCATCGACCAAAATTAAGAAATATATCGCGAAAAAAATTATCGTCCAGCCCTATTTTGAACACTTATCGAACTCTTGTTATCGAGGAAAATTATATAGCGATAATTATCGTTATATCGCCCCAGCCCTACTTGACCACTATTAGATCGACATTTCAGCGGTGTTACTGTAAAACACGTTTTGTGTCGTGTCATGCTGTGAACAGGACTGATACGACAGCATTAGGAGCAGCAGAAACTGCTGTATGAAACTCTCTCTGGCTGCAGTCTTTTAACCAGGCTTATCCCCTCTCTCCCAGGAGGACCAGGAGCCAACATGGATGCCCAGCACATTCCCACTGACACAAAATGGCAGTGCAAAGATCAGTGGTGTTATCAGGCCAGGACATAAACAGGACTGCAGGGGAGGTTTATCATTAGAGTTCGTAATGGTGGCAGACGGGAGAAGGTGAGGCTATTTTGGGCAGCCTCCGACGACTCAGTGGATGTGTTTCAAGAGTGCTAAATAATCAATTTATACTTCAAATACAACACATCTGGGAGATACAGCTACAGTAAACAGATGCAGCTTAATAACATCACCCAGGCTTGATCAATTACATTACATTTCCACATCTCTGACAGAAAGTAATGACAGACAACATAATTCAAACACAAAAACCATGTAAAAGTAAAGCATTCAGTTGTTAATCCTCAATACTGCCTCTTGCTCTTTGTCCTTTTTGCACTCTCTGGTGAAGAGGCATCATTTCCTTGACATTCTGCACGGGTCTCCTGCTCTCGGGCCCCTGCGCAAGCACCCAGGTGAACCCTTACAATGCAGGGATGTCATTTTAGCTTTCTGCTCTTCACAGGCACAGTCAGCGTCCACCTGTTTCTGACACATACTTGTGCTGTCAATTAAAAACACCTACTTTCGGGTTTATGCTATCACTTCATTTCATATATATATGCCTATATGTTGATTGATTATTGAAAACTTGTATAATTCATTTATATTTGCATTGCTAGACCAGTGTTTAAACAGCTCTTTAAGAGTTTTTCACCTAAACATCTCCCCGGGGGAATATCACTCATCTATAGTCTCTTTGCAATGAAAACAACACATGCAAAAGCAACAGCATGGAAAGAGTACAGTGAAATGATCTCATGTAGGTCTGCTGACAGACAAACACATTAGTATTAGGATGCAATGCTCAGTGACAGGATGAAAGGTCAGCTGTGCAGACTGACACAACTTGACAACTGGCCAACAACTCCAATAATATCCTAAATGCCATATGTGTGGAAGTGGACAACACCTTAAAAAAGGCACAATGCCAAAACTTGCACCCATTACAACAAGACCAAGCCCAAACTGTTAGAGTAACTGTATGTGTGATACATTAATGTGCTTTAATACACGTGTGCATAGAAACATACAATGCAAAAAAAGTAACTTCCAAAAACAATTGTGACTTAAGAAAAAAAAAAGTTAATAAAAGGCAGGGTAGAAAACAAAACAAATCCATTTGCGCGATCCTGTTTGCCATCATGAACCAGAGTCTCCAAGTCTCACTCCTGCTCACTAAAACCTCAAATCTAACCTCAAAATCGGCAGTTTACACTATAATCTAAAAATGTGATATCATATTGCCAAATATCATAACGCATAAAGTTCTAAAATAGTGAGTTACCAGTTGACGTTTTCTTTATTTTGACTGGCTGGAGCTCATTCTGAGCAGTTGCACTGTAGTACAGTATGAGCTTAGCTTATGATGCTAAGTTAATTAGCCAAGAGCTAACATTGTATGAGACTAACATGCTAACCAGCTAAGAAGCTAAATGCTAGTTAGCCAGTCAGAGGCCACTTTACACAATTCATTTTGACAGCACAAGCTAGGCGGCTAACTAGCCAAGAAACCAACACGCTAGCATGCTAAGGGGCTAACATGCTTGTCAGCCAATACCGCGCTAGCTAATTAGCAATAATGCTGTCCAGCTAAAAAGCTAACCCAACCGCAGCCTGCTAACCTCATACTGTAACTCGTAAGCCAAGTCGGTCGAGTAATTGTAAGCTCATTTTAACTCCACAAACGGAACCTTCAACCAAAGTCCTTCCACTATCTAAAACTAGAAACTTCAGAGAATAAAACAAGCACACTTTACCTTCTTTGGCTGGGGCGAGCGGCGCGCCGTGTGTGTGTGGAAGCGGCGCCGGGGACGCGCTCAAGAGCCGCTGCTGCTGCTGGAGCCAAGATGGCGTCCCCTCCAAACTTCCACTGTTACTTTGCGCACTCATCGAGCCACTTTTAGAGAATCATAGAACAAAACGCCAATCAGCTGTCCACGCAAAACACATCAGACAAAATGTAGCAGGTTAAGTGAATGATGGTGTTTTTTTTTTCATCGGGGGAGGAGGGGCTGTCAACACTTGGGACAGACACAAACCTTCATCGCCCTCTGCAGTGCGTCTAGAAGCGCCTACTGCTACTGAAGAGGATCGAGATGAAATGAAGACATGAAGCTGCTCTCTCTCTCCCGAAACACTATCGCGATACTTGACACTCATCCCATGGAAATTAGCTGGGGGGAGAGACTTGGGGGCCACTTTAGAAATTACTGTCCCATCGCTCTAAACATCATATCCATCACACATGCTATGTGGTGTAAATACACTGCCCGGCCAAAAAATCGTTGTTTGGATTTAAATAGGCAATTACTTATAAGTCTATGATTGGATCATTATTGTAGTGGTTATTATATTTCTAGCATGTTATATGATTGGCAACAGTTCTTCTAACTTGATGGAGTGTGTAGCTTTTCATTTCTTAAACAATCATGTAGGAAGACCCATCATATTCCAGGATGACATTGTCAGGATTCATCAGACTCAAACTGTGAAAGAATGGTTGGGAGGAGCATGAAGAATGATTTCACACATGAATTGGCACCTTAAACTAATTGAAAGTCTTTGGGATGTGCTGGAGGACACTTTACTGAGTGCTGGACTCTTGCATTGTTAATACAAGATATTGACCAAAATTCATTCACCTCTTGATGAAAATAACATCACAACATTTATTTCCACTCTTAAAGGGATAGTTGACCCAAAAATGAAAATTAAGTAATTTATTACTCACCCTCATGCTGTACCAACCCCGTAAGACCTTCGTTCATCTTCTGAACACAAATTAAGATATTTGTGATTAAATCTGAGAGCTGGATCACTCCTCCATAGGCTTCTAAGGGATTGAAACCTGACAGCCCTGAAAAGTCATTAAAGAAATCGTTGAAATAGTCCAAATGGCTACAGTGGCTCAATCTTAAGTTTATCAAGCGACGAGAATATTTTTTGCGCGCAAAAAAACCCCTAAAATAACGACTTTATTCAACCATCTCTTCTCTTCCGTGTCATTCTCCTAAGCTGTTGACGTAGTGTAACAGCGCAGCGCTTCTGTGTTATACGTCACACGTAGGCTCACTATTGGCCGACGCTGGTCATGTGTGTGATGCGTGTGACGTTCAACCAGAAGCGTTCCGCAATAACACTACGTGAAATCTCCAGGCCCAAAGAGAATACTTGAAAAAAGTCACTATTTTAGTTTGTTTTTTTTGCGCTCAAAAAGTATTCTCGTATCTCGATAAACTTAAGATCTAGCCACATTAAATATTTAAACATTTTATTCAATGACTTTCTGGGTCGTCAAGTATCAATCCCTTAGGAAGCCTATGGAGGAGTGATCCACCTCTCAGATTTAATCAAAAATATCTTCATTTGTGTTCCGAAGATGAACGAAGGTCTTACGGGGTTGGTATAGCATGAGGGTGAGTAAATAATGACTTAATTTTAATTTTTGGGTGAACTATCCCTTTAAGCATTTTCCTATTAAAATCGAAACAGCGACTTTTTTTGGCAAAGCAGTGCTATAAATATCAACCTATGACATAGATTTGCTTCAAATCAGTGTAAAAACGAAAGTACATGCGATCACATGCAATTGCATGTAAAATGTAACATGCAATAAATGTATAGGCCTACTGACATTATATAATTATATCATGACTGTAAAGCAAATTTGAGAAATAAATATCAAATAAACTTTTTTAAATCAAATGTATTTCTTTGGAAACCAATTTGCCATCACAAACATATAAAACAATAATATTTAATGTACATCTCAAACAATTCTATAAAGAGCTTGAGCAAATACATGTTTAAACAACAAATACAATTATTGGCCCTTCAGTGAGAATTAACAGTGTGTTGTAATAATAATAAAACAGCGTAGCAGTAGACAATATTCTTGAATGAAAAATCAAACACCTTTTTCCTTAAATCATATTATTATTTGATGACATGCAATGGTAAAATGGTCTTTCAAACTTTCAGAACTCTGGTAACGACAAATCACTCAAATATCTAATAATGCAAAGACAATACATTCATTACAAAATGGGAGCTATTGACAAAGGACAATAGTGGCACATCAGAAGTTAAAAGAAACATAAGGATTGCTTTCTTGATGTTTTTATAGTCTCATCTCCATCATTTACTATACTTGAGGTCTGTCACAAAGGTAATGTCCTTTAAAATCTTGATAAGTCTTCTGAGTTTGTGTAGAGATCAGTGTGCTGGAGTCAGATAGGGCTTCCGGTACTTGCTTTGCATCCACACTCTGTGCATTACCACCTTCTTTCCTCTGTTCACCTGCAGTCTTCTGTCTTCCAAATTCTGAATCTCCTCCAAACCAGCGTTAGAAAACACATGATGAACCTCATCTGTAGAGATCAAGACATTCAGCATGAATATGTGTTTATGCGAGCCAAAACTGCATGGAATACAAACATAATGTGTAAGGAAAAAATCTGCTGAAATGGTTCTACCTTTTGTGAAGAAATACACACAGGTTCCGTCCTGTCGCGTGTAGAAGTTTTCAGACAAACACTGACCTGTGGAAAGTGGATCAGTGGTAATGCACGGTTATTCAAGAATCGATCACAATCAAGTTGAGATGCTGTTTTGTAAAATCAATGAGAAAATAAATTCATAATTTTAACATAAATTAAAAATGTAGGACTGTTAAAATATTAATCTTGTATTTTTTTCATAATTAGAGGCTTAACACATTCAGTTGTTTTTTAAAGGAGTAGTTGACTTTTTAAAAAACTTTTGCTGATAATTTACTCACCCCCATGTCATCCAAAATGTCCACGTCTTTCTTTCTTCAGTCGAAAAGAAATGAAGGTTTTTGATGAAAACATTCCAGGATTTTTCTCCATATAATGGACTTCAATGGGACCCAAACGGTTCAAGGTCCAAATGACGGTTTCAGTGCAGCTTCAAAGGGCTTTAAACGACACCAGACGATGAATAAGGGTCATTTCTAGCGAAACCATCGCTCATTTAAAAAATAAATAAAAAAGTTTAAGTTTTATTAGCACAAATGCTCGCCTTGCTCTGTTCTGTGATGAGCGTTCGTGACTCTCCTGTTCGAACTCGTTCATCAAAATTAACAAATCTTTTTTCGAGTCATGATTCGAAGAGTCCTAGATAAGACCCTTATTCATCGTCTGGAGTCGTTTAAAGCCCTTTGAAGCTGCACTGAAACTCTCATTTGGACCTTGAACCGTTTGGGTCCCATTGAAGTCCATTATATGGAGAAAATCCTGGAATGTTTTCATCAAAAACCTTAATTTCTTCTCGACTGAAGAAAGAAAGACATGGGCATCTTGGTTGACATGGGGGTGAGTAAATTATCAGCAAAAGTTTTTTTAAAAGTGAACTACTTTAAGGAAAAAAAACAATGTGTTGTATATTCACTGTGTTGTATATTCACTGTGTTGTATATTGTATTGACGATTTGGATATATATTAAAACTGAATCACTGAAATCACCTAAATTATATCCACTGTGGGTTAAAATTAACATGTTTCTGATTTAGTTTAGATAAAAGGGAACACGAGATAATGCTAATGTGACTGAGCATGAGAGAAAAAGTGTGTGTATTTACAGTATGTGTGTATGTGCACACATTCAATGAAACTGGTTTAATGTGTATTTTAAATAGAATACAAAGAGGGGTCTCTGTATCAGTGTTTTTTTTACATTCACAGGCAACTCATGACATATTAGGTAATGGAAAGACTGAGCCAGAGTTTAATGAGTCAACAGAGACAATCACCTTTTTTAAATCGTAGTTGTGACAGATCATATCTGCCATAGTCTCTGAAGAGCATGACTCCTCCAGGCTTCAGCTGTCCCGCCAAACTCTTCACCACTCCCTGAGCTCTGCGGCAGGAAAGCAGAGGGGTTAAAGGTGTTTTAAGCAGATATTTAGGATGCTATTAGGCTTCCAAATGGCATCACATGAGTTTGAATAGAATAGCAATTTCTCCATATAATTTGCATAGAGAAATTTTAAGGTGCTTTTTTTTATCCTTTATGAATCTTGATAGCCTGAGTTGCTGTTGTATGTGGAAAAAAACTCAGGCATAAGGGTGAATGACTGATGACAGAATTTCTTTTCTTTTTACAATTATATACATTTTAGAACTTAAAAACAGATTTAAGGTGTAATTATAATTCGCTATAGAAAATGAATTTACAAACTCACTAACTCATGTATTAAAATCACTGGGATGTGATTATAGCTTTTATTAATATTTTTAATTAATTTTTATTTTAAAATTTTATTAATTTAGCTGTTGTTTTGTAGTTTTTTTATTCATTTCAGTTTTACTTTGAGTTATTTTAGTACATTTAACATGTAATTGTATTTCAAGTAGTATTTTTAATGCTTTTTATGCAAATGCTCATGTAAAAACAGGGATTCCCTGGCAATGGTTTCATTCCCTGAAATGACGGATCTGATTGAGGGGCTAAAGAAAGTAAGGTTGTAGATTTAAATCCTATCTATAAGCTATATCACCATGTAACCTTGATGAAGACACGTCAGCTCATGGTTCCTCTAGTCTGGAGGGATTGAACATGTAATAAGTGCACTGTATAAATAACTCAGACTCAATATTGTATCGACTATATTTGAGGGAATGTATTAAAAACTCTGTGAATCTGACGAGGAACAAGTGGAAATATTAGTTCAACATCTCTGAGTGCAAAGCAAACTAGAAACACTTTGCTAATGCAAACAAAAGAGAAAAGATACTAGTCTAAGGTTCTGCGAGCTTCCAACTCAAGCTTCATATTAAAGTGTTTCACGTTTGCACTCAATTCCCTTTGCAAAAAGCCATAGATTCTCCAGAGCTGTGAACTGACAATCTCAAACACTCAATTTTCCATAACATTTCTCAAGAGCTGTCAAGAACCTGTTTATAGTTGAAGATATCATAGATAACTTCTAAAGCTACAACACTGGCTTTAACATAAATAAATAATCATGTTTTGACTTAAACTGCCACATAAATCTATGGACTGGTAAATGTTTGTATATTAACGCTTCTAAATACCTTAAAAATATAGGTGGTTTAATGATAGAATAATAACCTGCTTGTAATGCTTTTCTCATGCTATTTAGAGTATATGAAATATTTGACAGATATTAAGTACATGTTGTGATATGGATTTGGCTGAAGGGTATAACAGTGAGGTAAACTGGAAATGGCTGCTATAAGCGAGACAACAGTAATGGACACTGTGGATGCTGGGCATAAAAACACTCTTGTCAGATGCATGCTGGGCAAGTGTGTTACAGTGTTAATGTGTGTGTGTGTGTGTGTGTGTGTGTGTGTGTGTGTGTGTGTGTGTGTGTGTGTGTGTGTGTGTGTGTGTGTGACCTTTATTACCGTGCTGGGTGGATGGCAGAGAGCACAAAGACCACCAGAATAATGTCCAAACTCTCGGGGGGGAAGGGAAATGGGGATGTTGAGTCACAAATGTCCCGAACGAATGCGTGACACACCGCAGGGTCATAGTCTGGGTGCTCCTGCAAGGGAAAACGTGCAATTGGCCTGAAGTTTTAGTGAGGCGTTTTTAACGACTGCCTCTCGGTGGACATTTTTTCACACTAATACAATTAACAGACATTATGAGTTTCATTTATTTGAACATGAAAGCCGTTGACACTTTGGGAATCGCTTTAATCACATTTCAAATAGACTAAATAAAATTACTTTTAAGGTGAATCCCATAATGAAATGTCCAGGTCATCTTTCATCCCGGAATAAAAAGGAAAAAAAGCATAAAAATGAAGCATATGAAGACCTGTATTAAAAAATAAAACTAGCATTTAAATTGAGTACTATAATGATATATACAATTGTACTTTATATATTGTATATATTAAAACTACATTTTTTTATTCAAAATTAATTATTAAAATATTGTACTAAATTTCCATACATTACACATAACACATAAAATAACTATTTTCTATTTGAAAATGTAATGTAACATGTAATTAATTAAAATTAATTTTCAGCCTCATTATTCTCCAGTCTCCAATGATCCTTCAGAAATCATTCTAATATGCTGATTTGCTGTTCAAGAAACATTTTTATCAAGTCATATTGTGGGTCCAGAACACCACAGAGACTCTACTCAGTGTTGGGACTTTTGCACAGGCAAACTCAAATTTTCTTCACAAAAGGTAAAGATATTCGTTTTTATATAAGAATAAAAATCAAAGCGTATATGCAGCACTGTATGCTGTGGATGCCACTTCCCCCGCCGTTCAATATGTTCCGCTGCTGGCATTCGATGAAGGTCTCTGCATACCAAAAAGCATCAAGCACCAGGAGACAGAGCCAAACTCCCACACCACTGATCAGCCGTCACTTATATGGATGGAGAACAGGATATGTTGCCCTCCCCATCTTTCTCCATTCTCAGAGGCTTTCACTAATGTATATCTGGGATGTGTGTGTGGGCTCTGCTTGATGGAAAGGTGGCAGGTGTAATTATGCGCTGAGAAGCAGAGACGTGTCACTGTGATTTACCTGGATGAGCTCAACAGCTCGAGATGAGAAGTCACAGCAGTACAGAAACGCCTTGCTGCCCCTAAAAATACACAAATATGCCTGCGTTTACATGCTACTCACAATTAGTGTTTCTATTGCTTTCTGATTAGCTTCTCCTTTTCTGATAACTTAATATGTATGGGGTAATGCAGTCAGCTTTTGCTTTGAGATCACCCAGTTAGGGCCTATTTTGACTATTAATGACCTGAGCATTACTGTACAATATTCCACTTATTACATGGAAAACATTGACATATTATATTACACAAGAACAACTTAAATACTCAAGATATAGTTCCTCACACAAAACTATTGTACGGCTTCAAAAGAGCATTAGATCTACACGACTGTTCAAATGTTTGGGTCGGTGAGATTTTATTAAAATAATGGATTAAATTGATTAAAAGTGTCAGTAAAACCATTTATAATGTTACAAAAGATTTCTACTTCAAAATAAACCCCGTTCTTTGGAAGTTTCTATTTGTCAAATAATCAAGAAAAAATGTGCCATGGTTTTCACCAAAAATCATTAAACAGCAACAACTGTAATAATAATAATAATAAAAAATGCACAAATCAGAAAATCTTCATATTAGAATGATTTCTGAAGGATCACTTGACAATGAAGACTGGAGTAATAATGCTGGAAATTTAGCTTTGATCACAGAAATAAATAAATAGAACATAATAATAATAATAATTCACAATATTACAGTTTTTACTATATTTTTAATCAAATAAATGATTTGGCGAACATAGACTTTTCCAACAACAACATCTTACTGACCCCAAACTTTAAAATGGTAGTATCTCACAGTGCTTTTTGTCCTTTGCTACAGCAACTGAAAGACAAACTTCTACATAATTTCTCCTATTAATAAAAAATGAGAAACATAAAGCATATGCTCTTACCTGATGGTGCTGATGATGGGAAACACACTGTTACCAACACCACAGCCCACCTGCATAAACACACACATCAAAATACCTAAACTTAACGCCGATTCACACGAAGAACGATAACTATAACAATAACTATATTAGTGTCCACACAACACACGCTATCGTTCTGCTATTCTAAGCATGCTTTCTGCTGTTTTAAATGCTCAAGCTCTATAAAGCAGGATGGATTCTGATTGGCTGTCAATGTTTTTATCATTTATCATTGGAATAAAAATAGTTCTGAAAGTGATTCTAATGATACAGTTTCTCAGTCAAGCTGAATTTCTGACCATTACCGCCCGCTACGCAATGTGTGTATTCCCCCCCCCCCCCACACACACACCCGCAAATATTCTGTTACAGCTTGAAGAAATTCAACAAAATTACAGAAACATTAGGGCTACGCTAAACATTTAGAAACATTGCGTTTTATTATTGTTATGGCCCTTGGTGTGAATGAGCCTTCCTAAATTATTTAACACATCAGAAATGATTATTTGGTAATAAAGAAATGTTTTTTTCCGTGACTGAATGGCGGCAACACCTCTAGTATCCTAAAATCAGCTTGTTGTCCAGGGAATGTGTCCGTTTCACTGGTTAATGTGCTGGAACCGCAGGGCTGGTGCTTTTCTCCGTTTCCAGACTCCGTTCCCAGACTTCCCATACACATCCCTGCAGCGTCTGGAGGGAGAAGCTCTGGGAACTCAGTGAAGAGCCAATTCCGGTTTCTGAAGAACTTGCTCTGGTGCATCTCATAAAATCGGTCCCAATATTTGTGAGCTTCTCTGTCATATTTTGCTGATGGGAGAGAAAACAATAAGGAATCAAAACTAGAAAAACAAGCTGGCAACCACTAATGAGTTTTGAATACTTGCATTGCTCTTCTATAGGAATCTTCTCTTTCGAGTTCTCCTCTGCTTTCTGCTGGGCTTTCTCTATCTCTTCTTCAGTCCACTGCACATGATCCCTGAGGCACAGCACACAGTATGAACATTCATTCACCCAACTGTTCTTTTTCAGTTCTTGCAAATATTATTCAAATATCATTAAAAGGGTTATTTCCCCCAAAAATGAAAATTCTGTCATCATTTACTCACCTGATGTCGTTCCAAACCCCTAAGACTTCCGTTCATCTTAAGAACACAATTAAGATCTTTTTAATGAAATCTGAGAGCATTCTGTCCCTCTATTAACAGCTACACATCTACCACTTTGACGCTTCAACACGTTCATAAAAAGACATTTTAAAAATAATTTTAGTCCAAATTTGGTTTAGTCCAAATTTTCTTAAGAGACTTGATCGCTTTATATGATGAACAGATTTAATTTAGGCTTTTACCCACATTTAAACATTGATCAACACATCAGATCTGGTAAATGGAAGCTCAAGCATGTTCGCTTGACGTCTGAGAACCAGTGAGGTTCATTCTCGTGTTATGCAGCATTTTTGAGCTTCAGCAAGAAGGTTCGGTTGAGCTTCTGCTCGCTGATAAATGTTTATGTGAATAAAGCCAAAATTAAATCTGTTTATCATATAAAGCAATCAAGTCTCTTTAGAAAATTTGGAATAAACAGCTCAATTCATATGGATTAGTTTAACGATCTCTTTACGAACATTTTAAAGCGTCAAAGTGGTAGTCACATAGCTGTCAATCAGTGTTAATTTCTTTAACGAAAACTATGACAAAAAATGTTCGTTGACGACCTTTTTTTCCCTGACTAAGACAAGACGATGAGAGACAACACCTAAATCATTAAACAATAACTGTTACTATATCAAAACATGCAATATCGATGACGAAAAAAAGATTAGACTGAAATGTGTTTAAAAAACACTTGTTTTCGTTGAATTAGAACACAATTAAATTGAATTGAAGAGGAGACAACACATTACTTTTTTTACGAGCGTTCATGCTTACGGTTGCCAGATTTCAATAATTTAGACCCCCAGTTAGAGCTTTTCTGTTAAAAGAATACCCTTTCAAGAGCATTTGCTACATTGCATAGCAACGTTGCGTGAACTCCTCCCTTCTCCACTTTTGTTGAAATCTTATGGGCTAACACTAGCTTGGAACAGCTGACCAATTGTCGCGAAGTATGCAAATACTGACAGGCTCGTGGGCAGTATAAAATACATGGGCACGACAATTGCGTCAGAATCTCTTTCTTCACACTGCCATCATGGAAGCTGCACCAGGAGGACTAGGAATCTTTTTCTCTAAGCATCAGATGGCTTTAACTTGGCAGATTCGTGCGGTCCCCATCAACCCATTCTGCGTCGCCTGCCTGGGCAGCCTTCACGGACTCCGCGTGCGCCCACTGCGCCAGCTGCCGTTGTGTGCTCTAAGAACCAGAAGGGATATGGTTCGTGATATAACGGGGACGAGGCCCACTGCCGCCAGTGAGCCGCTGATGGGCCCTCCCCCGCCTAGAGGCGAAGATGGTGACGAGGAAGAGATGGCCTCTTCGCGGATGCGAGATTTTATACAACAGTTCAACAAACAAAAGGGTAACATTAAGTGGTGTACCACATTTAAAAAAGAATTGTCAGTAGGCTTATTGCTCTATTTTGCAACGAAAGCCACAGCAGAACTGCAGCACACAGCGGTGATTCGTGAAAGAATCGTGAAATTCATTGACCCGAATGACGTACGAAGAACGAGCCCTAGATCTGGATACGGCCTGGATCCAGCAGACTGCGGTAAACCTCGGGATAAACAGAGAGACTAATATTACTGTAGATGCCATCCTTCTTATGATGTAACGAGTACATCAGGATTTATGGGAAGTGTTCCCGGTTCCGGCTGACCTAATCTATGCAGCCTATAACGTTGAATTATAGAAGTTGATAATGTGTTATGTGTATGCTAGATCAAAGAGATGTGTTTTTAGTCTAAATTTAAACTGACAGACTGTATCTGCTTTGTAAAATGTTAGGAAGACTGTTCCAAAGTTTTGGTGCTAAATAGGAAAAGGATCTACCGCCAGCAGTCGATTTTGCTATTCTAGGTATTATCAACTGGCCTTGATAAACTTTAAAGTGTGCATTTCCTTGATGTCCGAATCATGAGAGAATTTTGAGATCGCAATAGATGTGAAAGACTATAATGCATTAAGAGCTTGCTCAAGAACCGGGGAGCTAAACCATTTAGTGCTTTGTAAGTAATCAGAAATATTTTAATATTTATACAATGTTTAATAGGGAGCCAATGCAGTGTTGACAGAACCGGGCTAATATGGTCATACTTCCTGGTTCTGGTAAGAACTCTAGCTTCTGCATTTTGGACCAGCTGTAGTTTGTTTATTAAGCGTGCAGGGCAACCACCCATAAGAGCATTACAATAATCTAGCCTTGAGGTCATGAACGCATGAACTAATTGTTCCACATTTGTCATTGAGAGAATCTGATGTAATTTAGATATATTTTTAAGATGGAAGAATGCGATTTTACAGAAACTAGAAACGTGGCTTTCAAATGAAAGATTGGTATCAAAGAGCACACCCAGGTTCCTAACTGACGACGAAGACTTGACAGAGCAGCCATCAAGTGTTAGACAGTATTTTAGGTTATTATGTGAGGAATTTATTTGTCTCCTGGGTGGAGGCTGCTGCTGAGGTTGACCAGGGGCGGAGGCGGCAACAGGAGGGCACCCTCGGAGACGAGCAGACGAAGGAGCTGTGACAGATGTCTGGGTGGAGGCAGCAGCTGGCCGTCGGACCAGGATGGCCTCAGTCTGCTTCTGGGCTGCCGAGAACTGTTGGGAAAAATTCTCAACGGCGTAGCAAAAGAGGCCGAACTCGGAGATATGGGAGTTAAGGAACCGTTTTTTGTCGGCCTCCCGCATATCTGCCAGGTTCAGCCAGAGATGGTGTGGTCCTGGACCACGAAGGTAGACATCGCTCGACCCAGGGAGCTAGCAGTGACTTCCGCTGCTCTTAAGGCCAGGTCTGTTGCTGTGCGCAGTTCCTGTATACGACCCGGGTCGAGACCACCCTCGTACATTTCCATGAGTGCATTGGGCCTACTAGACCTGCAGGAGCACCATGGCATGCAAGGCAGAAGCAACTTCTCCACAAGCTCTGTAAGCCTTGCCTGTGAGAGCAGGCGAGAACTTGCAGGCTCGGAGGGGAGACGCGGATTAAGACCAAGTGTTAGCGGTCTTAGGACACAGTTGCATCGCAACCGACCGCTCCACTGGTTGGATGTCTGCGCACCCCTTAGCTGCTCCTCCGTTGAGGGTGGAAGAGGCAACAGGGCGGTATCGGGCATTTAGAGGTGCCGTCCACGACCTAGTCCCCTCATCATGCACTTTTGGGTAGAAAGGCACTGGGACGGGGCGCTGAGAACCAGCACAGGCCTGCCCAAGAAACCAATCATCCAGCCGCGAGGGTTCGTGACCCGGTGGAGGGTTCCACTCGAGCCCGATGCTCGTGGCGGCCCGGGAAAGCATAGCAGCCATCTCTGGGTCTGCCTCGGGCAACGTTAGGGTCCCCGAAGGGGGTAATGCAGCCGAAGCACCATTCCCAGGTGACTCCTCCCCCTCCGATGCAGTGATGGACATTTGGTCTTCCGGCGGAGCCCTGAAAGAAACAACTGGCACCACCCGGACCAGCACGCTCTCTCAGAAGCAGGTGGAGTGTTGGGCCCGAGTCGTTGGACTCAGCGGAGCAGCCAACACGGTCACCCTCAGATCATCAGTGCTGTTAGCGGAAGTAGCCCTCAGCTGGTGGCCACCAGATGAGGAACTAGCTTGGGGAACAGACAAAGGGACTTAATCAAGTCTAGATCACAACAGCGTGATGGTCATGTTCCCGCAATGAGAACATGACGCATCCATGAAAGCTGCCTCAGCATGCTTAATGCCCAAACATGCGAGACAGTGATCATGACCGTCAACCGAAGACAAAAAGTCCCCGCATCCAAAAACACACGGGCGGAATGACATCTTGAAAAAGACGCACTCTCGCACCCGTGAGAAGAGAATCTTCCAAGAGCACTCGTCAAATTTTCCTGAAGAAGATCGAAGAGCAGAACCATTCAGAAGCTCGGCTCCTAAGCGAAATGCAAAGATGTGTTGCACCTGCTGCTCATTATATACCCGCGCTGCGTGATAGAAGCAGCTGGCGCAATTATCGCATGCCAATGTGCATTAGCTTGTTTAGTTTCTCTCTAAGTAGATTGGTCTCTCTGCGAAGATCCCATTTCTGTCGGATCCCTCAGACGAACGTTGGAGTGACCGACATGAAAAGGAACCATGCTTCATGCTTCCTAATGATATCTCCCAAGGGTAGCATGTACAGAGTGAACAGCGAATAATGTCATAATTTAGTTAGTTCAAGTCGGTCATATATATAGCAATAACTATAGAGTTAAAAATATATGAAATGAGTATAAGCAGCACCACAGTTTAAGTTTTGTTTTCATCCAGAAGTGTTGAATATTATGCATCTTTTAAAGGGGTCATATAATGGTACATGCACTTTTACAAGTTGATTGTACTGAAATGTGTGTTGTCAGTGCCTGTACGCAACCATCATATAATGATAAAAATCCATCCAGTGTTTTTGTTTTAATCTCCTTATGATTGGCACTGTCAATCATATTCTGCGCGGACCGGTGTCGTGCCGAAAAGTACGCTGGAGCACTGCACTGTCTATGAGCAGAATGGAGTCTAAGCGAAGTGTTCTGTTCTTGGGTGTAATAAGGAACACAGCAGTCATTTTAATGTTCCTAAATCCAAACCGCTGAAGACGCAGTGGCTGAGTTTGTTTTCGAAGGGAATATTCCCCACGATCAACGTAAATGCTTTCATGTTTGCGCGAATCATTTCTCACCGGACTCCTTTATAAACGAGGGTCAGTATAAAGCTGGTTTTGCTAAGAAGCTGCTCCTGAAAAAAGGAATCGATACCAACTATTCGTGTTCCTGCTGCACCTCCAGAAGAACTGAAGTGAGTGTAACGTTTTATTAACCTTTATATTAATATTTATATTAATCTTTGCAAATCGATAGCTGCACGCTTCACGATGAATGCGGCTAGGGTTTACACTCAGGGTACATTACGGCATTATTTCTATGTAAGACGTTCTCAATATAATTCATTATCCCACGTTTATAATGAACAACGCGTTATGGTTATTGTGTTATTGTTTTACAAACGGTGTACGCACAGAACAGAGGGGCGGAGTCAGCAAAGCTCAGTATCATTTAAAGACACATGCCCTTAATTGGCGTGCTGACAACAGAGTTGTTATTGACAGGTAAAATAAGTGTTTTCTTACAATACTAATGAGAATTTTTAATTAAAGTATATTACAAACTTTTAATTTACACCCTAAAGAATCATATTAGCTTGTACAAAAATGGCATTATATGACCCCTTAAAACTAAGTCAATCAGTACTTACTATTAATCTTATTACCTAAATGAAAGCTTGAATTATCTGTTGAAGTTATTAGTTTTTGGTACATATATATATATATATATATATATATATATATATATATATATATATATATATATATATATATATATATATATATATATATATATATATATAGTTTATAGATAACGCAAACCCAAGGAGGAGCCGCATCTTGTTCCCTCAGGTTTCTTCCTCATCTACTCGAACATCCTGTTCATCAGTTTCAGGTTTATTTATGTATTGTATGTGCCAGTGTTATCATTGGCTTAATCACTGGGGAGCTCTATCTTTTCCCCCTACATTTTATGTGTGTTAGAACAATGTGTACTGCAAAAAGCACAATATAAATAATAAATGTAATTAAAACTGAATTTAATATTTAAATATTTTTAACAGTTATAGTACCAGTCAAACATTTATTTGAAAGAAGTCTCATCTGCTCATCAAGCAGCATTTATTTGATGCAATAATACAGAACATATAGTGATATTGTGAAATATTATTACAATTTAAATAATGTTTTCTATTTTGAAATTCTTTTCTAACAATATACAACTTACACTTTCTATCATTTTTAAAAATTTCTGCTGAATAAAAGTATTAATTTCTTAAAAATAAAATAAATGACTGACCAAAATGTTGAACGGTAGTGTATAATGTTTCATCATTGTCAATAAATCAGCATATTAGAATGATTTCTAGAAGGATCATGTGACAAGAAAGACTGGAGTAATGGCAGCTGAAAATTCAGCTTTGCATAAGAGAAATAAATGATATTTTAAAGTATTATTCAATATAGAAAACCATTGTTTTAATTGTAATCATATTTCAACAATATTACTGTTTTTTCTGTAGTTTGATGCAAATAAACAAGCTTGATGAGCAGAAGAGACTTCTTTCAAAAACATAAAAAATATGAATGCTAACAAACTTTGAGCAGTGTATATTATATATATATAATAATAATATATAATATATTTAATATAATATATATTATAATATATATAATATATATTGTGTGAGTATGTGTATGTGTATGTGTATGTATATGTATATGTATATATATACTTATATACTATATACTTATAATAATAGTCCTGCAGTGTGATCTGCAGATGTCCCACTGCTTTTACGTCATTTTATGTAACCATCTTATGTCTTCCTTGGTAAAATGCCTTTGTGGTACCAGATCAGATGAGAATACCATGGTACTAAATGAGTACCATACCAGTTCTCACGTTCACAAGACTCAAGCATCAGTAGACTATACCACATGTTATGCTGAAAGATGTCATCGGGGTCAGTGAGGATTCTTCCTCCTAACGGGACAGGTGGTCTTCCTCCACTGTACAGCCTCACAGCACAGACGCTCAGCTTCACAAACCTCCTCATTTCTCCATACTTATCTGAGAACAGCAATTAATGACGGTTGTTACCAAAAAACACACTGTCGCCTGGTTTCACAGATGAGGCTTAAACCTAGTCCCAGACTAAAATCCATGTATGAGCTGTTTTAACTGAAAGCAACTTGCACTGATAGCTTATAGCCTATCTTAATATGTCAGTGCCATTGCTTTGTCTCAGTCAAGATGCACACCAGTAATGGTTTTTTATTCTAAGGCAAATTTATAAAAACTTCTTAAATGTCCCAAGTGAACTAAGGCCTAATCCTGGCTCAATCTAAGCCCTGTCTGTGAAACAAGGCCATTTGTCTACTACTATACTGATGTAAAGCATTAAACTACATTTCCCAGCTAGCAACAGCGACGATGCGCCTTAAGATGACGTACACCCGGAAGTTTTTGTAAACACATGTGAGCAGAGTGTAGGCTGATTAAAATTTCAAGCAACCAAAAAATGTCCTCTAGAAGCAGACAACTGTAAGATTTTATGCGAATGTATTCTTTGATTTTGCAACGTTTTGGAAACGACCGATATAAGGATTTCTGTAAACAATTGAAATGTTAGCTTAGTGCCAAAAATGTCTCATGAAAATACACCTTTAACTTTAACAATGGCGAAATTAACAAATGTATTTGCGCATATTTTACTATTTCAGTCATAGTAAGCATATGCTCTTCGGTATATTAGCTAGCTAACGTTAACTGTTGTGGTTTGGATACGTTAATAGGATTTTGAGCAACGCTATATAACGTTAATTGCATGCAGAGTCTGCGTATAAAAAAGACAGAGAGTTGACTTTACCCAGCACTCACTTAGATGCCATTTCTGAAGATTGTTCCGTTAAGTTTTGTGGTAGTCAGTGGATGTTATTTTGAATAGTGTGTGAGTAATAGTGTCGTCGTTCCCCATGTGCGCGCTCCCGTCCCCATGCGCGCCCCGCACTAGTAAGAACAGCTGTGCTGTCCTGGCTTCAAGATCGCGTGGATCCAATGACTCAGGCAGATTACTGGGAACAAACCTTAAGATCCTGAGGAACATCATTCTCCAAGTAAATATTGCTGTGTTTGATACTGGGGGTTTTATTTTCTAATTAATCTGATTCTAGTTTTACAGTACCAGTCTCTTATGCTCGCCAAGCCTGCGTTTATTTGATAAAAAATACAGAAACAGTAATATTGTGATAATGGTTTTTCTATTTTAATATATTTTAAAATATTATTATTTCTGTGATCAAAGCTGAGTTTTTCAGCATCATTTCTCCAGTCTTCAGTGTCACATGATCCTTCAGAAATCATTATAATATGATGATTTAATTTCAATGTTCACAGTTGTACTGCTTAATAATTTTTTGGAACATGTGGTACTTTTTTCAGTATTTATTGAAAAATAAAAGTTAAAAAGAACAGCATTTATTCAAAATAGAAAAGTATGAATTTATATAAAAAAAAAAGATTTCAATTTTTTTTATTTTTAAATTAAGTAGCCCAACTGTTTCCAACATTGATAATAATAAGAAATGTTTCTTGGAGCAAATCAGCATATTAGAATGATTTCTGAAGGATCATGCTGACAATTCAGCTTTGCATCACAAAAATAAAGTAATTTTCAAAAGAAAACCATTATTTTAAATTGTCATTTAAATTTCACAATATTAGCCTACTGTTTTTCTGTATTTTTGATCAAATAAATGCATGCTTGATGAGCATTAGAGACTTCTTTCAAAAAAATATATTTCCAAACTTTTTGACTTTACAGGATGACACAGAATTCGTAAAGGTTTGGAGCAAGACATCCAAGTCACTCATCGCTTATGAAAGTGGACGGATATACTTTGATAATTACAGGTGTTGTTACAGCAGGTAGACTATCTGATTTTATTAGATTAAGATACTTAGGTAAAGTAAGTTTTCCCAAAATATGACATCTGTTAATAATGGCTCAAATTTATTACAAATCACAGCCTTTTGCCCGAGCCAGAACAGCTGTACGAGCTCCCCAAAACTCCCAAAACTGAGAAGATCGAAGACGCACTGTTGTGCCAGTGTCCTCTAGTAAGTCTGATGCTCTACTGCACGTCATTCATTTGCAAATCACTTTCTGTGTAATTGATTTTTTGTTTTGTTTTTTGCAGGATAATGTTCTACCAAATGCTTCAGAGCAGAAATCCTGTCTGTTGGCTCTGACGGCTCATAACTGGTTACATCGGCTGTCGGCTGACACTGGAGGAACGCTACAGCGGGTCTACCTGTCCTCAAGCTTCAAATTCAGGTAGCGCTCATCTTCACATTTTTTTGAGTGCTAATAATTTGGAAATAATAACTAGCTGCAGCCTGCAGGTTACAGTACATTTTCTGGTAAAAGCAGATATCTCATTAATGTAACATCTGAAATGAAGTGTTTTTGTTGTACTAATCAAAGTTTGTTAACAGATCTTTAGGTTGGGACTCCTCGCAGGAGACGTTTTATGTCAAATCCATTCAGAGCAAACAGACGACTCTGCAACGACAGGTGAGACTCCACTGAGGCTCTGTGTGGCATGTATTTCATATGCAGTTGGGTCACTCTCTTAATTCAGTTGATTTAAATGTGCTTTATTGACATGACAGTTGTTACAATGTATTGCCATCGCATTCCTATTGTTTACAGTGAAGTGTGTAGTAAGATACAATGGCTGTGTCTGAAATCACACACTCTCTTGAGTAGGTAGCCTACTTATTTTGAATTAGTAAATACTTTGCGACCTCTAAAAAGTATGTTCTATATAGTATGAATGTGTGTTGTATGAATGTAATTCGGATATACTACATTTGTCATGTTGTCATTATATATAAACCTACCAGCGTCAATTACGTCGCTTCACAGCCTCTTTGGCATAAATCCTCTTTGTAGGTGTATGTGATCCAGGGACTGTTTGCCTACTCTTTTATAGGGGACAAAATATCAATAGGGCAAAATATCGTTGTCCTTCTCCATGCGATATGAGAATCCATACACTGGAGCAGATCCGGTGTTCTGACAATATATGCAACCTGCTATTTGCATGGTTTTAAGGGTTGTTTTTGTGTTTTCTGTTGTTTGTAGCTTCAAGATCATCTGAATGAGGGAACTTTTTCAATGGTTATTTCATGTTCTCTCTCTCTCTTCTCTCTCTCTCTCTCTCTCTCTCTCTCTCTCTCTCTCCTCTCTCCTCTCTCTCTCTCTCTCTTCCTCTCTCTCTCTCTCTCTCTCCTCTCCTCTCTCAGGCTGGTGTTGATAATAACATCCTCATGCGTGTGGCCGTATTTCAAGTCTTTCCACTGGAGCTTGTAGGAATGCTGAGATAAATAAAAAAGTAATATCTTCATAAGTACATTAATGTAAATCTATTTTTGTTGTAATGGAATGTCATACATTTTTATAATTGATATTTTTTTAATTCATTTATTTCAATTTAGCTCCACTTATGCTACATATTTTAATGAAACCTGTGGATTTTAGAACGAGATATTAGTTTCGATAAATAGTATTTTCCGTTGTCTATTTTTATTATTTACATATATTCAAATAAGCATTGTCAAACGAATTAAGTTATGTTGTGTTACGTTACGTTACGTTACGTTACGTTATGTTATGTTATGTTATGATTCTGTATGTTATGTTATTTTATGTTACGTTATGTTATGATACTGTATGTTATGTTCAGGTCTTTGGTAAGACTGTGGTGGATGTGCTGCTGTCACAGGGAGTCTTAGCTGTATCACACAGCTCAAAACATGTCAAACTTTACAGCTTTGAGTACATAGTTAATAAGGTGATTGAAACATAATTCCTTTTTGTGATTGTTTAGTTTATTGGCCCTGTTTGTTTTATCATCATTCCATATGTGTTTCTCTTCAGTATAGAATTGAGAAACTGGCTCTGGGACAGGAGTGTGAGATTAATGGTGGAAAGGGAATTGTGGGAGATGCTCCATATGGTATTCCGGTCAACATTCACATTCATGGTGGGTGACTGATATTTTATATACAGTAAAAAAAAAAAAAAGTAAATAACTGTTTTATTTCTCTTAATTTTTGCTCCAAAAGGTCTTGAAAAGGTGTGGATAAAGTGTTGATTCAGTATTTATTTTTTAAACAAAATGTAACTTTTTTTTTTTTGGTTTTAGATAAGGATTTCTATGTATACAAAATATTCTCTTTAGATTTTGAGGTGACATTCCTGACAGGGTTTGTGAGATTCAGACAAATGTTTAAAAATGTGTCAGTTAAAATGGAATAATCTATTTAGGTGAAACTGTCAAAGTTGTGCAGTTTTTTTTCACCATTAGTTATTTTACATTCTGGACCTCATGTGTGATGGAATATTTTGTTCCCATTATGTTGAAAACAGTGCAATCTCTCTCTCTCTCTGACAGGCCAGGGTCATAACATGAGCCTACAAAACACCTTTTCTTACCACTGAGCTTATTATTACATAGTACATACCTAATCTACAGTCATGTGAAAAAGACACCCTTTTGAATTCTATACTTTTATGGATCAGGACATAATAAAAAATCATCTGGTCTTTAGCAGGCTTTAAAATTAGGTAAATACAACCTCAGATGAACGACAACACAAGACATATTACACTGTGTCATTGTTTGTTTAACAAAAATTAAGACAAAATGTAAAAGCAATGTGTGACACCTTATGTACACCTTAAGTACACCTTATGATTCAGTTGCTCGTAGAACCACCTTTAGCAGCAATAACTTGAAGTAATCATTTTCTGAATGACTTTATCAGTCTCTTAGATCATTCTGGAGGATTTTTTGCCTGCTCTTTTGGACAATGTTGATTCATTTCTTTGAAGTTTGTGGGCATTCATTTATGCACCGTTCTCTTAAAGGGATAGTTCACCCAAAAATGAAAATTCTGTCAGTAATTTCTCACCCTCATGTCGTTCCAACCCCGTAAGACTTTCATTCATCTTCGAATCACAGATTAAGATATTTTTGATGAAATCTGAGAGCTTGATCACTCCTCCATAGGCTGCTGGGTCATTACATCTGCCGGCCCAGAAAAGTTAGTAACGACTTTGTTAAAACAGTCCATGTTACTGGATTTTGACTGGACCGGTGCATTCTGTTGTAGATTTGCTGGTGTGCTCTGTGTCATTGTCCTGTTGCATGACCCAATATCGGGCTGATTCAGCCAAGCTTTAGCTGTCGGACAGATGGCCTCACATTGTCTCTTGAATACTTTGATATGCACAGGAGTTCATGGCTTACTCAATGCCTGCAAGATGCCCAGGTCAGGTGGCTGCAAAACAAGCCCAAACCATCAGCCTCCTCCACCACATGCTTGACCAGTGGAAAAAGGACATTGTTCCAGAAGTCCTGTTGCTTGTCCAGATGCAACTTTGCAAACCTAAGCCATTCAGCCATGTTCTTTTTAGAGAGAAGAAGCTTTCTCCTTCCAACCTTTCAAAAACATGCCATACTTGCCCTGTCTTTTTCTAATTGTACTGTCATTAACTTTAACATTTAACATGTTAACTGAGGCCTGTAGAGTCTGAGATGAAGCTCTTGGGTGTTTTGGGGGATTTTTCTGATCAGTGCACGCTCTGACCTTGGGGTGAATTTGCTGGGACGCCCACTCCTGGGAAGATTGGCAACTGTCTTGAATGTTTTCCACTTATGAATAATTTTTTTCGCTGTAGAATGATGGACTTCAAATTGTTTGCAAATGGTCGTATAACCTTTGTCAGATTGATGGCAGCAACCATTCCTTCTCTAAGATCATTGCTGATGTCTTCCCCCTTTTCGATTTTGGACTAGTTTTTGTTAAATAATTAATGACACAGTGTAATATGCCATTATTACATGTGTTGTTGTTCATCTGAGGTTGTATTTACCTAATTTTAAGACCTGCTAAAGACCAGTGATTTTTTTATCATGTCCCGATACGTAAAACCATATATTTCAATAGGGTGTCCTTTCATTTTCACATGACTGTATATGACAAAACTGAGCCTATGTAAAACATTACTTTATGGCCTGGTTTCACAGACAGGGCTTAATTTAAGCCAGGATTAGGCTTCAGTTTAATTAGGGCATTAAAGTAGCTTTTATAAACATGTCCCTTAGAAAAAAACATTACTGGTGTGAATCTCGAGACAAAACAATGATTACAATATTTTCACAAATTCACTGACAAGATTGTGCAAGCTGCTTTCAGTTAAGACAACACAAACATGCGACTACAGGCTTAAGCCTTGAAACCAGGCATAATCACTTTTATTTATGGACAAGAGGAACAAAAGGAACTTTATGACTACCCCTAAGACCGTCTCACCTCTGAAGTCACACATACCTTCCAGCTGTAAACATAACAACAGAAAACAAAAGTCCTCTGTTCCTATACTCGGATCACAGATAAGGAACTAAAATCAATGACAATATAAAAAATTCCATTACACTTTCTTAGGCTTTTTGATGACCAATCACGATCGTTCCAATAAGAATAGGCTATATGCACGCATAACTTCCGCCTTTGATGCAAGGCTGCTCTTCAGATTTAAAACGGAGGAAAATGGGATTATGGCAGAGTCTTCCAAATTTGCTGTCCTCCCGTCTTTGAAACGAAAATTTCATACGTTTAGATGTCATTATATATATATATAAATATATATAGTTATGTTTATTTAATATAATAAAGCAAATAAGCATAAACAAAATGAGGGGTGTCTGTTTTTGTGACTAACGTTCCTTTAGTAAAGCCAAAGAGTATAGAAGCCAATATAAATTCTCGGATATGCATAGCACTCTACGATCAGCAGAAGTAATCCAGCATCCTTAGACCTTACCGGAAATACGTCATGCACCGCCGTGCATAGAGCCCATTCGCTTGTTTTTTATGTTTCTAAATATCCAGTGATTTTCTACTTATTTTTCATTAGCCACCGCTGTAATAACTATGAAACATTACTGACAAAAAGTTGCAGACAGTTTCTGAGGGAATCAATTGAATTACTCTCTTTAATTAAAGGGGGGGTGAAACGCTCAGTTTCACTCAATCTCATGTTAATCTTGAGTACCTATAGAGTAGTATTGCATCCTTCATATCTCCAAAAAGTCTTTAGTTTTATTATATTTATAAAAGAAAGATAGGCTGTACCGAGTCTTTCCGTAAAAACCCGAGCGGGTGGAGGCGTGCCGTGTGGGCGGGAGCGCGCGAAGCTTTTGCGTGTGTTGTAAACAGACAGACTCGTGGTTTATGAGGACATGATTTATTTTTACAATAAACAAACTGACACCTACAGTGGCCAGCTAAACAACTGTATTTAAACACACACACACACACACACACCATACATCGCATGCTCCATAGATACATTAACTGTACGTGATCATGTTGTTTACTTGCTGTGCTTAAGTTACACGCCGATAGTTAACAACACACAGACATTTGAAGCAGTTTTACTCACCGCCTGCGGTTCCACGCACGACCGTGAACCTTTATCGTTGGGACTGCTCCATCTTTAAGTATTAGGCGATCTGCAAATCCGGCGTCGAACTGGGCCTATAACTATAACCGTCGAAATGAAGGGAACAAACAAGAACACTTGCACAACTCCGTTGCTGCTCTGGAAAAACAAAATCCATCCACAGGTCGCTTAACGCTGGGTTCTTGGAAATTTGTGCAGTGTTGTCTTGCCCTGGCAACCAAAAACACACTTTTTTGGTGCCATTTTTTTTGATTGCAGCGCAGCCGAGCCCAGCGCTCTGACGGGCATAGGCGTACTCTCGGCCACAGCTGCGCGCGCCCTTCCGGGAGAAGTGCCCTTAAGACCCGTATAAGGAAATTCCGGCCATTCTGACGTCACACAGTTCCGTATTCGAAAAAAACTTTCCGAAACTTGTGACAATCCGGAACCGGAGTATTTTTGGAACAGAATTACTACATCAAACTTACAACTTCATTTTTGAAACTTGGTCCATGTTTAGCATGGGAATCCAACTCTTTAACAGTGTAAAAAACTCACTATGCATGAAACAGCATTTCACCCCCCCTTTAAGTTAATAAAAATTTCCAGGTACAATGTGACAATTAAAGTTATGTTGTTAAAGTGCAATGTTATTATTTCTTATGAGTTGTCAGTAGTGTTCATTTTGTTAACGAAAACTGTGATGATAAAATGTTCGACGACACCGACATCATTTAACGCCAACTGTGAAATAAACGTAATTTATATTGGCGTAATTTCGAATTATTGGAATTACTATGAGGAATTTCAAAGGTTTTCGCTTTTGAGAGAAGCTTTTGAGTTTTACCAGTTTTCATAGTGTAGAAAGTATCTTAATTTATATGATAATATTGTAAATCAGAAAACTTGAGTAAATGAGTGTGTGAAATGGAAAGATCTACGAGATACATGAGGAAAAATGTATTCTCGTTCGGCGCCACCTATCGTACCGGTGTGAATTATCCGAAGGCTATCAATTGTTTCAAGTTAGATGTGAAAGCACTGTTTTCGGTGATTCGCTTCACTTTATAGCGTTGCTCTCAGTGTGAAAGGGCCTTAAGACTAAATAAATTTAAAAATGGCTTACAAAATGAACACCAGTTGTCAATACTTGTCTCTACAGAGTGTCCTCCCGTATTGTTTGAGATGTCATACTTGGAGAACGGGGTTCAGATAGGAGGTCATCCCTGGCACTACATCTACACCCCCAACCACAAGAGACACCGAGGAACCCATCATATCTGCTCCATCACTGACGGAGAGCTGGTGATTACTCCGATTCATAGTCCTACGAAACAAATCCTGTACATGCAGTGAGAGTGAATGTGTGTAACCTTTAGGTCGCATTTAGGTTGAAATTATTATCTATTAATATATATTACACTTTTTGGGCAAGACAAGACAAATGGTATTAGGTTTATCTGATAATTATATTACTACAGAATTACAGTATTACTGTGTAATTCCAGACTATAGAATTACACAGTAAATTGAGGCTTTGGTTCTTAGAAAAAGACCACTTATGTTCAATAATTGACACAAGTGTCATTTAATTTAAGCTGTTTTTCTTTAAGTGTCTATATAATCCAATGATCTGTCCTCAGGCTAAGAACGGTGTTCAGGACATGAAATGTGACTCTCTGGAAGCAGACTGGATCTTTTTTCACCCAGATGATTCGGGCAGAATTGTTCATGCAGGGCCCAGCGCAATAAAGTGAGCATGATTATAAATATGGCTGTTGCACATTAAATATACATATGTACAGGAATCTTATTATAAACAGTGTCCTTGGACAATGATAAACAAGTGAATGAGGATCCGGGACTTAGGAACAATGTGGATGAACTACATTTCTCCAGTTTAATTTTTCTCTAAAATTGCTGTTTTTAATTTCCTCTGTTACAGTGTTCTGAAGATCAGGGCTGAAACTGGATGTGACTGGAAGCGTGAGATAGTCACGGACTTCTCCATCACCGCTGCTCGTGACAATAGTGTAATTGTTGTCTGAGGGTTCATTACCAGCTGTAGTAGCAACAGAATATTATTGACATTTTGATACTATAGTTTTTTAACCGACAATCGTAGGATTTTGTCAGCATCAGACTGACTCAGCAGAAATACCAGCTGATGTTTATTGTAAAAGAAGATCAATACTGCATAGGAGGCTTTTTTTGGGATGGTTTGTAAGCAAGGTTCTTCATGCCCACAGGCCCCTCAGGTGATTGTGACCTCTTCTGGTCGTACAGTGAAAAGGAGATTCCACTTGTTAGATGATGACCCTGCACAAGAGGTACAGCCGACCTCCAGCCCACACACACTCGAAGACCCTGTTTACAGCTGGTATTAAGATGCGTTTTGGTCGATCGGATCACAAGTGGACAACGCTAAATACAGGAGTAAACAGGGTCTAAAACAATTTTAGCTTGTCCACTTTCGGCCAATTTTGTGTTTTGGTCGATCGGATCACAAGTAGACGAGGGAGACACGTCCTTGTTTACACCGCCGTGTTTTAATCCGTCTCTTTTGTCCACTTTTAACCACTTCTGTCCTGATTTCTTCGAGGGGAGGGTCTATGGCTGGGTAAATGTATGTGTTTTTTCAGATCTTTCGATCTAATGGACAAAATAAGCTCACGTAATTTACATATTAATGCGTCTGGAGATGACGGAAAACATAACGGAGAGAACTAGCTTTAATTTCTGCTCTGAGCCGCAAGACCAGCCGGAAGTTTTGAGTGTGTGTTAGAAATCAGGAATGGTGAGAGAACATTGTGCTTGGTACATTTTTCATCTTCAAACCAAATTTGGGTCTTCAGCTGATAAAGTTTAGCTAGCGCGCTTCTCATAATGTTACTCATTAGATCAGTAGACGGAGAGAAGATGATGTTTTGTGTCTGTTTGAACACATTCGATCACATGAGTGTTTACACTATGAAAGCAATACAGGTCGAATGTGTTTCTACTATCTGTGGAAGTGCTTGAAAGTGGACAAGCTCAAACGTTTTAGACACATTTACTCCCGTATTTATTGTCGTTCATTTGTGATCCTGTAAGGCCTGCTAACTCGATTCAATGGCGGTATTCGATTAGCGGTGAAGGTCTTACGCATTCCATCTTTTCTCATGGCAAAGGAATTTTTTATTAAATGCAATATACATTTTCTTTTATGTATTAACTCGTTATTTCATCTGACTCCATAAATGAAAAGGTTTCTCAATGATATCTGTGCATCATTAAATATACGTAAACTATTCCTTTTAAATCTAATGAAAATAAAGTCAAAGTATTAGAATAATCAAATATAACAATTTATTATGTCAGTTAAATGTATTATTACAATTTCATAATTCAAAGATAATCAATGCAAACCATCAAATGTTCAAGAACAAATAGGAAAATCTTTTACCCAACATTATGAAATATATGAATGCTGAGTCTCGGCGACCCTCAGCATTCACGGGCTGATCTGAGATACAGAAAGGCCCTGAGCTCTCGTTGCGTTTTCCTTATATAGACAGGCCTCATTTTAAATCTCAACATGGGTTTACAGTGGAAAATGACCTGCGGGTAACTGTTTACTAGTAGTGGAGAATTTGCATTTAAACAAATGGTCAGAAGGTGTTAACTCGAAGAGACACCCTTTTGTGTGCAAGATATTTCAAAAATCTTTAAGAATTTTTTTACCTTTTTATTTACTTATTTGGGAATGAGACATTTGTACCAGTCGCACTGAAACATATCAAATAATACCAAATGGGGGAGAGAAATGTAGATTAGGATGAGAGAGGTGAGACCTTCGTCTCAATAGTGCATGAGGGGGAGTTCAAATGTTAATTTCCTTTGTTCTCAGAGGATAACTCGCCTTTCCAGTCTTAGGCCATGTCCACACTAATACGTTTTCGTTTGAAAACGTATATTTTTTTCTCCGTTTTGGCCTTCCGTCCACACTGAAACGGCGTTTTAAGTCAACGAAAACGTAGCTTTTGGAAAACGCTCTCCAAAGTGGATAAATTTGAAAACTCCGTTTTCGCATTGTAGTGTGGACTGTGAAGCCGGAGGTATTTGAAAACGATGACGGAAGTTTAGTCATGTGATCCATGTTGTACCAATAGATGTTTACCGGTATTGTGCCTGTTATGTGCTATTCACTTTCACACTGTTGCTAAAATATGTTACTTTGCACACTCTTCATATCACAGTACTGCACAGATGATAGAAAATGTACTCACATTTGCTGTCCTGCGGCAATACAGGAGAGCAGTCGCGTTTTAGACCAAACATATGGTGACTGAGTGCGACCTGGACGCATCAGTGAATGGTGAGATATTTTGCTAAATAAAATTATCATGTTAGAAGAATTGCGCGATACCTTTCTTTATTTTTCCATCTGTCAGTGAGCTTTTGTGAGGTTTCACGCATGCGCAGTAAGGTGAATTTATAAGTTTCTCATCCACACTGAAACGTCTGAAAACGCTAGTGTGGACGGAGAGCGTTTTTAAACGAATACTCCGTTTTCAAATGTATCCGGATTAACAATCCGATCGACCAAACTGCATCTTAATACCAGCTGTAAACAGGGCCCTAGTAAAAAACGGTTCTTTTAACCGAACTGTTCATTGAAAGGTTCTTGGAGAACCCAATATTGTTCTTCTGTGACATCAATATGAAAACCCCCTTTATTTTTAAGTGTAAAAGGGTTTGAAACATGATGGGGAGTTCATCTGATTGGAAACTTAATTGTTAAATAACATAGTTGAAGAATGAATGCTGATATACGGTAGGTTTTATTGTCACCTGACACAGCTGGGTCTGGTGTACTGATGTAAGGCCTTCAAACATAAGTCGCTTTTCCACCATCGGGCCAAATCTTTCTTTTTTCTTAAAGCGTGCCAATCCGGCTCAGCCAGTCCAGATATGGTTTCATTTTCCACTGTGGGGCTGATAGTGATAATGGAGCATGTAGAGATTTGTGAGATGTAAATGGCGAACAGGTTATGGAGAATGATATTTTAATATTATAATTAAATTCCATGCTCTTTTTGGAAATATAACGAACCGTTCCTTTGAGACGGTGGAACTGAGTTCACTCTAGTGTGTGATGAAGTCTCCGAGACGGTCTGTCGTTGTTTGTGCTTTGACATAACTCTTATCTAGACTTTCAGGATGGTGAAGTATGAAGATGAACTTGATCTGTTGGCTGTGATAGACATCACTCACGCTGAAGATGAAGGACAAGCCCATCTTCGTCTACATGACAATAAGACGGGGATTTTAATGAAGAGAGTTCCTCTAAAAGACCCATGGGATGTGGTATGGCATTTAAATTAATGATTTTTTTATATAAATATCATTCACTCCATTTGTCATAACCTAACATCCTCTGTGTTTATTTTTCAGACCTACAGTCATGAAGTGTACTTTGACAGAGACACGATTATTCATACTGTCCAGGAGAAAAATAACACCTTCTGCTGCCATGTTTATAAAATGAAGAGAAGACCTTCAGATGAACCATAAGCACATTTCATATTCCTGTGTGTTGATTACTAATGGACTCTAGTGCAAAAAAAAAAAAAAAAAAACATTTGTATATCTGTCTGGTACTTTATTAAAAATTGGTTTATTTGTGCACTTTTGACATCTTATGAGCAGAAAACATTTGTTTTTAAATAGATACACTATCATTTGGACTGAAAAAAAAAACTTTCTACTCAGTTATTTTATTCAAACATTTACTTATAACTTAAAATTAAAGACCAGTTTGTGACAGATATGCTCTTGTCATCATTGTGAAACTTGATGTTGCATAACTTCTTAATGTAGCGAGCGAGTTACAAAATTGTGTTTTCAAAAAAGGGGTGGAAAATAATCCTGTCTGTATTCAAAAACCTAGTGAGCTGCCTATCTGGACAGCATCGTAGTCATTTTGAGCATGGATCATACTAAAGTACTAAATAGGCTTAAGTCTTTTTTGGATGGCAGTGAGCTTCCTACCTATAGAGCATATTTAGGCATCATAGGCATCCAAAGCAGCATTTTGACTCCCGGCAATGTTGCCCAGATAGGCAGCTTCCTGGTGTTTGAGACACAGCCTCTTGTTTGGGTGAGAAAGTCAAAAGTGACCCAGCCCCCAGTCCGAAGTGTCTCGTGTCGTTGCTCTGCTGTTCTTCATTCCGCGAGGATGATGGAGAACTACAAGCACTTTCTTATTCTCTTCTCTCTGGCGTTGGCGGTCGGTTTTGGGTCGATTGCGTTCGTTTTAACATGGGTTTTGCACTACAAAGAGGGACTCGGGTGGGACGGAGGAGCGGCTGAGTTTAACTGGCACCCGTTGTTAATGGTGATCGGGTTCATTTTTTCTTCAGGGAATCGGTAAGGAGTTTGAATGTTTGCAGTTAATTCAGCAACCAGAGGTTCACATTCCTGAGTCTTTAATCTCGATTTAAAGGAACAGTACAGAAGTTAGTCCTGAACAGCGTGAATCCACAAAAAAATAAACAAAGTAACAATTTTAGTTATCTAAATGTGATGTTTTTTCGAATTTAGTCGTATCACTAAATCCTCTAAGAAATTGCGTTTTGTTCGCAACATCGCACATGCGGTAAAAAGAAGAAGCGAAAATAATGCGACTTTTTTGTTTTGAGTTTTGAGATCAGACTCAGAGACATGTGTCTCAAAACAGACTGAACTTTGTTTTAAATTCTAATAACAGATGCAAATAAAACACCTTCAAGAGAGCATTAAAGTAAAAAAAAAAAAAAAAAACATAAAGGGTATGGCTACCATACATTTTGTATAGGGAAACAATACACAAGAGGTAGATAATTAGAAAAAAAAATATTCAATCAATATAAGAGTAAGCTGGTTAAACCTTAACATCAGAGCCGTTACAAAGGAATTGTCAATATTGTTTCATGAATTTACCATATTCTTATTGCAAGTTAACAAAAAGATAAGCAGTGAGTCTATCTCAATAAAAAAATTATGTGAGAGAGTATGACGTGAGCCTATAAAGTTCTGTTTATGGATGAATAATTTGCCAAACAAAATACAAAAGTTGAAAATATATTCATTAGATTTGTTGGAAACTGCAGTCAGTGTAATAACATATAATATATTTCAAATTAAAAGTTTGTGCATACGTGTAGGTTTAATGTAAATGGAAATATAAGCTAGACCAACTCCTGAACCAATTTACAAGAATATAATAAATGCATTATATTAATGTTTCAACTTTGTGACCACAAAACATACTGAACTGCCAACCTATGGGGCATAAATAATGTAGCTCACTCACTTGTATCTTTTTCTTTCTTTTTTTTCAGCAATTATTGTGTACCGACTACCATGGACCTGGAGGTGCAGCAAGCAGATGATGAAGTTTATCCACGCTGGGCTGCATGTTCTCACCTTCATCTTAGCTGTCATTTCTGTGGTGGCTGTGTTTGATTTCCACAATGCAAAGAATATTCCCAATATGTACAGCCTGCACAGCTGGGTCGGACTGGCTGCTGTCATACTCTACCCAGCACAGGTATGGTTTCACACACACACTGGCACATCTTCCGGCATCCAGTCCACTTACATAGATAACAGTCATTATTCTGCATTTAGTTTAATTTAGACCATTTTCCACCCTTTTTTCTCTCTTTTCCCACCCACTCTCTGACTAGTAGAATTAAATGATACAGGCTGTTTTTGTTTTTGTGTCTTTGAGACTTTAATAACAGTATGTAAATTACATTTGTTATGATTGGCTGACCCCTGTATATCAGCATAGATCAAGGATTTTCAATCTTTTAGATGTCACAGAGCCCTAAACATGATCATCCTCAAACCCAACCTAAAAGGCAGCTATATATTTTCATATAAGTCCAAGTTTAAACTGCAATTTATTATATAATAAAAATTAATTAGGTTTTAGATATGTATTATCTTTGTATGTATGCATGTATGTATTTATTTATTCTAATTTTATATTATATAAATTCATTTATTTTAATCATTTTTAAAATTTATTTACTCTTGGCTTTTTTAATTATTATTATTAGTTATTATTTTGGGTTCCCACAGGTCCTTGAAATCCTTGAAAGTTTGTGAATCAGAATTTTGTTTTTTAAATTTAAATTTAAATTCAAGGCCCTGGATAGTTTTTTTTTTTTAAATAAACATACATAGATACAGGTCCTTCAAAGTGCTTGAAAGTTTTCTGGAAAAAAATCCATATTATTCCCTTCGGTCCGTTAATGTGTTATTTCACCAACACTTTGTGGCCTATACATACTAGCTTGCTTGATTTACGTTAGTTATGTGCATTTACGCGTTATGTTAAGTGTTTCCTGCGTGAGGTACTTTCCGTTGTACATTGCCATGACGTTCACGCGCCCACGAAACTGGATAAAATTGTTTATCTATTAATGGCCTTTATAGTAATGTCCCATATTGGAATGTTTTATAATGTATTTGATCTGTACTATGTTGTGATAGGCTATGTTTTCAGTGCTTACACCAAACCCAAATATGTTCAGTCAATGATTGAATATTGTGTTCAATAAACATAAATAATTTGTGATAATCTGTAGCCCAAATATTTTATTTAATGTAATGTTGAATTGCTTTGCTTGTTAAGATAATGTAAAGCCATGAGGCAAGAAAAGCTTAAAAGCATATTCATATATTCATTAAAACTTCTGGTTACATGAGCCTAAGCTCTTTTCAATAAAATCCAAGCAAAAGTTAATATCAGATCATTTTAGAATACAGTATAGAATGTAGAGAATATTATTCAGTTTTAAAACAGAAATACGACAAATAGAATATCAGATCACTGTCATATGGCCAAAAATAAATACAAAAAAATGCGTTTTTGCTTAGTTGTGCTTGACACATGTCTGTAACAATGTATCTTACAAGGTAATGGTCTCGGTTACGTATGGTAACCCTTGTTCCCTCAAGGAGGGAACAGAGCTGCCATGTCGGGACCGACGAATAGGAATCTCGCTAGAGAGGCCAATCTACTTCGAGTGAAACTAAACGAGCCAATGCACATTGGCGTGCAATCATTTGCAACAGCTGCTCTGCCATGCAGTGCGGGTATATAATGAGCATAAGGTGCGATTGCTGAGGAGCCAAGCCGGCGAGCTGGCTGCAGCAGATGTGGCGACGGGACGCGGCACTCGACAGAAGGAGGGAACAGAGTAGGAATAGGATGGAATAGGAATCCCTATATACCAAAGGGCCACAGCCTCTGGTCCCATCCAGCGCCCTGTGCAAGCCGCTTGCCCCTTCTTACCTGGAGGAACGGAAAGGAACTGGGGTGGGTTGCTGAGGACCAGCACACGCCACTCCGAGAAACCAATGGTCCAGCCTCGAGGGCTCGGGACACGGTGGAGGGTTCCACACGAGCCCGCTCCTGTTGGCGGCCCGGGAAAGCATGGCCATCATCCCTGGAGAAGTCTGACTCACCCTCCGATGCAGCGATCGACATCTGTTCACCGTGGGGAGCGCCGAAGGATACGGCTGGTACACACCTCGTGGATGGTCAAGCGCGATCCGTCGGTGGCTCTTCTGGCTGTTGGGCGTGGGAGGGATGAGGGTTCCTAGGGGGTTGGTTCCCCGAAGGAAGCGTGCTCACTGTGATCCTCAGGTCACCCGCACCACTGCCTGAAGTAACCCTCGGAGGAGGGTTAGATCGCGGCAGAGGCGCAAGGACTCCGCCCCTTTGCAGGAACGAGAGTCTCGACCGTAGCTCCGAGGTGGCTATCTTCCCACAATGGGTACATGACTTATCCATGAACGCTGCCTCAGCGTGTTCAATGCCCAGACACGTGATCCCAGGTAACGACCGCATCCATAAAAACACCGGTAGAGTGACATCTTTAAAAAGACGCGCTTCACCCGTGTAAGCTTTTTCAGGGGACTGCTCTCCTTGGTGCTGAAGCACACAGGGGAACGGTCCCAGCAAACACAGAGGAAATGTGCAGCATATAGTGCGCTGACTCTCTCACGGGACAAAGATAGAAGAGAGAGAGAGAGAGAGAGAAAGTCGACCACACTGTATCGCCTACACCAGACACAAGAGATCCTCCTGAAGAGCTTGCTCGTTTGAATCACTCTTGTAGATTTAAACAGCATCGAAATGCTCAGCTCCGATGCAAAAAGCTGAAGTGCAATCGCACCTGCTGCTCCTCATATACTCGCTTCATGGCAAAGCAGCTGTTGATAATGATTGTACGCCAATGTGCTTCGTCTCGTTTAGTTTCACTCTAAGTAGATTGGCCTCTCTAACTAGATTCCTATTCGTCGGTCCTGGCGTGGCGTCGAGTGACCGACTGAAGAGGAACACTGTGTAACCTTGCTCTCACTTGAAACGTGTCCCCACATTAAGTCCTTGAATTTGAGGGTATTGAACCTGGAAAGTCCTTGAAATGTCATTGAATTTGAAGTTAACCAAGGTGTGGGAACCCTATTTTTTTCTCTAAACTTTGCCATGGATTCCCTAGCACTCCCCTGTGGCCCACTTGGGATCCCCAATTTGAATGTTCATCAGGACAATTTTTTTTTTCTGTAAATGTTCTGGATGGCCTTGGGAGGGAGTTTTGTATTGTGAATCTTATGTCTACTGAAACCAACAACAGGGTTAAATAGAAACTTAATTGTTTGTTAATCACATAGCAATGGATCAATATTTTATATTTTAATAAATCTTTGTAATGTTATCAGAGCTCTCTAAGGTGTGATGTGGTGTTCTCTCTCATGAATTAGATAGTTATGGGCATCGCCGTCTATCTGATACCTGCAACTCCAGTGTACGTGCGTGCAGCTCTCATGCCTCTGCACATCTACAGTGGCTTGTTCATCTTCACCAGTGTAATTGCCACAGCTCTCATGGGCTTCACTGAGAAACTCATCTTTGGCTTGTAAGTACAGCTTCACACACAACACAAACCATACAAATGCAAATGAACATTGTGTCATGTGCGCTTTGAAAGACGAAGCAAATTTGCATTTAGTAGAGATATTTCTAAGTGTTGTTTGTATGTCTTCCAGGAAAAGCCCAGCTTATAAAGACTCTCCACCAGAAGCCGTTTTAGTAAATGTTCTTGGGCTGCTTGTTATTGCATTTGGTGGTCTTGTTCTCTGGATTGCAACTCGCCCCTCTTGGAAGAGGCCAAGAGAAGAAATCACACAATCTGTGAGTGGTAGCAGCACAAGCCAAAACGACTTCAAAACGGACACTGCCGTGACCACAAGAACACACCTTGACCTCGAGACACGCAGACGTAACGGAAAAGCAGAAGAGTCTGGATGAAGCAGCTTTTCTAAAGGAAGAGTTTAGAAACAAGTTTGGATTTTAGTTAAATGTATACAGTAGTTCACCAAAAAGATTTACTCACCCTCATGCTGTTCCAATCCTGTATGTATTTCTTTATTGTATATTTTAAAGATTTTTGGTTGCCACTGACTTTGAGATTATATTAAAGGGATAGTTCTCCCAAAAAATGAAGACTAAAATTTCATACAAGTCCATACAAAGCAAACAAAATGCTGAAATCTCTGCTGTTGTGGAAGTCTTTGAAGGGCATTTTAAACGGACAACTCTGTGTATGCTGTAGGGCCGTGAAACGATTTATCGCGATTAATTGCATTCAAAATTAAAGTTTGTGTTTACATAATATGTGTGTACTGTGTATACATATTTTGTATATATAAATACACACACATGCATGTATATATTTAAGAAATATATGCATAGTGTATGTATTATATATACACAGTAAATATAATTTATATTAAAAATGAACATTTGATATACATTAATTCCTTAAATATATATGTATGTATACATATAAAGATGCATGTATTTATACAAAATAATTATACAAAGTACACACATATTATGTAAACAAACTTTTATTTTGGGTGCGATTAATCGTTTCACAGCCCAATTGTGCTCTTCTGTGTGTAAAAAGAGATGCATGTACTGTCCCTGCCTGCTGCATTAAAAAAATTTTTTTTTTGATATTTTAAAGTATGAAGCCTACTATATTAAAATTCAACACTAAGTTAAGTTCAATGACATTTTACTGCATTATTACAGTCATAAGTGTTTACTCCTGATTGTTCAATTTGTATAGATTGTTCTGTTTTAAGATAGCAATATGCTATTGGTATAGACATAAAACAAGTCAAACTTGCAATAACATTTCTGTATAATTGTTGGGACATAACAAAACCAAGATTTGTATTTTTATTATCAAAAGTATAATCTGATGGATGTTTTTTGTATGAAACAATCATTAAATATTTTAGCATATTTGAAGGTTTTTTCCCTTCTGAAATAAAAGTATGAGAGAAATTTCATACAATAAAACAATAAATTGTTCAATAAAACAATAAATGCCTTATTTAGGAAGCCAAAAGCATGGATGAGTGACTAATTAATTATCTGCAAAACATGTCTATTGTATGAATGATCATATTGTCTGCAGTATACTGAGCAGTCCATAAGCATATAAAGCTGCATCATCGTTGAGGTGTGAGAAACCACTACAAATAATTAAATTCAGTTTAGTCCTTGCAAACCTGTTCGATCGATTAGTTCAGAAGAGAGATTCAATCGCAAATTTGGCATCGCTTATTGTAATAAACAGCTGATATATATTGAAAAAATACTCTCAAGTCATGTCGATATGATCTCCACCTTCAGACAAGAATGTATTCTTCACTGGGGGCCCGTGGTCTGCATAAGCACAATAGTTCAACAAAATTATCTCCAAAAGAGACTGTGAAAGAACCATTATAAGTGTTCTGTACCTGCTCATGTGAAGCCTCTAATTCAAATAAAAACATTCTGCTTGTCTTAAGAACGTTGACAGTAGCTGTAACGATGTAATAGAACACATCACTGCGTCACACAGGCATACAGCTGTAAAAAAAAAAACGAGAAACTGCACACAGGTGTAGTTGAAGATTATGATCAGAAGGGAAGTAGGTAAGCCACAATAAAGTCTCGGTTACGTATGTAACCCTTATTCCCTGAGTAGGGACTGAAGACGTTACGTCATGACGACGAATGGGGTTTCGCTTACAAAGCCTATCAACTTCGAGAATATAAAACTAGCCAAAATGCCATGGGTCTGCGGAATTTACATAGCGAAACTCCACCCCACCTCTTGGGTATAAAAGGAAGGATGCTGGCAACATGCAGATATGTTTCTTCGTTGAGGAGCCGAGACTGAACTCTGCCATTTCCAGCGGTACAGCGGAAGTGGCAGGGAGACGTAACATTTACATTTACATTTATCTGACGCTTTTATCCAAAGCGACTTACAATTGCTATATTTCAGAGGTCGCACGCCTCTGGAGCAACTGGGGGTTAAGTGTCTTGCTCAGGGACACATTGGTGTCTCACAGTGGATTCGAACCCGGGTCTCTCACACCAAAGGCATGTGTCTTATCCACTGGGCCATCACCACCCGTCTCCAGGGTGGAGACGGGTGACGTCTCCATTCCCATCAACGTCTCCATCAACGTCTCCATTCCCTACTCAGGGAACGAGGGTTACGGACGAAGGACTCATACCTTAACACAGGAATGCCCAGGTACACTGGGAAGCATATCTCAGTGGAAATATGCAATCAGTGCCATGCTCAGAGAGGCTTACAGTGGAAATACACATGTGGGGGTCACCCAGAGGGGAAACCATGCACATGGCGGCACCTAGCCAACACGAAAGCTGCCAGAGACAAAACTCTGGCGTTGACGTCAACAGTGCTGGAGGAACTGGAAGAGCTTGTCTGAAAAGCTCACCTGAGGAAATATCGCACATATCCAGTCTGTGGAGTGGTGCATGTGTTGGGTGTCGCCCAGCCTGCAGCTCTGCAGATGTCTGTTAGCGAGGCTCCATGCGCTTGAGCCCAAGAGGAAAGCACACTCTGGGTGGATTGGGCAGTCACGCCAAGGGGGCATGGTCGACCTTCTGCTGGTATGCCAAAGCAATGGCACCCACTATCCAGTGAGACAGCCTTTGCTTGGAGAGAGCCTTTCCCTTCAGCTTCCCACTATAACAGAGAAAGAGCTGGTCTGAGGTCCTGAAACACTGCGGTCTGTCTACATAGGCACGGAGGGTGCGTACTGGACAGAGCAGTGCCAAGGCTGGGTCTGTCTCATCCAGGAGCAGCGCTTGCAGGTTCACCACCTGATTTTGAAAGGTAGTGGTGGGAACCTTGGGCACATATCCAGGTCGGATTTCAGGATCACTTGAGAATAAGCTGGCCCGAATTCCAGGCATGCTTCATCAATGGAAAATGTGTGGAGGTCCCCTACCTTCTTAATGGAGGCCACCAACAGCTGAACCGACTAGGGATGGAGTCGCCATTCTCCAGGAAGAGGCTGAAACCATGAGAGGTTGTCGACTGCACAATGCCGAGTGGGATCCTCGGCATCTGGCTGAGGCATCTGTGCCGACGGCTGGGTGGAGGCAGCAGCTGGCCGTCGGGGCAGAATGTGTTTAATAGTCTCAGTATGCTTCTGGGCGGTTGAGAACTGTTGGGCAAAGTCCTCAACCGCGCCGCCGAAGAGGCCAGCCTGGGATATGGGAGCATCGAGCAAACGTAGGGATGGGTATGGTTAAGGTTTTAACGGTATTACTACTCTTACTGATACTGCTTATCGATCCGTTACTTTAACGGTATTCTTATCGATTATTTTTGTTTATATACACATAATACAGGCCTATACAGTACTTTAATTTCAGGAAGGTCTACTAACATTACTATTCAGGTATGGTCTAAAAAGAACTCCAATAAAGTAATCAAAAGTAAAATAGCACTGCAAAGTTTATCATAGATGGATTTATGCTTATTAAAGCTAAAGTTATTCATTCAAGAGCTGTGAGTAATTTTCTCTTTGCCTTTTGTTGTTTGATTCGCAGTAATGGTGCAAACGTCAGCATGTTTATTAGACTGGTTCCCCTTTAAGATCGAGTGCCGATCTAAGAATCTACTGATGCACCATATTTTGTCCCAACTATTTCCATAACCACGTCCATTTTTTACATAAACTATGTAAGTGAATCTCCAAGCTGGTCATTTTGACATATTTTTGTGTACATTTGATCGTTTAGACACGCACATGAAGCCCAAAGTAAAAGTAAAAAAAGTTTGAGTTTTAAGGAGAAATGACAGCGTAGGCTACTGCTGCAAAGGGAAGGATGTTGTGCTAGACAGAATGAGGCTATAGTTTTTAATGGTTTTACCACAAATATATTCTGTAATCTTTGGAAGCCGAAATCTAAAATAAAATCAGACTAATATCACAGATCTAAAGTGTAACCATATGGGCTACGTTTGAATGTTTAGTTCTGTCCTCCATCGTCACTGACGGAGCTGTCGTGTTGTGCACGCTGTGGTGAGAGATCTCTCTCTCTTCTGGACTGCGAAAAGCAAAAATGCATCACAGACAAAGGGTTTCATTTTATTATATATAGAAATGGCTGGCAACTCAGCGAGATGATTAAAAAAAAACAATAACGTCTTTATAGCAATAATAAATAATAGGCCTACTTATTTCTCCAGTACCGACAGTAGAACCGCTAACGTCCGAGCTTATCGATACAGCGGTCTTTCAAAATTCAGCCCGGGGCCCGTTGAATACTGGGTTTCGGTACCCATCCCTAGCAAACAGGTTCGCTCAGTGCCTCGCATAACGGCCAGAGGTGTCTCTCCTGGACCACATTAGTGGACATTACCTAGCCCAGGGAGCGTGCGGTCACCTTCGTCACCCGGAGAGCGAGGTCGGTGGTGGCACACAGCTCATCAAAGAGCCCTGGGTCAGTCCTGCCCTCGTGCATGTCCCTGAGCATCCGTGCCTGATATACCTGCAGGATAGCCATGGCATGCAAAGAGGTGGCAGCCTGCCCCTCAGCTCTATAGGACTTTGAGACAAGGGTCGACGAAAACCTACAGGCTTTGGAGGGGTGCTTTGGTCACCACGGGAGGAAGCGCTCTGTCTTCCAGGACCTTGTGACCTCCTCATGCACCTCAGGAAAGAAAGGTATTGGGGGCAGACGCTGATAGGATGCAGCGCCCGCAGCATCCAAAAACCAATCGTCCAACCGCGAACGCTTGGGACAGGGCGGAGGGTTCCACTCTATCCCGATGCATGCGGCTGCCCAAGAGAGCATGGCTGTCATTGCCTGTTCATCTGACTTGGACTATGCTCGCACACCCAAAGGCGGCGTCTCAAGCCCATCGTGTGATGCTGCGACGGACATGGTATCGTCATCTGGAGGACCGAAAGACACACGGCGTCATCGTTACTCTCGCGGGTTGCGACACGCAAGAGGGATTGTGGGCAAAGGAATTATCGTTGGCGCTTTGTTCCATACCGTCACCTTCAGTTCACCCTGGCCACCAGCCGAAGTACCACTTCTCGTGGAGGGTGTAGATCGGGGTGTGGATGAACATGAACCATCCACAAAAGCTGCTTTAGTGTGATCAATGCCCAAACACACAAAGTAACTATTGTGCCCATCATATGAGGAAACCATCTGACCGCAACCAGAAGTGCACGGGCGAGACATATTTCACTGTTGTATTGGAAAGACGTGCAGCACGCGCACGGATTAGAAGGCAATGTGAATCTCGTTGGAATTCGCCGTCACACCAACACCTGGAGAAAAGCTTGCCTCGAAGAGTGCAGAGAAGATCTCAGAATGGCTTGTGGAGTGAAGAATACTCTTGGCTCCGAAGCAAAAACAAATCTGTATGTTGCCAGCGTCCTTCCTTTTATACCCACGAGGTGGGGCGGAGTTACACTATGCAAATTCCGCAGACCCATGGCATTTTCCTGCCATTGGCTCATTTTATATTCTCGAAATTGATAGGCTTTCTAAGCGAAACCCCATTCGTCGCCATAACTTGTAGTGACTACGAAAGGGAACTCGAATTATTAAAGTACTTTTGGCTGTTGGAAAAAAAGTTGTGATTAACAGACTAATCAAAATTAGCTTTATTTGCCAATGTTTACATTTACAATTTGTCTTGGTGACAGGAGCTTTCATTGTGGATAAAAGTACCCACACGCAAGGAAGTGATAATTTTGGGGTCCATTGAGGGAGCTCCACCAGGAAAAATAGTATATATGCTGGAGCCTGGTTCTTCTCTGTCTCACCATTGTGATGTGCTGATGGCACTTGAGGTAACCGCTGGTATTATGCCAGTTTGCGTTATTAATATAACCGGGGAAGCCCATACATACGTGATGGAATGTAAATTGGGATTTTGTTCACAAATATAGAGGTGGGTGAAGGGGTAGAAGAAGTAGACCAGGAGTGTTTGGACTGCGCCTCACAGAAGCTTCCTGCTCGCAACCCTTCTGTTATGTCTCGCCCTTATGAGCGTGTTGCTCTGGATATCTTGGGTCTACTCTCTGAAACCATGGAACATCTTTATATTTTGGTACTTTGTTCGATCAAGAAGCACGATCAGTTGCAAAAGTTTTAGTTGAGGAGTGGGTTTTATCGTTATGGGGTTCCTCGGAGCCTCCATTCTTATCATGGCCACAATTTTAAGGCTTCTATTTTTCAAGAACTATGCTTATATATACTATGCTAACTATACTATGCTAAGAACTAAGGCTATTGGAGGTTAATAACACGCATACTTCCCTCTACCATCTTCAGTCAGATGGGCTCATTGAACGTTTTAATAGGACTTTGCTCTCTATGCTTTCACTTTTTGTGGATAAGAACCAACAGAATTGGGATTCATTGTTACCTTATGTGATGATGGCGTATCGTAGTAGTGTCCATGCCACTACCCAGCAAGCAATTTTGTTTAAAAGACGTCTAATTGCCATTTAATAGATAAATCGTGACTACAGATTGACCATGTCATGAAATGACACTACATCTTGTAGATATTATTGACATTGGTAACATGATGGGATATCAACCATCTCATGCGCTGCCTGGCCAAATAAATCAGTTTTGACTATAAGTGTGGGCTACAAATAGCATAGAACATGTCAAAGAAATTAAACCAAACCCCTTGTAATCACTGTTGACTTTGCTTACATGATGGATAATCATTCATCTCGCAAGTTATTTAGGCAAAAACGACATGTACCCAATTCAAGGTTATTTTGTCTAGAATTGGGTTACTCATAGCCAGTCTGGTCTATATTCACTGAGACAGTGAAATGACGGCTGTTGCTTGCTGGGTACTGCTACTGCCTTTAAACCCCCCCCCCCCCCCCCCCAACCAAATCTGTTTCAGGGAGACTGGAGGGAAGTATTGAGTCGGAACAACCTCCATTAAAATTGCTTGATCATTCGACCCTGCAACTGAGGGTCTGAGAAACGACATGATACAGAGGGACATCCGGCTCCTTGGGAGAGAAGGATTGACATCTTCCTAGCTCTGGGTTATGCAAGTAGACCATTGAGCTAGCTGAGCCATCACTCACAATGCACTCTTGCAGTCAGGCATACAGAATGTGTTGTGAATGTGACAGAAAGTTGTGTGTATCGTGCATATCATTTAGTGGGAAAATGTGTGCACTTTAGCATTTAAGGTTTAGGAAATTAATTTTAAAAGTAGCTAAATTTGTTGCTAGGTACCTTTTGAAAAAAATTTCAAAAAGTTGGCTAAGTTGGCATCACTGCTTTCAGGTTTAACACCAACCAGCAGGGGGCAACAAAGCTAAAACATAGTGATTAGCAAGCAAATGATTGGTTTTGTGAGCATTCTAGAGTTGAGAAATGACTAATATTCATCATCCCATGCTGATATATTGTCATGAGTTTGTTAGTGTGTGTGTCTGCTCATATTTATAACTGCTCCAGTGGCATAACTGATAAATTTGTTCATCAACATTTTTCAGTAGTAATCATTTATTTTCCCGCCTGAGATTCATCTGACAGACCTCAAAACATTTAATCTAATTTACAGTTAACGAAAGACATGAAAAATAATCTTTGGGCAGTTCATGCACAGTAGGCATCTTAGTACAAAATTACAAGACAAAATAAATAAACTGCATTGTAAAATATTTACAAAGAAAATCAAGACAATCCATTCTTGGCATCTCATGCATCTTCCAAAAATATACAAACGCTTTTTAAGGGGTGCCATTGCAAACAAAAAGCCCAGATATATCCAGGCGTTAACAGTCAGCCTTTACCATTTAGTTAACCAGATACACATGGATGTGTAAAGGCATCTTCATGTCAAACGGCTCACGGCTCCCAGACCGTACAGAGGTGGACTTCCTCTGAAACTTTTCTCATATGTAGACGCCTGATGGTGCAAATTGTCCACATCAGATGCAGAGACAGTCTCATGAGTAGCTTTCGTTCTCATCCCATGTGGTCATCCATTGCTTCTTCTCAAAGGGATCTAACATGACCTTTCCATCTTTCAAGAGACGCGTCTCCTTACGAATCCTCACCGCATGATATTTCGGAACGCTGTCTTCATATTTGGAACGTTTGAAAAATCCACACTGACAGAGAAAGAAGAAAACCTCATTAAGCATCATTTTAAAAACGGGCACATTTAAAACAAAAAATCACTCTGTGTGTATGCTTTGCAGAACACTGAGAGACGGGACATGCTTGACAAAACAGGACACGTAGAAGCACATCCATCGACACAATACGAAACAAAACTGAGCTTCACACGGAAAGAGCGAAGCACGCTGAGCAACATGACTCTTTCCCTTCCTTTTGTCAGAGCAAAGGATGAGTTAGTGAGTTAGGCCACACGTCATGCAGACACCAATCTGCTGCAGCGATCGTGTTTTACCCTGGGAAGGAGAGCTAGGCCTCAGTGGACAGTTTGTCTGAGGGCTGAGTGTGAATCTCAGCTTTGTGAATTGCGGCATCATACTCGTCCTTCAGGGCCCGCTTGAAGAAACCGCACTACAGAGGGGGCAAATTCACCGGTCATTGCAAACATGTCATGAAAAGGTTTGTACTACATTTGTACTAACACAAATGTTCATGGAATTAATATGCAGTGGCCACAAAAAGCATTTGGGCAGTAAAACCTGAATAAAAATGTGTGAATGTCATTGAATGAAAATATTAAAGTCAGTGTCATTCGTGTCTCACTCATTTTTCCTTAATCGGGTTTTGTGATTTTTAGTAGATGTAAGAAGATAGTTCTCACGTTTACACAAATGTAGATAATTAAACTAACTATCAACATGATCCACAACTAACCTTTGTGAAAAAGAAGTGCATTTAATTGGTTTAAAGGGATACTCCACTTTTTTTGGAAATAGGCTCATTTTACAACTCCCCCAGAGTTAAACAGTTGAGTTTTACCGTTTTTGAATCCATTCAGACGATTTTCTGATATTTAGAAGAATATCAGTAAGCAGGCAGTTTCTGGTCTCATTGACTCCCATAGTATATTTTTTTCCTACTATGGAAGTCAATGAGACCAGAAACTGTCTGGTTACTGATATTCTTCTAAAAATGGTAAAACTCAACTGTTTAACTCTGGGGGAGTTGTAAAATGAGCCTATTTCCAAAAAAAGTGGAGTATCCCTTTAAATGTCCACTTGTGATGTACTTCAAATCCTAAAAGTAAAAAAAACTCGCAGATAATACAAAATTACTGAAATAAAAGGTTAAAATTGTAATGTCAAATTAAACCTTTTACTTGGTTCACACCAAGAACGATATCTATAAAGATAACTATATTAGCGTCCAGCAGACGATATCATTCTGTTTGTCTAAGCGTGTGCTTGACTGTCACTTTAAATGCTCGAGCTCATTACAGCAGGAACGATTCTGATTGGCTGTCAATGTTCTTATCATCCATCAGCTGGATAAAATCATTCTGTAAGTGATTCCAACAATATCATTTCTCTGTGCCATTATTGTTATAGTTGTGGTGTGAACTCTGCTATTTAATATTGAGAATGATTTTTTTTTAACTATATCTTTATCGTTATGTTTATTAGTTATTAAGAAGTCCACATACAATATGAGCTTTCATCCAGAAATACTCCTTAAGGAACCTCTTATCCATGTGGCTGATGCCGTTGAGTTTTTTGTTAGCTTTATGTTTGGGTGTGAGAGTGTTTTATTACCTTCCAGAGTAACAGAACCAGGAGAGCCAGCATCAGAATCCCAGCTAAAACAGCCACAAGAATGATCCACCAGGGAACTCCTCCGAACGGAGTCACTGTCGTCTCGGGGAACACGGTCAGCCTCACCTGGCCATCAGACGTACAGTTCAACACATGTCTTTAATGTCACAGACGTAAATGTGTTACACTTTAGGAAACTGTGTTACCTGGGTCTCAGCATTTTTAAGGACAATGTTATTGGCGGAGACATCCAGACTTATGGAGGCTTTCACTATTATATCAAGGTAATTGTAGGACGCATAATCCTGTTGTTGAGAGGAAAACAAAACAGATTGCTTTAACAACCTCAGGCATTATTTCAAGGGAACAAAACAAGCCCTCGTCATTGTGCTTACTTCAAGGAAAGTGGAGTTCCACAGGCGGGATTTTAAAACGATGACTGCGGTGCTGTCCAAGCCCTGTAGGGGGCATTTCATCTCCACACATCTGGCATCACCGCTGCATGACTATGAGGAATAATAAAGATCAAGTTGTTTTGGTCCAATCATTCCTAAATGTGAAAGTTCACTAAAAATATAAATAACTAAATCTCATTACCAGAATCTTATGCTTGCGTTTATCAGTGAAGAGGGATATTTTACTCCCATCAGACGGTCTCCTCTCCTCCAGCTCACGCTTTCTCCTGCTTGACGTCGACTCCTAAAAGAGTCACAGATGTGTCTACTTTTTGTCCATGTTTTTAGCATCAATCTCAGCCAGAAAGGTTAACTCTTAAAAATGTTTTCTATAGGGTTTAGACTCGGCAGTAGTCGTCTGGAGACACGGAGTATAGGATTTAGACTCGTCAGTAGTCGTCTGGAGACACGGAGTATAGGGTTTAGACTCGGCAGTAGTCGTCTGGAGACACGGAGTATAGGGTTTAGACTCGGCAGTAGTCGTCTGGAGACACGGAGTATAGGATTTAGACTCGGCAGTAGTCGTCTGGAGACACGGAGTATAGGGTTTAGACTGCTAGTCGTCTGAGACGAGGTTAGACTCGGCGTAGTCGTCTGGAGACTCGGGTATAGGGTTGACCGGCGTAGTTCTACCGGAGTATAGGGTTTAGACTCGGCAGTAGTCGTCTGGAGACACGGAGTATAGGGTTTAGACTCGGCAGTAGTCGTCTGGAGACACGGAGTATAGGGTTTAGACTCGGCAGTAGTCGTCTGGAGACACGGAGTATAGGATTTAGACTCGGCAGTAGTCGTCTGGAGACACGGAGTATAGGGTTTAGACTCGGCAGTAGTCGTCTGGAGACACGGAGTATAGGGTTTAGACTCGGCAGTAGTCGTCTGGAGACACGGAGTATAGGGTTTAGACTCGGCAGTAGTCGTCTGGAGACACGGAGTATAGGGTTTAGACTCGGCAGTAGTCGTCTGGAGACACGGAGTATAGGGTTTAGACTCGAGTAGTCGTTGGAGACACGGAGTATAGGATTAGATCGGCAGTAGTCGTCTGGAGACACGGAGTATAGGGTTTAGACTCGGCAGTAGTCGTCTGGAGACACGGAGTATAGGGTTTAGACTCGGCAGTAGTCGTCTGGAGACACGGAGTATAGGGTTTAGACTCGGCAGTAGTCGTCTGGAGACACGGAGTATAGGATTTAGACTCGGCAGTAGTCGTCTGGAGACACGGAGTATAGGGTTTAGACTCGGCAGTAGTCGTCTGGAGACACGGAGTATAGGATTTAGACTCGGCAGTAGTCGTCTGGAGACACGGGAGTATAGGGTTTAGACTCGGCAGTAGTCGTCTGGAGACACGGAGTATAGGATTTAGACTCGGCAGTAGTCGTCTGGAGACACGGAGTATAGGGTTTAGACTCGGCAGTAGTCGTCTGGAGACGATGGTTACGCGTCGCGGAGCCCGGAGTATAGGGTTTAGACTCGGCAGTAGTCGTCTGGAGACACGGAGTATAGGGTTTAGACTCGGCAGTAGTCGTCTGGAGACACGGAGTATAGGGTTTAGACTCGGCAGTAGTCGTCTGGAGACACGGAGTATAGGATTTAGACTCGGCAGTAGTCGTCTGGAGACACGGAGTATAGGGTTTAGACTCGGCAGTAGTCGTCTGGAGACACGGAGTATAGGGTTTAGACTCGGCAGTAGTCGTCTGGAGACACGGAGTATAGGGTTTAGACTCGGCAGTAGTCGTCTGGAGACACGGAGTATAGGGTTTAGACTCGGCAGTAGTCGTCTGGAGACACGGAGTATAGGGTTTAGACTCGGCAGTAGTCGTCTGGAGACACGGAGTATAGGGTTTAGACTCGGCAGTAGTCGTCTGGAGACACGGAGTATAGGGTTTAGACTCGGCAGTAGTCGTCTGGAGACACGGAGTATAGGATTTAGACTCGGCAGTAGTCGTCTGGAGACACGGAGTATAGGTTAGATCGGATGTGTCTGAGACACGGAGTAAGGTTAGATCGCAGTATCGTCTGGAGACACGGAGTATAGGGTTTAGACTCGGCAGTAGTCGTCTGGAGACACGAGTATAGGTTAGACTCGGCAGTAGTCGTCTGGAGACACGGAGTATAGGATTTAGACTCGGCAGTAGTCGTCTGGAGACACGGAGTATAGGTTTAGACTCGGCAGTAGTCGTCTGGAGACACGGAGTATAGGGTTTAGACTCGGCAGTAGTCGTCTGGAGACACGGAGTATAGGGTTTAGACTCGGCAGTAGTCGTCTGGAGACACGGAGTATAGGGTTTAGACTCGGCAGTAGTCGTCTGGAGACACGGAGTATAGGGTTTAGACTCGGCAGTAGTCGTCTGGAGACACGGAGTATAGGATTTAGACTCGGCAGTAGTCGTCTGGAGACACGGAGTATAGGGTTTAGACTCGGCAGTAGTCGTCTGGAGACACGGAGTATAGGGTTTAGACTCGGCAGTAGTCGTCTGGAGACACGGAGTATAGGGTTTAGACTCGGCAGTAGTCGTCTGGAGACACGGAGTATAGGGTTTAGGCTCGGCAGTAGTCGTCTGGAGACACGGAGTATAGGGTTTAGACTCGGCAGTAGTCGTCTGGAGACACGGAGTATAGGGTTTAGACTCGGCAGTAGTCGTCTGGAGACACGGAGTATAGGGTTTAGACTCGGCAGTAGTCGTCTGGAGACACGGAGTATAGGGTTTAGACTCGGCAGTAGTCGTCTGGAGACACGGAGTATAGGGTTTAGACTCGGCAGTAGTCGTCTGGTGAGACACGGAGTATAGGATTTAGACTCGGCAGTAGTCGTCTGGAGACACGGAGTATAGGGTTTAGACTCGGCAGTAGTCGTCTGGAGACACGGAGTATAGGGTTTAGACTCGGCAGTAGTCGTCTGGAGACACGGAGTATAGGGTTTAGACTCGGCAGTAGTCGTCTGGAGACACGGAGTATAGGGTTTAGACTCGGCAGTAGTCGTCTGGAGACACGGAGTATAGGGTTTAGACTCGGCAGTAGTCGTCTGGAGACACGGAGTATAGGGTTTAGACTCGGCAGTAGTCGTCTGGAGACACGGAGTATAGGGTTTAGACTCGGCAGTAGTCGTCTGGAGACACGCCGGAGGGTTAACGTAGACGTGCTAGCGTATAGGTTATACTAGAGTAGTCAGTCTTAGGGAGACAAATCTAAAATAGTTAGGTTTGAGGATGAAAAATCCATCACAATGCATACTGAATAAAAACCTGAAATTAGGACCCAGCGGAACCGCTCATTTGCTCCATATAGAGCTATAAGGTCATCTAATGGCAAGAGTCATAAAATATCATGTTATATATTTTTTTTTTCCACAAGAGGTCGGCAAAGACAACCACCCAATGTAAGATATTTTGAGCTGCATTAAAAGGGCTATGCATGAAATTGTGAGTTATTTTGAATTTAAGTTGAAGGAATGTGGGGAATGTGCTTAAATGACCATTTATATATTATGCATTAATCAAATCTAGTAATTTAAAGGTAAATAAAATAACAAAAAATCTCCCAAAAAATTGCATTACAAAATAGAAAAATATGTGGAATCTATGTGTACCAGATGTGGACCGGATCTGGGCCGAGGTTATGTTGAGAACCGAGAACATTGTTTCATTAAGACAGTAATGTATTGGTACCTCACTCAGTCTGAGAGGGTTTATCTCTCTCTCAGGTGAACAGCTGACTAACTGCAGGCCCTTGGTGTTGATCTTCATCAGATACAGCAGCCATTTCCCCACAGCACTTTCTTTAGGCCACTGGATGTTCAGGGATGCAGTGCCAAAAGACTTCAGAGGCTTTCCCAAATTAATCACCTGCAAAACAAAGTAAAAAATATTAGGCTAGAAGTAGTGCTTTGCAAAAATGGCTGAAGTGATATCTAAAAAGGTGTATAATTCTTTAAAGTTGTTTTGGCATTTACTCTGAATTCATATTCGATCAAGCTTCCGACTTCCTCCTCTGTCTTCATGGCACTCATGCCTCTGATTTGACCTCCAAAATAGACTTGAGACGGCTTGGCAACCCTGATACACAACAAACCGCAGTATCAGATACTGGACCAACATGCATGCAGACATGTGACAGGACGTAACACAAATAAGACTGGAAAAGAAGGGTGCTTATTTGTGTTGAATGTGCACTTGTGTACAATTATGTAAGTATCTTTAAAAAACGTGCATGAAATAAAAGGATACTTAAGTGTACTTAAAGAGAGTACACTTTCATGATGTTTCTTAACAATTAAGTACACTTTTAAAAAGTGTGCTTTGTAATAATGTCAAATTCAAGTGCATTTTAAATCATTGTTTTAATTATCTTTTGTTAAGCTTTAAAGTGCACTTATTTTGATTGATTGAGTTGACTAACATACTAAAGCACATGTAAGGTACTTGATTATAATTTGAACCTTAGTGTGTTATTTGATTTTACATTTAAGGTCAATATATTTTAAATGTACTAAATTGCAACTTCATCATTACAGATGTGTTTTTTCCATATATATTAAAATATGACAACTTTCAATAGAAAGGTCATTCTTTGCCATAAATGCCTGTCAGGCATACACTTTACCAATATTTAATACTGTATTTCACAGAAGTAATTATGAAATTACATAAATATATATTCCAAGCACTCTAAAATTCAGCTAATTATATTTAATAGAAATAAAAAATATAATACATAATTATAATTCAGTTTGCACTTAAGCGTATTCTTTTAAAGTATATTATTTCCGTAATAAGTGCGCTTTTTAACAGTATCCTAACGTGTTCTTTTTCAAAGGGGAGTCATTCTGGTAAGTGTATGTTGACAGAGATACAGTACGCTAGTAGTTATTAGCAGGTGCTTTTAACCTGGGGTTAAGTGGTTTTCTCAAGAGTTCAGAACTGACATTTTGATTTCTGTATTTCTACAGAGACTTCGCCTTTGTATCAGAAGCCTTGACCCTTAAACATAAAGAGTCCCAGCGGCTCTACTGATGCATGTTCTGCACAAAACCTGAATGCAATAGTGCAACATGTTTAATATTACTTTAAAATGCAATGGAATATCTTTTGAATGTCTCTGCTCACATCTGCTGCTTCAGTTACTGCTGAAAAAAGACCCTAAACATCTTGTGTATCTCCTTACGAGATTCAAAAGAGATCTAAAAAATGTCTCATGCTGTGCTTAGATTTCCAACGATCCCACATGAGAGGCTAAATAAAGTGATGATACGCACCCTTGTACAGAAAGAAGAAGTTCAATCACCACTTTGGCTTTGGCCTTCACTTTGCTCAGGCCCTCCTGTGAACTCGTTCTGTATGTGGATGTCATAAACATCAATATACATTCATCATACAATTAGTTCATATATCAAACATGCTTTAATCAAGAGTGGTTTTGATATTTTTAATATTTCATACGTTTCCAGCTGTAGGTCGATCTCAACTTCTTTGGTGTCGAGTGATATATTGCCAGTGCTCAATATGATATAGAATTTTACCTATAAAACAATCATTTTTATTAAAATGACAATTCATGAAATAGATTAATACGGCATCGTTGAAGTATTACTTACCTCTGAATCCCGTTTAAAAGGGTTTCCCAGCTCACAGTCTGCTAGAGAGCCATTCTGATTGGCAGCACAGATCACATGTTTATCCTACAGGATGACAGAGGTTTGGTCACATGACATCAGACCACTGGGTTAATCACTGGCCGCATTTACACCGCAGGTCCCCGTCCATGCCTTTTCAGCACTCATTTTCACTGCGTGTCTTTAGTAAATACTGACAGTAGGTTTTTATCGCTAAAAGAAGGTTTGCACCGTAGGTAAATCTGCCACTTTTTCTGATTTTTTTATGACCAGCTTACATCTTCTTTTAAAAGTGACCTATATGCAATATCTGCATTTACTCTATACACTTGGTGAAACAACCCAAGCTAGACTTATTGATCTGGAAAAGCTTAGGCCAAAAAGGAAGTAAAACCGATCTGAGAATATTAGAATCCATGTGCTTTTTTATGGAGTTATTATTGTGCCATAATTAAACATTTGTGAGAAAATCGAGGCGAGAAATCTCATAAAAAGCCAAGTGTCTCACAATCATAACAGACAGATGTGCATTTGTATGCACTAGATTTGGTATTTGTTCAAAGGTTACATGCAATTTGTATGATGGTTTGTAATTATTTGTGAAATATTATCTATTATTTATTATTTTCGCTCAAATTGACCTTTTCACTTGAACATTGCTTTCTGTTTGTTTGCAAGTTGAGTTTTCCTTTGGAAAGCAGATCGAGTTTGTTTGAAAAATGCTTGATTTGTTCGTTTAATTATGGCACAATAATAACTCCATACTTTTTTCCTGCTTTCATGTTTGTGGGTTATCCAGGGCCTAAAACTGACTTTTTACCAGGCATGAAAACTAGATTAATCCTTAATAAAGCTACAAAAGTTATTCCGAAAATATAATATTGGGAATAATAATAGGAATATTAGGCTGCTTTCACTTTGAGAGCTGCAGAGATCAAATATACTGTTACACATGCGCTTTCTTTCTCAACTGTTTGTGTTCACTTAACCCTCTAGGGGCGTATTACAGAAACTTTCTATCTTGTCTTTAAGACAAGATAGAAAGTTTCTGTAATACGCCACAAGATCTGACAAGTTAATTTACGATGTTACGCAAATTCGTATTACAGAAGAAAATCTTAAATTGATTTAGGATTCTTATCCTATCATGAAAAAAATAACAAACTGAAGTCTGTGCTCTAAAGCATTCAAGATTTACAACAGTTTAAGTTGGAAATAAAATTTTCAGGTCTATGCTCAAAAAGTGAATAGATTATAAATACAGCGAAAATATAATTTAGTACCATAAAATCCCCTAAAAATACAAAATATTCAATAAAAACATTATCAAACTAAAATATAGTACATTCATTTAATTGAAAAATACATACATAACTGACTATGTTTACGAGGATACTTGCCAAGACGGGCATTTTAACATCTTTTTGTTTGTATATGCCTGTTCAAGCGCAAGAAGACGTGAAAGAGAAATCTAACTAGTATGAATTGAGTTCCCTTTCGCGTCTTCATGCGCTTTATATTTGAATTGGCAGCTTAAACTTCGTGACATGCAGCACTGGCTCTCGACTGTCGCGAGTGTTCACGTTTGTTCACATTCATGTTCTCATAAGATTGCATTCTTAGAATTCATAACTGATGATTGACACTGTTGCATATACTCGCCAATACTGTATTTTTTCTAATTTGGTGTTTGGTGAGTGTTTATTTTAGGCCCTGGTTGCATCCGATCTGTGCCACATGGCAGGAAAAAATTGGGACTGGGTCAACTTGAACCATGTAATGTAAATGCAGCCTGTATTTAAGGCATCTGCAGTTTTCTAGTCTCCTATTGTGAGGACTTCACTGTAAAGTATGGATAGGTGTTAAGTGATGGAAGTGTAAAATTGATGCATTTAGTCTTACTGAATCCCTGAAAGAACCAACTGAACAACAAAGAAAAAAACATAAAGAGTTTATAGAAATATAGCAACAATATTTTTGTTTCAATGGTGAAATAATGAATAAAAACAATAAGTGATGAAATAAAATTCAGAAGATTGCCACAACGGAAAGGTTAAGGTCACATGACTCAGATATAGATTTTAGACGTGTGATACACTTACAGTAGTTCTCAGAGATCTGAATCCAGAGTATGAGAGAGATTCATCAAACTGCCCCACCAATTTGGCTTCATGAGCATCATCTCCATTTCTGTTCCTCACTGTGACCTCCAGAGCAATGTCCTTCTGATCACTCAGAGAAATCACTGGCACACCATTCTCCCTGAGAGACGGATTTGAGCATTTAACACACTGTACACCAACAAACAAAACTTTATACTGATATATGTTCCTTAAATGACAAGCAATCTATCATGCCTTGTAATTTCACAGAGTCAGTAGTCATTTGATGTATTAAACAATCTAATCATATGCATTGTTATTTGTTATGTTAGTGATACATTATGTCTCACTTTCCACTTGTGATTGGCTCAAATAATACATGTAAGCAGAGCTAGTGTGTGCTGGGTGTGTATGTTGCATGGCTGTAATAGCTTGAGGTGTATTGCGGGTACACACAGAGGTAAAGGAGGGAACACGTCTTGTTTGGACTCCCTGTAGCAGAACCTGTACTGCAGATGTAGGTTACTCTGACAGATGTTGTCCGTGCCACAACCCTCCTTCAGGAAGTTCACCTATAGGCCAGGAAAGAAGGTTTATTATATTACTTCATTTATCAGCCTTTTACAATTTTTTTCTATGCAAAAATTATTGTTGACATTGATTATATAATTTACTATATTACATTATATTATATAAGTTATAAAAAGTACTGTTTTATAAAGTACTACAATAGACTGAGGTGCAAATAATATCTGCCACTAAGTGCAAATATAGTGATAGATTCGATTTACACTAAGTGAAAATAGCAGTATTTTTATTTGCACCATATTTTGTTGATCCTAGAACAACATTCCTGTCAGAAACTTTAGTCCTCCTAACCCTATCCCATAACTTATCCCTAAAATCAGAGGGTAGTGACAGGTGAATAACACTGATGTAGAACCCCCTAACTGTGGTTTTAAGCCTAAACTTGACATAAATTATAAACTTGTCCCTTAAATCTGATTGGTTGATTGGATTGTTGTTCCAGGATCAACAAAGAGGTTGACCAATGAGGTCACTGTGATTTTTCCAAGTAAGACATGTTCCAGGATTGACATATTTTGTTGATCCTGGAACAACATTATCGTCCAAAAAATGTAGTCCTATTACATATTTATTACATTTTTACTTGTGTCATTACATAATTTGTATTATAATGAAAACCGCATTATATTTAATTTGTTATTTTTTACCTTTAATAATACTATTATGTGAGATATATTTTTTCTTGAGAAAAATTAACATGTAGGCTACTACTACTGTAGCCTACTACATAATATTTATCCAAATTAGTCAATATTGAATCAAGAGTGAAATAAAATCAACAATTGAACTGAAATCCTGAAAACTGTGCTGAGCAATAATCAAACAGTAGCCTACCAGTCATTGTACCATATAAACATTTAAACTTAATAAAATTCTGTTTGGTTACCAAATGTTTTGACAATTACAATTACACCTATTGTGATGCAAGTTTTTTTTTTACATCCCCCCAATCCATCCGTTTTTCTTGTGCAATTACAAATATCGTGATAATACCGTATTCCGTGCTAAAATCTCAATCAATTAATTGCAGCATGAAAATACCAGCACATGCCTAGTCCTAACCCTATCCCTACTCCTAACCTAACTAATGAGGGAAATGATAGGTTAATAACCCTGGTTGTAAGCTAAACTTACATAAACTTAGACCATAAACTGTAAACTTGTCCCTCAAATCTGATTGGATGATTGGAAAGAGGTTGATCCAGGAACATGTTGTACTTGTTCTGCAGTTGGTTGCGCCAAAAGCTAAGATCACTCGCCTTACTCTTCTGTTATCAGACAGGTTTCTTTTGTAATTTTGTCAGGCTCATCTGGACAATGGTGGGACGAGTGAGTGTAAAAGCCTCTGCCAACAAGGCAAGTAAATAGACACTCCGTTATGTTTACAGTGAAGGATCTAAAGATGCATTGACTCTAGATTGCTGTGCAGTAAACTGTGAGTATACCTCAGTGATGGTCTTGTTGGGCACACTGGAGTCCAGTATTGGCACTAGTTCTGGCAGCGAGCTCTGCCGTTTGCCTCTCTTAGCACTCTGAATGGCCACAGACACCTCGATAGGGATCGCTCGGAGCTTATCCCTGATGCCTTCCTGAAAACATATATCGACATAACATTTCATTAATGAGAGCTTAGACTGAGGCCGAATGTCATAATAAAAGTCCCTAAATCCAAAATGAGAATTATAGGAATAGTGCATCCAGAAATTGAAATATTTTTATGGTGTAACTTTTGAAACTTGAAAGATCCAGTCCCAAAATCATTGTAGTTGCACAGAAATTACAATGAGTTGGCCTAAAACACGCGTGACATCACACCTTTAAATAATTCCCGCCAAAGGCATACCCAAAAACGGAGGCGAGGCCTGGTTGAGCTAAGCCGTTGAGTTAAACTGTGCACAAATCAAGGTCAAATTTGATAGCCATAGTTACTAATCGGCTGTCGGTGACAAGATGTCAAACAAGCGATCAAAGACTACAGGTTTTAGCCTAGGATCAGAAGAATCTTTTAGGATTCAAAAAATTAGTCTCAGACAGCTAAATGGTGGCCAAAATTATACAGTGTGCTTAAAACGGAAAAGTTTTTCCTTTGAGTTTTCCGTGTACAGACGCCACCATTGTCAAAACGAGCATTCACACGAATCCGTGAAAACAACTAAAAACGCTGTATTCTGATGCCAGGCCATTAGATGGCGATGAAACACTATAGACTGAACACGTAATACGCATGTGCATGACATCATCGTCTGCAGAGATTTGCGTTTTTGTTGTTTACATGGAGACTGTTTTAAAAAACTTGCACTTTGAAACCTGTTTTCAAAAGTTTGAGTTTTCAGGCACCCAAAACACTGTTGTCGTGTAAATAAATGGCCAAAACCCATTCAAAGTTTTAAGTTTATAGTTGAAAACGGTGTCGTGTAAACAGCCCTTTAGAAAAAGGGCATATGCATATATGGCCTCTTTAAACTCGCCCCTGCAAGCTCTCGTTCATCTGCCTCTACTTCTGCAAAATCTCAACATCCAATCAACAACCGATGAACCAAGCGCCCTATACCCACATTTTTTTGTGGCAAAACAGCAAAATCTGTTAGACATCACAATATGGAAGAAAATATATATCACTACGACTTCAAAGCTTTATTTACTTGTAATCTGAGTTTGGTCTTGTAACAAGCTTTTTTGTTTTGTCCTCGTAGCTCCAGAGTGCCGGTCGACTGGAAGTCCTGATCCATCTTAGTCTTCTCCTGAAACACAACTCTAGATGGGAGACCCAGCTTCCTGCGGTACCACTCTGCCTCCAATGTACACGAAATGGCTGGAAAACAAACACAAACTGATTAAGAATGTGTGAACCTTTAGACCTCAGAACAAAGAAATGCACTTTTTTACTCCAGTGAGCATATCTTGTCTTCTGTAACAGCATTATTAACACAGAATACATTTGGATTAAATCTTAAAGTCCCCCTGTGGTGAAAATCAAGTTTTTAATGTTGTCTGTATGTATATGTGCTGTTTTTAATATGCTTTAAGACAAACCATGTGTAAATTCATAAGTACAAAAAACAGTATTTTCTCCTTAAAACTGCAGTGAACCATACACAGTTTCGATACACAGTCTTGTTTCTGACGCCACAAACTACCTTGTAACCAATCAGATCAACGTGTGATCGTCAACGAGTGGATCTCTGAGCTGAGTGAGTGAGTGGAGGCGGGGCTCATTTGCATATTCATAGAACGCGTATACTAAATGAGGCAAGGATGTAGAGTTACATTCAAGCTTAAGGCATGTAAACATTTTTTTTACAAGGAGCAAACATGTAATATGGAATTTTGTTGATCAAAGATGAGTTTTAAGCCGGGATAAAAGTATTGACTACAGGGGGACTTTGAGACCCGTTCACACTACGAACAAAAACTATTAAGAAAATGATAACTATATCAGTGTCCACATCAATAGATGTTAAAGTTCTGTCTATTACAGTATAATCGCGCTCTACCGCTTTAAATGCTAGAGCTCTTTAAAGTCCCTTTGAGTGACTGTCAATGTTTTTATGGTTCATCAGCTGGAAAAAAAAACATAGTTGTGGACTGATTCCAACTTTATAGTTATAGTTATTGGTGTGGTGTATCGTCCTTGGTGTGAACGGCCCTTTAGACTAAACAATAAAAAACTGTAATAGATAATGAAAGTTTCTCATTATAAGAGCATAAACAGACTTACTGATCTTAGGGTTGTAGGTGTGAGGGTTTGCTCTATATGTGAAACAAGCTTCCACAGTCAAGCTGTGAAGAAACACATCATTATTTTCACACAGGACAGAGTTCAAAATGTCTAGCACGTCTATGAGTGATGCTTTCTAAGTTCCTGTTTTGTCAATATCTCACCAAATACTGTTGCCACACGTTTTCTTCATCAAGTCAATCTCCTTCGGTGTCACCTTAATGTCTTGCTTGATGCTAATAACCGTTTTGGACCTGAACACAAGATGGATGTTGTTAAAGCATCTCAAAAATCTTCAGATAACACAACTTTAATATTAGAAGTGAGCTATCAGCACCTGTAAATAAAAACTGTGTCAGAGAGCGACCCAACGGCGAGATCAGGGTACGAGTTCTGATCCAGGTCCATATTTCCGGCCAGAGAATAGCCAAACATCTTCATATTGTGCTGTTTGCCCTCCAGTATCTGCAAGAGAACGTCAGATCGCTTAGTGTTGGTTGATAAAGGCTTTATTAATTTGTTTAACAGCAAAGAACAACACACCATGTATTGTTTTAAAGGTCAAAAAAGACAGAGTTAGTACAAAGCACCAGAAAAATATCAAAACCAAAGTACATTCAGATGTACAATTAAAATATGTAAGTATCTATTTTTTTCACCAATTTTTACCTGAAAATGGAAAACCTTTTAAACTGAATAACATTGGAAAATGTTCATAGTGCCATTTATTCCTTTCAGTTCCACCATTACTTGATCCAAGTAATTTCTCACTGATGTGTTCCATTAAAATGGCAGACAGAAGAGAAAACGCAGAGAGACAGAAATTGGAGAGTGTCTAACCTGAGCTGGTTTGGTATTGATGCCGTCAGCAGACCCGTGGTAGATGTACACGCTACCAAACCCTGAGTCTGCATATGGAGCTCCTACTGCAATATCTGAGAAGCAAGCAGGAACAATATTAAACAACCTTGAACCTGAACAAACCAATCAAATATTTTGCTTCCTAAACTAAAAATCAACTCCTGCATTCAACCTTCAAAAGAATCCAGGTTAATGTCTCCAATGTTCTCCACAGCCAGCCCAAACATGGAGTCTTTGGTTCCATTGAGGCGAGTAGGAGTGACGTCCTTCCACCTTCCAGCTTTATTGATGTAAACGTACACCGCTCCACCCACTTCCTCGTCTCTCTGGTAGAACTGGGGTGCACCAACCACCACATCCTGCCAACTGAGGGACAACACACATGATTTAGCTGCCCACACTTGACTCAAGTCAAGTCACCTTCATTTATATAGCGCTTTTAACTAGATTGTTTCAAAGCAGCTTTACAGTGATAATAGGAAATTAAAGTAACATTGATTTGGCTTTACAGCAGCTCTCGAATAAAGTTATTGTCCAGATAAAGTTAGTTTTGGATTGATTCACTTCCGTTGCAAAAATCATTAGTTATTAACTTACACGACACCGTTTTAAGTGAAAACAGAAAACTTGTAATATGTTCTGGCCACTCATTTGCACGACAACAGTGTTTGGTGGCTCGAGAACGCAAACTTTGAAATAAGAAATTATAAATGGACCTTTTCAAAAATAAAAATAAAAATATTCCGAATTTTGTGTGCGCATGAGAAACATTTGCGAATTGTGAAAGAATGGTTGGGAGGAGCATGAAGAATCATTTTCTCACATGAATCTCCTCTGAGTCCAGACCATAAATTCATTGAAAGTCCTTGTCTATACAAGATCTTGACCAAAAATGTATGCTTGTATTGATGGAAATAAATGTTGTGATGTTATTTCCATCAAGAGGTGCTTCAGTTTTTGGTCAAGATCTAGTATTGACAATGCAAGAGTCCAGCACTCAGTAAAGTCTCCTCCAGCACATCTCAAAGACTTACAATGAATTTAAGGTCTGGACTCAGAGGAGATTCATGTGTGAAATGATTGTTCATGCTCCTCCCAACCATTCTTTCACAGTTTGAGTCTGATGAATCCTGACATTGTCATCCTGGAATATGGCCATGATGTTCTTCCTACATGATTGTTTAAGAAATGAAAAGCTACACACTCCATCAATTAGGGCTAGAAGAACTGTTGCAAAACATATAACATGCTAGAAACGTAATATTCACTGTAATAATTATCAAATCATAGACTTGATCTTAAGCATTTGCCTATTTACATCCAAACAACGACTTTCTTTTTTCATTCTTTTTTTTAAGGAGGGGGGGGGGGTGAAATGCTGTTTCATTCATAGTGAGTTTACACTGTTAAAGAGTTGGATTCCCATGCTAAACATGGACAAAGTTTCAAAAATGAAGTTGTAAGTTTGATGGAGTATTTCTGTTCCAAAAATACTCCTTCCGGTTTGTCACAAGTTTCGGAAAGTTTTTTTCGAATACGGAACTGTGTGACGTCAGAGTGGGCGGAATTTCCTTATACGGGTCTTAAGGCACTTCTCCCGGAAGGGCGCGCGCAGCTGTAGCCTAGTGCGTACGAAAGTACGCCTATGCCCGTCAGAGCGCGGCTGGGCTCGGCTGCGCTGCAATCAAAAAAATGGCACCAAAAAAGTGTGTTTTTGGTTGCCAGGGCAAGACAACACTGCACAAATTTCCAAAGAACCCAGCGTTAAGCGACCTGTGGATGGGTTTTGTTTTTCCAGAGCAGCAAGTGTGCTTGTTTGTTCCCTTCATTTCGACGGTTATAGTTATAGGCCCAGTTCGACGCCGGATTTGCAGATCGCCTAATACTAAAAGATGGAGCAGTCCCAACGATAAAGGTTCGCGGTCGTGCGTTGGAACCGCAGGCGGTGAGTAAAACTGCTTCAAATGTCTGTGTGTTGTTAACTATCGGCGTGTAAGCTAAGCACGTAAACAATATGATCACGTACAGTTAATTTATCGATGGAGCATGCGATGTATGGTGTGTGTGTGTGTGTGTGTGTGTTTGTGTGTTTAAATACATTTGTTTAGCTGGCCACTGTAGGTGTCAGTTTGTTTATTGTAAAAATAAATCATGTCCTCATAAACCACGAGTCTGTCTGTTTACAACACACGCAAAAGCTTCGCGCGCTCCCGCCCACACGGCACGCCTCCACCCGCTCGGGTTTTTTACGGAAAGACTCGGTACAGCCTGTCTTTCTTTTATAAATATAATAAAACTAAAGACTTTTTGGAGATATGAAGGATGCAATACTACTCTATAGGTACTCAAGATTAACATGAGATTGACTAAAACTGAATGTTTCACCCCCCCTTTAAAGAATATACTTAAGTGCAAACTGAATGCAATTTTTTTAGACACTTAAGTACATGTTATGTAAAATTTTAAGATTTGAAGTACACTACAAGTGCAGATTCAATGCAATTATTGGTAGGATTTTATTTTACAGTCCCGTTTTGCATGAACATATGTACTTATTGTAGTATTATGACAATAACCGGGTAATAACTAGGTACTAACCCTGAACCTACACCTAAACCTTAACTTAACCCATGTAATTACCATGAATTACTCAATTATTTCTTAGGTAAGAACACTGTAAGTACATATTGAGATTGAGCAGACTTCTTTTTCACTCCTTTTCATAATAAACAACATTTATTTTCTACAGATCTTTTATCACTCACCCATCTCCATTTAGGTCCACCACAGCAACGTCATATCCAAACGAGGACGCGAGTCCTGGTCCCTCCAGAATGTGTTCAGACTTGAGCATGGTGGAGGCTTCTTCTTGCTTGCGCAGGAACACCACTGCGCCGCTGTGATTGGCTCTCGGCGCTCCGGACACGATGATGAGTTTCCCTTTTTCTGTGATACTGTGGCCGGAATCCAGAGAGAATCCTGTACATGTGCAAGACTCAGTGTCACAAAAATCATGAACGTCTGATTTCATGAACACATGAATCATGAAAACACACACACACACACACACACACACACACACACACACACACACACACACACACACACACACACACACACACACACACACACACACACACACACACACACACACCACACACACACACACACACACACACACACACACACACACACACACCACCTAAGTAACTGTTAGCTGGTACTGGCACTAGATTTGGATCAAGGCGGTTTTCATCCCCGACCTCATAAGGTCCATCATCATACAAGCCCATTTCCAGCAGAGTGTTGTTCTTCTGCTCGACGCGCACTATACCTAGAGAACAGAAGTGATGGGGTGAGCGCAAAACAACAACATTATTGTGACACAGGAAAACAAATGATTTGAGGTATGGTTATAAGAAACATGTATTTAATTGTGCAAATCCCTGCGGGGAAAAATGTGGTTAATTGTATTGGATGTGCACTAATTCAAATCTTGAAAGTATATATTTTTAAAAACTGTCGATAATATAATATGCATGAAATAAAAGGCCTCTTAAGTGTACTGAAAAAGAGAATAGTTTCATGACTGTTTCTCATCACACTTAAGTACACTTTTAAACAGTGCACTTGTAATAATGTCAAATTAAAAGTTTTATTTCAAAGTACTTTTTGAGGCGTAATCATGCTTTAAAGAAGTACACTTATTTCAATGTGTTGACTAACACTACAGAACATGTTAAATACTTGATTGTAACTGTATGTTGTTATTTGCTATTTTTCATATATTTTTTAAATACATAGCATATACATTTCTATAGAAATTACATGAAAGTATATTTCGGTTAACCTTATAATATATAATGTGGGTATCAAAAGAACTCAAAAGTTCAGATCATTGCTTTAATATAAATTTAAACTACAACACATTTTCATTTAATAGCAATCAACATGCTATTACAGTAGTGCCAAAAACATTACATTCAGCATGCACTAAAGTATATTCTTTAAAAGTGTATTATTTCTGTAATAAGAACTCTTTTTAAAAAAGTATGTTACACTTTACTGTTTTTACAAGATAAAATGTGGATTAAAAATAGTAAATGAGAAATGTTGCAGTTCTCCTCCTCACCAGTGGGGGCCCCAATGCATTTAGAACATACTGCATATAAATGCATATGAAATGTAAGTAAAGACACTGACTATTGTTATTGCTTGGTCCATCATAATATGAGTTGGTCAGGAGGTAAGATAATGCAAAACAATGACCTGTAAGTCACTTCTGACCCGCTCTCAGCCTCATTTGACACACCCAGACCACACACACAGTCTGTTCAATGAAGCCTGGTGTGTATTCTGCTTGTTCTGTGAGTATTTTTGTTAGATAAACTGTACCTTTTAATGTTTTGATAGACAGAATGCACGTTGTTTGTCAGTTTCAGAGTTGACCAGACTTGATGCCTACAAAGTGGCTACGTGAGGCTACTTCTGGTCTTCTATACCTCAAAGTTACCACAGAATCCTATCAAAAGTTTGTGTGTGTTTCAACATTGCTCCTAAAACACACAAAAAACACCATTTTATGTATTGCATCAAATGTCATTCCTACCTTTCCAGTTGTACGCCCCTGGTGCTCCAAAGATGACATAATGGTAGTCTTTAGTAAAGGTGGCAGCCAAGCCTTGCTGACAGGCCCCGAATCGCTCATGACCCCGAGTGCGCCCATCACAGAACTTCCAGTTCCCCCCATCCTCGTCTGATTGGCTGTCGATGCTCAGGTCCTGACTGAGCATGTAGCAGCGTCCAGTGATGTCACGCGCCTCCTGGGGTGTGTTCGGGAACAACAGACGCTGGTAGCGATGGGCACAAGTCTGACACAGAGAGAAAGAGAAAGTATGTGTCATTGTGACGTCGTGTGAAACAAATAATTAATCTAAATGTCAAATTGATGACCACAAATTAATGGTCTATTAGCATTCAACTAGCATCTATTAGCATTCTTGACGTACCACAATCTTGCCTCCAGGTCCTTGGCTCTGAACCGTTACACCCATCCACTGGTTCTCCTTATTCTCCACCAGAACATCAACTGTGATGGTCACCAAGTCACGGTTAGAATTTCAAGATCTATCAGAAAATCCTGGCATTGACTATAGATGAGCATTTAAACCACTAAAACAACAAATTATAATCACGACAGCAGTCAGTAGACATCCACTGCGCCCTGGATTCTCATGTGATATTGTTAAATCTCAGATACACAGATTTTTTGAAGCTATACGATGATTTTTCTGCTTACCATCATTGTCAAAGTCCACTCGAGTACAGTCATCAGGATGGGTGGTGATGTCACAGCTGTACAACCCACCTGTGATGTTTGCTCCCTGATTGGATAAAGCCCTGGCTGTGGGAGCACCAATCAACAATCTGTGCAAAAAAAAAAAAAATATATATATTAGTTGTGAAAAGCTTAGTAAAAAATATTGACAATACAGATAAAAAACTTAATTTGACTATTTATGCTATGCATTTTTTTCACTTGCTAGAATATTGCGTCAATAATGTAGCACCATGCTAATACAGAATATGTCAGGTCAAGTCAAGCCACCTTTATTTATATAGCACTTTTTACAATAAAGATTGTTTCAAATCAGATAACAGGAAAATAATGTTGTAATAATGTTGTTAAATATAAAATTAAATGTCCCCAACTAAGCCAGCCAAAAGCCAATGGCGACAAAGGCGAAAAAGGCGACATGTCTACTGGAATTAAGGGTGTTGCAATATTCTGGTACTGACAAAAACTGTGATATTTAAAAATAAATTACAGATACATCACATATTCTAATATCATAAATAAACCAGCGACAAGTAACTATCTACTTGATACTCCAACACAGTAGGTGGCGGTATTGCACATGACACTGGTTGTCACTCATCATAAAATAACAAAAAAGTCGACGATGCAGTGGCGGCATCCGAAATCGCACTTCCCTACTATATAGTAGGCGAAAACAGTATGTGACAAAATAAGAATGTCCGATTTTACAGTACTTACAAAAGAGAAGCAAAAACGTCCCCGGATGAGCTTCGAGTGAGATTCTGAAGTGTGCATACGATGAACACTTTACTATCCCATGAGGCCACAGGAGAGGAGTTATGAATGGAGGAGAAGCTACGCAAGGTCCTTGAGTCCGAAATGTATGTATGCGATTTTTCGTATTCGTCATTCAGTGGCTCTGAATAGTCAAAACACCTCTCAAAATGCTTGCATTCTAACCTGATCCAAAAATTTTTTATGATGGACAAAAGTTTGGGAGACAGTGTATAAACGTGATGGACACAACGTCAGGTCGTATTTGTTTTTTAAAGTGCGAAAATTTCGGACTAGAATTTCGGCAACATGACGAATGTACGTCTGGATAACATTCAGACTATATACTTTTTAGCGATCGTGATGTAAGTACATACTCAAGAGAGTACATTTCAGACGTTAGCCTGTGTGCTAGCTACTACTGCACAAAACCATGGGGAGATGACAGATGAAAGAGAAACACTCTACCAGCATCCGAAAAAAGTTAGCGCACCTGTGTGGGAATTGTTGTAAATACTGTAAAAAAAAGACGTATTTAAAGTCCTGCAGATTAAAAGTTCGCATTCTTTTAATTCAACTGAGAAAACACAGCGGTCACATGATATGAATTTGCAGGGAAGAGTTTAGCAAAATTGAACTTTTGAACACATGCTGCAAAATTCCCATGAGCTTGTGTTTTCCTGTCTCCCGAATTTGCATGTGTATGAATGAAAGACAATGGATTGAAAAGTGTAGTGTGCCAACTCCCTTAGTTCAGTAGCAGCACTATTTAAAGTAGCAGCTACTTTACTAGTTGAGAAGCACTATTTGCTTCTATAGATGATTTTGAAACAGAGCCATAGATTGGTAGAAAGACAAAATACAGGAAAGACCTTGTAATTATGACATGATTATCAGTCTTTCATAAATGAGACTGGTCTTTCTGATGAAGAGGATCTGACAGATTATTTCATCAGCGGGTGTCCTCCTGTTTCCACGGCCATCAGCCAGCTGCAGACAATCAATTATTTACACACACACTTCTGTCATCACACCACAACTAAACACACATTCATTAGTGTAGATTTTGGGAAAACCCTAATCATGTGTCTTTTTATAAATCAACGTTGAAAAGAACGCTGGTAAATGAAGCAATGACCTCAATATGCTTTCTCTTGAGTCATGCCGGTGATGTTGCACTTTTAATGAAATTGTGAACAAGTGATTGTGAAATCTGAAGAGAAAAAACTGAATATACAGAAAATCAGTAACTGTCTCACTCAACATCTTCATTGTATTACAGCACATAAATAAACATTATAATAAATATGATCCATCTGCTGCGTAACCAATCCCTTTTTCCACAATTCATTCCAGACACACCTTTCCTGAGAGAAGGAAAATTATTTCCCCGCCTATTATCACATTCATAGCAGTTTAAGTTTTTCCAAGAGTAGTCTTGAATAAAAAAAAAATGAGCAGACAGACATTAAAACGGCATGGCAGTGACACCACACACACACACACACACCACACACACACACACACACACACACACACACACACACACACACACACACACACACACACTCACACACACACACACACACACACACACACACACACACACACACACACACACACACACACACACACACACACACACACACACACACACACACCACACACACACACACACACACACACACACACACACACACACAAACAGCGGTTGAGAACAGCTGGCTCAGCAACTGTTATTCTGATGAAACGCTTCCAGAAAATTCTTCTTGTTTGACAGCCCTTATGAATCAACAGTTCTGGGCACTTCTGTAAATGAAAAAATTAATAACTTGGTTCTGTCAGACTTACAGTCAACACAGGTAACTTATTGTAAGTTAATTTTGGCATCCATTTTTTTTCCAGGGAGAGTTCTGAGCATGTCTGAGCCCCACACATGACATACGGGGAAAAATGGCTGCATCTGAAAGCTGTAAAATGCTTCTTCCACTGGCAGGATACTGAGGGCAACAAGGCACATCCAAATCCAATGATCATGTCACTTCCTGTCTCCTGAGATACCTTCATGTGAATGATTTTTGAAGGCAGCATAGATGTATCCTTCACTGCCTTTGATATCCCACAATCCCGTGCTTCCATTCTGTGACCGTTGAGCTAAAAAATAAAGATGGCGTCTGAAAGTTGCAGTAATGATCATTAGTTCCCTTGTTTTAGTTCAATCAAACCGAGCGAATTAGTTCAACATAGCAAAGATTTACTAAAACGAGAGAACGAACTTTTGTGGCCAATTTGTGGCCATGATATAGCTATTTTTGTCACGTCATGTGCGGGTTCCATTGAAAAACTGGGTGAAAAACAGTAAACAAGTGAGGAAGGATGTCACAGTCAGCTGATCATTATGTAAGGGTTAATGCCTGACGAGGTGTCCATTGTCAGGTATTAAAGTAACACCAAGTAACTTTTCCTCTTCGGTCGCCCTACTGGTTGGAAACTAAATTGTCCATTACCGCTGTCGTAATGAATACAATGAATTACAAGTATGCTGCAATGTAAAGGTCCATACTTGTAAAACGTCCCTTATAATATAAATGAATATACTGTACTGAAATTTAGACCAATAGCATGACTGCAATATACACGACGAATCGATAAACAAGAAACATATTATGGGTAACTTTTAAAGTAACACCAAGTAACTTTTCCTCTTCGGTCGCCCTACTGGTTGGAAACTAAATTGTCCACTGCCGCTGTCGTAAATAATTTAGCCTAGCGTCGCACGCACGCTCGCTGTTTATCCAGCACCGGCTTTAGAATGAAAGATGTCCACAGACAAGGTAAAGTATATTACATGATTTCATGAAAGGATGATGTATTGCGACATCAGAAACAAAGAAAAACTAAATAATGACTATTGTAGCGCTTGACGTAAAGCAGTCGAATTCTGTAGTTCTTTTTGTGCACGGGTTCCTACCCGAAACCCGAAGTTACATAGTGCCAGTAAAAGTGATACAGACCACGTCAGGCTATGGCAGACGAGTCATTTAACTTATTTTAAGTTGATGTACCATCACAAGGGTCTTGGAAATATATTATGAAGGTTGAAAAACTACATAGTGTTACTTTAATGGACGACAGCGAGGCGTGAACCGTCCGACGTGCAGCGAAGTCCATTAATACCTGACAATGAACACCTCGTCAGGCATTAACCCGCTTATACCATGGTCACTTGCCAAATAACACATTTTTAAAACATTAGTTTACATTTTAATTAGTTTTACAATCGAAATCTAAAGTTTTTACAAACAATAACTTGGCTTCCCTGGTTCCACCTGACGGTTTATTTAGCAAGCGGAGATATTTATAGTCCGCTCAGCTCGGAGAACCCTTCAGTTTATTGACTGCCTGTTGCTATGGTTACGCACAGCTGATGTAGCCAGCGCATCTATCACTTTTTAATGGACACCCTGCAGCCAATAAGAATCGAGTATTCACCACCCAGACCATGGTATAACACAAAATAATCTCCAGCAGGGTGATCAGGACCCTGACACAAAACATGCACAAAATCAGCTGCTTACACAACAGTCTAATAAACAGACTGGTAGTCCAAATGCAGAAATAAACCAGTGTCATTGGAAAAGCATGCCTGTGGTGACATTTCTGCTAAATGATACGTTGCTTCTTGCTTGTTTCGTGACATTTTGTTCAGGTGAAACAGATGAATGTTAATCTGTCAATGTTTTATTACATTACTTGTTATACATATGTGGCCGTTCAAACATTATGTCGAAGAATAAGACACAGTCATAACATCTAAAGAGAAAAAGGATTCTTTTATTCCCGACTGAGCCTCAAATGAGACACAGCGTTAATGTATATTTTTGTTCAGGAGAAAAACAGTTTTAGAAAAGTATTCCAATTAATACGAGAAATTGGCCTATATAACAAAATAAACTGCCCAATTGACTCCAATGAGTGCAGAAAACAAAGTAATACGAGTCTTACAAAACAAAAACAAATAAGAAGGTGGTTTTTTACATTTATAATCTCAGAAATCAAATAGAATGAGTGCCAAAAACAACGGTAGTGGCCTGTATGTGCCTAATGAAAGAAATAAAACACAGCATACATGAGAAATCTGCACATTTCACCACATGAATACATTACAATTCACAATTTTAACCCATTTTGTTCCCATCAAACAGTAAATAGACTCAAGAAAATAGTATACACTTGCATATACACAAATATTCTTCATAACTTGTATGTAAACACTTTAGGAGAATAAAATTAGAAAACTCACTCTTATCGAGACTCTGAAGCACGCAGAAAAAGCTCACGCGGTAGCTGGTACACGTGCAATATCACGTATGATTGTTCTCCCCTCTAACACGGCATAAAGAACAATAATTACTACATGTTCCATTAATATATGAAATAAATAGTATTATTTAACCTTTCAACAACTTTTTATAACATATTACAGATTAACTCACGCTCAATCTCCACCAACGTCGTCTGAGTTTCCCTTCCCCACGGAAAACCTCACGTGCAGGAACACCACACTGTTATGAGCAGCGTGGAATCAACGATAGACTCAATACTATCACACAACTTATCACCACCAATTCCCAAGTCAATATCAAACTGGAAATGTTCTCTCTTTAACAGTTTAATCGACTATTTCTCCCTCTGTGTGACTCCGTCTCAAACTGCGCTCTCTTCCAGTCTGACGTGCTCTTTCTCATCTGCGCATGCTCACACTCTTAAAGGGGACAGCGCACGCGGCTGAGTCAAAGCAACCATAAGGGCAAATCACCAGGGAAATTAATCAAATATTAGGCTATTCCTGCCCCGGTTACACTCTCCCCTGCCTACAGTCAGCGTCCTCGATGACTGCAAACATGCTTTAATCATCTACTACCCCTTGTAGTTTTCCAGATGTATACAAAACTATTCCCGCTAACACTTGGGAAAGAACATCGGGACTGAAAGACACAGAATTGCAAGCCGACTTAGGCAGCCTGTTTGGATTGCTATGAACCCCAGCAGTAGACCTCTGGGTCCTGCGTGGTGAAGGACAGGGTGCATCCACCTGGGCACTCTCTGCCCTGGGCTTTCGGGGAACCGGAACTGGCCTAGTCACCACCACATCCAAAGCTAAATCATTCCTTTCTGCTGCGGGCTGAGGGAGCTGTCTAACTATACTCGCCTCATCATCTACTTGCACTTCATCATTGCCCTCTGTCTCTCTTATTTCAGCATCATCCTCTGACTGCACCACTGGCTGCTGCAACATCCCAAGCACCTTGTCCACTGGATCCTCCTTAGTCCATCTGGTTTCCTCCACAAGCACACATTCTGCATCCAGTGTAGGCATCCCTTCTGCCAACTCCGTGGTAGGAACTTTTACAGGTGTCACTCTTTTCCTAGGCATTGGCACTGGGACTGGTCTCGGACAGGGCCTGATGTCCGACCTATGCACCCTTTTTGCAGGACCACCTCCCACCGGTTCCACGGTATATGTTGTTCCATGCACCTCAACCACCGTATACACCGTGGGACCCCAGGCATCCTGGATCTTGTTCCTTCCTGGGGGACGATATCTTAAATACACCTGCTGACCCACTGCTACCTCTGGACAATACACCACATTCTCACGCTTGGCAACACGGTCCGCTGCCTTCCTTTCAGCATACTCTCGTGCTCTGGAGTGTGCCTCATGAAGCCGTTCCTTATGGACAGACAACCACGTAGGCTCTATCTCCCCTCCTGTCTCCTGACCCAACAAGGCATCTACTGGTAAGTGTGGCTGCATTCCAAACAGCATGTAGTATGGAGAGTAACCGGTGGAAGAATGGGGAGTCACATTGTAGGCGTACACCAGCTCAGGTAAGTACTCTGGCCATCTCCGTTTCTTATCAGGCGGTAATGAACGCAAGAGATCGTGCAGAGTGCGGTTAAATCTCTCGCACTGCGCATTCCCCTGGGGGTGATGTGGCGTAGTGCGGGATTTCCTTACCCCGTACAGCTTACAGAGCTCTGCAATAACAGCACTCTCGAAGTTCCTTCCCTGGTCTGAGTGGAGACGCTGTGGCACACCATACTTAAGGAACCATTCCTTCAGAAGGACCTTAGCGGTAGTGTCCGCCTTCTGATTGCGGGTGGGGAACGCCTGGCTGAACTTAGTAAATACATCAGTTACCACTAAGACATTCTCCCGTCCATCCGATGCAGGCTCTAGTGTGGTGAAATCCATCGCAACCACCTCTAACGGATGTGACGCCAAGAACGGGGCCCAAGGTGCTTGTATCTTCGGCTGCGGCATTTTGGCTAACACGCATCGCTGGCACTCCTTCACCCACTTATCCACAGCATCACTCATCCCAACCCAATAGCAACGCTGCTTGAGCAGGCCCAGCGTCCTCTCAATGCCCTGATGCCCCATCTGGTCATGGACACTTTGCAACACCAGCTTGACCAGACATGCAGGAAGCAGCAACTGTCGGCATTCCCCATGGAACACATCGTCAATGACTCTGAACAACAGCCCCTCTCTCTCTTGGATTCTATCCCACTGCTTAAACAACAAGCGCACAGATCGAGACAAGCCTTTTCTCTCACGATTTGTGGGTTTCCTCTTCTTGTCCCAGAAACACTTAAGTGTGCTGATGGTCGGGTCTTCCTCTTGGAACTGACGAAGCTCGTCCTTCGTGTATCCAGGTAATGTTAAGGTATTCTCCAGGAGTTGTCCCTCTTCATTCCCTTGATCAATCATGGCTGATTGTAGCTGTATTGTCCCTCCATTTCTAGGCCCTTCCATTAGCCCCGACAGATCAGCCTCCACTGCAGTCCCGGTTCGGAGCCCGCTACAAATAGCCACACAGCCGTCGTACTCCGAATCTTCAGTTACCACCTCCATTCCCTCTAGCCCTGGTCGTCTAGAGAGAGCATCGGCTGCAGTGTTACACCGACCAGGACGGTACTGCACGTCAAAATCGAAAACTGCAAGCTGTGCAACCCACCTCTGTTCAATTGCGCCCAGCTTGGCCGTGTTGAGATGGCACAGAGGGTTGTTATCTGTTAAGATAGTAAACTTCGATCCCAGCAGGTAACTCCTGAACTTCTCCCCCACTGCCCACTTGAGTGCCAGGAGCTCCAGCTTCATACTGCTGTAGTTCCTGTCATTTCGCTCTGCACCCCTCAACCTCCGACTTGCATATGCTATCACAGTTTTCCTCCCCCCTTGCTGCTGGTATAGCACAGCGCCTAATCCCAGGTTACTTGCATCGGTCTCCAGCACAAAAGGTAGGGTGAAATCTGCATACCCCAGCGTTGGAGCACATGTAAGCTTTTCCTTGAGATGCTCAAAAGCCTGCTGGCATTCTATCGTCCAGGAGTCCTTAAACAGCTTATTGGCCTGAGCAACGCTCCCCTGGCGAACGCAAGTGTTAACCACATCATGGAGCGGACCTGCCACTCTAGAGAAACCCTCCATGAATCTTCGATAGTAACTGCAGAACCCTAGAAAGGATCGCAGCTCCTTCAGAGTGTTAGGGATCGGCCACTGCTTCACTGCACTCACTTTGTCTGGGTCTGTAGACACCCCCTGAGCTGATACAACATGCCCCAGGAACTTTACTTCGGACTGCAGAAAATGGCATTTTTCCACCTTAACCTTTAGCCCAGCCTCCCTCAACCTTTTTAGCACAGTCTCAAGCCTCAATAAGTGTCCCTCAAATGTACTTGAATAGATAAGTAAATCATCCAAATATACAAGTACCATTTGGAAGACCAGATCACTCATTATGCCTTGCATGAGGCGCTGGAATGTTGCAGGCGCATTACAGAGTCCGAACGGCATCCGCTCGTATTCATACAGCCCAAATGGTGTAATAAAGGCTGTTTTGTTCCGGTCCTTCTCATGAACTGCCACCTGATGATAGCCACTAGCAAGATCAATAGAAGAGAACACCTTGGCCTTGCTCAACGCATCCAGACTCTCGTCAATTCGTGGCAATGGGAATGCATCACGTCTAGTTTTAGAATTCAGCTTCCTGTAGTCCACGCATAGCCGGAGGCTCCCATCAGACTTACGAACTAACACCACCGGAGAAGCGTACGAACTGGAGCTTTCTCGGATGACACCCTTCTTGAGTAGTCCGGAGATATGGTCCTTTACCTCCTCAAATTGGTTTGGGGGTATACGTCGGTATGGCTGTGAGACAGGGAGGTCATCTTTCAGGGGAATCTCATGTTTTACCAGGTCAGCATAACCAAGGTCTTCGTCAGAGATGGCGAACACATCCAAGTATTCCATCAGGAGTGCCTTCAGCTCTGCCTGCTGTGTAGGGGAACCACCTATCCGCACCTTCTCCAATGGACACTGGAGATCACTCCCAACCCCTATCATTGATCTCTGGTTGACAGTAACTTCTTCATGATCTGCGGAGATACGATGGAATGTAACCTCACAGGAGCTACCCTCAAAGCGATGGCCCTGGGTAAGTATACCGAGTTTCACCTTAGGCGGCAACCACACATCCTCTGGTGACAAGTTTACTACCTGCACTGGGAACACTCGCCTACCAGGCGACACCAAGGTAGGAACCAGGACCAGGCCCCCTGGCAACGGTGTATTACCTGGTTCAAACAGTCCTAAGCCACTGTTTCCAATCAGTTCCTTGTGTGTTTTAGCCTGAATTGTAGCAACTGAGCCTGCAGGGACATACAGCTTATGTGTGCCCACCGTCCGAACCATAGAGGTCACCTCCACAGGAATAGCCTCTTGCACGTTGTTGAAGGCAGCTCTCCAGTCAGCATCCAACGTCCCCTCCAAAGCATTGTCAAACTCAGCCAGAATTAACTGTTTACAGCGCTGCGCTATGTTCATGCCAAGTATGCCCGGGGGCGCTGAGTCGGTCGCCCCTTCCTCTTGGTCACGAATCACCAGGAACCCACACCCAGGTATAGTCAAACCCATTACCTGGATATCAAGTTCGACATACCCAAGGTAGGGAAGCGGCAACCTATTGGCAGCGGTGATCTTCAACCACTTGGTCGTACAATGCATGTCTTTATCTTCTCCATGAAGATGCTCTTTAAAGAAACTCTCTGTCAAAGTACTCACATTGCTGCCAGTGTCCAAAAGGCACCTGACAGCCACCCCCCCAATGTGAATTTCGACTTCTGGGCACTTGCCCACTGCACGCTCCAGGAATCGCTCTTTGGTCAGGGTGCCATGGTTTGAGCCATCAGTGCCACCTCTCATTGCTCGGCTCTTCGCAATGGAGGCGCACAGTTTCCCTGAAGACTCTGAGACTCTGGCGTAGCTGGCGCAGGGTTTTCATGGAAGCGTGGCACAGTGCATTGCCGGGCTATGTGTCCAACACCCTCGCATCTCAAACAAATGGGTTGGCCATCACGGGTATATTTTGGCTTAAACCTGGCCTTACTAGGTTTATCACCACTCGGGTCAGACCTCTGGATCGTGAGGTCCCGGACAGCATTGGTAAGTTCCCCGATTGCTTTCCCTTGTTGTGTAATTACCTTAATTACCTCCTGCAGGGCTACACTCAAGTCACTTGGTAAGGTGGCGGACATTCTCGCATTCTCTACATTTTCCCCCACACCCACTAAATTTCGGTTTCTAGCAAGATTAGCTGCACGGGGTCCCTCTTCCAAACACCACATAAGGGCCTCCTCCCGGACTTCAAATAATGTAGCCTGAGGTCGCTCTCGAACCACTTTACGCAGTTCCCTACGGAGAATTGAATCCCTCACCCCCTCTATAAACTGATCTCTCAATGCCAGCTGCATGTTCGGAACAATATGGGGTGACTGCTGGAGTGCAGCATTGAGCAGCAAGGACAGGGCGTGTGAATAATCACGGAAATCTTCACCATCCAATTGTTTCCGTGCATAAAATGCATGTAACAACTGGGGGGTGCTTCGCTTTTCCCTGAAGGCTGCCCTCAAGAAGGAGAACATGTCTTGAGGTAACTTATCCTCCCCTCCCATACACAACCTGACTTCATCTAGAGCAGAACCCCTTAAGTGGGAGAGGATAAAATCCACCTGATCCTCTGTATTTAAACCCCTCACTCTGATTACTCTCTCAAGTTCCTCAATGAACTCATCAACATTTTGGCAATCTTTTCCCGGATCCCCACTAAAAGGTACCATTTGTTTTTCTCTTGGGATATACACATAAGATCTAGTAGGTACATTAGACATGTTAGAAAGAGTCGACATTACTTGATCATGTCTACGTCCCAACTCCAGGATCTGTGACTGTAGCTGTGAGATGGGGTTACCTCCCTCAATGTCCATTTCCGGAGCTGCTGCCCCTGCACCTTGAATGTCCTCAGCCTGGGCGGCTGCATCGTCCAGGCCCTCAGCGTCCATGACTCACAGTTGCAGAAAGTCTCAGTTCTTAAACAGTCAGTTCAACAAGCACCGTCCTTCACAATTTCCTCACAACGCAGCAGTCCTGGTTTGCTCGCCCTTGGTCCTCCTGCAGCTCTTCTTTTAGGATGGCACACAATCTTCTGCAGGTCCTTCTAGCACTCAGCCGCTCTTAACCACTACCGTTGCTTGCACCCTACTATTTTAGCACTCTTATCACAAAAATAAGTCAATCCCCCAAACAAAAACGGAACCCCACTCCTGGTACCAAATTAGATGTGGCCGTTCAAACATTATGTCGAAGAATAAGACACAGTCATAACATCTAAAGAGAAAAAGGATTCTTTTATTCCCGACTGAGCCTCAAATGAGACACAGCGTTAATGTATATTTTTGTTCAGGAGAAAAACAGTTTTAGAAAAGTATTCCAATTAATACGAGAAATTGGCCTATATAACAAAATAAACTGCCCAATTGACTCCAATGAGTGCAGAAAACAAAGTAATACGAGTCTTACAAAACAAAAACAAATAAGAAGGTGGTTTTTTACATTTATAATCTCAGAAATCAAATAGAATGAGTGCCAAAAACAACGGTAGTGGCCTGTATGTGCCTAATGAAAGAAATAAAACACAGCATACATGAGAAATCTGCACATTTCACCACATGAATACATTACAATTCACAATTTTAACCCATTTTGTTCCCATCAAACAGTAAATAGACTCAAGAAAATAGTATACACTTGCATATACACAAATATTCTTCATAACTTGTATGTAAACACTTTAGGAGAATAAAATTAGAAAACTCACTCTTATCGAGACTCTGAAGCACGCAGAAAAAGCTCACGCGGTAGCTGGTACACGTGCAATATCACGTATGATTGTTCTCCCCTCTAACACGGCATAAAGAACAATAATTACTACATGTTCCATTAATATATGAAATAAATAGTATTATTTAACCTTTCAACAACTTTTTATAACATATTACAGATTAACTCACGCTCAATCTCCACCAACGTCGTCTGAGTTTCCCTTCCCCACGGAAAACCTCACGTGCAGGAACACCACACTGTTATGAGCAGCGTGGAATCAACGATAGACTCAATACTATCACACAACTTATCACCACCAATTCCCAAGTCAATATCAAACTGGAAATGTTCTCTCTTTAACAGTTTAATCGACTATTTCTCCCTCTGTGTGACTCCGTCTCAAACTGCGCTCTCTTCCAGTCTGACGTGCTCTTTCTCATCTGCGCATGCTCACACTCTTAAAGGGGACAGCGCACGCGGCTGAGTCAAAGCAACCATAAGGGCAAATCACCAGGGAAATTAATCAAATATTAGGCTATTCCTGCCCCGGTTACACATACCTCAGCAGTTCAGAAATTAAATGTCCGGTAAGTGGCGCTGAAAAGGTTAACATTTCGCATTTATCGCATTTGAAACTAAACCTGACCAATAATGTTTGCAAAAGAAAGCGTGAGATAAAAACACATATGCTGAAGCAACCATGCCATTTTGCCAAATGTATTAATTTACAAATCATGCACCATGGTAAAAAGTGTTTTGAGGCCATAACATGGTATTGTGCAAGCAACAGTATGAAATAAGTCTTTATTTATCGATAATCTGCCCCTGTAATCATAATTTGAGTGAAAAGCTGTTGGTGTTTTACTGCTTCCAGTGTTCATTTCAGCTGGAAACTGCAGGAAATTGTATGTATGTTTTTGGAGTTTTGCAAAAAAAATTATGTGCGGGCATGTTTTTCCATTGAACCAAGATCAATTATTTGATTAGCTTAATAGTATACCCTTGTAGTGCTCACTTGTAAGTATTGCCATGGTAAAACATTACAGCAAATCGTTTTTTTCCCCATTTCATTTCCACAAAGATGTGGCAGGTGGACAAAAAGGTCTGGAAAGCTCCAGCTTTTCCCTCAAACATGGTTGGGAAATTCAACACGTATCTGATGATCAACACAGGGATTTACATGCCAGAGCTGGAGTTTTTCTACATGGGAAACAGGCCAGCCATTATAGTGTTGAGAGGTTTCATCAGCTTTTCATCTGTGCACCCAGTGCCCCTTAATCTACTTTCCATGGCGAGTCCATTCAGATCCGCATGTAGGCGGACTGTGGGAACACAGGAGACCACCAGTGGCTCACGACTGGGACACCACACAGACCAATCAAATGTTTCATTGTAATCACAAGATAATAGGCACTGTCACTCAATTGTCTGTTATGAACATCCAGAACAACACATGAGACTTTAAGAGAAACTCAATACCAACAGTAAAATTGTGGTTTAACCCACCACTATCAAAAAAACGGCACTTCGGTCTCGTGGTCTTCGCTCATGCGCATCTGTGAAGTCCATGAAGTCCTGTTTGTTATTGTAGCTTTCAAAAGTGTGCTCACTTGAAGCATCTTTATAATCACAGACTGCACAGCAGACAATTACCCAGAACACCATGTGTCAAAAAGTAGAGATTCAAAAGATCGCTGTGAGGACTGAGGTCAGTTTTGGACAATGTCAAAGATTCTGTGAGTTATTTTACACTCTTTACAGAAGATTCACAGATTCACAAAAAAAAACATTTTTTGACATTCCTTCACTTTCCTTGACATGTAAATGGTAAATGGTTCTTCCTTGGGATTTCGTAGAACTGTCCTCTTTGTTGTGAACTGTCCTCACAGTTTCATGCAGTATATTGTAACCTAATTTTCCTTGCATGCACATTAAGGAAATTTTATTTTATTTAAGAACAATTGTTTCAAAAGTGAATGTACTTTAAAAAGTGAATGTCATTTCATTTCAATAAAATTGTGATGCCTGATTTGGTTTATTTTTGCTTACTGCGCTTGCTTGCGTCCCCTTTTGTGGGCATAGGAGACAATACAGTACTATTTTCCTCTAATGTTAAGTATCGCCTTTAGAATTCAAATATAATTCGAATTTTGCTAATATTTAAGAAAACTATTCGAATTTAGCTTTTCAGCCATTTTGACAGCCCTACTAAACACCCTCCCCCAACAAACTCAATTTTGAACGTGATTGAGCTAGTCTAGATTTGGCTGTGATTGAGTGGGACTGATTTTGCTACGCAAACCTCTCAACCCTGGCCAGGATGCTATTGTTTTGGCTATTTTATTTGCCTCTTAGTCACAGAAAGGGTAGAGGAGACTGGCCTTGGGTCATTATTGGACAGAGCGACTAATGACTGAGACAAATCATTAAAGATGAATGTGGAGAATGTGCCCAGTTAACCTGACACTCCCCATTTCCAACCAATATAAGGAAGGACAAAAGATCTCATTAGAGATATGATGGGAAAACAGCATTTGACTTAAAAACCAAAGAATGTTGCTCTGTCTTATTTTCGGGTATGAAAGGCAATTCATTGTTCTGAGAAAGATTTGAGTTTGATTAGTGTAAGCATGCCACAGTAATCATGGTCGTCAGCTTTTAGGCTGAGTGAGCACTATTCCCTCCAACAAACAATGGACATTTAACATAACTTTCTCCAAGTCAGAAAGCGCATCTATGATTATCTTTACTCAATCAACTTAACAGGTTTATCTTTTATAGAAAAGGTAAATACTAATTCTAAATCTACATTGTGAATCAATGCGGTTGTTATACACTAAAATGAAATATTATGCACAAAACAAAAGCATTATTTTTCCTTATTTTATTTTCAGATGTTATTTGACAACTTCTGTGTGTGTTGTGTGTGTGTGTGTGTGTGTGTGTGTTGTGTGTGTGTGTGTGTGTGTGCTGTGCGTGGTGCGTGCGTGGTGTTGTGTGTGTGTGTGTGTGTGTGTGTGGTGTGTGTGTGTGTGTGTGTGTGGTGGTGTGTGTGTGTTGTGTGTGTGTGTGTGTGTGTGTGTGTGTGTGTGTGTGTGTGTGTGTGTGTGTCCTCGATGTCGTAGCAGCTGGCTGCAATCTGTCACACTGCAAAATTCACCTCTGCTATAAAAATTATTTTTCTACTAAACTATTTAACAATTTACAATAAATGACTCCAGTGTAATGATGGAGAGTTTGGCTAAATTCTAAATTTATAAAATTATCACATTTTCTTTTGCTGGAAATGTAACCCCAAATTCTTACATAACCGTAAAATAATGTTTATTTTTCAATAATATAGTGATTTGAATTACCTAAATTATTGCAGGATACTGCAGTCTACCACCACTACTAATACCAGTACAGTAATACTACGCTCACAATGTAAATCTGTTCATCCTGTGAGTCCACACAAGTTTTCCACACAAAATGATTGAGCTAATACCTGTTTCCGATTTCTGCTTCATCACTGAATAGGGAAAATGACCAGACTCAGCTGTTTCTGTTCATCACTTTAGTCATGCAGAAGTTTCCATCTTTCCATTAGAAAATAGAGCACAGCCATAACCTTTCACTAATTCTCAAAGTGTTACAGAGTCCAAAAGCATCCGTGCCAAAGCTTTAGCAGCTGCGGTGTGTTGCTCAGTAGTGAGTTCATAATCATGAGCTGGGCAACTGTTTCTGAAGTTTATCTCTGTTCATAATGATTCTGCAGAGCAATCACTCCAGTTGTCTGAGATGATACACACTGACAAAGCTTTATTGTGCCTGACGTCTTGTGTTGGGTATTGCACTGTGGTGTGATGTGTGCATTGGGGTGCGATGGGTGTGTTGGGTTAAATTGGATTGCAATGCGTTTGCTTCGGGTTGTGTATTAGGTTTGTGTTGTGCTCAAGTGTAATGCTGGTGTGCTGTATTATGTTGGGGATGGGGGTGTGATGTGTTTGTTTTCGGTAGGGATGTGTCACAATACTCAATTAAAGGCATTTGTTCCAGAAACATTTTTTGTTATAATGGTTAAAGGTCTCTTCACATCCTGATAGCAATCACTAAGTTAAATGTGCTAAATGTAACTTTTCTACTAAAATGAATCCTTTTTTTATTGCCTGTGTGTGAAGGGGTTTTAATCACACATTACAATGATCCACTTGTCAAGTTTTGCTATTACCTCTGAAGGCCAGTATTCCTATTTCTATGTGAAGTCTCCGGGTCGGATTTACCGCGAAATCCAACGGATGTGACGTGCATGCGCGCTCCCGAGCCTCTCTCCTTATATACAGTCTATTGTAGACGGTCAGGGAGTTACATCCGGTTAAAGGCGCACATTTTTCGGCTTATATCTCGGTCAATCTTTGATCAATATTCCCAAGACACTAATCGTTTGTAGTGCTGGACGGGGCCTTTCGAACGAGCCCACCCCCGAGGTCCAACTCGCCCGGCTCCCCGAGTTATAGCCGTTCGAAATCGGGGGTCCCAGCGAACGGCGATCTGGTACGCCGAACCCGCCACTCTAGCGTTCGGGCAAGGGTCCCCCTGGGACCTCCTCCCCCGAATTTGAGCTCTCTGGGTCTTTGCGTTCCAGAGATACGAGCGATTTTCTTCTGAGATCGTGACGTCACCGGCGTCCGCAATTTTGCAGCGCGCCTGATGGTTTTCTGCTAATATCTCTGTGAAAACACCACCAAAAACTATGGAACTTATATGGTTCTTCTCAGCTCGACTAGATAGTCCCAACGAGCTCAGTGCTCGCCGAATCCGTCTAGTATTCGCCGAGATATTTGCGTAATAGGCGGTATTGTATATGAGTTTGAGCACGAGCGCTCTTGTAAAAATTGGTTGCAATCTGAAACATCACCGCTAGAGGCCGCTAAAAGTTACATAGAGCACCTTTAAGTGGTCTAAAATTATTTACAGTCAAACCAAAATTTATTCAGACACCTTGAACATTTCTCACATTATCACAGTTTATTCACTATATTTTAGACAATGGTAATAAAATATGACAAGAACTTATCAAATCAGTTGATGTTTCACTGGTTTGGACATCTTTCTTTTAGACTGTCTCACAAATGAATTATGTTGAATATCTGTCAGCTGTTAAATTTAACTACACAATTAGATAATACCAATTTAGGTCAACCAATTACCAAGCGATGCTTAATTTTGTTTAGTCTGTGGTGTAAAAAGGTCGCATTAGCAATTAAAGAAAAAACACTTAAGCAAAACATGGTCAGGTCAAAGTGTCTGTATAATTTTTGGTACCAAATTCTTATACATTTTACTGGTAGTCCACTGTATGAAGGATTTTTGGGTATAATATGTCATAGTTTATTTTATTTTGCTACCCTCACTTACATAAATGAATTAATATACAATTATATCTGGTGTCTGAATCATTTTTGGTTTGACTGTATATGTACGTATCATCTGTGGAAGGCGTAGGACCATAAAATGTTAGTTATAAATGTCCTGTCAGCGTATGTATTTCCACACCTCCACACACCTGCTCTCGCAGACATCACACGTCATCAGAGCGTTTCATGCTAGAGTTAGACAGACGCCAGTAACTGAGAGCCACAAACGAAACCACAGCATTTTAACATTTCCTCCTGAACTAAAGCAACCACCTTATGCTGAGTTTACATCATACCTACTGTAATCTAGAAGAGATGTTAAACTCGGAGCGGTTTGTGAATAGAATTTATGCGTTTCAATGGCAACACTATCAACCCCGAAATGAATCTGCAGCAGTCAGGTGGTACAAAGCTTTTAAGTTGTTTATGTTCATTATTATTGTAATGTTATGTGCTTTAAGACATGAAGTAGTTTTACTCCGTCTCTCGTGACGCTTTTGTTTGCTCCTGCTTTTCATAAATTTTCTTTTTTTAAAACAGCTATAGCAATCTTTTGCTTGAGTGTGCCAGTTAGAAATCAGGTAACATTTCCATACAATTTTGCCACTACTTGTAAAGATCTAGTGGGATTTTTGTGAGTCCGGCACCAGATGGTATGATCCCCTCAGAGATCTGATCTCACCATCATCGAGTTAGTCAAGGATTACATGAAGAAACAGAAGAAACTGAGACTGCGGCTAAATGTATAATAACTGTGGTAACATCTCTTTAAGCTGCTTGAAGAAACATACCTTAAAAATGTTTTATCTCATCTAATATAGCACACATTTACCATTAATGAGACAAGTGCAACTGTTCTAATCTAAAGCATGTGGAGAAATCCTGACGGAAAAGCAGGACTGGATCTCTTTCAGTAAAGGCTATGCGAAGAATATTACCATCAAAATTTAAACGTGTTTGCAAGTTCAGTTTATATTTGGTTTTCTTAATTGTACACGTACAATACTCATCTCTTGGATACTGACTGATTCCTATTCTCGAACAGATATGCAAGTGCATAGATGCACTTGTCGGCCCCATGCATACAGACAGTGAGACTAAATGAGACTAACCAACATCCCTTCAAATATAAGCTACAGATGTGTTTGTATAATGCAAAAATGAGCTATTTTGGATATAACAGCATAGAGTTTCAGTTTCAGCAAAAAATAAAAAGCAGGCCTCATACATTACTGTAAACACGTTGTCTAATGTCTACTGTTTTAAAAATCACAAAATAGGGCTAAGAATATACCCACACCTGAGGAGACAGACACAAACACACAACTAGGAGCCACTATTCTCACAAAAAGAAAGGAAAAGGGGCCTCTAGTGATCTATCTCTCATGTTACATGCACAGATGGCCGGTGTACATAGGCTATTCCCTGATTTCTCCTGTTCCCGTGTAAACAATTTCCAACCGATGCTCTAGATACTCACAGGTCTCCTTAGTTATAATAGAGGAGTCGATGAGAAACCACAGGAAACTGTTTGAATGACAGGAAGGAAGACCTTTTGTGTGCCATTAAAGAGAAGCTACCAAGTCTAAGTATGCCATGAGTTTCAGAGATACAGACAAACACAACCACATAGAGAACAATTCTACATCTGTGCAACTGTGCACTTCTTTAACCTTTCACACATTTCTTATTAACCTATGCGCATGAAAACTCATAACCTATGTGCATGATCACTGAGTTACAGGTTGAACTGAGGGAAATGCGTTCATGCAGAACAAACTGGCTTTCAACACCAGAGCCCACTGTGATCTTACCACCAGAGCTGAGCTTCATTCACACACGCTTGAGAATGTTGGACAGAACGAGGCACAACTCAAACTCTGTGTAGGCATACATGTCAGTGCGCAGTATTCAAATGACAAAAATGTTTTAATGCATTGTTATTTCAAATATGGGTTTGTCATAAGTGAAGCAGAAGGACAGATCCTCATCAGGCTCTCTGTTATATATGCCCTCGTTTCCTGTCCTTGGTAAACTCCTCTGTGTACCTAACCTTAACCCCACACAACTGATCCTCTTTTCGGGGTAAACTGAGAAAATACCGGCAAACTGCTGAAGAATTCCAAGATCAAAACAGACAAATCTACAATAGCAAAAATAAGTTTGGAAACGCTCAGCCCAAGTCAAATGTAACCCGCAATTTATTTAAAAACAAACATATCGAGAAAAGCTTTGTGAGTTGTTTTGGTACAACATTAGGTATGTTCTGCACAATTTTTTTTTTTTTTTTTTTTTTTTTGCATATTACAATTTTTTTTATCTGATTTTTAAGAAGTGAGAATAAATAGGTATGTTTACATGCACTCATTTTCATAAACCTGAATGAATACAATTCAATTCTGAACCTTAAACTTTGCAATCCAATTCACTTTCATTGAGCCTACATGCCTACAAGCTAACAAATACGCCAGAAGAGCTTTTATTTAGTAAATATTCAGTATCTTCTACTGACCAGTTTGTAAGCTAAAGATTATGCATGTTCGTAAGAAATAAAATGTACTTAAACAGAGGTCATATAATAAGAGGGCTCTGGTGAATAACATACGCATCACACACTCACTGGACATGTGTGCAAGGTAGATTGAGAAAACATGCTTAGTAGTTGTCTTATTGATCAGATTATTTCAGGTCTACAGCATCCCTTTCAATCTGATTGATATTTCATTTATCAAGCTCAATTGGATTGACTAAGGTGTTTATATGAAGGCTTTTCAATCTGATTGATTCATCAATCTGATTACTAACTGATTATTTGTGTGCATGTATTGATGAAAAGATCTAATTCATGCACGTCGATACACCTGTGAGAACACAAACAGAAATGCACACACATTACTACCTACACTCAATCACACATGAGTAGTGATCTAAGAAGAGCATTGTACGCAGTGTATCAGATACCACTTTCACCCTGGAAATGACCCGTGTGAGCCATTGTGCTGATCACAGCAGCCTGGAAAAACCCAGGGACTGACCATTCACATATATTATTCAACAAACCCCACAAGAATCAGCTAAATACACATCACACTGGAAATAAATATGAAAAGCCTTACAAACGTACACATCAACAGAAGGAAAACAGACAAGCCTGTTCACAGGTGCGAGACATTTACATGGATGCTGTAAACAGGTGTCTTCCACCACACACAAGAAAACTCACACTTGTTTGTTTGACACAACTGTTTAAACACCCTGTCACACACACACACACACACAAAATCCCTGTGTGTCCTATTTAGCCAGCGACCCCCCTCACACTCAGACTCTAAGTAAATCATTCAGCCTTTCCGTTAATCGCAAATCGCTAACTCTTTTCAGTCTTGCAGAGGACTGGTCTCTGCAAAGCAACACATCATTTCTTTCCATCTTAACTCTACACTGAATTAACAACTGGACTTTAAGGAGGTTGTTTTTTTGACGTTAAACATAAGAAAAAAACTATTTTACAAGATGCCAATTTTGTCTGAATTTGTACGATGTGATTAGTACAGAAACAAGCACACCTAAACGGAAGCATATGAATGACATTATTCAAATGTATATGAACTAGCCACCAATTTGCCCAAATGTAAAATAGTTGCCATGATGAGGGTGTGTTGGCTTGTCCTTACATTTCAAACCAAAAAGGAGCCCTGTTAGTGCCCCAACATGACAGATGTTTTACAGCCTTCGACCATAGCATCCCCTTCCCGTCTTTAATTGTACCAGGCAGAATACAGATCTGAGAGAAAGCTTTAAAGAACATGGGTAACACCTTAATTTACAGTGTCCTTGTTATACGTTACATTTCTTTTAGTAATAACGATAAATGATGCATAAGTATGCAACTAACACTAAACCAACCCCTAATCCTAACCGTAAAGAAAGTATATTAATTATTATTAATCAGTACTTAAATGCATAATTACACTGTAACACGGACACCTTAAAATAAAGAGTTGCACTTTAGTTTAAGGTGGCGTAGTAGTCACATTGTACTTATTCAAATAATTTGAATTAACTAAGGGTAAGTTTAGGTTTTGGGTTTTGGGTAAGTTACTTGCAATTGTGCATAAAAATGTATTGTTATAGTAAGTAGTAAAGTGTAATATCACCTTAAAATAAAGTGTTACCAAATAAAGTGTAACCGAACACAGGAAAAAGCTGAAGACCAACCTGACTTATAAGCAAAGTTTAAAAAGCTAACTTGTATGCATAATAAATGCATTTATTATAAAAGTCTTCCAGCACATACTACGTATTAAGTACAGATTTCCTTCAAGGCTGTGCTTTAGACAAAACAGCATCAAAATAAGGCTTACAGTGCTTTAGAGATCAGACACCAGTTGATGATCTGAAGAACCTGCTTGCTTATTATTGTTGTAACAAAACATCAAGAGCTTAAATCACTGAATAACCACATAATAAACTCAAGAACCTATAGGGCCAAAAATTATTCTTAGCCTAATTGGGTTCTTTGCTGAATCTAAAGTGCTAAAAAATAACCTTTACTTTTAAGAGTGGACTTTGTGGTCTTGCTCTTTGAATTCTTTCAGTGTGAAAGCCATTGTCCATTGGTGACTTGTCGCATCACGTTGGGTATTGTTAACTTGTGTGTAAGAAAATCAGCCTCTTTAAGCACAAGCCTTCCCCCACACACACACATCGCTGTGCTGGACGCTTACTGGAGAATCACCCTTCGGACATACACTTGCTGAAACTTCACCATTCACAGAGAGAGAGAGAGAGGGGGTTTATGTCTTTATGAACTACTAGACAATTTCATGTTTTTATAGATAGATAGAAGTAACACAACTGTTTATAAATGACCGCGGCACAGGTGCAGGATGAACGGAACGCAATATATGAAGGAGCGCATAAGCCTAAGCGTATAGACTCACGATCTCGAATAATCGCAACGATCCTAAATAATTAATTCTACTCACATTGTTTTATCCGAGGGCTGGAGCTGCCGGTGCAAGGCGAGGGAGAATCCGAAGAGGCTTCCCGGGTGACCATTCTTCCTGAGGACGTTTTGCGTGTCCAGGTTAAATGCACTAGTAGAAGTCCATATGAGCAACGAATAGATGCACAGGTTCAGAGAGAGCCCCTCCTCAAAGAGCTCCATTACCTGCAATTAATGTGCTCGTATGAATATAGTCCTTGTTTGCAGTAGTTCCCGCTGCACTGAGAGGACAGTCCGTAATCCGCACTGCACTGCGCTCAATAAGAGAGAGAGAGAGAGAGAGAGAGAGAGAGAGAGAGAGAGAGAGAGAGAGAGAGAGAGAGAGAGAGAGAGAGAGAGAGAGAGAGAGAGAGAGAGAGAGAGAGAGAGAGAGAGAGAGAGAGACCCATGGCCCCTCCTCCTCTCACTACTGTCCCCTCAGAGCCCTACGTCACTATTGAGCGATGGACGCGTCTCAGCCGGACTCTCCCCATCATCTACATGGCTTGATTTCTTTCTTTTTTCTTCTTCTTTTTTTAATAAGGGAATGTTAATATTCATAAGCGAAATTTGTGCACTTAGCTCCAAAAATTCTTGTTTCAATTCAACTTAATTAGCCTACATCTAATTAATTTACGAAAATAAAAATATAATAATAGCCTATAAATGCAATGTGTTCTCTAATCCTCATGCATGAGGCATTAACTTCTGTCTTGATCTACAATGAAATTTTAGGAACAGGATTGTATTCTCTGTGATATGTGTCTGACCACAGATCATTATAAAAGGTCTACACACCCCTGCTAAAACAGTTGATTTTTGTGAGGTAAAAAATTTAACAAAAATCATTTCAGAACTTTCTCATGCTTGATGTAAAAATGACAATCCATGCAATGCTTGTGTCTTCACCCTGCTGGAGATGCAACCAGAAGCTTAGTCTATTTGAAAGAGCTGCACATCATGATGTTGCTATCGGCCCCTCTGCAGCCTCCCTGACCAGTTTTCTCATTGTCTTCTCATCAATTTTGTCCTGATTGATAATATATTGTGTCATAAGTTCTCCACTTGTTTATGACTGTATTTACTGTGCTTAATTGTAGTAAATCTAATGCCTTGGAATTTTATTTTTTTGTGGTCTCACCTGAGCAATACCCTTCAAAAAGATCCTGTTGATGCTTTGTGAAGCTCTTTGTGGCCCTTGACTCATGCAACCAAGAAGATGTTAGAAAATATTTCAGGAGCAGCTGAGATTTATTTGGAGTCACTCCAGGTTGTGCATTAGGTAAAAAAAAATTTTTTCATTTGAAATGTGTCATTTTGGTTTTCAGTGACACTACATAATTTGCCATTTTTACATCAAAGATGCAAAAAAATATGATATGATTTATTTATTTGTTTTTACATCACAAAAAATGCTGTTTTAATAAAGCTGTGTGGACTTTTTATATCTAATGTCATTCAAATCTGAACTAGGAGGAGCACAACATCTAAGGGTGCCATCTTTGACAGGGCCAGTTTATATACACTGTAAAATCATATCGTAGTATAAATTTGCATGACTTAAATTTGTAAAATCTGAAAGTTTACGATTTAGTTTGATATTAAACAAAAATATATATATTATGTAGATTCTGTTTAAGTTTAGCCATAATTCTGATGACAATAAGAGAAAAATCTATTCTTGATGCGACAAAAACGCCTTCATTGAATTCAACGAATCCGTGTACTGAGGTTTATAAATCGGCTAATAAAAGCATTTGATTTGTGCATCTTATTATCCGCTTAATGCAGAGCTGTGGTAGTCTCCCGCATATGACTGGGTTTTAGATTTAAGGAAAGATCGGACACTGTGATCCTCCAGTTGAATGCGCTTGTGTCCGCCTGAGAGAAGCATCGATCCCGCTGTGTCCATATGACGCTCGGTCGATGAAGTGTGAAGCAAATAACGTGATCCTGATAAACCAGCGCACAGCTGAAGGTCAACAAACTGGGACATTAGTTACACTGGGCAGTTCAAACATACATATTCTGCGTTAAAAGAATGTAAAAGGCAACGTTAATTAACTATGTCTATCCTATATCCAATTTCATTCAATTATAGGATAGCTAAATAAATAAGAAATAGATACAGGCTATATGGAAAATATATATTTTAAATCAAGAAATAATTGATTATTCAAGGCGCCCAAGACTTTTTATTCAAAATCTTATTTAGTGATGGAGACCATTCAGTACATAATTGCAAAAAATTCCATATAACACTTCCAAAATTGCTTTATATTTGTAAACATATTGGCAGAGAGTACATAATAACTTAATTATTGTTTGAAGGTATATTTGCTCTTCCACTAAAACTCCATTAGTATGATGCACTTAACCTGTAGATTAGAACATTTTGATTTGGAAAAACTGTAATGAAACAACATGAGATCACACACACACACACACACACACACACACACACACACACACACACACACACACACACACACACACACACACACACACACACACACACGCACGCACGCACGCACGCACGCGCGCGCACGCACGCACGACACACACACACACACACACACACACACACACACACACACACACACACACACACACACACACACACACACACACACACACTCATCATTTCTCATCCTGGCTGATGCATAAAGTGCATCATCATCATCATTTTACCACAAAGAGTATTACTGTAATGGTCTCTTTCAGGAAATTAATAAACGTCATCCATCACAGGAAAACAATATACCTCTACTGATCAATACGATAGAATCCTCCTGCGGTTAAGACATGGTGTGCTGGATGATGGAGGAGTCCAAGTGTTCCTGTGTGATTCAACCTTTCTCTTACAGTATATTGACAACGATATCAATCCACAATCTGACTTGTGTTGCAGCCTTGAATAATATTCACACTATTTTGGCTCATTTGGCCAGAGGAGTTTCTCCCATGTGTTTCTCTCCATTCTGCCACAGATGAAGTTTAGGTTTCTTGCTTTTGTCTTGCTTAGTTGGGGACACTTAATATTCAGCAATAATATTGATCTGACTGCTCTGGCACTATTTGACAAGAACTGAATTGAGTGGGATGAAGACATGACATTTTTTTCAGAGATGCTTTATGGATTAATTGAACTCATTTCATAATTAATGAGCTTTACACAGTTATTGTTATGAACTGAATTAACACTGAACTGACTACAGCTGAATAAAAACTGTCTTTTAAGAGCAGAACTGAAGTCTGTTTGCATTACTGAATCATTATTTCCTGTTTATCACTGTAAAGCTGCGTCGAAACAATCTGTATAAAGCACTATATAGCCTAAAATAAAGGTGACTTAACAATCTCCATGCAGGATGCAAGAATCGCTGGATGCTTCGAGATTATGGGGTTTTTCGTTTTACATGTAAAATAAAGCCTGTGGTAAACATAATGACTATACTTTGATGTGTTGTTCTACGACATAATTTTGATAAGACATTTTTAAACAGTTATGTAAATTTTTGAAAATGTACGTTTTTAACTATAGCCCTCTGGTGCTCTTCGGTCATTTTTGACAAAAAAATACAGTTGTTTTGTTTTTTTAGATTTTTTTACTTCATCTGAATGGTACGATGTTTTGGCACTTGCTATGTGAACACAAAATAAAATCATGGACATGATTCGAAACAATTAAATGGTCCTGAAAAGAATTGTCACACTTGTGCTCCTCGCTGTCAAAAATGAGCGTATCCTCCTGGGACCCAAGAATAGACTTTTGTCCACTGTAGTGGACATTATATTTTAGTGAATTTCTTTGACATCATACATGTCACATGACACAACCTGGGTGTCCTGTAAAGAGCACATTCAGGACTTTTCAGAGATACTCCAATTATTACACTTCTTTTTTCATTAAATGTTGCTCCTAGAACACATTAATGTGCAAATTAGATACAGTGTACATTGCATTGAATGGGAATATTACTTTATGCCCATTTTACCCACATATTGCATAAAGTAAAATGGTGTATCAATTCATTCCGTTATTTCTTTCATAACATAGTTGAGAGTAATCTTTATACAAATTTTGGTTGAAAAAATCCTGAAACCCCAAAATTTATTGTGGTGATTGAAAAAAAAAATCCCATTGTTTTTGCCTATACATATAATTTCATGTCATTTTATTTTTTAAACAACTTAGTCCTGGTGTCCACTACAGAGGACATAGCATAACGTATGAATAAAATATTATTTTTCAAAAATGTTTTTTTTACCATTTTTTTATTGTGCTCTAAGCAGTGTGATGACATGGAAAAAAACTAAATTATCTGGGTCTCAGGAGGGTATTCTAAACGAATGGGAAGCGAATTTCATCTAGTGGAAAATATTGGTACTGCGGCCAAACAAAAACTTACTGAAACCTAATTTATTGAGATATCAAGCTCAAATTTGGAACTCAACTTATGACTTTCACGTAGTGTAATTGCGTACTGCTTCTGTGTTCTACGTCACACGGAGGCTCACTATTGGCTGACGCTGGTCATGTGTGTGATGTGTGTGACGTTCAACCAGAAGCATTGCACAATTATACTACGTGAATATCTCGAGGCCCACAGAGAAGGAAATGTGTTCTTGAATAAAGTCGTTATTTTTGTTTGTTTTTCTGCGCTCAAAAAGTATTGTCGTCGCTTGATAAACTTAAGATTGAGCGACTGTAGTCACTTCGACTATTTAAACGATTTCTTTAACAACTTTTCGGGGCTGTCAAGTTTCAATCCCTTAGAAGCCTATGGAGGAGTGATCCAGCTCTCAGATTTTATTCAAAAATATCTTCATTTGTGTTCCGAAGATGAACGAAAGTTTTACGGGGTTGGAACAACATGAGGGTGAGTAATTACTGACAGAATTTTCATTTTGGGGTGAACTAACCCTTTAACTTCAGCAATAATCTACCGAGTGTGGTCTTTAGAGATCTAAATAGATCAAACTTAAGTCTATGATCTAAAGCATTCAAGATTTACAACTGTTTAAATCGCAAATTTGGAAAAGTGAATAAATGGAATATTACAACACGCAAATATAATCTAGCACCATAAAATCCCCTAAAAATACATTTTTATATAAAAATGTATAAAGATACATACACAAACAACATCGAACTAAAATATAGTACATTAATTTAATTGAAATAAAATTAAAAAAAATCTTTCATCTTTGACAGACACGTAAAGAGCACCAGAGGGCTATATAAGACAGCTTGGGTGAGGAGAGGATGTGCATCCAAAAGTTGTAGAACAAAACGTCAAAGTATCGTAAAGTTATGTTTACCACAGGCTTTATTTTACAAAACCCCTAAAACCCCATAGGGAAATCTGGAAGTAACCAGCAGGGATTAGACTTCCGGGTCCTGAGGTCATCCCTGCATCACTCGACTCAACATCCTTCCTCTTCTCAGATCATGACATTCTTGTGCTTTGGCACGACCTTAAAGTGGGAAAACAATACGTCGCCAGCCCGTTTTTCTCTGAAACACACTGCATTAAGGAGTCCCAAATCATCCAATGCAACATGGATTTCACAGAAAGACATGAAAAGTCTTCGGACTAACTATGAAATTACATCATTTGATACAATGCATATATTGTATACATGTTTTTACATTGTACTTATATTTAAGAAATACATTACATCTAATTACACTGACCTTCCTTAACCATTAACCCATCCTTACACTTATAATCCAAACATGTCCCAATCTTACACATGTCCCACCTCAATAGCATCAACACAACAAGTGCATTGCACATAACTATAAAAAAAGAAATTGGCTTAAGTAGCCCTGCATAGTAGTGAAAGACGCCTAATATGAAGTGTGACAGAATCTTGCGAGCCTTGAATGGCGGGGCACATGTGTGCAGGGTGACTCCTGTCTGAAAGCATGAGGAATGTGAATGACTGTTGTGAGATCACTGCTGATTCACTGTGTGGGCAATTACAATCGCTCTGCATGACAAAAGACTGGAGACCACCAATGTGACCTATGCTGGGAATGTGACCCTGCCAGTGACGGAATATGAGTATGATGTGCATTATGAACAGTCATTGAAAGCAAACATAGTGCAATCAGAACAAATCAACACAGTCAATGGAATTTCATTATTAATTGTTGACTATCTTGATAATATCAAATAATACTCTAGAACTGTTGCATGTGAACTCAAAATTTCCATAATCATTACTGGGTGACGCTATAGAATACTGTTCCTTCATTAATGAATAACCACACATGAACAAATGAGTAACGGACTATTAACAGTCTAGTATCTACTAACTAACAAGAAACTCTGATTAACAAATTAGTAAGTAATAGCGCTCAGACGAATGTGGTAGTTCACTATTAGCTAATCAGTAACTACTATTTTTCATACCTCACTGAAGACTAAGAATTACTATACAGGTTAATAGTTAATATTAATAATGAATAATGTATAATATAAAAAAAAACATTAAAAAAATAATCACAAACCAGTTGGTTTTACACTGTTTGACGCATATGGGTTCACAGTTATAAATCAATGGTTGTGTTTATTTATTTATTTATTTTATAGGAGTGCGAAGTTTAATGTCAGGCACAAAAAAATATAAAAAAGAGGCATATACAGGTATTTCTGTCTCTACAGAAACTGATGAATGGTGACATGATGAGAAGTCAGTCACTGCTGTCTTTAAAACCCCCACAATTACACCTGTCACCGACCAGGTGTCAGCTGTTGACAGTAAAACACTCACTTTGGGGGTTTCTGAACCAAAACCTTGTGAATCAGCATCAGTGTCTGTGAACTGCATGTATAGAAAATGACACAATGTCACATTGAGGAACGTTTAAAGCAATCAAACAGCCCACCAAAAAAGTTCCTTGAATAGTGTTTCTGTAGTTTATCCATCAGTTTGCCCATTACTTTATCCATTAGTTTATCCATTAGTTTATCCATCAGGGACACGAAACAACATTTGAAATTCCTTTAGATGTTATGAATTGCGTGGCTGAAGAGCATTTAGACGACTATACTGCACTCTCTCGTTCTTTCCCTCGTTCACTTAGACTAGTCTTTTATGCTAATAAGAAATGAGTCAGCAGACTGTGTGGAAATGAAGGTTTAATCTCCATTAGCATCCGTCAGAATGTATGCAGTCACCAAACAGAGTGATTTCATCGATGTGTCTTGAGTCTTGAGTCATTTCCATGTGTATCAGATCAGGACGAGGAAACAGAGAATCCTCTGACAGAATAAGAAAAGCTGTCACCAGACACCCCCGCTCTGGTCTGACTTCAAGAAAGACTTCTTTAACACAGCAAACTCACTGCAATGGTGCTTTACCTGCTGGTTTTAAAAATAGCTACATTTAAAACTGGCTGCTGATGGGTCATTTCCAACTTTTCCCATGTCTTCTCAAACGTCAAATATCTAACAATAATTTAACATCATATACTCCATTCTAAGTAGGTAGAGTATAAGATGAAGAAATGATTTCCTTATCAAAAAAAGGTCCTGTCTGAAAACAGAGTGACCAACCAGGCTGAATCATTAGCTGATATTTCAGTCTTTTTAAACTCTTGGTTTCAGCCGATAACTGTGGCTGATCAACAGAATTTAAAGGGATAGTTCACCCAAAAATGAAAATGATCCCATGATTTTCTCACCCTCAAGCCGTATATGACTGTCTTCTTTCAGCCAAACACAAACTGAGTTATATTAAAAAATATCCTGGCTCTTCCAAGCTTTATAATGGGATTGAATGGTATCTTAGATTTTGAAGCCCATAAAAGCTCGTCCATCCATCATAAAAATAATCTGTAGGCTCCAGGGGGTTCATAAAGGACTTCTGAAGCAAAGCCATGTGTTTTTGTATGAAAAATATCCATATTTATAATTTTATAAACTATAATTACTGGCTTCCGGTAACCACTCGCTGTAGCGAGTCTAGTCCCGGCCGAAGAGTGACCTCTGACCCGACGCATGGCGTATGATGTAGGAGTAGCGTTAGCTTTGATGCCTATCGCGGTTCAGACAAATAGGGCTGGGCAACAAACTCAAGCTCCTCCCACATTTCTCTTTAAAATTCTCCTTTTAGGCTTCTAATTCTTGAGTAGTGTTTTGTTTTGCTCTGTCCTCTGCGCTTCTGCGTTCGTCAATATGCCATGCCTCGGGTCAGAGGTCACTTGCCATGTGTCGGGTCAGAGGGTCAGAGGTTACTCGTTATGTGTCGGGTCAGAGGTTACTCGTCATACGTCTGGTCAGAGGTCACTCGCCATGCGTCGGGTCAGAGGTCACCTGTCATGCGTCGGGTCAGAGGTCACTCGCCACGCGTCAGGTCAGGGGTCACTCTGCATGCGTCGGGTCAGAGGTCAATCGTCATGCGTCGGGTCAGAGGTCACTCATCATGCGTCGGGTCAGAGGTCACTCACCATGCGTTGAGTCAGAGGTCACTCGTCATTTGTCGGGTCAGAGGTCACTCACCATGCGTCGGGTCAGAGGTCACTCGTCATGCGTCAGGTCAGAGGTCACTTGACATGCGTCGGGTCAGAGGTCACCTGTCATGCGTCGGGTCAGAGGTCACTCGCCATGTGTCGGGTCAGAGGTCACCTGTCATGCGTCGGGTCAGAGGGTCAGAGGTCACTCACCATGCGTCAGGTCAGGGGTCACTCTCCATGCGTCGGGTCAGAGGTCAATCGTCATGCGTCGGGTCAGAGGTCACTCGTCATGCATCGGGTCAGAGGTCACACTCCATGCGTCAGGTCAGAGATCACCCGTCATGCGTCAGGTCAGAGGTCACTCACCATGCGTCGGGTCAGAGGTCACTCATCATGCGTCGGGTCAGAGGTCACTCGCCATGTGTCGGGTCAGAGGCCACCCATTATGCATTGGGTCAGAGGTCATCTGTCATGCGTCAGGTCAGAGGTCACTCATCATGCGTCAGGTCAGTGGTCACTCGTCATGCATCGGGTCAGAGGTCACTCGCCATGCGTCGGGTCAGAGGTCACTCGTCATGCGTCAGGTCAGAGATCACCTGTCATGCGACAGGTCAGAACTCACTCGTCATGCATCGGGTCAGGGGTCACACTCCATGCGTCAGGTCAGAGATCACCCGTCATGCGTCAGGTCAGAGGTCACTCACCATGCGTCGGGTCAGAGGTCACTCATCATGCGTCGGGTCAGAGGTCACTCGCCAGGCGTCGGGTCAGAGGCCACCCATTATGCATTGGGTCAGAGGTCATCTGTCATGCGTCAGGTCAGAGGTCACTCATCATGCGTCAGGTCAGTGGTCACTCGTCATGCATCGGGTCAGAGGTCACTCGCCATGCGTCGGGTCAGAGGTCACTCGTCATGCGTCAGGTCAGAGATCACCTGTCATGCGACAGGTCAGAACTCACTCGTCATGCATCAGGTCAGAGGTCACTCGTCATGCATCAGGTTAGAGGTCACTCGTCATGTGTCGGGTCAGAGGTCACTCGTCTGCGTCAGGTCAGAGATCACCCGTCATGCGTCAGGTCAGAGGTCACTCGTCATGCGTCGGGTCAGAGATCACCTGTCATGCGACAGGTCAGAACTCACTCGTCATGCATCAGGTCAGAGGTCACTCGTCATGCATCAGGTCAGAGGTCACTCGTCATGTGTCGGGTCAGAGGTCACTCGTCATGCGTCAGGTCAGAGGTCACTCGTCATGCGTCGGGTCAGAGGTCACTCGTCATGCATCGGGTCAGAGGTCACTCGCCATGCGTCGGGTCAGAGGTCACTCGTCATGCGTCAGGTCAGAGATCACCTCTCATGCGTCAGGTCAGAATTCACTCGTCATGCATCAGGTCAGAGATCACTCGTCATGCATCAGGTCAGAGGTCACTCGTCATGTGTTGGGTCAGAGGTCACTCGTCATGCGTCAGGTCAGAGATCACCCGTCATGCGTCAGGTCAGAGGTCACTCGTCATGCGTCAGGTCAGAGGTCACTCGTCATGCATCAGGTCAGAGGTCACTCGTCATGCATCAGGTCAGAGGTCACTCGTCATGCGTCAGGTCAGAGGTCACTCGTCATGCATCAGGTCAGAGGTCACTCGTCATGCATCAGGTCAGAGGTCACTCGTCATGCATCGGGTCAGAGGTCACTCGTCATGCATCAGGTCAGAGGTCACTTGTCATGCGTCGGGTCAGAGGTCACTCGTCATGCGTCAGGTCAGAGATCACTCGTCATGCGTCAGGTCAGAGGTCACTCGTCATGCATCAGGTCAGAGGTCATCTGTCATGCGTCGGATCAGAGGTCACCTATCATGCGTCGGGTCAGAGGTCATCTGTCATGCGTCGGATCAGAGGTCACCTATCATGCGTCAGGTCAGAGGTCACTCGTCATGCATCAGGTCAGAGGTCACCCATTATGCGTTGGGTCAGAGGTCATCTGTCATGTGTCGGATCAGAGGTCACTCGTCATGCGTCAGGTCAGAGGTCACTCGTCATGTGTCGAGTTAGAGGTCATTAGTCGGGTCAGAGGTCACTCTCATGCGTCAGGTCAGAGGTCACTCATCATGCGTCGGGTCAGAGGTCACTCGTCATGCGTCCGGAGTAGACTTGTGTATGGCCGTTAAGGTTTATAAAGTTATAAATATGTATATTTTTCTTACAAAAATGCAGATGAGGGTGAGTAAATTATGGGATAATTTCCATTTTTGGGTGAACAATTGACCCTTCGCAAAGACCCGCCCTCCTTAGTTACTGTCGCTATGTTCCGACAAGCTACGCTGCTCTCATGCTATCACCATGTTCTCACGCAGTGAAAAATACATCGCGGAGCAGAGAGGAGACTGACAACACGCGGACAGACAGGACAGACCAGGTTACTTTTCGGTTACTTTTGATATTAAACATATTAAACAAAGTCTCAGCTTTCAAATGTGGTCATTTTTTGAAAGAAATTTAAACAATAAATACCGTTTTGGGGCTCTTTAATGTGCCGTGACAGATCGCTGTAGAGCATCAGTTAAAGCTGCTCGTGATCTGATCATCTCTTCCTTCTAGTTCATTTATAGCATCAAATAAACATGAACGAACATAAGAAGTAATGTTGTTTTAACCGCGGAAAGGCGTCAGTATATTCATTTTACCAAGTTAAAATCCTCCTAACTCTACTGGCTGCTTTTTCGGACAAAATGGCGGATGGCGAAGTATGATTGGTTAGAACACCTGTCAATCAAGCTCCACGCAAAGGGTCAATTCATTAACTTTTTCTTGCATCAGTTCCTAAAGTTACCCTCTGGTTTACCAATGGTTAATGCACATTTTCTCTTTTCATCTGACTCTTAATTTTTGGGTGAACTAACACCCAAGTATTATTGTGTGAGATAGTTTTGGGGGGACATTTTTGAGGAAGTGTTCCTTTCTGACTTTGAGAAACAAAAGTAAACTTAGCAACAACTTCAGTAAACGCTTCAGTAAACACTGGTGTTCTTCCTCTATTGATCAGACTATATTTTCACGGTATCTGTGGGCCTGTTTACACCTGGTCACTTCATGCATTTTTATTGATCGCATAGCTATCCATTTAGTTAAATCTCTTCCATTTACACTGCCATATCTGACTATAACATGTCATATAGCCTATAACACACCTCCCCCCCCCCCCCCATTTCGGGAGGTGTACATTTACATATGTGGTTTCAACAACCAGATGCATTTACACTTGTCCAGTTTCGTATTGAGATCAGTGATTTTAGTGATCGGATTTAAATAGATATCCTATCAGAAAAAATGCATGTGACCAGGTGTAAACAGGCCCTGTGTGTTCACATTTACTTGTTCCACTTAAACAAATAAACATTTATCAGTAAAAACCCCTTAGTTGTGCTCAAAGCAGTGTGTAAAAGAATAGTTTGTGGGAGATATAACAATATAGCAGACTTTAAACTAATTGGGTCTGAAGAGTGAAATGCAACCTCAGATTTAAAGTGTTAGTTTACCCCAAAATGAAAATTCATTTAAAAATAATGTACTCACCCCTAATCCTCATTTACTATTATATTGTATAGCCTATTATATTGAGATAAAGTTTTCAACTGTTTTTATCCATTCAATAAAAGTCAGTGGGGTCCAAAACTACAATGGAGCCCTTGTGTGAAATTTTTTTTTATTTTTCACAATATCTTTTAGTGTGCTGCAGAATAAAGAAAGTGGTTTTGAATGACATAAGTGTGAGAAAATGATGACAAATGATGACAATTAGATTTTTGCTCCCGCTAGCGAGCTTTTGACTCAACCAAAGTGAGCTGAATTAATCTACAGGACAAAGAGAAATGAAAATTAAATAATTCTTGTAAAAATGGGAACTGAAATATAGCTGCCAACACCTAAAGATGTGTGCAGTTTTTTAAAAGAATTTATTTTTGCTATGTTAGTGGTTCAATGAACAAATATGGTTAGTTGAAAAGGCTTGTTTGCAGCCTGGCAATTGAATGCATCTTGGAAACAAAACACTTTGGGCTTTTCTCACGATCGGGTACCTACATAAACCAGACAGAAAAAAATAAAACAGCAGGTCACAGTGCCAATAAAAGCTTGAAAACAGCAAAGGCAGAATGAACATTAGAAACTGGAATTAGCCAAAAACAGCCAAAATGTCAGCAACATTAATGCAACACTACACTGACTAACGCTTTAACACACTATCATGTTTACTGCTGGTCTGTGCAGACACACATCCATAAAGCATGTGGCCTGTGATATAAGCCCAGTGAAACGACTGAGTCTGCCCGTTTTCCTTGCGTCAGTGGCTTGGTAAAGTGCTGAGTTTAATCTCAGAGAGAGCTCCTGATCGGCTAGTGTTGTGACAGAGTCAGGCTCTTTTGTGAAGCATGCATCGCTGTAAATCTACCCAACTCCTGTAGCACAAAAGCCCAGCTCTGGTTTACAAGTGATGGGGGTGGGGGCTCAGAACAATGAGGATGTCAGAACATCGGGACATCACTGCATTCTTTCTCAGGCCGCTCCTGCCTGTGACGCAGGGAATTGTGGGGGATCCCCTTTTGTTGCTGTTGCAGGGTGGTAAAACGCAGTCTCTCTTGAGGTCAAACAGTCCTTGAGTCAAAAGGAAAGCAGCAAATATCTGCTGCATGAATGTGTGCAGGCACTGAAATGTGTTCTTCTTAGCACTGAACACTGTAAGAATGATTATCACATTTCATTACCATATTTCTATAAGTGATCATGGGCTTCTTATCTGCTTCTGTTCCCAAGATTCCAGGCATACTTAAAGCCTGATAGAGGATCATGTGTTAAAGGAATGTTCTGAGATTAATATAGGATAACCTCCATTGCATAAGTGGCATATTGTTGATTAGCACATAAAATAATTTTGACCGATCCCTCATTTAATTTTTTTTTATAAAATTACAGTCATGCGGGTTTAAAAACAGAAATCTGTTCATGAAAGTATATAAATTCGTCCATTAAATTTAATCATGTGTTATTTGATATGCAAGATTAATCATCATTTTTTTGCAGTCAAACTACTGTTAGACATATTAAATTCCATATGAATATCCTTGTGCTACTGTGAAACCTCAATGTTTGTTGAGCCAAAATTGGGCATGAGAAAGATTCAATTTTCTCTTAAAGTCAATATTATGGCACAAATAATGTCTGGATGCCGAATCGAAGAATGAAGAAGAATTATGAGGTTTGCTTTGGATAATAATAAAACATTTGGAGAAAATTTGGCGTAAATAATTATATGAGATTATGTATTATTATTATTATTAAAATTATTAAATTTGTAATTCTATATTATAGGTTTAAAAAAAACAAATGTAGTAATTTAACATCCATTGATATTATCACAAATTTAATTATAAACCATAATAAAATAATACTTTCTTACATCATTGGCTTTTGCCCTTTTATTCCTTCATATTTTCACACACACAAGCATTTCTGTTGTAGTCAATATCATGCCATAAATGCTGTTGATAGACCTGAAACTTTTCTTTACTCCAAATGCAAGATTTACTTGTTTGCCATGTTGAATTAAAGGTGCATTGCGCAACTTTTCATGTTAAAATACCCGTTTTCTATCCCATACATGCTTAGAGAACTGCCTGATGGGCTGAATGAGCCCTTCTCTGCTCACTGAGATTGCCTCTATAATCCTGTACAGTAAAATAAATAAGAGGGATTCGGGCTCGAATCTGAGACTGGCCGTGACGTCATGCGCGTTCACGGTCACCTGGCTATGGCTGGCAAGTTTGCGTATAAGCCGCCATTCTCCGTATCAGCGAAGACAACTCGAGCGACAAAACTTTAGTCAACTTTCGACAAAAGTAGAAGATGGATTCAAAGAGACCGGCTTGTAGTTCATTCCAAACCCCAACGCAAACTCCACGTAAGACAAAGAAAAGAAAACTTTGCCTAGTTATTGACCAAAGAATCAGACAGGCATCGGATTAAGACGAGTCAACATCGGGAAGGCTTTAAACAAATGGATAGATCTCCGGTCTGCTCTAGGACCAGACTGGACCCTCAGTTGGCTTTTTTCTTGATAAAACGGTAAGATATAGCACAGTCTCTAATGTCTGATGTGGCAAATCTATGACAACAAATGACGTAAATGCTTTATTGTAATGCTTTAGCATAAGCTAGATAAATGTTCCATCAGAATTGATTTTACTACCATTGTCAGTGAACAGGTTCATAAACTAGGAATTGTCTTCGGAAGAATCGTACAACATGAAACATAAAACATGTCCCATAAAAGATATAACTATGTTTGTGTGTATGGCCTACCGGTAATGTTAGCCTTGTGTCCTTTGCCTGCGCTCTGCTCTTCTTCTTCCAGCATATTACTTAAGATTATATTACGCAGGAGCCTTCGTCTTCTGTGTTTCTCTGAACAGAACTCAAGCATAGTCTTTAAACGCCGCCGTTCGTACTCCGTTATTAAGGTCCCGGCGAGGCAGAACAGGAACATTGCGATAGCCTCCTCCATGCTGGGTTTTTGTTGTTGTATGTAGCGCCGCCGCCGCCGTGCTTGCGTCACTCCCTTACCCATCGGTTCTGGCCACTTGGCCAGTGCGACCGCAAACAGCAAAACCGAGTTTGGGGGAGAGTCGTTCTTAGAACTGTTTAGAAGTGGACAGTTCCTATAACTAAGTTCCTATAACTACTTGGTCGGAAAGCGGCTATAGTGTTACTTGATTGTTATTACCTTGAGACATTTGAGTATACTTGACCAACTGTGTATGGTATGATTATTATTTTGAGCTTTTACAAAGTAATAACTTATATTGTTCATGAACGTGTTTCCCTAATAATAATACAATCATAAGTGGATACAGTAAACACATAAAACAGTTCAACATGGAGATAGATGGAAACAAAAACCGAAGTTTTCTTTTACCCCCGTTTTCCCCTCACACACAAGTGTGTAATTTACTCAAATCAAATGCCTTTCCTTTCATATATTTAAAATGACTTGCAGATTTATAACTGTATTACTGCTGAAGACATTATGACTGTAAACAAAAGATTTGTGTGGCTGATGCTCCCTTGGTTATGAACAGCTCGTGCTCGTGCAAGCGTGCGTGTGCGTGTGATCCATGAGCGTGCACATCTCTGGTTGCAGTTTCGCTTGTCGCCAGAGGGGGCGTAGTTCTGTAAAAACTCAGAGACCTGCGTTATGCACCTTTAAAAGAACATGACTTGTAAATGTGTTGATGAAATGCATTCATGAATAACATTCTTCAGTGGTGTAAATAATGAGTGGGTCTCCACTCCAAATGTTTGATCATTATCCAACACAAACCTCAAAATACTTCTTCATTTTTCGCTGCAGGACGTTTTATCAGCACCCATCCTGCTCATGATCAGAGGTTGTAACAGGTGGGACCCCTCAGGAATCTTGCCCTGCAGTGAGAGACTCAATAAAAAGGGGGTCCAAACATAAAGGCTTGTCCCGGGGCCTGCAGTCATTTTCAATGTCTTTGATGTTTGGAAGTAAAGGAATTCTCTCTGACATACTTTTAAAAATGGATAACCGGTGCACTACTATTATTGTCACTGGTGAACAGGGTTTGACATTAACTTTTCTGCTCACCAACAATATTCATCTGGAGCAAATGAAACGAGTGAGTGAGGAGAGGCGGGTTTGTGTGATAGAACGCAGCTGATATCGTGTATCTATTCTGTGGAAAATTAAGCGTTTCAGATATCAGTATTGGTGTGTATCGAAAAATATTTTGGACAACACTACATTGCACTTAGTTTATTATTTCAGATGCCTTTTTTTACAGTTTTTCTGAATTGCTTAAACACATTTCTCGAAACCATTACCCACTTTCTTGAAACCTTAAACACCAAACTAAATCTTCAAACTAAATTCAGAGAACCTCTGACTCTTCTGGCAAAATCAAACAATTGTCTCAAAACCATCTGTGCTCAAAATCAAACAATGCTTTCAGATCATACACACATGAATCAATTTTATAAACACTACAGATCATTCGTTCGATACATCAAAAAATGGAGAACACAGAATCCAAAGCAGTTACAGAAAGAAGTATATTATAGTAAACAAATTACTAAACAACTTTTGCAATTTGCAATCTACACATTCAGCAATTGCATACTGTGAAAACACAGTAACCCAACTGCAAAAGCCAAAAAGTTTTAAAAGCTCTAAATGAATGTTACAGTACACTCAAAAGAGTTCAAAATCAAGGTGAATGAGAGATTAATTCTGCTTCAGCATCACGTCTTCAAGTTGATCCAGCCAGAGGACTTGTCCACATCGCAGACACTGTTGTTTCTTGCCAGGGAAAGGGGAAACCCCTCTGGTGTGCCGATCCAGCCTCCACACCTTCCTCTTCCTCATCCTCTTCCTCCTTATATATCCCTCTTATATTGTTCCATCTATTGTTGGTATCAACATTCAGTGCAACATTTTTGAGTCAATTTTGAGTCAAAAACTGCAAGCTTACACCTTTCTCTCCTCAGAGCCAACATTAGCAGTTGTGTCTATGTGAGCTGTAAACAGAGGCAAAACTGCATCCTTTCCAGATTTCCTCAACAGTAAGTGGGATCAACAAACTTTAACTAGCTGTGTACTTTCTAATTTGTCCCGCTCCACACATGGTCACCATGTTTGAGTGACCTGGAGGAATTTAACTGCGCCTTTGACTCAGGGCTGGTTACCATGGAGATGAATAGCTCAGCGAGGTCTGGTGCTCTCTACAGGACATATGAATATGCACTCTGAAAGTAATGAAATTATATTTAAATATGCATCAGTGTATTATTTTATATTCATTATTTTCTGAGGCATCAACATGCTTTGACCAAAAATGATGTAAAAAAACAAGAACAGTAGTTAAATCCCTCTGAGCATATTTACAACACTAGACCATATGGAAGTTTGAAAAAAAAATAAAAAAGATAATTGCAACTTTTTATTGCACAATTCTGACGTTTTTTTCCTTTGCAATTTCATGTTTATATCTCACAATTCTGACTCTTTTTATATCGGACTTTATTACTCAAAGTTGCGAGAACAAATTGCGAGTACTTTTATTATTAATTATCATTATTCTAGAAACACTTTAAAAAAACGGGCTATATATAGCCCGTTTTTTTAAGTGTTACTAGAATAATAATAATTAATAATAAAAACGGTTAGATACAAAGTACTCGCAATTATTGCAATTAATGCAATTATTATTATTCTAATATTAACACTTAAAAAAATGGGCTATATATATATATAGTGCTGAATTATTTGCCCCCTTGGTAAATGTGAACAAAGATGGCTTAAAAAATAAATCTGCATTGTTAATCCTTTTGATATTTTATTTTAAAAATTTGCAAAAATCTAACCTTTCATTCAAGTAAAAGAATTGAAAGTGGGGGGAAAATCACATTATGAAATAAATGTATGTCTAATATATGTTGTTGTTTTTTTTGGTTCCCCTTTTAGTGATCGCTAAAACCCCTTAATCTTGTCACATTTGTAATATATTAGTTACTTGGACTATTGTGTTGTGTAGGGTGCTGTTCATGAAAACTGTGTTTGTTTTTGTGTTGGAAATGATGACTTTGCCATTGAGGGAGTAGAGGAGCAAAAATAACAATTAGACATTTGACATGAACTATCATAGTAACACAAATTGCTTTCACTCATTGATGACATCATACCCTCGGGTGGCAGGCACAGCAGATTTCGTCGTTGCCTGTGTTGCAGATTGTGTAAGTGCATTAAGATAGGGGTGTGATCCTTTTGGGTAGGGGTGTGTTTGTTTTGGTGATTTCAAATATTAACAGCGTCTATCAGAAATCACTTACTGCACCTTTAACTGTGTATAAAACAGGGCAGTGCTGGACTTGATTTATCCATCACAGGAAAACATTTATTGCTGTGCTTTGTGAATCCATTATGTAGCCAAGGGCTGGATTTCACTTGGCATAATCTTGCACCTCCCCCACTTGCTAAATCAATCCAAGGATATTTAGGCTTGGCGCTCCAATAATGGGCAAAAGGAGAAATCCTCTATAGTTCTAGAACAGAAAGCATGCTGGGAAGTATGTGAGGTTATCCCACAGAAGACGAATCACAATAGCTTGTAGAGTCTCTTTGTGGTTTTGTGTCCTCACTGTTCTGCTTTATTTGCTGCCTGTGATTGATGATGACTGTAAGAGTGGTATTAACCTTTGACCTTTCAGTACAGTACAGCCTCAACAACGATTTGCCCCTAGTGACTGATGAATACCTAATGAATAACTTTAACTGCATCTTAATGTTTATGTACAGGAGGAGACGATTCTCCAGTGTGCAGAGGGCCAGATCTGAGATCTCCTTGGTGGTTTATAAAGGCAACCACTGTCCTGTTGTCCGAACGGACCAGGACATGAGGACCCCTGAGTTCAGGCTGGAACTCTTTCAAGGCCAAAACCACCACCATCATTTCTAGGCGGTTGATGTGCCAACTGGCCATAGGGTCTCCCATGAGCCGAAGGCCATTCTGCCATCGCGCAGGGCACCCCAGCTCATCTTTGAGGTGTCTGTCATGACTATAGACTGTAAAAAAAGATGGACGACGCACCTTCACTCTCTTCCATTGTAGAAAAGTGAAACCGCCGATATGACGCTGACATCTTGCGCTGATTTGGGACCTGATTCTACGCAGAAGTGAGTGTGAAGTGGAGCCGCGATATCAAGGTCCTGTCCTGTTTACTGTAGAGCAACTCATTATGTCGGTGTGAAATAAACATTTATGGAATTTAAATTAAATTAAATTACAGTTTTTCTCAATTGCTAAAACACTAAAATCCATTGGCTGAACAAAGTTCTCAGTTGCCTGAACTCATTTAGCTAATTGTGGAGTCTGCTGTCAATACCGTAAACAATTTCACATGGTAAAACACAATTTGCAGATCTCACTTAGACTTTTCAGCAAAACTCTGAACACATTCTCATTCTCAAAACACATTCTGCACTCTAATGCACATGTCATCCATACTGGTAAACACAAGTGGCAAAAATCAAATACAAATAGAGAACACATGTCATTTGATTGAACACAACCACTCAAAAACTGATTCAACCTGTTTCAAATGATGTGACACAACCAATATAAGCCAGTTCAGAGAGCAAACAGGTTGTTGAAGGTGGGCAGGAGAAAGTCTGAGAATGAATAGAAGAAACAATGTGAGAGGATGAGGACGAGTGCGTATGCGTATGCGAGGTGGGCGACGAGGAGGAGGAGGGCAAGAAAGAGGAAGAGGAAGAGGAGGAGGAGGAGGAGGAGGGCAAGAAAGAGGAAGAGGAAGAGGAGGAGGAGGAGGGCAAGAAAGAGGAGGAAGAGGAGGGCAAGAAAGAGGAGGCAGAGGAGGAGGAGGAGGGCAAGAAAGAGGAGGAGGAAGAGGAGGAGGAGGGCAAGAAAGAGGAGGAGGAGGAATAGGAAGATGAGGAGGAGGAGGAGGGCAAGAAAGAGGAAGAGGAAGAGGAGGAGGAGGAGGAGGGCAAGAAAGAGGAGGAAGAGGAGGGCAAGAAAGAGGAGGCAGAGGAGGAGGAGGAGGGCAAGAAAGAGGAGGAGGAAGAGGAGGAGGAGGGCAAGAAAGAGGAGGAGGAGGAATAGGAAGATGGGGAAGAGGAGGAGGAGGGCAAGAAAGAGGAGGAAGAGGAGAGGAGGAGGAGGAGGAGTTCAAGAAAGAGGAAGAAGAGGAGGAGGAGGAGGAGGAGGAGGGGGCAAGGAAGAGGAGAAGGAGGAGGAAGAGGAAGACAAAGAGTGGAAATATCTGATGAAATTCAAGCAACAGTCATAGACCACGTTCTTGTCCATGGACTGACCCAGGCCATATTAGTATATATAAGACAAGAAGCACATTGATCACATGTTTACTCCTTTCATTTGTGTCCCTTTGAGTATCGTATACTGTAGTACAGTGCACTGCTGTAGACTGTACAATGAAAAAATATGAAATTTGTTTTGAGATTAAAAATGTAGTTCTCCCTGAGAACTATATGTTTTGAATAATGTGTTTTAAATTTTTTGGTGTATTGTTTACTGACTGCTTGATAGTGTATAGCATTTTGATCACTTTGTTTAAGATTTGAGAGCAGTGTTTGATTTTGAACACAGGTAAAACTGTTTTGAGAGCAGTGTTTGTTTTTGAACACAGGTAATTACTGTTTTGAGGCGAAAGTTTCATTTTGCAAGAGGAGTCAGAGGTTTTGTAAATAGTGCTTGAAGATGAGGTTTTGTGTTTAATGTTTTCAGAAAATGGAGCAAGGTTTCAGAAATTGTGTTTTAGCAATTGAGAAAAACTGTAAAGTTGAATCTCCTCCTGAAAATCCCCCATAAAGTCAGTTAGTGCCTCAATGACTACTTCGTTCAGAGAAGCTGTCAATCACAGTTGTCAATCCTGACTTCACACTCACATTTTTATAGCATCAAATAACTAACTAAGACCAAACTTATTTAAAAAAAAACAAACAATTAAACATGATTATACCTAAAATGACAGAAAACATCTTTGGAAACCGTTTTTTGAAGTGTAATTTGATTGTTTAGTTTCCCTCACGTCCCATTAGACTACATGGAAAGGGCGGGGTTTATGACCTATACTGGGACCAACCACCTGGGTGCGATTAATGTGCTTTGGCTTCACTTTTCAGGACTTTCAGTGCTGCACGCTTGGTCATGACCACTTTTCTCCTGAAAACCGAGCCCAGTGTTATCCCCTCCTGGTAAAAGCAAAGACCAAGAAAATGGACCAAGATTGGAAATTTGCAATCGAACAGTTTGAGGCAGAAAAGTAGACGTTGAACAATAACTCAGAGAAAAATAACTCAGAGAACAATGCCTGTTGTTTTGTTGAATACCAAGGGACCAAGGCTTGAGATTGTGTCGGCACATGCACCACGCATGGGGTTTGACACATCCTTTCAACCAAAGCTGGAGTGGTTGCATGTGGAGCAGGCCCAGCAGAATGACAGAGGAAGCTGCCACCATGAGACCCAGCGGCTTCTGAAACTCCTTGAGGGGGTGAAGAAGAGTCCCCACTTTGAACGAGGCTGCCATGCTCCTGTGAGACCCAAGCCTGCATTTGGAAGACCGCCAGGAATGAAATCCGTTGGCTGGGAAGCAGTGAGCTCTTACCAAAGTTGACCCTGAAGCCCAGGTTCTCCAGATGGCTGAGGAGCATAGCTCCCGTTCCGATTGGGCTGTAAGTAGCCAGATGTCGGGGAAGTTGAGTATCCGGGTTCGCCGTCTGTCTCAGAGGGGAGAGAGCCGCATCTACACACCTTGTAAAAGTGCCCGGAGTGGGGGGGCTTCCAGGTTGAAAATGGAGTAAGACATGTTTTTCATAGCTCTGCTGACTTTCAATCAAATTTCATTAAAACAAGACAACATAAAGTTCATTAGTGATCTAGAAACATGCATAGTTTTGCATAATTTCGAATGAAATTTGCTTGTTTAAATGCTGTCAAAGAAACAAGAAAGAAAGATGTCACTGAGGGAGAAAGTTCGGATAAGACCGCAGGCTTGCTGGAAGAGGCCAACTCAACAGCGAATAACCAACTGGTGTTGCTTGCAATTGAATCTCTCCGAGTGGATTTGGGCAAGGCTAAAACTGATGTTAAAGAGAGCTTGAAAGGAGAGACACTGGAGAGGAAAATTGATGAAGTTTGATGAAATGCAGTTAATTATAAATGACCACCATACAACCTTCGAACATCTTGAACAGACCGCTACGGCCTCCTCAGATGCTGTTATGAAACTACAGTCTCAAGTTAAAAGTCTGTCCGAGGTAGTGTCGGAATTAACGGAGAAATGCATTGATCTGGAAGGTCGTTCGAAGAGGCAAAATATAAGAATCGCAGCAGTAAAAGAAGGAATGGAAAGCGGTCAAGGTGCTAGAGAATTTGTTGCTAAGCTGCTCATGGAGGTGCTTGAACTAGATGAGCTTCCTGTTCTGGATCGAGTGCACCGTGCTCTTCACTCCCGCCTTGAGGACAGTGATCCGACGCATCAATTCATCACTCGAGTGCATCATGGCCATATCATGGAAAACATCATGCGCAAAGTGTCATCACAAAGAAAACAATCCTTTAACGGTTGCCCCATACAGATCTCCAGATACTACCCTTCGGCTGTGGTCAAATGTCGGGCTGCCTTTGCCAGAGAAAGACAGATCCTTCGGGATAAACCTGGTGTGAAGTTTGGCATTCTGTATCCCGCAAAGCTGAGGGTGATGTACAGCGAGGGTGAGAAGCTTTTCACTGACACGAACGAAGCATGGAAATTTGCAATCGAATAGTTTGTGGGGCAAAAAAGTAGATGTTGAACAATAATAATAATAATTCATTACATTTATATAGCGCTTTTCTCGGTAGTCAAAGCGCTTTACATGGAGGGGGGGAATCTCCTCAACCACCACCAATGTGCAGCATCCACCTGGATGATGCGACGGCAGCCATATTGCGCCAGAACGCCCACCACACACCAGCTTACTGGTGGAGAGGAGACAGTGATGAAGCCAATTGGTATATATGGGGATTATTAGGAGGCCATGATGGACAGAAGCCACTGGGCAAATTTGGCCAGGATGCCGGGGTTACACCCCTACTCTTTCGATAGACATCCTGGGATTTTTTGTGACCACAGAGAGTCAGGGCCCTGCTGGCCTCACTAACACCTCTTCCAGCAGCAACCTGGTTTTCTCAGAAGGTCTCCCATCTAGGTAGGCCTTCGCCGCTGGTCCCGTCCAGCCCAGTCAAGTCTTCGCCGCTGGCCACGTCCAGCCAGAGACCGTCCAGCCAGAGACCGTCCAGCCAGAGACCGTCCAGCCAGAGACCGTCCAGCCAGAGACCGTCCAGCCAGAGACCGTCCAGCCAGAGACCGTCCAGCCAGAGACTTCTTCCCCGCTGGTCCCGTCCAGCCCTGCCGAGCCCTCACCGCTGGTCCCATCCAGCCCTGCCGAGCCCTCACCGCTGGTCCCGTCCAGCCCTGCCGAGTCCTCACCGCTGGTCCACGTCAGTCACGTCACGTCTGCCCAGCCTGTCCCAGAGCCTGTCCCTCATCCAGTCACTCTCCCCATTAATTTTTTTGGCCATAGCCTCGCCGTGGGCGCCGAAGGACCCACGGCCACCCGAAGGGGTCTCACCGCCATGGCCACCCGAAGGGGTCTCACCGCCGTGGCCACCCGAAGGGGTCTCACCGCCGTGGCCACCCGAAGGGGTCTCACCGCCGTGGCCACCCGAAGGGGTCTCACCGCCGTGGCCACCTGAAGGGTCTTCACCACCGTGGCCACCCGAAGGGTCTACACCACCGTGGCCACCTGAAGAGTTCTCTCCGCCCTGGACGCCCGAGGGTCCCACAGCTCCGCCCTGGATGCCCGAGGGTCCCACAGCTCCGCCCTGGACGCCCGAGGGTCCCACAGCTCCGCCCTGGACGCCCGAGGGTCCCACAGCTCCGCCCTGGACGCCCGAGGGTCCCACAGCTCCGCCCTGGCCACGCCCACAGCCTGCTCCGCCCTGGCCACGCCCACAGCCTGCTCCGCCCTGGCCACGCCCACAGCCTGCTCCGCCCTGGCCACGCCCACAGCCTGCACCGTCGCCACGCCCACAGCCTGCACCGCCGTGGCCACGCCCACAGCCTGCTCCGCCCTGGAGGCTTCCTGGACCTGCACCATGCCCTCGTCAGCCTCCAGGGCGCCCACCCTCCACCCCTTTGGATGTTATACGGCGCGAGGACGCGCCTTCGGGGAGGGGGGAGGTACTGTCACGTTTCAGTGTGTTTAGTTCTGTTTTGTGATCTTGTTTTCCCCTGTCTTGTGTGATTTTTGGTTCAGTCCTGTTAGTTTTCCCTCTCTGTCTGATTACCAATTCTATTCACCTGTTTTCAGTTAATTATCTCGTTTGGTTCAGTTCATTTAAGCCCTGTGTTTTCCCTCAGTGTTTGTTGGTCGTTGTCAATGTATGGTTGTATGTTAACCCTGAAGTCCTGGAGTTCTGTTCTTTTGTTCCTGTTTGATTTTGGAAGTTTCATTTTGTTAATTAAATCTATTATCTTTGAAATTCCGTGTCCTCGTCTTCAGCAACCTGCACAGCAACCCTAACAATATCTAGGAATTGAGGTGACAAAAAAAGGTTTCCATTTTAGTTAAGGCTAATTTTCAACCCTGTTGTTTAAACTTAAATCCATGATTCATTTCTTGAGAACGCTTCCTATTTCTCTTCTGGGAATATTTCTCCCACAATTTCTGTACATGGTGCAGAACATTCCCGTATTTCTGCCCAAATCCTTTTAAAAAAATGGACTCTATACTGGTTCCTTTTCTTTGGAATTATAAAGCCCATAAGATCTCTAAACAGCACCTATATGTAAACCTAATATACATGGGCTCACCCTGCCTAATTTTCTTTATTACTATTGGACTACGAACCTGAGGGCTGTGACTTCATGGATAGATTTGACTATGATAGGGGCAAATGTTAGAAAAGGAGGAATGTCTCCCATATTCCATTAACGTAATACTTTTATCACCCACATGTATAGCTAGTTCACTTTATAATCCCAACCCTGTTATTCAGAACTCTATTCGTATTTGGAAACAGTTAAAACACATTTTAAATTCATTCAAATGTCATTTTTGCTCTCTATCTCAGCTTAACCCCTATTTTTGACCTTCGATGTTAGACAGCATTTGAGATTTGAAAAAAATCTACGGTTACGAAATAAAGGGATTTATACGTGAATGGAAAATTTGCTTTCTTTCAGCCGCTGTGTGAGAAATATGATATCCCTTCTAATAATTTCGTTAAATCAGAGACTTAGTGAAGTCTTATATTCCTAATTATGTTGCTGCTACTCCTATGTATCTGGATGCATTTTTGGAAAGACGTCATAGAGATGGTAGTAACATCTCCTTTCTATACAAGGCTTTAGAACAAGGCTCCAGGTCCGGATCGTATCAGCCCCAGAGTCCTGAAGGCCTGTGCATACCAGCTATGTGGGATTTTACAGCACCTCTTCAACCTCAGTCTGAGCATGGAGAAGGTCCCACTGTTGTGGAAAACATCATGCCTTGTTGCGGTGCCAAAAAAGTCTGCCCTCATTCTGCCCTCAATGACTACAGACCGGTTGCCTTAACATCTCACATCATGAAGGTTCTGGAGAGATTGGTTCTAGCCCACCTGAGACCACAGGTGACCACCTCCATTGACCCACTGCAGTTTGCCTACCGCCCTGGGGTTGGTGTGGAGGATTCTATCATCTACCTGCTTCAGCGAGCTCACTCAAATCTGGATAAAGCTGGCAGCATTGTGATGATCAGATTCTTTGATTTCTCCAGTGCTTTTAACACGATCCAGCCTTTACTGCTGCAGGAGAAGCTTCAGAAGTTGCAGGCGGACACTTCCACAGTTTCCTGGATTACTGACTACCTGACAGACAGACCACAGTTTGTGCGACTAAGGGGTGGTGTGTCAGAACGAGTGGTCAGCAGCACAGGAGCACCACAGGGGACTGTTCTCTCACCATTTCTCTTCACGCTATACACTTCAGATTCCCAGCACCAGTCCTGTCATCTCCAAAAATACTCGGATGACTCTGCAGTTGTTGGGTGTATTAGTGGTGGAGACGAGTCAGAGTACAGGGATCTGGTTGACCGCTTTGTGTTGTGGTGTGGGGAAAATCACCTCTTCCTTAATGTGACAAAGACGAAGGAGATGGTGGTGGACTTTAGGAGGACCAGGATAACAACACTAAACACCATTCACCTTCAGGGAGAGGAGGTGGAGGTGGTTGAGAATTTTAAATATCTGGGTGTGTACCTTGACAACAGATTGGATTGGAAGTGCAACACTGAGGCCATTTTCAAGAAGGGTCAGAGTATACTCTACTTCTTGAGGAAGCTTAGGTCTTTCAATGTATGTAGCAGGATGATGTATATGTTCTATCAGTCTGTTGTCGAAAGCGCAATTCTCTTTGCTGCCATCTGCTGGGGCAGCAGTATCAGAGTCAGTGACGGCAAGAGACTGAACAAGTTCATGGCTGGCTCTGTGCTAGGGTCTGCTCTGGAGCCCCAGGAGTTGGTTGTGGAGAGAAGAATGTTACACAAATTATACAACATCATGGACAACACTTCACATCTGCTGCACAACCTGCTGGTCGGGCAGCAGAGTCTATTCAGCTGGAGATTTCTACAACTCCGCTGTAGCAAGGACCGTTACAGGAAGTCATTTCTACCCACTGCCATAACAATCCACAACAACTCTCTGGGCAGGGAGAGGAGACTGAGGAGACTGAATGACACGTGAATGATAAAGGACATTATATTATTTTTAACATTATGTTTAACACTCAATATTCGCATGTAATACTAACTTCACATTTTGTGCACTGTTGCACTTGTGTATACATTTTATACTTAATATACATTGTAATATTTTTAGTTATTTTTATTTATTTGTCAGTATATGTCAGTCTATGTAATATGTTTGGTTTGTATTCTGTGTTAAATTCCTGCTGCAACACTACAATTTCCCCTTGGGGATTAATAAAGTTTTTCTATTCTATTCTATTTTATTTCTATTCTATTCTATTTAGAACAGGTGAAAATTCCTTCTATGGAAAAAATTAAATCTGCCTGGGAAGAGGAGTTTGTGGTAGAAATTCCTATTGAAATATAGGAACGCAGTCTTGAACTTGTCCACAGGTGTTCCATTAATGCAAGACATTGTCTCATTCAGTTTAATGTGCTTCACATGCTTAAATACAAATTGTACATGTAAATTGAATAAAATATTTCCAGAAGTGTCTCTACTATGTTACAAATGTCAATTTTTAGATGCCAGCCTGTCCCATTGCTATGTTATGTGTCAAAAATTACCAGTTTTTGGAACAAAATTGTCCAGGTTTTTCAGATATTTTGGACATGCATTTCAAACCAGATCCTATATTAATTTTGTTTGGAGTTTCTTAAGAATTTTTGAGACTTACATTGGTACATCAACAGTTTGTTTAATTTGGTTTAATCTCTGCCAAAAAGCGTATTATTTTATTTTAGAAGAAAAAGGAAGTTCCAACTCTTAAATTATGGCCGACAGAGTTGACTGGTACACTACATTTAGAAAAAAATAGGCACACCCTAAAAGACAAGATTTTGTCTTTAAAGATTTTAGTTTGGTCCCCTTTTATTTATTTTTTTGTCATTAATATTTGCATGCCTTCATTACCTGCTTTTACCACTGGATAGCACTTTTAGTGTTTTCTGTCTGGTTAGTTAATTTTTTATTTTATTTATTTTTTTATTTTATTGTTTCCCCTAAATTATATTAATTGATTTTAATTTGTTCCGTTTAATTATTATTACCCCTATGTGGGTTTTTGTTCATGCATATTTGTTAGTATGTTTTATTTGTTTGCATTTTTTTTAAAGTGTAATTACAAATGATCGTCTGTTAAAATTCTAAATAAAAAGATTTAAACACAAAAGTACGTGGAGCTAGAGAGAGTCTGAATGGAAGGACTGTATATTTGTATGGCATCCCCTCAAACGCAAATCTCAAAAACGGTCAGTGATGGGGGGGGCTCTCTGGATATAGGTGTCTTATCAGATCCAATCCCTGGGGTGAATTTGCGTGAGGATTTGTTTGATAGTTAACATTCTAAAGGGCAGTCTCATGAGGGCACGATTCAGACATCTCAGATTGAGGATGAGCCTGAGGCCGCCATCTTTCCTGGGGACGAGGAAGTAGCGCCTGTAAAAACTTGTTGTTTTCCGTTGGAACTTTCTCCATGGCGCCTTTTTCCAGCAGAGACTGAACTTCGGCTCTGAGGACATGAGAACTGTCGCCTGAGACCAAAGTGTGAATCATGCTCATGAAGCAGAATGCGAGTGAATTAAAGCGTGTAACCTCATTCTATTATTCCCAAAATCCAGCTCGACAATCCGGGTATGGCCTGCCATGCCCTGAGTCGAGTGGTAAATGGTTGAAGTATTACAGGCTGTGTCTCACGCTGAGAATGCCACAGTATTGAAAGGGGGAGAAATGCTCATTTCGTGACAATTTAAACATTTTATTGGTTCGCTATAACAGCGAAAAGGGCGTTTGGTGCACAAACTGGTGGGCTGGGCCCAGTACCAGCAACAAGCACATTATTTCCAGCACCCTGAACTGATAAAGGAACTGGAAGACAGGCACGCTTTAAAAGTGGCCTGGCCTCGGTTGGATTTAACCCTTTCCTCCTCCGGTCCTGAGGCATTAGGACTGCTCCGGCAGCACTTAGGCATTAGGACTGCTCTGGGTCCAGCTCTAGCTTGGGGCAAGGCCTTTGACACTTCGGAAATGGGCAACTCGTCTACCTCAGAGCCAAAAAGACCCAATGCAGAGATGGGGGAGTCGAGGAAAGCTGTCAGTCAGTGTCTTTAATCTCTGTGAGATTAAGCCACAAGTGGCACTCGAGCACCACTAGGTTGGCCATAGCCGGGTTAGGTCCAGACCCGTCCATGTGATGGAGAGCCTTGGCCTAATGAACTTGAAGTACCGTCATTGTATGCAGTACGAAAGGCGGCCTGGCCGTCAACCGCGAACACACTGGAGGTGAGTGCGGCGTGGTCCTATAGGGCTTGGAGTTGTGACTAGCCGTAGGCTTCCAGCCGTTAACTGTAGGTGGGCAGAGGTGTGCTGCGACAATTTCTTTTGTGTAGCCTTTTTCTTCTGCGCCGTCAACAGTGGTGAGATTGGCCAAAGAAGAAGAGTGGACGAGCGCCGAGTAGGGGGCACACCACGTCTTGGTGGTCCTCTGGGAAGAACGGGGCTGGACGTTGGCGAGCGGATTGCTAGTGGCGCCCGAGCTGCAGGAACCATTCATCAATTCAGCTGCAGGTGGGCTCTTCTAGCCGAGAAATCTACTACAGCTTTAGTGAGGACTCACAATAGCCCTGTGTCCATACAAGACCGCACGTCATTAGATTGTTTAGGCGGCAACGGGTCGGAGTCATCACCGGAGTTCGCCCACACTTCGCACATTTAGAGGCAGCCAGAGACATCGAGTCTAACTCTTCATCAGATCCACCAAACAAGACCATACCACTTGAGGATGGCAAGATGAGGGACATTGATCCTCATGGGTGAAGTGTACAGAGGTTTTGATTTCATTTGTACATAGAGTCATGGCACCGCTCCATTGACAAGCGTTTACTTCCTTGTAGGCGGGTACTCTATTGAAGTCTAAAACTATTGGATCTGCCCAGAGTCACTCTGAATCTGCCATAACCAATCACTAACATTTGGTCGTGACATATGTATTTTCCTGAACCCCGTGGGGAGGATGGCCACCAACAAAACTAAGCAAAGATTGTTCTTGCTCCGGCTTCTTGATATTCGGCAGCGTCGCCACAACGGACCGAATGGCTTCGCTCGCATCTTTCTCAGCTGCCATTACTGAACTACAACTCAAAATAACGCACGAGTCGACATCAACGTCATCGTTCTCAGTTTCTCCCTCTGTTCGCTGATTGGCCCGGTAAATAATTGACCGGAGAAAACCAAAGACTACAGCACAATCCCAGATGCAGTACTGAAGGAAACTTGCTTGCTTGCAGAGCGTCGTTGTTTCGCTGCCAGGCTCGTTTAATGGCGAGAAGAGGCGAGGAGAGTGAGAAGAGACTTCAGTCTTCTTTGGAGCAGCGAGAGATGATCTTTGTGCTGAAGGAGAAATATTTTGACGAATGGGCATTTCTGCATGGGTTATATAGTCAGCCAACCCAGCCCCTTTCGGCGGGCTGAAATGCCATTTGTTTTGCTCAGGAATCCAAGTGATTATTAAGATCTAATACGCAAAATCTCCTACATGTTCGTAGGTCGAAATTCAGAGGTGGCCATGCTTTTAGCTGCCCCAAGGCAGTTTACCATAGTATATATAATAATCAAATTTTAATGAATTTAATATACATTTAAAACCATATATTTTTATATTAGCTTTTGATTGTGTATGAGTGTAGAGGTATTGTTGCTGTAGTTATTCATCTGAGGGTTTATTCTAGAATGTTTGTGGTTATTCATTTTTGTAATACTTTTATTTGTAGTAGGCTACTTTGTACAGCACTCTGGTCAATTATGTTTTTTATTATGTGCTTTATGAATTAATTGGAATTAGAATTTAACCACCAAAACAGACACCATGAGAGGAGGCGGGATTTGTTCGTATTGTTTGAATTTGCCAGGTGCCTAAATATACATTGTCCACTTCATCAGGAATACCACTTCTGTTACAGTTTTTTGCCAAGTTTTGACACACAAAAAAAATAATAATTAACAAATATGTTTGCCCTCGTAGTTTTGATGTAAATGGTGTTTTCAATGTTTTAAAAAAATAAAAAAAAACTATAGAATTTTAAGTTAAAGCACTTTACCCACTAGACTGAAAAAATAATTAATTTAAATTAATTAAATTAAAATTTTAACTTGGTTTGTTGTTTAATGAAAATTTTTTAATGTTTGTGTGAATCATTAGTATTTGTATTTTATTTAATGGTATAGTATATTAAATTTAGTCTAGTCTTTGGTGTTACAACTTTTGCTTTATTCATGACATAAAATTAATAAAAGAAAGACAAACCTTTCACAATGTTGTAAAAACAAACCAGCATTTTTGAGAATGAGAGTATGAGATAAGATTTTATGGAATTGGAATCTGTTTTTTATTACAGTATCCAAAAGAAAAAACACTGAGGGAAAAAAGAAAAGAGGGGATCATGTTTTCAAAACGGTATTAGCAAATAGCAATTCCTGCAACTGTTTTAGGTGCCAGCACTCCTTTTATTCCAAAAGAGAGTAAGTAATGATTGCAATGCTATGTGTGTCGAGGTGTGATAGAGAACAAGGTCACTGTTCCATGTTGTGGCGACAGTGTCGTCCAATCTAATCCTTATCAGTCCCTTCTGTCTTTTCAAACTAATAACTCCCTAAAAGACACATCAGAGTCTGAGAAATCACCTAAGCTAACGAATGAGAGCCGTTGTAAAATGTGCTAAATAATAAATGAGCTTTTATGATTGATAAAACATTAATGATGAAGTCAGTCCCTTTACAGGATTTCCAAACAGATGAAACTGAAAGTAGTCGTGAGTCCAGATGAAGTGAGCGCCACCATCATTTGTCATCATTAGTCATACTTCTCATTTTTGGCTCTTGTTTGTTTCTCTGAATCCTCACACATTAAACTAAGATTAAATATTTGGTCCCATAAGAAGTGTCTTTTCCTACTATGTACTAACATTTAAATTAATCATTTGATACAGTGTTGTACTGATATTAAAATAAATAAATAAATAACTGCATGAATAGTCCTAAGACCACAATGAAACACATAGAGGTTGATTTTATGATGACATCATAATTTAAATGATTATACTGTTAACTCAACCATAAATATGCACACATCTCCCGAGCGTTGACATGAGCCGGTTTGCCACCTGCTCCCCATCGCATCTCGTTATTTGCATCTGATCGAACAATGTGTCAGCTGGCCTACACTGCCTCGTGCAGCAGATCTCAGAACGCTGGGAGGACAACATCACATACACACGGACTGATTTTAAAGACATTATGCAAGCATCAATTTACTGAGTTCGAGCACATGCATTAAACAATGATTTAATTGTTTTAAGGCTGTTACCAGCTAGATCAGATGGAAAGGATCATGTACACACAAAAAGTAGGTTTGCGCGAAAGTAGGTTTTAGAAATAATCTCCAATATTTAAAGGTGCCATGTGTAATAATTGAGGTAAAAATATCCAAAAAATGAGCTACACGCATCAAAAGAATGAGAAGAAATAAGGGCGATGATGTCATTAAAAGAATGAAAAGTTATAGTGTTGCAGAGATATCAACCTAAATTAGCATTAGCATTACTAGCCCCGGCCCGACAGGTGTTGTAATACCAGTTTCGGCCATGGGAGGCGGTATGCGGGCAACATACATAACCACCAGCCAAACTGCAACACACGAATAACTCGCACTGCTTGTATCTCTTTAATCTCTAAAAATCTCCAAATGCTCCACGTGAAACTGCGGTCTTACTATCGTGTCAATTGATTTGATTAATATGCGCGAGGGAGAGAGAGCAGGATCGCGCTCGTGTTGTTTGAAGACGTGAAAGTGCGCGCGCTCTCTCTCTCTCTCTCTCTCTCTCTCTCTCTCTCCTCTCTCTCTCTCTCTCTCTCTCTCTCTCTCTCTCTCTCTCTCTCTGCTCGTAACGCGCCCTGTCAAGCGCAGCGGCAGCAGTCATTCTAGTCTACATCCCTCACCGATCAAAATAGGCTTTGGCGGGACTAATAGCGGACTATTTGACGGTTTTAGAAGATTAACAACCTGAAACTAAAAAACAGACTAGAGTAGGCCAACTTTCTGGAGGTATACTGCCCCCATCTGGTATGGAATATGTGGAGTTTGAATTGATTTTTTGACAGATGGCACCTTTAATGTATGATTGGATTGACAGCGGTGGTCCTAGAGGCAAAGCTGCTCAGAATGAGGAGTTATACCAAATGGTGTGAATGTCGTGTGCCTGTGCGAAAAATCTGATACCTACAATCCTTTATTCCCACTGATGGCTGATTTCTTTCGAACTTCTCACAGGCTTCTAGGGCCGTGAGTCAAACAGGCCCAGCGAGTTTTGTTCCGATCGGCCTCTGTTAACCTTGTTTGAAAGCCGCTCAAACGTCACTGGCCGACGGTGGCCGTGCTTTTCGAGATACACAAATGTCCTTGTTGACAATTGTGGCACCTTGGACAAAGACACTAGCCTAGAAATCTAGACGCACCATAGCGGCAGCAACATTTATTTTGCAGCCAGGTCTAGCAACTCTCTGTTGGCTTTCGAGCTGGAAAAACCAAACTCTAGTCAGGCCACTCACATCATGTATAAAGTCAGTGGGCGGTCAGTGGGCGGGTTTAACATAATGACGGCAGAGTTGTGACGGTTCCGCGTGAATTCCCCGCTACTTGAAAACAAAGAAGATGACGCTGCTGCTTCTTTCGAATCGGCTTTGGCCCGGACTCTGGAGGACTTGGAGTTAAGCTTTTCTTTGAGAAAAGAACAAAGAACGTCACTTAAGTCATTCTTAAAAAAGGAAGATGTGTTCAGAGTTTTGACGACTGGATACGGCAAAAGTTTAATATCAACTAGCTCCTCTGGTGGGAAAACGCATGGGACTCACTCAGCCACAGCCGTTCGTTGCTCTGGTTGGTTGTAGCGCTGTCCTATTGCGTGCAGAGGGAATTTTGAAAGACTCGTTCGTTTTAGTAAAAATGGCCATGTCCACTTTGAACGTTTTGGCGTCCCATTGCGGACGTTAATCGGAAATTTCTTTTGATAGTTCTCAAACAGAGAATGTTTCTGCACTGGTTTGGTTCCTATCTGGCAAAAAACTAGGTCTAACTTGCAAAAGTTGAAAAAAGCCAAAATACCAAGCCAAGGTAACGTTAACGATCTATTTCGAGGCGTGCATTTTGTTCACCTTAGGATTCCAGTGGTTTAAGCCACATTATGAGCCATTACCTACTTTTGATCGCTGTAGCGCCACCATCAGGCCGATTGGGGCGAGTCTTGGTGACGTTGTAGACGTGGTGGGTACTACCATGTCTCAACGTTTCAAGTGTTTGGGACTTACGATTGGTCTGCCCGATCACTTTTAGGGAGAATGTTGATCATTAGAAATTTTAACAATTACAATAGTGGGTAACACTTTATAATAAGGTTCATTAGTTAATGTATTTACTAACATGAACTAACCATGAGCAATACATTTGTTACTGCATTTGTTCATCTTTGTTAATGTTAGTTCATAAAAATACAACTGTCCATTGTTTGTTCATGTTAGTTCACGGTGCATTAATGTTAACAATATTTTAGTAAAGTATTAATAAATGTTGAAATTAACATTAACAAAGATCAATAAATGCTGTATATGTGCAGTTCATTATTAGTTCATATATTATGTAGTTAACTAATGTTAACTAACGAACCTCATTGTAGTGTTAACCAATAGTGTTTCTGTGATATGTGCTTGAACCCCCAAAAAATGCTGTTATACATAAATATAAGGTGGTATCTAGGTCAATGTCCTGTGACTGACTCTGAAGGAACACATCAAGTATTAAAGGTGTTTTTGTCTTTGTCAGTGGACAATAGCATATACAGTACTTACATATATTGTTACAATAAACTCTGGAAGCAAGTGCAGATTACTCAGTTTATTTAGAGAGAGAAGTACAGGATCCAACAGGCAACAGGCTAGCGGCGCAGGGACCCGATGGTCAGATGTGACAGGTGCAGGAAGTGATGAGAGGTGACGATCAACGAGACAATCCAGAACATCCACAGGGAACAGACAGGAACAACGAAGGATAACTGGAACGTAGGGGGATCAGACACCGACACCAACAAACAACGATCTGACAATGGAGATGAGAATGAGATGAGAATATATACACAGGAATGGATTGACTGCAGCTGCTGATGAGATGATGAGTGATTAACTGAACGAGCGCTGATGAGCAGCCACGCCCCTCTGATCAACACACACACACACACACAGATAACAACAGAGACACGAGACGAGAAGAAGACATAGGATTTACCAACCGTGACAGTACCCCCTTCCCTAGGAACGCCTCCTGGCGTTCCCAGACTCCCTTACCTGCCGATTGTAATCATCGATAAGGGAGTGATCCAGGATGTCTCTAGCTGGTACCCAACTTCTCTCCTCCGGACCGTAACCTTCCCAGTCCACCAAGTACTGGAATCCGCGCCCCCTCCGTCTTGAGTCCAGAACACGATTGACCGAATAAGAGGGTTCCCCATCTACGAGACGCGGCGGGGGGGGAACTGGGGCTGGCGGATTAATGCGAGCAAAAAAGACGGGCTTAATTTTAGACACATGAAAGACGGGATGGATTCTCCTGTACACTGGAGGGAGATTCAGGCGGACTGTCACCGGACTAATGATTTTGGTGACAGAAAACGGGCCAATGAATTTAGGTGCAAGCTTATTCGAAACGGAGCGGAGAGGAATGTCCTTGGTAGAAAGCCACACTTTAGAACCGACGACGTATACGGGAGGCCTTCGCCGGTGGCGATCGGCTTTGGCCTTGGTGCGCGCCCCCACTTGGAGAAGAGTCTCACGGGCTCTAGTCCAAGTGCGGTGACACCTCTGGACGAAGGCGTGGGCGGAGGGGACCGCGACTTCGGATTCCAGACTAGGAAAGATAGGTGGCTGGTAGCCTACACTACACTCAAATGGAGAAAGACCCGTGGATGACACTGGCAATGTGTTGTGGGCGTACTCCACCATAGACAGTCGCTGACTCCAAGAGGAAGGATTCTTGGACACTAAACATCGCAACGTTCGCTCCAGATCCTGGTTGGCTCGCTCAGTTTGGCCATTGCTCTGGGGATGGAACCCAGAGGACAGACTGACAGTCGCCCCCAGAAGTTTACAAAACTCTCGCCAAAATTTGGACACAAATTGGGGTCCCCTGTCAGAAACCACGTCTGTCGGGAGGCCATGAATCCGAAAGACGTGGTCAACGACAATCAACGCTGTCTCCTTGGCTGAAGGTAATTTGGGCAAGGGAATAAAATGGGCAGCCTTCGAGAACCGGTCCACCACGGTCAAAACTACCGTGTGACCCTGGGAGGGTGGGAGGGCGGTGATAAAATCTAGTGCGATATGGGACCAGGGTCTCGAAGGTACCGGCAGCGGTTGGAGTAACCCATCTGGAGGTCGATTGGAAGTTTTACCCGTGGCACAAACTGAGCAGGCCAATACAAAATTGTGAACATCACGAGCCATGAGAGGCCACCAGAATCGTTGCTTGACTAAAAACATAGTACGATTAACTCCCGGATGACAAGCCACATTGGAACAGTGTCCCCACTGAATAACGCTGGACCGTAAACTCTCTGGCACGAACAAACGGTTCGGTGGGCAACGAGTCGGAGGCGTTACCCCTTCTAAGGCCTTCCTGACCTTCGATTCGACCTCCCATGTGAGCGTAGAGATAAATAGGGTCTCTGGTAAAATGCACTCGGGAGTAGACGGGCGATCGGAACGGTCAAAAATGCGCGATAAAGAATCGGGTTTGATGTTTTTAGAACCCGGGCGGTACGAGAGAGTAAAGTCAAAACGTCCGAAAAAAAGAGCCCACCGAGCCTGCCTGGAATTAAGTCTTTTAGCCGTACGAATGTATTCCAAATTCTTGTGATCGGTCCAGACGATAAAAGGTACCCCCGACCCTTCTAACCAGTGGCGCCACTCCTCCAATGCTAGCTTGACCGCCAACAACTCTCTGTTGCCAATGTCATAGTTGCTTTCGGCAGGGGACAAACGATGGGACAAAAACGCGCAAGGGTGCATCTTGTCGTCTGAGGGAGAGCGCTGGGATAACACTGCACCTACCCCCACCTCTGACGCATCGACCTCCACCACGAACTGACGTGATGGATCAGGGGTTATCAGAATGGGGGCTGAAACAAAGCAACTCTTCAGTTTGGCAAACGCAGCTTCTGCTGCGTCTGACCACCTGAACGTCGTTCGGGGGGAGGTCAAGGCGGTCAGAGGCGCGGCTAGTCGGCTGAAATTGCGAATAAAACGCCGGTAAAAATTGGCGAACCCCAGAAACCTCAGTAGGGCCTTACGGGAATCTGGACTTGGCCAATCTACCACAGCCTTAACCTTGTCAGGATCCATGCGCATTCCCTCAACCGAGATGATGTGACCTAGAAAAGGAACAGACTGTGCATGAAACACGCATTTCTCCGCCTTGACAAAAAGCCCATTCTCTAGCAACCTCTGAAGCACTTGTCGGACGTGTTGCACGTGTTCCTGGAGAGACGAAGAAAAAATCAATATATCATCCAGGTAGACATATATGAATTGATCGACCATGTCTCGCAACACGTCATTGACAAGTGCTTGGAAAACCGCTGGGGAGTTGGAAAGGCCGAACGGCATAACCAAGTATTCAAAGTGCCCCCTAGGGGTATTAAAAGCGGTTTTCCACTCGTCCCCCTCCCTGATGCGGACCAAATGATATGCATTTCTTAAATCCAATTTCGTGAAGATAGATGCTCCTTGCAACCTCTCGAAGACTGAAGACATCAACGGCAAAGGATAAGTATTCTTTACCGTGATGTTGTTCAACCCCCGGTAATCAATACAAGGTCGCAACGATCCATCTTTCTTCCCCACAAAAAAGAACCCCGCCCCCGCTGGAGAAGAGGAAGGGCGGATGAATCCCGTTGCTAGAGAATCAGAAATGTATTTCTCCATGACCTCTCTCTCTGGGACCGAGAGAGAATATAATTTGCCCTTAGGCGGAGACGTACCTGGCAATAACTCTATGGCACAGTCATAGGGACGGTGTGGAGGAAGAGAATCAGCCCGAGACTTACTGAACACCTCCTTCAGGTCCCGATACTCCGTGGGCACGTTAGCTAAATCCACTGTCTCCTCCTGTAACACATGAACAAGAAACAGACGGACAAGCAGACACAAGACAGGACTTATGACAAAAACTGCTCCATGCCGATACTGATTTGAGTTGCCAGTCTATTTTAGGGTTGTGACGAGTGAGCCATGGGTGACCGAGAACGATGGGTGCAAGCGGAGTGTCCAGGATATAGAAGGAGATGGTTTCTGAGTGGTTGCCTGAAGTAATGAGGGTGATGTCTTCGGTGACTTGAGATATGGTGGGGAGTTCTTGGCCATTGAGAGCGTGTACTGCAATCTGATGGGTGAGGGGTCTGAGGGGAACTTGGTGGTTGAGTGCAAAGGTGTGGTCCATGAAGTTACCTTCGGCGCCCGAATCCAGCAGTGCTTGACAGTCGTGATGGTGGTTGGACCATCGGAGTCTAACCGGAAGGAGAGTCGATGTTGGTGAGGTCTTCTTGGCGGAGATCCCACCCGACAGTAGCCTCATACTTACTGTCGGGCTGGGCCTTTTAAAGGACAGTTGTAGGCGAAGTGTCCGTTTCCTCCACAGTACATGCAAAGGCCCTGGGATCTCCGGCTTTCCCTCTCCTCCCGGGAAAGCCGGGCTCGACCCACCTGCATGGGCTCGGGATCGTAGGCGGGGCTGACCGCGTCCCCACCTCCAGCGCGTTGACTCTCGGATACCACCAAGGAACGGTAATTGGGTACTCTCCGATCCACCCGAGACAGCCTGGCGTCCACTCTCAATGCTAGAGCGATCAGATCATTTAGTTTGGGAGGTAGGTCCATCGCGTATATCTCCTTTTGGACGCGGTCAGCCAGCCCATGCAGGAACATGTCCCACTGCGCCTCCTCGTTCCATTGGCTCTCCGCCGCTAGGGTCCGAAACTCGATAGAATAGTCCGACACAGATCGTTGTCCTTGCTGTAAGTCAGCCAGCATTCTGGCTGCTTCTCTGCCCGCCAATGCTCTGTCGAAGACGCGTTTCATCTCGTCGGAGAGCGCTTGGAACGAGGTACAGCAGTCGTCCTGATTCTCCCACACCGCCGTTCCCCATAGCGCCGCTCTCCCAGTCAGCAGCGTCAAGACAAAAGCCACCTTGGTCTTTTCCTCACGAAAGGTTCTAGGCTGTAGAGCGAAGTGCATGGAGCATCTGGTTAGAAAAGCTCGGCAAAAATTAGGTTCACCTGCATATGTCTCCGGAGTAGGCAAGCGAGGCTCCGACTGGGAGGGGTCAACTGGTGGTATTTGGGGAATCGGCGGTGGGGTCGGCGCAGCGGGCATGCGCAGCTGTTGGACTTGCTGGGTGAGCCCGGACACCTGCGCCACTAACGCCTGAACCGCGCGAGCGGTGTCGTTGATATTTCTTTCTTGATTCTCCATGCGGCGTCTGCTGCTGTTGACAAATTCCAAGTTTTCTGAAGTACCACCTGCTGCTTCCATTTTGGTCAGATCGTTCTGTTACAATAAACTCTGGAAGCAAGTGCAGATTACTCAGTTTATTTAGAGAGAGAAGTACAGGATCCAACAGGCAACAGGCTAGCGGCGCAGGGACCCGATGGTCAGATGTGACAGGTGCAGGAAGTGATGAGAGGTGACGATCAACGAGACAATCCAGAACATCCACAGGGAACAGACAGGAACAACGAAGGATAACTGGAACGTAGGGGGATCAGACACCGACACCAACAAACAACGATCTGACAATGGAGATGAGAATGAGATGAGAATATATACACAGGAATGGATTGACTGCAGCTGCTGATGAGATGATGAGTGATTAACTGAACGAGCGCTGATGAGCAGCCACGCCCCTCTGATCAACACACACACACACACACACAGATAACAACAGAGACACGAGACGAGAAGAAGACATAGGATTTACCAACCGTGACATATATAGCAAGCACTTTAATACAGCACATTTATGTGTATGTTTTATGAGTATGCATGCTTTTTATGGACTGAACCAATTATCTTTGTATTACTAGCCTCACGCTCTACCTGTTAGTTGCTGGAAATCATAACAAGTGTCTACCAAATAAATAAATGAGCAAATTTGAATGTAAATAATGTACGTAACTTCATGGCTCTTCAAATGCATGTGAAAACCCTTCCTGGGTGTATATGAGACCCATCTCATAAGCCTCTGTTTGAACATTTGCTCATCACACACAACACACACTCTCTGTCCTCTGGGTTAATGGTTTGTTCTCATTCTGCAACTTGTTAAACTTCCTTAACATACGCTAAGAAACCACAAACACTTAAATTCTCACCTGGAAATCATCAACCACACGTGATCTTGTGAAAACATTATGAAACTGCACATTTGCTTTATATATATATATATATATATATATATATATATATAATATATATATATATATATATATATATATATATATATATATATATAATATATATATATATATATATATATATATATATATATATATATATCAATGACAACAATTCAGCTGCTGTGAGTTTGATAGCAGCTGAGTATTTGATGACTACATCTCAATGCTGGGAAATATGCAGACAACTGTCTTGAAATGTGCTCCATTTGCACATCTCTGTTAAGACTCGAATAAAGAGATTCATACATTAATGATTAACATCACCAAACTTGCATCTCTTGTGAAACTTTGCATTCCCTCTCAAAACTTGTGCATCCACGAAGATTTGGGGTCACTTACAAAACTCTTGTGATGGAAATAATGTGAGGTAGCCTAAAGTTTCTCTGCGAAAGAACACAAACGCATCAAAATATAATTTGTCCTCCCATCTCATATTTTTGTCCATCACCATGTCCATTATCCACTTAGGGTCTCTGTAGTTATCAGTATGCTAATGCATCTACTTTAAAAATCCCCTACAAATGATAAGATTTCTGGATTTTATTTATTACAAGCGAGCAAACAAATGACTGTGATATTCATCCATATTGGGAAAGTCAAAAGACACCACAATGACACTGCTATGCTGGAATCACCTTGTGAGAAGACGCATCAAACCACTGGCTCATTTCCAACTGTTATCATTGCTGATACATCCTGACCTCAGTATTCAGAACAGAACACTCTCAGATATGAGTCAACAGTGACACCACAGACACGGGTAGGCTGACAGATAACTAAAAATGTCCTTGTTAGACAACTAGACATATCAGCAGACTGGATTAGACTGGGAAAATGTGCTCGTTCTTTAGCAGAATGTGACCTCAATTCATCTAAGCAAATATCTGGGTTTCATAACAAGATACGTTCAATCGACAGCATTTTGGCACAAAAAACATTTGACTCCCTGTTTTTCCTTTAAAAAAGACAAAAATTGAGGTTACAGTGAGACATTTACAATGAATGCCATTTTTTAAGGGTTTAATGTGAATGGTATAATTTTATAAAAATTCTCTTCAACTAAGGTAAGGCCTACTATTTTAGCTGTAATTTTGTTTAAATCTTTGTTTCTGTGGTTACAGGGTTTACGTTGTAATAGCAACAATGTTTGCAAAGGCCTATACCTATACAGAGAAAATGTTAACTTATAAAAAAAAACTAAAAATCATATAAATAAAAGTGACTTGACCTAGTTTTTATTAATTTAGGAAGACTGATTATATTCGTATTCTTGCATAATATATGGCCTAGTCGTCATATTTGCATAATAGGCTACTTAACCTACAGCACGATCACCCTCAAGGGCACTCCAAACCTCCTTCACTTTTAATACTAGCCTATAGGCCTATAATACAGAAAATATAATAGGCAAAACAATAAACTCGACGATGAATACGCCTATCAAACTGAAAGCAGTATAAAATGTACTAATAGCTTATGCATATTTAGCCATGTAGAGCTAGAGCATGTTTTATAAAGATAGAAAGTCGGTGCAGACCTACAAATGGCGAGGAAAGGCACTCTTGGTTTTCATTGCGCGGAGAGCAGCGCCACCTGTTGGCTCAGAGCAGTAACTGCTGCATATTAAATAGCCCTTTCAATCTAATCAATATGCCCTATTGAAAGGGCTTTCCATGTTTTTTTATATAATATAAAAAAAAATTAAAAAAAGAAACGCTACCTATTAGGTTGAACGTATTAAACCAGCACAGTAAAAATATTTTTTTATTTGATTATTATGTGCAGACACAAACGCTTATATGTAGCTACACAATGCTTCATTTACTGTTTAATTTATATTTTAAATAACATGTGGGTGAAGCGCGCGCTTCCAGGGTCAGTGGAGACAGCGATTACCCAGTCTCTGTCTTGAGTGATCCTGCAAATAACGAGGATATGTGGAGGGCCAGTAAGGTTCGCCGTGTTGCCAGCAGAGAGCACAATAACACAGAGAGGTGAAGCTGCGCGTCAGGGACATTCACAGATCAAGCTTCTACAGAGATAACGCTGACTGTGGTGCTTAAGAGAGTCAGAGAGGAAGAAGAGAATGATGAAGGTGTGTGGGAGACGACTTGACAAGCAAATATATTTGTCTATAGCCAGGCCTATTATATATAATTTATATATTATATATTTTATAGACAATTTCCCCAAATGACATTCTATTGCATCGCAATTCATAATAAAGTTTCTGCAACAATCAACAACCACAGTTTAAGATCTTCGTGGTTTTGCTGCTTTTTTATTGTATTCACAAACCAAATTAAAATAATTTTATTGAATTAGGATTATGTAGTTAATTTATGCCTGGGTTTCACAGACAGGTTTTAGATAAAGCCAGGATTAGGCTTTAGTTCAATTAGGCCATAATTATATATACCTATATAACATAAAACATTCCCTACTGTGTCATTTGATACAAAACAATGCCACTGATAAAAGCCTATTTAAGATATAGCCTATGTCAGTGCAAGTTGCTTTCAGTTAAGGTAACAGCTCAAATATGCATTTTAGTCTGGGACTAGGATTAAGCCTCGTCTGTGAAACCGGGTTAATAGCCTAATTCAGATAAGCCGCTGAATATTTTCTGAGGTTGTCCTTCAGGTGACTGAGTCTGTCTCTTTACGATGCATTTTGGTAAATTCACGTCTTTACTGACGGACACGTTTTAATTTTACTTCTTCTAGGCCTGGCTAGACACTTTATTGAGAAAAATACTCCAAATCAATGTTAAACCCATTTGTCTAAAATAGACAACGTTTAGAATACGGTTTAATCATCGGTGTAGACAGGGGAGGGGCCATAGGAGCCTGTGAACTGTTGACTGGCACAATCTCAAATTGAAATTTAGAATTTTTGAGAAAATTTTGAAATTTTGAGTCTCAAATTAAACTTAGTGTGTGTTTTCTATGAATATAGAATTCACAGTCGTCATGACATCCAGAAACATTCTCAAATAAAAAACATAAATAGCAACGTAAATAAAATATTACTAAAATGTAAAATAACCTATAAATAAATAATACTAAAATAACACTGGACTAATTTAGCTATTCTAAACTGTTTTTATAAGATTCATGTAATTGACATAAGGTACCCTTTTGAAAAAGTAGCTAGGCCTATCTAACAGAAAGTATGGATATGATATGCATAAGGATAATTTGGCATATTTATTGTGTCTATTCATCAATGCAAATTTACTCCAACTGCTGCAATGCAAATGAATAGAATGTGGATACAAGTTATTATTATTGTATTTAATTAATATAGTTATATTAATGAATTGTGATTTATTTTATGAATAATAAACTTCTGCATTTGTATAAATAAGGCTGTTCTATTTATTTATTTTGCCAATGTATAAGGTTGTGAGGATTTGTGTAATAACCTAATGTTTTATTATTTTTTGTGAGTTGTACATATTGGATATTGGATACACAGATTGGATTTATTACAGTTTTTCACTTCTGAAAAGTGAAAAGTTAATACAAATTGAATTTGACTGTTCTTATTTACAGCAGTGAATAAATGCCATTAAAAGAAAATAAGGTATCACTGTTTATTGCGGATTTTAAAGCTTACTTAACTTTAAATGGTTTTTGATATCTACGGTTTGACATATAAACACAATATAAGATTGGCCCCTCTATGTTAATTCTGGCCCCTCTTGTGCCCCCCAGTTGAAAAAAAAAAATCCTAGAATCGCCCTGATCAGTTACCTAATACCGCATGCAAAATGTGATTTAGTTTTCACCGACAGGTGTCGCAGCAGGTCAGGGTGCCATGCATGCCATGGAGTAAGAGTGTTGATGCCTTAAGAGCTAAAGAAATCTGAAGTCAATAGTCTAACTGCTGGGTTGAATTAGACTCCGTTTTAAGAAGAACCATTGCAAAATGAGCACTTCCATGGTAATTGATTTTCAGGCATAGGCTATTGCTGGTTTTGCGCGTTAAAGCTATCTGTAAAAGTTCCTGAAGCGCAGCACATCGTGCACAACACTACCGTGTTGGCTAAACCTTTTATCAATAAATTAAAGGTTATACTGATTTAAGAAGAAGCCCGTGTATTCAGAATAAGGACCTGCGTAAAATATATAAAGGTTTCGTACAGCCATTTTAATTTGATCACGACACTGATTGGTAAAGCGTTACGTCTATGTCAATGTTTTTTAAGAAGGTCATAGCAAAATGTTTTTCATGTAGTATAGAGTGTTGCAGTTGACCATCACCACACAGGATGCACACATTTCATGCATATGCGAGCTGTGTGTATCCCGCATTGATTGGATACTTCGCGCGCACAGGTTCATCCTCCCCCATGACGCGCGATAAATGTCCGTCCTCCCGCATCTCTGCTGACACACAATCACAGTTCAGCTTTGCGTCGCGGCGTCTGCGTTTGTTTTCTTCCAGAGGGGAATGTAACTTAACTCCGATTTTTTTTTTTTTTAAAAGTTTTGTGCGCCTTTAGGAGAGTCTTTTTATGGGTTTGTTATTTCGTTGGACGTGCGTTTAATTATTTCTTTTGCGTTATGAAAAACATAACCGGAGTTTTTGACAGCTTCAGTACAGATATGCATTCAAACCAGATTACCTCCAGCAGTTACCACAGTCTGCACAAATCCCAGGAATCCCCGACTCTCCCGGTCTCCACCGCACAGACAGCAGCTACTATAATAATAACCAGCAGGCCGGACAGTGCGCGGGCTCTCCATACGACCAGATCAGCTCTTACCAATACCAGAACACCAGCATGAACAGCGTCCAGTACAACACCAAATCGTATGAACTGGGCTTCGGCAACGCGTTTGGCCCCTACGGCGCGTACGGCCCCTGCTCCTCTCCAACCCCTGCAGATGCTGGTAAATATCTCTCTCTTGTAGCAGTAAGCGGTGTAACATTAAAATGGAAATCTTACTATTTATTTACAGAGTATCAGTGAAGGAAAAAACGTTTATTGATAAATAATTCATGATTTTGTAGAGCTGCTTTTATTTGCGCGTGCATGTTCATGAATATATTGACATAAACGTTTTTATTATTGCGTTGCATGAATGTTTTATTTTGAATTCAGATCCTTCAGAGTTTTGTATTGTTTGTTATCTCTCTTAGAAAAAGAAGAAAGTGAACCTGAAATTCGAATGGTTAATGGAAAGCCAAAGAAAATCAGGAAACCGCGAACTATTTACTCGAGTTTCCAGCTGGCGGCCCTGCAGAGGAGGTTTCAGAAGACTCAGTATCTGGCTCTGCCGGAGAGAGCCGAGCTCGCAGCATCACTGGGACTCACGCAAACACAGGTATACACAGGCTTTCCACATACAAATATAACACCAGCAAATACGCTTGAGTTTAGTATAAAAAATTAATCTCTGTCAAAATTGGGTTCAATAATAATATAACACTAAAAACAACTTTTAAATCCTAATAACACTCCCTAAGTCCTATATCATTTAACATTAAAGCGAACATTGTGTGTGTGTGTGTGTGTGTGTGATGTGTGTGTGTGTGATGTCAAGGGTTAGGGTTATCATCTAATACATATGGCAGCCTAATAATGAAAACAATTGGTAACACTTTACAATTAGGTTCATTAGTTAACATTAGTTAATTAACTGAACTAACCATGAGCAATACATTTGTTACAGTATTTGTTGTTAATTAATAAAATACAGCTGTTCAGTGTTTTTTCATGTTAGTTCACACTGCATTAACTAATGTTAGCAAGATTTTAATAAAGTATTAGTTTATGGAAATTAGCATTAACTAAGATTAAAAAATACTGTATAAGTGCAGTTCATTATTAGTTCGTTTACTAAATTGTAACCTTATTCTAAAGTGTTACAATAATTATAATATAATTCATATATATAATTATATATATATATATAATTATAAGTGTTACAGCATAAGTGCTGTCAAATCGATTAATCGCGATTAATCGCATTTAACATAAAAGTTTATATATGTTTATATAATATGTCTATGATAAAAGTTTGTGGTTATATCATATATGTGTGGATATATATATATATATATATATATATATATATATATATATATATATATATATATATATATATATATATATATATATATATATATATATATATATATAAGAACATTAGTATTATATAAAGCGCTATATAAATAAAGGTGACTTGACTTGACATGGTTTAATGCTACTCTAGATACTGAATAGTTTGCTTGTTTTCCAGGTAAAAATCTGGTTCCAAAACCGTCGATCAAAGTTCAAGAAGTTGTGGAAAAGTGGAGAAATCCCACCCGATCAGCACGTGGCATCCAGTGAGTCTCCACCTCTCCACTCACCGCCGCTCAACACGGCCTGGGACTTCGCGCACAGCCAGAGAATGAACCCGGTGAACACGGGGGTTTGTCCCAGAGCAACAGCCCCCCGAACACCGCCACCCCTTCCTTTCTGACGAACTACTGGTACTCATCCACGAACTCTGCGGCCCATCTACAGCCACATCACCACAACACAACTCTCAGCGCAGGGACCATATTTTGACTCGACTGACTGGGGAAAATCATTTTGTGAACTTGCAACAAATGACTTTCAGGCCTGTTTTTCCCCCACATGGTGAGACCTCTTCACCTTTGCCACGTTGATCATTGCCAGTGCGTTTTGGGCGTAACACTGTTTCTCTTCATGCAATTTCGTCAACAAGCAGACACTAAAGAATCAAACATATACAATTATTTTTGTATTTATTTATTTTGTTCTATGGGTGGTACATCAATGGATTAAAACCAGTTGTTCAGTGAACTACTATTATCCAAAGCCTATAACTCACGCGGACATTATTGGAGTGAATATTAATGCAGCAGGGTGTAAGAGCACATGTAGCACAACCTGAAGCTGTTTTGGTGCCTTTTGAAAATAACTTAACTCTCCTTTCCCACCGTAAATGTGTTTCATGCGCCTGTCTTTAATTTCAGACTTTTGTTCGATTTATATTTAGTACTTAAGGTAAGTTTTGGAGTCTGTACATGTGTTCCACCGCTGTTGTCATTCCTATAGATTATCATAGAGGGTTCTCACTGTTTTTAATAATACAAAAGGACAAAACACTAATGAAAAACACTCGAAAGCTACTGATTGTCCTAAAGCCATGTTCACGTGTAAAAGGATATTTTTCTCTGGAGTACTTTGTTTTATTTATTTTGAAATCCGAATGAGCATTTAATGATTCAGACTTATTTAAATAAAATGTTTCATGTGAATGCATTGTATTTGTATTAATTCATTGGGGATTTCGAATGTTTTCTCTTTAGTTCACTGTTGGTATTTTTTTTTTTTTTTTCGTAGATCTGTCCACGCCTCCCTCTTTTTGCTTCGGCGCCAGTTGAGTCTCTAGTCTTTAATAAGTCTGGCTGGAGACGCTATGCAACGTCTAGTAAAAGTTTCACACAAAACCCACAAATTCACCTTTTGTTGACTATCGTGACAGGTGTGTCTAACTTGCTCTGTAAGTAGGTCAAGTGAGTTTATTTAACTTTTTCGAGTTAAAAAATAATAGGAGCACTGTTCCTTAAAAGAAAAATGCACTAATGGCAACTGGTCTGACGTTCCCTAAAATTTTCGGAGGACATAAAACTTGAAGACAAAGGCTCTGGGAGCCCTACAGAAGCGAGGCGGGCTTCAGAGCCTCGGGCTGGGAATGAGCGCGCAAACACGCAAACACGCCCCGGCACGAAGGCGTTCGGCTGGGTTCAGACTCTCTGGAGTCACAGCTCTGCGCTCCAGACTTTTTATGAAGTCAGCGCGGCCAAAAAAAAAAAAAAAAAAAAAACAGGCTCACAAATGCCTCGAGCTAAACAACATGGAAACATTTCTCACAACTTCCACCACCCCACGCACAATACAAGGCCTTTGTAAAAAGGTCTCGGCTGCGTGTAGAGTACATTAATTTTCCATGCCATATAACAAAGGACAACTTGTTAATTTGTTTGGAAGCTTCGTAGAAAATAAAATGCCGAATACGTTCAGTGGAATCTTATCTGAGTAATGCAACATGCTCAAACTGGCACTGCAATGATGCATGCACATTTAATGCAACTCACTCAAATCGAAAGGTTTAATTGCTCAAATACAATTTTAAGTAAAATCGCTGCTGACTTAATCTTTTTTAAGTACAATCAACTTGGATGTTTAAGTCATGTCAACTTAAATTACATTAAACTGACTTGAATTTTGTATAGGCTAACTTATACAAATATTAAAAATTGCTTACCTTATTTTGATTAGTTAAAGCAATGTAAAAACATGTTGTCATAACTTATTGATCACATTTTATTTTACAATGTAGCTGTTTTACATGCTGTTTTAGACGCTCATATAACCAAACCATGAATGAAGTTATTACAGTGTCCTGTTATTAATTATGTATGACAAGTGTCACAACTACACTGTAAAAAATATATTGTTGGTTTAACTTAAACGTTTTAAATTCATTGAAATTTAAAAAATGAGATGAAGGACAAGGACAATTGGCTTAATCAAAAGGAACTCAAAACATTGTTATCTGAAACGCATACATTATCTAAGTTGATCTGACTAAAGAAAAAAAATGTAAAACAAAATGTACAGTGTAGTTTACTTCTCAAATGAAAAGATAAATGTTTGAACCACACGTGGTTTAATATACATTGTTCTTTTTTAAATAATATATGGTAGGCCTATCGCGGGTTGCTTTTCGTGTTATTAATTTGTTTATTTGAGGGTTGAAAAGCAGTAAGCAGTCAGATGTAATGAGGATGTATGCTGTCAGTGATTGCCACATTACAAGACATTATGGTGTCGCCCCGGGCTAAGACTACGCCCGTGCAGAAATGTGTCCCGCAGAGATACACAAGATCCGTTCAGCAGAATAAACAGGACAGGACACGGGAATATGCCATGTTTAACCAGGAGCGGTAAAGGCCGCCGCGTCTCAGTGTTAAAGCAGAACAGTTTACTCGCCCCGTCCCTTGAGACAAGCTTAACCCGATCAAGAACAATGAAATGGCACATCAATTCATTTGAACTCTTATTCCAAACGTAGAAGAAGCCAGACTCTTAAGCACATGCACCAACGGTGTTTGCACCTCTTTCTGTCAGCCTGCATTTTTGCTGTCTCGGTAAATCTGGCAAAAACAGCCAGAGTCCGTGTTAACATTGATTGGGTCTCTCGGAATGGACAAGTGTCACACCTTGCAAATGCAAACGAATGTAAACTTATATTGGATCTGTCTGCAACACATGCTCTGTCTGCATGCCTTTCTCTCTGAAAGATTAGCAATGATGTGGGTTTAGACACTTCCGGAATCCTGTAGACAACTTGAAAAATGCCATACCCCATCCCTAATTTATACTCTGATCTGTAATTTTATCCACAATTGCTCCAGTTGAGCATTCTGGCTCCCCGATCTGAAAGCCTGCAATTACTATATAATTCTTCGCAATTTTAGATGTCCTAATATGGACTGTAATTTTTGCGCAAGACAATTTCCAGCTATTTCAAGCATCAACATTGTCAAAGTTGTATGTACATAATAAATGGTAATATCAATGCATAGTTTTTAGCATAACATCTTGACTCGCGCGATAATTATATCCGTTTGGAGCCTACGCAAAATTAGCCTGAATTGCATGGTAACTGCTGCTTTAAATTTTTAAAAATTACTCATAATTTTCCCAAAGATTACCAAGATCTCGAGTGCACAATGTCATCAGCGTAATGAGGAGTAAACATTTATGCTAATAATCAGCAATTTTTTCCATCAGCTATAAAGAGGGAAAATAAAGCAGGATTTTTCATTCCTGCTCGGAGAGCGTCTGTCAGCTCAGAGCCCCGCTAGAGGAGCAGATTCTGGGACCCAAAGAGCCGGAACCCGTGCCGTGACTTCTGGATGCTCTTTTCACATTCTTTCCTGTCTCTCAACAGCGAGATTAGACGTCTTATACGCTGTTCTCCTTTAATATACGTTAAGGTAAGAAGGATGCGCATGCATTTTATATATTTTATTTGCTTATTTTGGGTGAATTTGCATGCATTAGTATGCGTATTGTGAGGTATTATGATAAGAGAAATTACCATTTGTCGTACTTTTGCATGCATTTAAGACATTTAGAAATTCCGCCGTATTTCTATAAACAGTAACATTAATATAAAACGTTGTCACTATAAGCGAATAGTGAACGAATGTGTCTCTGGCTGAAAGATCTTTTTCGGTTGTCTAGAGAAAACAATATATAACTATTTGCTGCTTTGAATCAGGCTAACGTTAATAAAGTCTGTCTGAAATTGCGAGATGGTTTGTCTATAGACTCCAGTCGAAAATAAAGCATCCCTTGTTCTATAATTTCACCTCTGCCTTCATCACTCCGACATTGTGCGTTTGCTCGTTTTGATCCCTCTTCCCATTGACAAATCTCTCGGTATACACCTGCAAGCAATTTGCCAGCCTTACTTATAACTACCGCTGCGCACCTATTTCACTCTCTTTTCTTTCCTTTTCTTTTTTTTCTCCCCCCATCGCACAGCAAATTTTCTTTCAGTACGCTATCTCTTTTGTTAACAAAAGATTCCACGTGCTAAAAAAAATTGCTCATAATTATCCCGTAGATGGGAAGCTGCATTAGAATAAGTAAGGAGGGAATGACTGTAATTATGTCTGGTTTGATGGGCCCGGCGCGTAATCAAGAGGAGAATAGAGTGAAATAACGCTGACCCTCTCTGCTCCACAGCTGCATGTCGGAGAAAGAGACAGAACAGCACGGCTTCTTCTTTTATTCCTTCACAACACTTCTGTTTTTGGATATATTTAGAAAAAAAAAACTATTTTAAATTTGTATTTTTTGACAGAGATTGTCAGATACTTGTCGGGCATAAGATACACATTTTTGTTTCATATCAGTGTTTGCCAATAATTAACGAATTTTCATCTAGAAGGTTAGAAAAGGTTATTTATCTGTATTATGAAAATTTAGCGAGGCAGCTGAAAATCCCCGAGAGAACGCATTGGGAAGAGAAAAGGTTACACTTTATTTTAACGTGTCTTTGTTGCACTGTATTACACATTTAAGTACTGAGTAATATTAAGTAACTATGTACTTACGATAAGGTTAGGAATCGGGTTTTGTTTATGGTTAGTTGCATGTAAATGTGCATAATTTATAGTTATTAATATAGTAGCTAACTACATGTAACAATGACACTGTACAATAAAGTGTTACCGAAACAAATAGATTAGATTTTGTTTGGAAACCAGTAAAATAGACTCTGATCAAAAACATAATAGGAACTAATAAACATTATGAACCATGATTCCACGGCAAAGACTGTAAATAATAATGGTAACGCTTTATTTTATAGGTGACATGGTTACACTATGTACTTTCTAATAACAGTAAATATGCATAATTACAAGTAACCAACCCTAAACCCCTATAGGGTTAGGGTAGGATTAGGATTTGGTTGAGGGTTAGTTGCATGTAATTATGCATTATTAACTTTTTATTACTATGGTAAGTACATGTGACTAACAAGGACACTGTAAAATAGTGTTACCAAATAAAGTGTCACCATTATAATAGCTAGTATATTGCATAAACAAAGATAACAACAAATTAAATAAAATAATAATATAATAATAATAATAATAATTAATAATAATAATAAATAATAATAAAAAATAATATAATAATAAACAAACGTAGGCCTATGTAATGTATTTTTTCTTAAGTATTAAAGCTATTAATGTAGTCAAAGAAAAGCGAGCTTGTGATCAGAGCGCGCGGGCCACTTCCTGCTTTGACCAGGCCATTTTTAAAGACCACACATGAAGAGTGTCAAAATTTGTCACAATAATTGCTGCACCCCCCGCACTGAAACCCCAACTCTCAATACCCAAACAGCTGAGGCAAAGTTTCATTAATTCCTAATATTTCGTGTATTTTTTCTTTCTATTAATTATAATGTGTTTGAATCTCATTTAGTTAAAATCGTAAATTACTATCATTCTTCATTTAATCAATCAATCATAATAATAAACTAAACAATCAAATTACAATTCAAGGGTTAGAATCGAAAGAATCCAAGAAAGAGCAAAAGATCTGATTGTAAATATCCTTTGTTTTGTTACTTGCCGGCATGTATCTGCATCAGAATTTTCTTAAAATGCGCAGTTAAACCATCAGCCCCAAACAAAAGAGAGGCTGAACATGTCATTCTTTCCCTATCTGCATTCCCCCTCCTCCAGAGCCAGGCTTTCTTCATCTGGCCCTCTATGAGCGGCACCTGCCCGATTATTCACTTAACACACGGCCATCAAAGCAGCCACACAAGAGGAGAACAGAGCTTATAGCGGATAAACGAAAGTGAAAAGAAACAAGTGCTCTTATTGTCGGAGGAATTACTGTGTTACAGAAACCACCACAAGATTAATCGCTGGTTCAGACTGCTATGAAAAGATGGAGGTGTTTTGGAAAAGACACAAAAAGGCCACATTCTGCAAGATTTTTTTTGAAGATTTTTGTACAGGTTTACGCTAATATCTTAAATGCGTAATGATATTTTTTTTTAATCAAAATGCTTTTTATTGCGTTGACTGTTGGCAACAAATCATTTTGGATATTTAAAATATGTTGGCTAAATATTGAAATATATTCCTGGTCTCTTTCAGTGCAAAATAACTTTGTTTTTGCATTAATTCGTGGTATTCAGTCATCAGTTGCCCGAGTTTCATTCATTTTTGACAAATCAATAAACGTTGCGATGACATTTTGTAGCTTCTTTCATAAACAGATTTTTACTGTTCGAGTTTACACATTATACAAGACTCCATGAAACAAAACAATAAATTAATATGACCGGTAAGCTATAAAACTATTTTCTTTTCTCAATGTGAAACGGAAAAACACATGAATTTTAATAAACACAATTATGTTTAGATCCTTTTGCACAAATTATTCAGCACACAACGAAAACGACTATTTCTGTACATTAGAGCTGTCAACACTTCCCATCTGACGGTGATGATAGACGCGTTTATCTGATCCAAAAAAACACTCGGCTTTACAAATTGGGTTCAAATCCGAGGGAAGTGTCTCTGTTTTATAGTGCAGCCTCACATCATAATTTAAAGAACATTTGTTTTAAATAAAACATACAAACAGATAAAAAAAAAAAACAAATTCTAAATAAGTTATATTTAAATAAACACAAAACGCCATACATACAAAATAACTTTGTTTAAAGATTTCTTTGTTCCCTTTAAAATGGGGGAAAATCATACTTGCTCACGGTGTGATTTATCCCAGTTTTTACACATTCACCGCGCCATGACGAAGCCTGAAGCGACTGAATCTCGCGTGAGATTTAGGAAAATGTGACGCTCATGTTGATCTCACAGCCCGTGTTGTGGATAATTCCAATTTTCTTATGGAAAGTTACAAATTTTGAAGAAAACGAAATACATTTCTGACTAGGGTACAGTTTTATGAATTTTTTTTTTTTTTTTTTTTTTTACACAACAAAAAGTCACTGAAAGTGGGAGAGTAGCAGCTTTGATTTGACCCACTTTCCAGGCATTCCCTTCAATTGAAAAAGAGACGTGTTTCCTCTCCGGTGCAGAGACGGCTCTCGTTCAGTCCACGCCGGCCAGTGTGTGTCAGCGGTATGAGAGTGTCTCCGGATCACATCTGGTCTGGGCTGCGGAGTGCCAGTGTGTGTAAGGCCGCAGAGTGACTGGCCTGTGTCGGGTCCCCTGAACTGGGCCATTTGGTGGATAGAGGGGCGGGGTTGTTTTAGCAGTCCTGGTTCACATGAGTTGCGGCTGCTGCATAGTGTCCTGGTGTGCTGTGGGATACCATGAGGTATAACTGGGAATATAAGAGGTCGGCGTGGATGTTTTGACGGTGGCGGTTGTGTTCCAGACAGGCGCTATGGATGGAGATCCGGTGGACAGTCCGCGCCCGTTTGCCAACGCGTTTGTGTCTATTGTTCCTCCGCCCTGCTTCATCAGTTTCTTGAACTTGGAGCGTTTATTCTGAAACCAGATCTTCACCTAGAAAAAAAAAAAGAAAAGAAAAGAAAGGAAAATCAAACAGAGCGAGCGACAACACCTGTTTCTGTGATCGAATCGCGGGTAATCGAATCGAGTTAGAAAAGAACGCGATTATTGACTTTTACGTTCTAAAATATTTCCCTCAAACAGACGGGTGATATGAAGCCGATTTCAAAAACAACATGCGAAGATCAAATGAATTTATTTAAAAAATAACCATTTTTAAAAATTGTTGTGTGGGATAGGCTACATGTGACATGTTTCGCGTTCGCTGCCATCTCTAAATTCTTTGATTGAAAGCGCGTAAAAGCACATGCCTGTGTTTGCGTGAGCCCCAGTGACGCGGCGAGCTCGGCTCTCTCCGGCAGAGCCAGATACTGGGTTTGCTGGAACCTCCTGTTCAAAGCCTGCAGCTGGAGACTGGAGTAGATGGTTCGGGGTTTGCGGATCTTTTTGCCTTTCCCGTTGAAACGCACCTCTCCTCCTTCCACCACGGTGTTTTTCTCTGACTCTGGTGCTGGGGAGGGAGAAAGAATAGAAAGTGTCTCACAAACTGTGCGGCTCACATCACTGTGCACAAGTTTTACAGGCGGCACTTTAGGTATAATTAGCCTTAATTGCATACATTGTTTATAGCATTACGCAATAAATAATTACCAAGCCTAATAACAGCACATCTGGGCTACTCCAGTCCAACATTCTTGCAGAGCGCAGACAAATGCAACGACCAGTGAAGAGCAAAATACGCGCAGCATTCATTTCTTACCTGGGTCCTCCAGTCTCGTCTGCGCCAAAGCCGAGTTGTTTGGGTAGGTCTGCACGCTGCTGAGGTACGGGCTGGAGGAATGGCTACCGACCGAGTTGACGTATGGATAAGGCAGAGATCTGGGGAAGGACGGAGCCGGGCTGTATGCGCTGTCGTGCTGCGGGTGTCCGGACGAGTGTAAACAGTGCATTGAATAATGTCCGTGGGTCATGGACGAAGGCGACATTTGCTGACTTGGTGGCCCAAATTCCATGAACACGCTCTTTCCTGAGACTGGGCTGTTTAGACTCTCTGGTATTGTAGACATGGTCATGTCTCTCGCTCTCTCTCACACTCTCTCTCTCTCTCTCTTCCTGCTTTTTTGTTTTCTTCTATGGTCTGAGTGAAGGATGGATCCCAATTTAAGCTCAACGGATTTTTTCACTTTCCATTCATAAGAAAATGTAGTTTGTCTCTGTGAAAAGTCTAGGTACGGTGCTGTGGATCCACACAAACTCGCTCAAAGGTTTGAATCAGCGAATCATGAATATTTATCCAAGGTGCTCTCTGATTGGTCCACTCCCTCCAAGAGCGATGCGGATTGGTAATCTGAGGGTCGGGTCCGACGGACCTGATAAACTCAAGAAATAATACCAACCTGTGACTCTATTGTGTAATGCTAATGTAGAAATTTACGGAATGGACCAAGACACATAGGCCGTATGTGGAAGGCTCAAACCAACAAATGTAGCACATGCAATGTAAAATATCATCATTTTGATATTTGGTCTTGATAACAGTTTTAGGCCTATTAGTTAACAAACAAAACGGCAAAACAACCATTAACATATCTGAACAAACGTTTTCTTTTAGTAACAATTTGTTCTCGTGTCAATAATGGAATTATTATTAGCCTATTATTATTATCATCATCATCAATGCATTGACTTAATATACACAAGTGTAAACAACAAACAAAGTAGTATGACATAAAATTTAACATGGGCCTAAATGTTATGCTGGTTACGGCATCGTGAACAAAAAAATAAATGTAACACCTAACAAATATGATTAAGTACAGGTATAAATGTGTGTATCCAAGCAAAGATGAATTACTTTGATGATTCATTTGGTTAAAATGCTAGTCTCGAGTGCTTGAAGACACAGCTGAAACCAGCTAAATTAGCATAACACTGTTGTTTAATTTTCATACGCATAATTAGCTGTGTATTTAACACTTGCGGATTCGCATCACTCGCATGCGCGCGTGGGTTGAATTATTGCGCGCGAGGATCAGAGAAACAGGTCGATGTTGATAACAGCTCCTGTTATTAGGTACATTTCTTTCACATCTAAATTTGGTTGATATTGCAGTGCGTTGGTTTATATAGCATGGTTATTGTAAAAAAAGATAGATTTTTGTTGTTAGACTGGTTGTGCCTTAAATGCGATTAATTAATCCACATGTGACAGGCCAAATAATGTTGAAAACAGAAAAGAAATATTCAAAGCATGAAAACAAAGCAACAAATAGCACATCTACACCAAGAAAAGATATGTTCCCCACGTTTACTAGCCTGCTATTTATTCTATGACAGCTACAATATCACAACAACCACAACCACAACAACAGCAAACAATGACAGTTTAGATTAAGATTCGAATAACCTCAAAATTATATCTAATTAACCACTATAAACGCTTCAAAATGTCTATTTCTAAATACAAAAATAGCCTATAGGCCTATATACATTTCTTACGGTTGTAGGTAAGGAAGCAAAAATTAAAAACTAATTCGACCACTAAAAATCGAATCATCATATCAATGTTAATTATTTTTGATAATTAATTATTTTACCACCTGACTAGGAAATCGTTGCGACAAGACCATTGCTTGCCATTAAACGGAACATGCCATAGTCTCTGCTCTTATATTTCATTATTAGTTAAATAATATACAATAATCTGTCAAACCTTTTCAAAGAACACACGCAGCATTTTGAAGACTCACGGTTCGGATAACTCTGTGACATTAAAAAATTGGTGGATGGGTGAATGGAGTGACACGAACTGATTGAAACATTTTCCCACATGTGAAGCTTTTTCAGAATTTGTTTTTTTTTTTTCAGAGAGCTTCGGAAGCAAAAGGACATAATTCAATAAAACAATTCAGATATATTGGATAATATGGCAAGCTGAAAAATATATCCGTCTTCAAGACAATGAATAAATGGGTAACAATTTATTTTACAGTGTCATTTGTACACTTACTATAGTAATAATTATAAATTGTGCATAATTACAAGCAACTAACCCTAAACCAAACCCTAACCCTATAGAACTGTAGTTACCTGATATTACTTAGCCTACATGTATAATAACAGTGTAATAAAGACACATTAAAATAAAGTGTAACTGTAAAATGCAAATAGAAAGGTGTAGAGAAAAAGAAAATGCGTATTCCCCATGAAGCAGAAGAGAACGAGACGTGCTCGTACCGTTTGTGTGCGACTCCAGTTGAACACGGATCACACCTCCTCATCCTCCTTTCATTTCTATCTCTCTTTCTCAGTCTCTGCGTTTGGCTTTCCCTCAGTCTTCATAAAAATGGTCATAATCTCCACGTATTGACTTACATTCCGTCATGATGAAATACATTAAAAACAGAAAAGCCTCGAGCAAAAGTCCAGAACATTGCACAGAAATGTCATTGGCACCAACACGATGCCCAGATGATCTGGACTGACGAGCACACTTTAACAATACCTGTTAGATATCCACCGTCCTCAAAATGGTCTAATTTAAAGCAATTTGTATTTCAAATGACATTTGCAATCTACCACGGGGATTCTTCAACAATAGCGAAAATAATGACGGTATTACAACCGATAATTATCATCATTCAGATCACGCCGAACAATTTACACGTGCTTATTCTCTTCGATTAATCTGAAATTATGAGGAAAAACTAAATAAAATGTTATGGCATAAGGTCAGCAAATATCATGTAGAACAAACAAGACTCGCTTTAAAAATTAATAATCTATACACTCCCAAACATGTACTAGCTATTACTTAATTAGAAATATTTGTTCTTGTATTTCCAATGATTTATAGCCTAATTATGCAATGACATTTGCTGTTGTTTTTGTTGGTATTATTATCTTATTGAGTATGATCTTTAACGTTTTAGGATGAGCAAAAATAACACAATTCACGAGTCTCCAGATCTAAAGTAAAGACAGAATGAATCATCGTGAAAAATCAGCAAAAAAGTATATTGATAAAACCAAATAAATAAATAAAGTAAAAATTATTACCAAAAGGTTCTGCTATTCTAAATACTATTTAGGACCATTTTCAAGAGTGGGTTTAGTTAAATGAAAATAGCAAAACGTTGCTCTCATTATACATTATACTCATACATTATAGACATCACATAACATTATCTTCCTATCCATGTGGTCAGTGCCATAATAATTATACAGCACATTCCAGCTGCCCACCACGTCAGGCTGAAACCACAGCAGTTTTCTGTTTAGAGCGACTCAAATAAAGCAGCGTGAGAGATGACGAGTTATAGAGCACTTTCCAGAGAAGAGGATCATCAAGAATGAGAGTCAAACACCTGCTATGCTGCCCTGATTTAGTGCACCAGACCAGTTCAGGCCCACTCAGTGTGTGTGTGTGTGTGTGTGTGTTTTTCAGATACAGACATGAGCTGACAAACTGCTTCAAAAAGAGACAATTGTGTATATGGCCTCATCCGTCCATTCAGCAGATCTGATTCTGAACTGTAAAGCGACTTCCAAATGTGCGTCCGGAGTAAATTTAAAGCAAAGTCCCTGATTAGTTTCTGTTTTTAGTGGCACGGGATTCTTTTTTAATTGTTTCAAGCTTTCTGGTTAGTGTGACCAGACATTAGATGTCCTGTTGATAAAGCGTCCCTGAGAACCAAACCCCAAATCCGGACAGATGTCTAATTATTTTAAAAATGGTTAACAGATTGTAAGACATCATCACAATGAAACCGGGAATTAATAATAAATTCCTGGGTCTAGTGTAATATGAAAGTTGAAAATTGATATTACTGAATATGTAACTGCATATTAATATTCATTTTAGTGTGAGAAGAGCACTGAGCTTTTTGTGTTAGTATCTGTTAATAACATGTTCTGGTTTCCAGTGTTTTTAAACAGGGTCAATGACATTTTCAGTCAATTCAGATCCGCATCGTTAAGTTGAATCAAAATGTTAATTAAATTCAAACTTGACATAACGTATAGACATAAATAAGTTGTAGTGCAGCTGTAATTCAGCCTAGACTTCATGTGTTTGCCTCGTGTGAAAGTGCTTCCTACTGACAGACCCTACATTATGATGGAGGGGTATTTCAAATTAAAGAGACGGAGCACTTATGAAATGGAATATGATCCCATTATCATATTAGTAAAACACACACATATTCAAACTGCAGTGTAAAAAAGCCCTAGTTTTCCTCCATCACATATTTGGACTGAACGAATCAGGTTTAAGTGGAGCGTTTTAAAGCGTTATTAAGACAGCATTAACATTGACATCTCAACTGGATGCATCTGTGTTTGAGGATCTACATCGGTCCAGTTTTCATCCAGGGACTTACAATTACACCTTATTTACAAAGCGACACACACCGGCTAATAGGAATTCACCCCTGTTCTTTCCCACCAGCAGCAAAGACACACAGCGGCAAATTCGATCAGACGTAATGATCCAATTTCAGAGTATCTGATCAATCCTGATGATAAAACAGCTGTGGGTTTTTCTGGGTTTCTCCTGGAGGTTTTAAGCAGGCATCACCTTCAATTTGCTGCTCCACTGAATTCCAATGGACAAAGAGACACTGTGAGAATATTTGTTGAGACTGAGAGCAACATGTGAGAGAGAGGACACTCTGAGGTGTAACCACAGATTACTGTGTCAATCAGTATGGAACGGTTAAGTGTGATGTTCAAATAATGCAGCTGGTGGGTTTGTAATGTTTTGTTTCCATTAGAATGTCAAAGACTGAAGACAAGAAACTTTCTGATAGAATAAGACACAGTTTGATCACTTGCACTCTTAAAAATAAAGGTTTCAAAGGGGCACATTTTGAAATTCTAAAGAACCTTCTTTCTAATGGAAAGGTTCCATTGATGTTGAAGGTTCTTTATGGAACCATCGGTGCCAATAAACTTTTCTTTTTAAGAGTGCATGTTCCATTTTATTCTTGAATTGTGGTTTAATTAAATAAATAATAAATGCACAATTCTTATATTTGTAGAATTTTACATTGCTTTAGATAAACATTCAGGTAATTTTTTTATCATGCGTTTTCTGTTTCATCCGAATTGTTACATTTTTGTAATGCATCATCGTTGGTAATTTTGTGCAATGAAAAATGTTCATTGACTGTTACGAGCACAAAAACACCAACGATTGGAGATCAATTCAGAACAGAATCAGTTTTAAAACTTAGTCTAAATGTTTAGTTCTGTCATGAAAGGGCGCAGGCTGATCAGTTCTTTGCAATCTTCAAGCAATCACATCATTACCACATGGCCAACGCTATCTCAAGACCTCACTCGTACAAATTCTATGATTTGTCTAAACCTCAGTGATGAGTAGGTTTAGGGGCGGGGTCAGGATTCGGTCGAATTCGTACGAATTGTGCAACTCGTAAAATATGTACGATTTAGCACAAGTGAGGTCGAATGAATTCGTACAAATTAGCCACCTCATAAAATATGTACGAATTGCCGTGAGATCAGGTTGACATGGCTCAAGCTATCTGGCCTGACAATGAGCCAATGAGATTGCTTGCTCAACATTTAAATATTTTTCTGTGAGCCAGTCCTGCAGGTCCTCTGAACCCCTCCACCTCCCCAGCTCCACCTGCCCAGATCTGTTATGGGATTTATGTATCTCTGTTGTGTATTTAGTAGCAGTAGCAAGCACATACTTACTATAGATTATAGATTGTTGTTCATACACACTTTATGTTTTGAGATCATGGATTCATATTATTTTCCGTTCTTTAATTTGCTGATTCTTTCCCTCAGCTTCAGCTGATAGGTCTCTTCGCCTCTTGCTCTGCGTTGGGAAAACATACAAACAAAACTGTCTGCAGAGCTGGCCAGTGGTTGACACCTGTAGAGCAAACACACATATGTTCTCTCCAGCCATAAGCTCTTTCTGCAGGCCACTTTCCTGTAATGTATTATTTTTATTGACAGTGGGAATGATAATGATCAGAAATTATATCATGTCATGTTTACAGAAATATACATAAATTGCAGTGTTAAATCTGCCCACTAGTCTGTATTTCTGAGCATGCTTCATTTAATGAAAGATCAAAACCTTTAAAAGACCCTCCATTAATTCCCTAAAATATGAAATCTATCCACAAATGACAGGTGTGCGTGTCACACGATTGCCAAACCACACGGTTGTGATTCAGCAGCGCTTTTGTGGGCGATTGGATGGAATCTTCTGCTACCTACTAATCTACACCCATCACTCACCTGGGTCGCAGGTGAGGGCGAGCGGAGACCGCATACACAGCTGCTTTGAGCACGCGAGAGAGAGAGACCAGCCAGCAACCTCCATCATTACTCCAGCAGCAGGGGTCAGAACAGTCTGCCCAGCATCCCCCCACCTGCCCCAAAATTGCCCTCCAAAAATGACCAATTACCTGAGTTAGGTGCTACTGGAAGAAATAGAAAAATCCGCCCCAATAGATGGTTACTTAATGCATCAAGAGCAGAAATGGCCTTGGAATTGTCACTTGTGGTATGTTTGCTTTGCTTGTTGTGTCTCTTTAAGCCCGAGACAGGCAGTCATCAAATCTTCAAACTAAGCAGCAAATTAAAATCAATAAAAGTCATAGCCTGGCAAAACGGGGCCCTTTGGAGCAGCCGAGGCCTGCGGATGATTTTAAACACATGCCCGTCTCTATGGCACGGCTTTATTTAGGTTGCTCTCTTATGCATATTGAAACAAGGTTTGATTACACCGTGGCCAACGCACTTCCCCATTGTCCAATTAATGTCCCCATAAAGAGGGGAAACATGCAAATTCTCTAATGAAATAATGAGGCACGGCGGACGGCTGGAGAGCCACGTTCTCCTTCTCTTTAGGGTTTTGTTCGGAGTTAAGTCCCAAACAAAGACAGGGGAGAGGTCAGTACTCCAGCACACCTGAACACGTTTCCCTCTCCCCTTGATCTACTGAGGCAGCCCGCCATTAGTCTTAATAATGGAAAATTGTCATGTTGATACAAGTCTCTCTCTCTCTTTGTGAATAAGTTGTAGGTAGAAGCTCCATTTATTTCAAAGTTCTTTGTGCCGAAAGGCCAGGAACAGGGGCTTTTGTGGTGGGGAAGAGAAAAAGGTGCTGGATGCTCTTTCCATAGTCAAGATAATTATCCCCACTGTGACCTTAATGATCCACCCTTCTCCCCCAGCGACTTCTCCGCCCGACCCCTCCTCCGTGCCCTGTGTCAGGGAATATGAAAACCCCTATAATGAAACCATTTTGGCGGATGGAAAAAGGGCTCCTCGAGCTGCACTTGCCACAAAGACGGCTCAATTATGTGAGTAATTGTGATAATTTTCCATCCATTCATGGCTCTTTCTGAAAGGGAAGGAAAGAGAGGAGAAAACAGAGAGAGACACTGAAAGGGAAATTACACAGACAATGTCGAGTGTGAAAATTGTTACACAAAAAAATGACTGTAAGAAAAGTGCAAGTCTATAAATAAATATGTTAATGCGGGGAGGCCGTACACACGCGCGCGGCCCAACGTCACAAACAAAAGGCGCGCGCTCGGATAGGTGACCGCTATAGGGGAATAATGCCGAGATGAAAGTACATGTGCAGCTGTCTGAAAATTAAAGCTCTTTCGACTTCCTATTGACAAAGCTGAGCCCCTAAAAAAGCTCCCCAGTGGTTAGAGATCATTTTGAGCCCTGTGACAGGAAAAAGGATAATTACCTCTCTGAGAGAGGCAGGCGGACTGACGCGCCCTTCAGACGCGCCGCTGAATGCACGAGCTTGATAGAAGGCAGGGGAAATAATTTTGTGCTTTGCTTTTTCTTTTATTCCACGGAACACGTTTGTTGGGTGGAAGACAAGGCGGCGAGCGGCGCTGAGTGCATTAAACCCTGGGTGTTCGCAAATATAAGGTTCCTCCGTCCATCATCTCGTACCTAGAGAAGAGAAGAATTCTGAAATGCATTAAAATGTCTCCGCCATTCTGCCGACAGACAGCAGAGGCACTGAGATACTGCATTAGGCTTCGGTTTCCCAGCGGGAGTCAGATTAAACATTTCCTCACAATGCTATATGCAGGACTCTTCTCGGAGAAAAGAGCTCAGCCTGTAATTTCTCTCTATGAAGAAAATTCATTCTGCGTCATTTCACAAATGATACATGTAAATGCCGAGTAATTCATATTCATAACCCGCGATTCCAGTTTAATAGTTCTGCAATGAAATTTGCTTTTTACGGGGGGCAAAGCGGAAAGGGAGATGGTAAAAGTATTCAAATATTTACTCCTGTAAAGCGGAAGTGTACACAGACTGAGACTGAGATCTGCTGATATTTCAACAAATAAAGCTGTTAGGGGACCGACCGTCGTATGTGTGTGACAAGGCCTCAAGATTTCCATCCTGGATGGTTTCCAAGCAAATCACACTATGGTATCCTCAGGTATCTCCTTACTTCTCCCTTCATCCCTAAACTGCTCCCACATGTACGAGGTCTGACCCCCATGTGAGGGTCCACAGACATCTGGAGGAACCGAGGCCACTGGGAGCTCAACTTCAGTCCAGGGATTTCTGATCGTTTCATCAGTCTTTGACACGCTTTAACTCTTACTTGCACTTATCTGTCCTCTTCTCTCATGTACATCTCTCAGTGAAACACAGTGACCAGTTGTCATGTCAGAATGGTTCCTAAGAACCAAGGCGTGTTTTCTGAACCATTTAACACACAAACACAAACCTCCAGTCGCTAACACCAACAAAAATGACAAAAACAACAATTATCATCATTTAAACTGAAGTAATAACTTCATTTGCATTGCATCTGTCAGCTTAATAAAGACCTCAATAAGCATAACAAAAGAAGAGACAGCGGCACAAAAACACCTGCAAACGTTAAGCATATGAATAAATAAACAGGGTAATAATCAAACGATTGATTTACTGGCGTTTCAAAAGAGTTTATTATTTTAAGATAAAAACACAGTAACCTATATTTCTGTATGTACTGTTAATAATAAAAAAGGTGGTGATTGTGTTGATATTCAGTCCCTGTGCTCCAGACGCTCTGTGTTTATACAGATTTATTACAAATTAGAATAGTTCATTGGAATCAAAGAGCATTCAATTTAGAAATCAACAATGATGCAAATCATAAAAGGGACAAACAATGGAGTATTTGATTGGACTGAATGCAGTATTATATGAGTTTTCACATTTGCTCAACATAATGCTGCTTACTGTAATGCCACACATGTCTTTATACAATAAGACTTAGGGTCCTCCAGGGGGTTTGTGAGTTTATAAAAAACTAATAATGAATTCATGAATCATTAAAATGTAATATTGAAATGAATAAATATTTAGAAAATAAAAATAACCACAAAATAAAAGATTAAATATTTCATTTTTTAATCTGCATGTCATATGACCATTAACCAGCACCAGAGAAACGTGAACATGCCAACATATTTGAAATATTAACTTGTGCTGCAAGTAAATGACTTCATTCAAAGGGGTTTGGCTGACAAAAAAGTTTGGAAAATCCTAAAGAAGTGGATGAGAGAAGTGACCAATATGCAGGCACTGATAATGGTGACAAATACACCGTTTTACAGCGTGCCATATTCAAAGAAATTATACCATAAATAAATATCACGGTAATTCCAATACAAATACCTTGTCAAACAAAAACCATGCTAATAGTATAAAACGTTTTGTTAGCTAATACTTCAGTCTTGTGTTTTAGACAGCAAGGTTGGTGAATACAGCTGAAACAAGCCTGCAAAATGTAAATGTTGCGGGGATAGAAAAAAATCAATAGGTGTGTTTTAGTTCATCTGTGTTTTGAAAATCACAGAGCTGTCAGTGTGCTGGTAAAACCCTCAGACCCCTGGAGCCCAAGTGAGGGGTTCAAGATCCATTGGTCTGGATGCATGTGTGTGTGTGTGTGTGTGTGGTTATAAATGTAGAGTTAGTGTGAGGGATGAGTCGAGCTGTCTGTGTAGAGTGATGCTGACTCCACTGTAATGACAGAGAGGGTAATGACAGAGCCCCAAACAGCAGGAAGAGGAAGATCAATCTACAGCCTGAGAGAGAGAGAGAGAGAGAGAGAGAGAGAGAGAGAGAGAGAGAGAGAGAGAGAGAGAGAGAGAGAGAGAGAGAGAGAGAGAGAGAGAGAGAGAGAGAGAGAGATGGAAGCGAGGGGAGGGACATGCCGCAAAAAAAAAACAGGGGAGCGAGATTTCTATTACATTGGCTCTCTGTGTGTTAGCTTGCACGCCTCGCTGTGGCAGTCGGCCCACGCCACACATTAAAAACACAGTGGATCAATAACTATTAACACTCCTCGGCAGAGTCACACCGCTCACATGTCCCTCTCTCTCTCTCCACTCCTGCTTCTTTCTCCATTTCTCTCGGTCCACGACACTGGCCCGGCTCGCAGGCTGATGGGAGCGCCCATGGGGTCAGTGGGAATTGAGAGACGGAGGGAAGGAAGGACAGAATAACGAGAGGGGTGAAATGAAACGAGACGGGAGTTACTAACCAGCTGCCTGAGCAAACAACACACATTCCTCTTTCTCAGTCTGCTGTTTTTCCTGGCACTACCGCTCATGCATAAAAACACAACATAAAACTAGGCCTATCAAAGGATATTAAAAGTCTGCATGCAGTGTGTGTGTGTGTGTGTGTGTGTGTGTGTGTGTGTGTGTGTGTGTGTGTGTGTGTGTGTGTGTGTGTGTGTGTGTGTGTGTGTGTGTGTGTGTGTGTGTGTGTGTGTGTGTGTGTGTTTGTGTGTGTTGTGTGTGTGTGTGTGTGTGTGTGTGTGTGTGTGTGTGTGTGTGCGTGTGCTGAGGTCTGAGACCACACTGAAAATCTGGGATTTTCCCAATATTGTTATTATTATTTTTTTTTTTACTGGAGTTGTGATACTGATAATTTGTAATGAAAAATTCATTTATTTTTTAAAAGCATGTCAAAGAGAAGAACTCGACTGGTCACCCATCTATAAACTGATTCTGAAAAAAAAAGGTTACCTTAAAAATGGTAATAACTAAATCTAAATAACTGGTTTGGTAACACTTTACAATAAGGTGCATTAGGTAACATTATTTAATGCATTAACTAACATGAACTAACAATGAGCAATACATTTGTTACGATATTAGTTCATCTTTGGTAATGTTAAAAATACAGCTGGTCATTGTTTGTTCATGTTAGTTCACAGTGCATTAACTAATGGCAACAAATACAACCTTTGATTTTAATAATGTTTTAGTATATGTTTAAATTAACATTAACTAAGATTAATAAATGCTGTAGGAGTATTGTTCATTCTTAGTTCATGTTAAATAAGATAGTTAACTATTGAACCTTATTGTAAAGCGTTACCACTGGTTTCATTAAGTCAAAAATTGTATTTAATATTGCTAAATATATTAATTCATACAAGCAAAACACATTGGTTAAAATAGATAGAAATATAAATAACAATGGCAGGTTCACTTTTTTCAGTGCACTCACTCTGGCCATTGATAACATCTCACTCATGAAGAGGAAAACTGCAGCTGGAAGCATACAAAAACAACAACAACAACAACAACATCAACAACATTGTGAGTGATTAAAAAGGAAGGAGTTTCTGAGAAAGAGAGCGAAGGATAAACAGACTGGAAAAAATAGGGAAAAAAACATAAAATTAGCAGCAATTTGGGCACATTTCTGGTTAATTGTCCTTTGGGACATGATTTGATCAACATATCTAAACATTTAGCTGCATAATAAAGCCTCAGTCAGCAACAGGAAAACCAAAAACTAAATTAGTTCCAGCACAAGCTGCTGATTATTTACAGTAGCAATGATATCATGTACTGCAGTCTCACCTGATCAGGAATAAAGCGGTCTCCTAGTGTGAGATCAGCAGGATGCCGAAAAGAAGACTTTTTAGATTTGATCCAAATGGTCACACAAAAGCAGTGCCATGAATTTAAGCCTAACTATATCAGAATGCTTATTTTTTTCGTTTCATTTGAAAAGGTTATTGCTGACATTTAAACATATTTTCCTAACAAAGCACCAGTACTGAGAAGTCAACATATCAGTTTTTAGTGGCTGATACTACTTTTAGTTTATTTTTTTTAAACTACCAGGTTTCAGGTTCCAAAACTAAGGTTTCATTCGCCAGTACCAATAGCTTTTACTTCTAACCATATTTTCACTATCATGGCAAGTATAGAATTCACTTACATTTAATTTGAATGGATAACAGAATCCTGGTAGTATCACTTAATGGTTTAATCACACATTAGTTGGAAAAAACAATAATAACTCATGTTATTTCTATATTAAAGGTACACTATATAACTTTTGGCCCTCTAACTCCATGCATTTTGTGGCAAAACATTGTTTTGGTTGTGCTTCGGCTCTGCATTACTGTGCAGATGAATGTGATTATCCTACCGATCATAAAACATTCATATAGGCTTAAGAAATTGAACCAGTTTAGTTGGAAAGAATCTTAAGCTGACTAGCTGAAGACGTTACTGTAGCTTTACCCATTAATAGACACGGTACCTAACTACTTCCTTGAAAATAAGTTCCAGCACAACAACCATAATGAAAATAGCCTTACAGTGTAATGCTTTACAATGAACCCTATTAGAGAGCTATGTCAATTTACTTGTTCAACAAAATACCTTACTCACCTGTTGAGTAATAAAAACACCATCTCTATCGCTTTTACAACGTTTCAAATCTCTCGATTCTCTCCGTCTCTGAAAAGCCAAGCCAATGTTGATTCTTGTTTTATTATGAGCTCTGTCACGTTCTCTTTTTGCCAGCAGACTCTCCTTTTTTCAGCTTTTTTTAAACTTGTGACTCCCCGGAGGTTGGAGATTGAACTGCTCCATGTCAACCTTTCTCGCTTGCGCGGCTTCAAGTCGAACACACCTACCTTTTCTCTATTTACGGATATGATGAGACTTTTTTTTCCTCTTTCCCCGCAAAAAAACCACCCCGTCAAGTTTAAAATATAAATGCTCATAATAGGCTTACCATAGTGAATCGGGGAAAGAAAAAAAAAATTTGGACGAAGTATTGATGGATGCATTGACTCAATATTTAAATTATGGTCATTTGAAACCAAAAAAGTTACATAGTGCGCTTTTAAAAAAGAAAAAACATGTCGAGTCTATAATGTAATTTCAAGATTCCCTGTATTTAGTAGGAATCCTGAATATAGATTTTAGACTCAACATGAAGTAGATTGACTCTGGAACATGAAGAGAAACAAAGTGTGACTCCAAAGCAACGGTCTCCACAATTGGTTCACTGTAAATCACTGTGTTTGTTAAGTAATGAGGCGACCAATTAACTGTGGACGCAGATTAATGAAGTCGTGGCCTCTATGGACAAATTTCACAGCATCCAGCTGTCAAACATCTCCAGAGTGAATCAACACAAAGGACCATGTGACTTTTGGCGCTTTGAACAACAATACCTTTAATCGTCCCAGTAATATAAAACCACACTTTCCCATCTCAGACCAGTCATTACACCAGTCTGTGTGTAATTTGTCTCTTTCATTAGTGAGACGGGGCATCAATGAAGTTTTTCAGTGTTGTACAGCCTCTATACAAGACCTCCCTATCTCATGTCAACTGAGGTCTCGTAATGGCTCTGTATGTGTGTATCAGCCAAACACAGACGTTCAGTGTGTTCCCTAAACTGCGCTTCATCGGAGCCCAAACCTGAGGATCACAACAGTTTGGCTTGCTTGAGCTCTGGGCTTTGACTGCTCTGAATGGCTGGGTAATGGGATGGAGGGGGAGGGGAGAGGGGTCCCAGCGTGATACAGGACATGAGCTGAATACCTCAATACCTGTCAGGTGTACGGTGACATTGCAACATTGTTTGGGGAGGTTCAGATTGATTTCGGATAGCCTGGCTGGAGCAGAGGCTGATGGGAACTGTGTGATTCGCCTGGTTTCATCTGTTGTCATGCCAACCTGGATGGGAGAGAAAAGAGGAAAATAAAGCGAAAAGTGACACACAGAACTGAAACCTGAAAGATAGGGGGGAAGCCACTACGAATGACTGATGGTGTTGTGTATTTGCTACCCAAAACTGTGTTCTGAAGGCAATTTACTCGCAGTCTTTGTTCTGAGTGCTGGGTTATGCCGCTTACAGCAGATATCCTCAATCTGCCATACTTTACTGTGACTGGCACTACACTGGTTATCTGTTCTTCTCCATCTCTGTCTTTCAAACAGAAGTATTGGTAACACTTTATTTAGATGGTTTCCTTTAGACATTCTGTTTGCTATAAGTAACGTTGCACATTAGAGTAGTAGACTGTATGTTGATGACCTTGACTTTGCAAGTAGACTACATGTCAACTTATTCTACTTGCCCTAACCCTACCCCTAACAGTCACAACTAATACACACCTAATAATGATTAGAGTTATGCCTAGTTCACACTACAGGATTTGAAGCCCGATTTGCAAGTTAACAAGCTCGCCGACAGGTCGGGCTGTAATCGCATGCGAATCTGCGGGTGATCCGCGCTCGCTCGCCAATGCTCTAAGTGATGTCATGCGTTTTTTAGGTCAAAACATTTTTTGTCACATACAGCAAACATCTCCTCACTATCCGCTAGCTGCTGTCCCCTGAACACACTGTAAAAAGACGCGGTCTCTGCAGAAACCCCAGGATACACAAACGACAACAAAAAAAACCTGGGCTAACCCGCACCACGAAACATAACAAACTGTTCCAGCCAATAACCGACTAGAAGGATTTGGAGGGGGGCTGAAAACGTTAACAAGAAGTGAAGTCACATCGCTTAGAGCACCTTTAAGTGTGAAATACTAAACGATGGATAAATGTCGGCCGTCTCGATAGCCTTTGGTGTCACGTGTTGCGACGAGCAACAGCCAATGATCAGCTTGTTATCACATTACACCAGCCTTTTGTATTTGTAACCATCGTTGCCAAACCAAACGTGTGCTTATCCATCCTTGAATATAAATTTTTTTTCTGGGTTCTAAACAGATCATTGCGCAAACAATACATTTTGCTAAACAAATGATTTATTTTTAAAAAATCGCAACTCCTATTTCGCGTCATTTCCCATTCCAATTCTCGCATGCGTTTCTGTTTCCGTGAAAAAAACGTGTTTTGGGGACCGGATAGAGTTGTGATGAAAAATGTTTAAAGCAGAGTAGGTTCCTTGTCACAGTCGTTTTTGTCTTGCACACTAAGGGACAAAATAGATCGTGTTATTTAAGTATTATGCTTAAACTTACAATTATCTCATTAAGCTGCTTTGTTATGCTGATATGATTTTAAGTCTGTCATCTATATTTATATTTATTTATATATTTACCCGTGATAGTGATACACATGCTTGTCACTATATCAAATTGTTATAAATGGAACAAAACCTTACAGATCACATAATCCTCAATAACACCACATGACGAATTAATAACTAAAACCTACAACTACTGTAGGCCTATACCCAACACTACCCGCATACAAGCACAGTACACTCACGTAAAGCATACTAGTATACAGTAAATGGTAAACTGTGTATATCATCACAAAATGTAAACTTTATTATCGCACAGCTCTAATCTGCTAAATGTGACATACAATTTTCACTATTAGCAAACATATTATTTGGATATTGGCTGTTTATTAGTACTTATAAAGCACATATTAATGCCTTATTCTGCATGACCATATTCTACATCCCTTAATCCTTAATACCTAAACTTAACAACTACCTTACTAGTAAAGTCCCCCTGTGGTGAAAATCAAGTTTTAAATGTTGTTTATATGTCTATGTGGTGTTTTTAATGTGCTTTAAGACAACCCATGTATAAATTCATAAGTCAACATCATTGCTGAGTATTTTCTCCCTCAAACTGTCTCAAAAACACGGTTTGAAATCGCTGGTGTTTCTAACGTCACAAACTACCTTGTAACCAATCAGATCAACGTGTGACTTTAATAATCAATAATTAGTAGTTTATTGAGGCAAAAGTATTAGTTAACTGTTAGTTAATAATGAGAATTGGACCCTAATCTAAAGTGTGACCTAAGAGGCTGTAAAAATTTGTATTGTGAAAAGTGCTATACAAATAAATTTAATGACAAAATAAGGAATTAGGTGTGGATTAAGATAATATATAAAGTTAATTAATAAATTAATTAATAAATAACTTCTCAGGGAAGTCTTTTAACGAATCTATAAAGAGAGGCAAATCTTGGCAGAGAAGTGGCAGAATCACAAGTGGAGTGTGTGTAGAACGAGGTCCATTAAACAGCCTCCATTAGGGCCGTGGCCGTGTGTGTGTGTGTTCTCCCTCGCTCTAGACGTGAGGAGTGTGCTACTGATATTGAGATGCTAATGGCTTCAGTACAATTATCTCACCATTTGAGCAAATGGACTCGGCCATGCGTGTGTGTGATCGTCTCAGAGAATGTGCTCTCCTGTACGTGTCGGAGCGAACGGCCTCCATGAATATGGAGCTGCATCAGATTCTGTCTTTGTCACAGAGGGTCATTATAGAAGAATGAGACTTTTTTATTGGGCAGCAAAAGAACAATATAGAGATGGGTCTGGTATTAACCATTCAATTTTTATGAATTGTGGGTATGTGTAATGTGCATGAAAGCAGCAATCAAACATTTGGTTAAGGACAGTTCTGTCGATCTTTTGGATTCGGGATTAAAATTGTTCCTACTTTGAACAAATCCATATTAAATAAGGCATCGCATGCAATGACACCTCAAATATTATGCTTAAGGAGAGGCCTTAATTTAATTTGAGATTAAAAAAAATGTGTGTGTGTGTGTGTGGTGTGTGTGTGTGTGTGTGTGTGTGTGTGTGTGTGTGTGTGTGTGTGTGTGTGTGTGTGTGTTGTGGCGGCAGGGGATTCCCAGGTTTTTGGACTCTGAAATATCACTGAAGCCTCTATACTCAACATGAGTGTGTGTGTGTGTGTGTGTGTGTGTGTGTGTGTGTGTGTGTGTGTGTGTGTGTGTGTGTGTGTGTGTGTGTGTGTGTGTGTGTGTGTGTGTGTGTGTGTGTGTGTGTGTGTGTGTGTGTGTGTGTGTGTGTGTGTGTGTGTGTGTCGGCACGGACACAATGCTTGTCGTCACATAGTCTGGGCTAGTAATGTGCTGAGAGAGAAGGGAAAAAAAGAGATTGTACATGAAGATGAGAGCAGGTTGACTCTTACAATACTCTCATTTATTGCGCTGAGCCTCCCCAGGCTCCCAGGCCGTCAGCCCCTCTGTCTACAAGCCTCGGCCCAGGACCGGATCTCCACCCTGGGGACACACAGACCGCTGACGCCCCCTCTCCACACATCAATCACACACTGCAATCCTCCAAAGACATGCTCAGGGCAAAGACAGTCAGATAAGGGTTGGCCTAAAATAAGAAACCCAACATACAGCATTCAAGGGTCTAGTTGGTGATCTTCATCAAAAAAACAAAAAACATTTCAAATTACAACCTTGATAAAAATGATCATTCTAAGAATTTTTTTCAGATGGCACTTGGAGTCTTTTGCATCTGAACTCTTCATATACTGTTTTGTTTGGACATAATCTGTATAAAAACAGACACAGGGAGTCTCGGTTTTATACAGCGCACCCATTGACCACCCATCTGAAACATACACACAGTAAAAATGTGTTTTGCGGGTTTGCGTTTTTGAGGTTTGTGCAGAGATCTTCAAACCTATTTCAGGGAGTGTGTTCTCGAGACACCAGGCACTGTTTTATGCGGATGGGCGGCCAGGGCTTTTTCAGTGTCGTGTTAGCGGCCCCTAAGTTAATAACTAATGATCATCGCAACGGAAGTGAACCAATCAAAAATTAACTTTAGCTGGATAATAACTTTATCCTAGAGCTGTGGTAAAGCCAAGTTACGGTAATTTCTATTATCACTGTAAAGCTGCTTTGAAACAATCCATACTGTTAAAATGTTATGTTATTGTAATGACAGTGTTGGATTTACAAGGTGACTGGATTTACCAAAAGTTTCCAGATTAGACTTTTGTGAATTGGATTAATAGTAACTAAACTGCAATGCCGGATCCAAGAAGTCACTGTTTGGATATAAATAGGCAGATGCTTAAAAAGGTCTATGATTGGATCATTATTGCAGTGATTATTATGTTTCTAGCATTTTATATGTTTGGCAACAGTTCCAGACCTAAAATTCATTGTGAGTCTTTGAGATGTGCTGGAGGAGACTTTACAGAGTGCTGGACTCTTGCATTGGCAATACATAATCTTGACCAAAAACATAATAATAATAATGATCCAATCTTGAGCATTTGCCAATTTAAATCTAAACAGCAACTTGTTTAGGCCGGGCAGTGTAGGTATTTTGCTCTTTTAAATAACTCACTTTAATTGGTTTTGAAATAATATTTATTTACGAAAGAAATCTAAATTTTTGTTATTTTTAACTGGATGTTGTGGAATACTACAGCATTGATTGAATACCATGTTCTATTACTATGCTATGAACTATTTGAGATAAAATCCCCCCTGAACAGCACTGTATTAGATCATATTGTGACCTGTCAATTTTCATTCCCGTTAGATGGCCTTTTCCTGCCGAAGTGGGATCTTTTCGGCCTAAATAATCTGCAGACCAGGCCAGATACTCAAATGTCTGGTTACACGAGGCTAGCCGGACTTCAACATTACCTTCAAGAGCACCAAGAGCATGTCTTAAACACAACGTTAAATATCTTTTAAACTCAGAGTTTGAGTCCAGAGTCTGCTCTGATATTAGTGTGATTTCTGTTGAACATGCTCTATGTATGTGTGCTGATCAATGTTTACATATGAATAAAACACCAAATTCAATCTGTGGTTACACTTTACTTTAAGGTGTCTGTGTTACAGTCTAATATTAAGTGAGTAATAATAATTAACTGCATGCACTTACTATGGGGTTAGGGTTAGGAATAGGTGTTGGTTTAGGGTTAGTTACGTGTAATTATGCAGTTTATAGTAATTACTACAGTAAATAAATGCAACATGTTGGGTCACAATTTAGATTAGGGTCCCATTCTCACTTAACTAACTATTTACTATGACTTTTGCTTTATAAGTACTAATAAACAGCCAATATCAGTAATATGCATGCTAATAAGCAACTAGTTATTAGTGAGAATTGGACCCTAAACTAAAGTGTTACCACAACATGTATATGTCATGATGTCACCTCTTAGCTGAATGAAAAGAGTGCAAACTTTAAGTCAACAAGATTGCAGTAAAGTGGGGCAAATTGCATATTTTTACAGTTTGGATGTTGAATAAAAAAGACATATGACCAAAGCTTTACTTTTGGTATTTTTGGAGGTCAGAAACAATCTGGAAACTCTACACTAAAAAACATCTTCTTAAGAAAACATATGCCGGTTTGAAACAACATGGTGAGTAAATGATGACCTGTACATTTGCGTGAGCGTTCACCTTTCAGATGTAGCACACTTAAATCGTCACAATACTTAAAAATCAGACTTCTGCACGATCATCACGAGTGATTCATTAGACTTGAAATTGAGTGGTGCATTTCTGGACGCTGAGCTGGCAGTGTGGTCAACGTAATCAGGACACCTCAGATGAAGATGCTCAGTCATGATGAGGCGGTTACATGTGTTTGACTGAAAATACTGCCTGTTTAAAATCACACACACACACACACACGCACGCACGCACACACACACACACACACACGCACGCGCACGCACGCACGCACAAACACGCACACGCACACGCCACACACACACACACACACACACACACACACACACACACACACACACACACACACACACACACACACACACACACACACACACACACACACACACACACACACACACACACACACACAGCAGCAGCTGGACCGGCTGGTGACCTGTTACACTGCTCCAGAAATCAACAGGGGTCTGTGGCTCCGTGTGTGTGTGTGTGTGTGTGTGTGTGTGTGTGTGTGTGTGTGTGTGTGTGTGTGTGTGTAGAGTGTGCAGGGGTCCCGTGATCTCATGGGCCAATCAGAGAGCCCATAAGGGTCCCGTGGAGCGGCACTATGGGGTTCAACACTGTCCTTCTCCTCATCATCTTCATCACCCACCAATCAGAGAACAGCAGTACAGCCACTCTCAACACACTGCACCCAGCGGGGAGGACACACACATACACACACTCTTCTACACAGACATCTCCTGGCGGAGAACAGCATGTGGCCGAAAACACACTCACATGCATTTCAAAAGCCATCAGTGGGCCACTGAATATACAATCACTCTCTCTCTCTCTCTCTCTCTCTCTCTCTCTCTCTCTCTCTCTCTCTCTCTCTCTCTCTCTCTCTCTCTCTCTCTCTCTCTCTCTCTCTCTCTCTCTCTCTCACACACACACACACACACACACAGGCCTACTCTTCCACGAGCCTCAGCAGGGTTTCCAATAGAGAGCCCTCTTTCTGACACACACTCACAAATTCACATAGTTCTCTGTAGAGACAAGCCTTCATTCACAGTCAGATACCTGAACACACACTTTCTCTCGCACAATCTTCTGTCTTTTATTTCTCTTTCACAGACAAATCCTACAGTCATCACTGATCTCTCATACACAAATACGCGCACAAGCACGCAAACACAAGCACGCACGTACGCACGTACGCGCACACACACACACACACACACACACACACACACACACACACACACACACACACACACACACACACACACACACACACACACACACACACACACACACACACACACACAAAACTGCAATACTAAATAAATTATGTGTGATGATTGGTCATGATTCACCAGCACAATGTGTAAAGCTTGAATCTTTTGACTTGGAAATATGATTTAAAGAAAAAGTTACCCCGAAAACACACTTCTGTCATCATTTACTCCTGTACATCCTGCATTCCAAACCTCAATGAGTTTCTTTCTTCTGTGGGACATAAAAGAAGATATTCTGAAGAATGCTGGTAACCTTTTACACAACATTTACAAGTGCACTTGATTGTGTTGAGGTGTACTTCAAAAATATGAAAAAAAAACTGCAAATAATATTATAATATTAATGCATCATTAAACATGTGTATATAAAATATATTTAATTACATGACATTTTAAATTAAATTACATTAATGTATATTTTACTTTGTAGTATATTCAGCATATCCTACACTTTAACTGTATTTTAAGGACAATAGAAGTAATTATGAATTATAAAGTATATACACAATATTATAAATGTATACATGTAAATGTGTTACATGTACTGTAAAAAGATGAACTGAAGTGGGTCTAAAAAGCACTCTAAAGTTCAGCTCACTGCATTTAATATAAATTGAATCTACAATTTGTTTCCAGTTTACATATAATTAATTGTAATTCAAGTGTTGCATTCAGCTTGCAGAGTAAATATATTCTTTTAAACTATCTTACATAAACCACAAGACAAATAAAACACTGAGACATTAAGTCTACTGGGTTTTGAAAGAGCAAACTCTGAGTTGGTCCTGAATCAAAGGTAAAGGTGCCCTGAGGTCAAGAGGTCACGAGGTCAGGGGTAAATCTAGAACGAATACAGTAAATCTCCTCCGTGCATCTTCACTGATTAGCAGAACATAACAAGTGTGTGTATGCAGACCTACTGATGAGGGCACATGTATATCTAGATCTGATCTGTGTGTGTGTGTGTGTGTGTGTAGTCCTCCAGACAGTGCTGAGAGAGACTGTAAAAACCTCTGTGATTACCAGCACCTGTGCGGCACACCATCTCAACCAATCAGGTCACTCGGTTTGTGGTTGAACACGCCACCAGCTCATCAATATCCAGAAAGACGTGATGAACCTCTTCCGTCCAGGCGGAGGAAGGACTGGGTCGCTGATTGTGCAGCTGTTACTACACTGCTGACAAGGGCCATGACCCACATCTATCTAGTGTCCCTCGTTCAGTAGACCATTGTCTAACACACCGTACTAAACCAGCCTCATTAGCCAGTTAGCTGTGCTACAATCAAATCAGCAAGAAACACTCCAGTCCACCCATGCTATTGTGGCCATAAACATGGTCAGCTTTGGGAGTGAGTGATAAACCTCATTTAAAGGGCTAGTTTAAGAAATTATGTTATACTTAAAGGGATAGTTCACCCAAAAGTGAAAATTCTGTCATCTTATTTTGAAGAACAGATGATTAGTTCACCCTAATCATAGTTCACCCGTTCACCAGTTTCATTTTGGCATGAACTATTCCTTTACAACCAGAAGCATTTGCTCATGTTTGTTCAGCTGAACAGGTCTGCTCATTAAAAATACTTTAATAAATCAGATCCTTAATGTCAAGCATGCCGGATAAGCCAAAGATCTATTATAAATAATGCATGTGTGCTATCAAACTCAGGAGCCTAAAGTTTCAAGTAACCATCAGTCAGCCCTAACAAAGAAAGCATTGGGAAATTATTTTTAGTGTGTGTGTGTGTGTGTGTGTGTGCGTGCGTGCATGCGTGCGTGTGTTTTTACTGTATATATCCAGATCCAGATAGACCTCGAGATAAGGAATGGTTTGTAGACCTGAGCACTTGACTTCATGGTTTTTACTGTAATCCAGGATGCGGTAATTGCGTTACTCATATAGAAGTGACTTGAAAGAGTTCAGAGTTGATGGTGTTTAGCCTTCTACCTCACTTAACGTGGAGAACTAAGCAAGCTTTCATCTTGAAATAAGCTTCAGATAGGATGGACATTGTTAAAATAAATCTTTCTCCTCACACACAAAGGCCTGGATTGAAATGGTGATTCCTCTCAGTGTGGAGTCAATTGAGAGGTTAGTAAGTGGTCTGCAAGAGTCAGCATAGAGAAAACCACATGTTGCTCTCTCTCGCTTTATTCTTTTGTGTGTTTTTTCTGTTTTTGCCATGACTCCAGAACAAACATCATCTTCACAGATCATTTCATAGAGCTACACCATCAGACAGGGTGTGGTGGAGGACATATCTGCACAACAACACCATCAAACACATATACTGTACACACACCGCTCTGATTATATTCACACAAATGTTTTGCTCTGGTATTAAAGGACAGTGAGATTTTGTCATTTTTTGAATGATTATGATGTTATGGATGCTTATTATTTCTCATGGAATGATGAGTAAAAATGTACAATGTCACACTGAGAAATAAATCATCATGTATCAAGAACATACTTGGCCCAATGGTGCCATTTGAGTCATATGTACTTAACTGGAAAAATACTCAGATATTCACATTTTTTGATGTAGATTTAACTAATACTATAATACTATTCTATTCATCAAGGGATCATCAAAATTATATATCACAAAAATATGAAACATTGATAATAATAAGCAGCAAATCATCATATTAGAATGATTTGAAGGATCATGTGACACTGAAGACTGGAGTAATGATGATGAAAATTCAGCTTTGATCACAAAAATAACATTTCACAATATAACTTTTTACCATATCATTTTATTTTTCCAAACACCATTACATTGTATTGGGTAAATGATAAATCGTTCTGCATTTACTAAGTTTTGCTTCAATGCTTTCACTATCCAGTTTTGTTACAATGCTTTTTGCATTTCCAGACACATTTCTGAATTTATATTTGTTCAGCACGTAAATATGTTTACGGTCACATTTTTACCTAAAAATAATGGTTTGATCTTTCTGGCATCATGTTTGAATGGGTAACATCATAAAACTATGTTTGTCCACATGGATCAGACAGAGATAAGTTTCTCTTACAGTCTTTCTCAGTTACAATGTCAGCATTTCATCTGTCATGGGAAATATATCTTCTTTTTTTTTAAAGAACAATTGTCATTGGCAGTAAAAATAAAGGGAGCTGGATCTAGGCCCAGCATTTATTAATGACAAAATCAAAATTACACAAATACGGTATATTTGACATTAAGGTTTAATTTGAACATGTATTAACTACTTTAGTTAACATGAACTAAGAATTAAAAATACTTCAGCAATAATTTCAGCATTTATTAATACATTATTACAATCAGATGTTATATTTGTTAACATTAGTTCATGCACTGTGAACTAACACGAACAAACAATGAACAGCTGGATTTTTATTAACCAACATTAATAAAGATTAATAATACTGCAACGAATGTATTGCTCATTTTTAGTTCATGTTAGTTATCTAATGTTAACAAATTCGACCTTATTGTAAAGTGTCACCGCAAATACTCAGGTTTATCAGCAATATCAGGCAAAACAACCACTACATGGAGACAAGATCTGACAAAGTCTGAAACAAACACAGGGCTATATGGAAAACAAAGGACTAAACAAGATAATTAAAAGGCAGAAAACACAGGAAACTGAACTGAGAACAGATGCAAAAATTAACTCAAAGTCCAACTGAAGAAAAGTACAAATGCAGTTATTATTTCATTTATAATGTGCAATCATTTACTCAGTTATCTATTCAAGTTTATGTGGTGAGCTTAAATAATATAATAATTAGTAATGATAAAATGCTAATTATACATATCCTGAATAAATCTATTATATACAAAATATTCAATTTGGGGTTTACACACACCTGGGTTCCCCAGTGTGGTATTTAATGCCCTTATTCTTCGGGCCTGAGACTTTTTCAACACTATTTAATAGTTAATATCAACAGTAACCTTTTGAAATTACATGTGGCTGTTTCCTGAGAATTGGCCGCTTAATATGTGCCAACCAAATAGACCAACCATTTTCAGTCAAACAAGCCCGTCAAACTGAAGAAAAATGGCAAAGTAGATCTAAAGAAAGTTTTCCTCTGAATTTGATATTTCCAAACATTCTTAAAATAACCGCATTTCATAATAACGCTGAAAGATTAGCATCTGAATTCTCCACATGGCTCAGGTCCGATCATGTTAAGTAACTCAGACAAGTGGATTGAGACGGGCACCGCGACAGTAAAAGTAGCTGAGCTGAGAAGGTCAAAGGCTGAGACAGAGAAGCTATTTAGAAATTGCTAAGGTTTGAGCTCCCAATGCCATCAAACAATATCGGGAAAACCTCTGTGCCATGTGCAAAGCATTATTTGAGCTTATCTTTCTCAATGTTTATATGACGTGAAGATCAAGTTGTCAGGGCGGCCATTTAAGTAGACAGGTATTATGTCAATGACAAACTCGTCAAAAAATCCTTCGCTGGAACCAAACCAAGATGAAGAAGATTTCCGAGGTGTTCAAACCCCCCACCAGAGCAGGACTGGTTCAAGGGCTGACCCACCCGTCCGCCAAGCAAAATACTCCAAGACGCATGCAATTACAGTCTCAGTCAAAGGGCACGCACAATTTGCAAGCCTATTTACACAGTGGAGAACGCACCTCCCACCCTGCCAGGAATAGAAGAGATCAAGATCGGACGATACAGATGCTGAACACAACCTCGCTTTCAGTGGAAATCAACAGAACTCGTCGAACGACAAGGGCACTGAACAGACAAGCGGGCAAAATTGGGTTGAAGAATATTAACAGTTGAAGAACATGCAAATGATGTGGTAAAATACTTCAATTGGACGACTGCGTTTCACAGAACATGTGGTCACAGTAGGAGCGTAAATGAGCTCCTGCGACTGTGCTTGAGTTGACAAACACACACGACTCGCAGGTGTCTCGGCGCATGTTCCTCCAAATGAATCCGTATGAGGGC